>CM034148.1:439492425-440137863 GCA_019776745.2 Taxus chinensis
AGATAGGTTTAAACTTTCCTTTGAGAGAATTCTCAACAATTATAGTTTTCTCATTTTATTAAGGACCAGATAACCAACATGAAATTCCTAAGCATATAAGTTCTTATTGTATGTGCATTTGATATGTTCTTGGTACATTTAGTCAAACCTATTTAATTTTTGCACTACATGCCCTTGTGCAAGATCAATCCTTGTGTAGTTATCCTAGGTGTTTATGTAAGTGTGAGTGTGATCTAGTCCACCCCCTTATGGGTTCCATCATGCCTCTTAACAAAAAGATAGTGGGATGAATATATAATATAAAATGTGTTCTAAGTGGTAGTAGTGTGATGTGGAGTGCTTCAGTTGCGTCTCCTAATGAAACCATTTTATAATGTTTGGAGTGATTTTATTCTTTCTAAGACATGGCTATATGACCTTTATACTTGGAAATGAAGTAATTGAATTCTTTGACCTAGTGCTTCAAACCTATAATGTGGGATGATATAATTAGTTTTCCACTTATTAGGAAAAATTTTGTGAGCCTTGAGTGGCTTTGGAATTATATTTACAATAGTGGCTTGTAAGAGTGTCAGGTGAGTTATAAAATGATAGTGACTTGTTTATATATCCTTTCATACATAAAATATCCTAATAAGGAAGACCCTTGGAAGGTGAAACGAAAGAATAAATATATTCAAATTGATAATAGAGTCATATAATATGAAATATCGTGATCGTATAAGTCATTCAAGCCTAGAATCCAAATCATGACCAACCTATATGGTTATGGACATGAAAGGTGTGATGAAAAATAGATAGTTTTTGTATCATGCATAAGGCTAGTTTATTACTTGGATTAAATGGTGTTTCGTAAATTGACAATAGAGAATATTGTAAAGATGAGCAAGTCACAAAAGAGTTAGAGCTATATATTGATTGGATTATGAATATCATAATTTTTCTTAGTAATGGAGCATAGGAAAATATGGCATTGCAAAAAGACAAGTTACCAAATTTTAGTGTATATACAAATGTATTTCCTTTTTATTACAAAGGGTGATGCCCTTTTTATCCAAAGGGTGTATGCACTTTTTATTACAAAGGGTGATGCCCTTTTTATTCAAAGGGTGTATGCACTTTTGATTACAAAGGGTGTATTCCCTTTGTATTCAAATAGTGTACACCATTTTCTTTGTATATGTCATAACATATTCAAAATAGGTCTTGGAAGGGATTTATAAAGGGTGTATGCACTTTTCAAAATGGCATATGCACTTGTGAAAATCTACCAAAGTGGCCACAGTATTGTCCCTAAAAATTTTTAATCTACATTAATTGTTTTTAAAATTCTTCAACTTAACATAAAACTCTTACAGAATTTAATCCTGGTAATATTTTAATAAAGTATTGATATTGTTTGTTCCTGGTCTAGCACCCCTAAAACAAGGTAAGAGAGAGAAAGGTAGAAAGCTAAACATGTTAGTTTTTCATTTGTATTTTGGAATGGATCTATCTTCTTCTCATGATCAAGCCTTGTAGGAATGATAAGGAGCCACTTTTTTAGTGATTTGGCTATTATCCTACTACTTTATGGCTCTACCTAAACTAAGGTGATAGGACCTGAGGGTGTCTTGAAAGAGAGAGGGGGATGTTATGTTTCCACCCCTTAGACTTGTGGAACCTTAATCTGATATCAAATGCAGCCACGCAATGCAATTCTCATTCAAAAGAATGGTCACACAAGCAATGTAAACACTTGATACATCATACACAAGCCACTAAAGACATATTTAATGTGATCACAAGCATCATTCTATAAGAAATGTGTGGATAACTTAGAGTGGAATGACACTTGACATACTAATATTCACAATTATTGGAAAATACACTCAAAGTATACAAGTGTATGTGTGATTTGTAGGCATATATCATGTTGGATAATGTAAAGGGAGATGAAATCTATAGGGGTATGGAAAAAGGATAGTGTAAATAAAAGTGAAGGTGGATGGAAATAGGGGAAAGGGGATATTGAGAGGAATTAGGTGCATTAACTATGTTTTCCTGATAATTATTCATGCATTCACACCTAGAATCAAAGGAAATTCTCTCTCTAAAGGTCACTTACCTTCATGGACACCAGAGTAAGGAAAAAATCCATATTAACCCTTGAGACCTCATCACATATATTTGATAATGAAACCTCATACATTCACCATACCAAACTTATAATTCCAAAGGACACCCTAGGGAAAACAAATATGCATTTACAAAAATATTAGAAAGGATATTTATAATTGAAACAATTTGTACAAAGTAACACTATAATGCAACAAACCTTCATACCCAATAACAAAATTAAATGTAGAATGATTCTCTAAATTTATATTTCATAAAAAATATATGATTACATGTGATATTCATCATTTATTGATTTCAAAATATGTTTATAATCATAAAAATCATAATTATTCATGGGAAAATTGATCTTGCATATCCATTTACAGAGAAGACAAGGCAAATAGAGAAGATGAGTCTCAAATACTGTTAATGGTTGTACATGAGTAACCACCTTAGCATGAACTTGCAAATAACATTTACAAGTATCCATATCTTTATAGAGCTACTGCATAATCAATAATCTCTGATTTTTAATATGTTGTGTCCAAACCAAAACAAAAAATCACCACCCAATCAGCCAGGAGAATGTAAGTGATGACATAACCTCACTTTTATGTAAAAAATATCCAAAACAAAGAATAATTTACTTTTTAGATGCCCTATCAATGGTCAAGATGGTGATCCATGTGAATTAAGAGAAAATCAATAAAGGAGCATGTAATCAGGGAGATGAAAGAGAAATAATTCCAAATGTCCACTCCATAATGCATAGATCATCCATTCTTCATCAAGTGGGGTCATGAGGGTCATATTCTATTTCTAGAAGCATCTGGCATCAAAAGAGATCATTTTTCAGTTGTTGAATTTTGCATTACATTCATGGAAATGATGTTTTACCTTCATAAACTTCTACAACTAAAATATTCAAAAATATTGTGCCATTTTTCCAAATTTTTCCTTGTGCCATTTTTCCAAATTTTCCCTATGTCGAAATCCTTTTCCATGACAGTCCTAATGCAATTAGTTTCCTTAAAAATGGACGCACAAAACAAAAGTTGTGAGAAAAACTGTCAAAATGCATTAGGGATCTGATAAGGGATTCGCAGGTACATAACTGTAATTTTGAATATTTTATTTTCCTCTACAAGATTTTAAAACATGCCACATGTCTCCTTCTTATTGGTTGGTCAACTAAAGTGGAAAATTAGAGAAATGGTGGAACTGTGGAGAAATTCCCTTTGTGTTATCAAGGTCTGACTTCTTAGATTGTACACGTGGAGGATTTTTATTGGATTTTGGATCTTTAGGAGATAGGGTGAACATATGAATATTTCCAAGTGTTCCTCAGAGATCTGATTTAACTAAAAAAGGGTTGGGTGGTGTATCAGATGAAGCGTGTAATCGGAGAATAGAGGGAACTAAGGAAAAGTTCCTTGAGTTCCCTTAGGTCCCAACATAGCCGATAGAAGGGGTGGTGAAGTGGATTATTTGAGGAAATGGGGAATCGAGGAAAATAGGGAACTAAGGACCGTCTCCTTGAGTTCCCTCAGGGCCTGACATAGTAGATGGAATGGGTAGTGAAGAAGAAGATCAAAGGAAGTGTGGAATCAAGGAATAGAGGAAACCAAGGAAAAATTCCTTGATTTCCTATTAGGCTTGACATAACTGACCGAGTGACTTATACAATTCCTTACAAGGTTTAAAGTGGTAAATCTATGCAGCTGATGAAGGGGGGAATGGGGAAATACAAGAACATGATAATTGTTCCTCAAGTTCCCAAAAAAATTATCAAACCGAGAGAGAAGGTTTTTTATAAAAGTTTGCTGATTGTTTGGGTTTAATAGAGTTTAAGCAGAGGGGGAAGGTAGATGGAAAAATTTTAAAACTCGAAAGATGGTCTAAACACCATGAAACCTACATATGGACCCTATAGTGCCTCCTTCTCTCCTAATTATTCCACATAACACTTAGGATGATCAACAAACCTGTAATTTTTACCATTAAAAGCCTTTCCTCCTTGAATAACGCAATAATCATCCAAAACGTCCTCAATCCTACAAATTATCCTCTTAAAATTTCTTCAAATCATGAAAAAGGTAAGAAAACAACAAAGATCACCATGAAAATTAAATATCATTCTCATAATTCCTTCAACCTGAAAACGAACCTTATGAGCCATTCAAGACTTTTATAAACAAATTAAAAATTACCTTAGGGAAATATGGAACATAATGAGGTCATTACAAGGTTTATATCAATGTTTTAATGAAAAATATTTCAAAACAAAGGAACAAATGAGGAACAACATGGAAAAAGGAAAGATCAATCTAAGAAACAATGAAGAACTATGCAAAGATGGTGCCAAGGATGAAAAGGTATCAAACTGGGTACCAATATATATTTTAAATAATTATTTTGATTAAATATACTTTTTTAAGAGATGTAGTTGAATGTTATAGAGTGTAATGTTCTTATTGAAAAATATAAGAATCGCAATTTCCATTAGATACCTTTAAATTTTAGACCCCATATTTTATTTGTTGCAAATAAACCTCACGTTATGTCATTTTTATGTATTCATCTATTTTTCGTATCTTCATATTTTTAAATATCTCATTTATAATTTAAAGGTGATAAATAGTCACTAAGGGGTATTTTATCAAAACATTTCACAAAATACACTACATTTTTCAAAATAAGTCAACAAAAAATACTCTTTTTAAGGATATTGAAATCAATAAATAGCAAATTTACACGAAGTATAAAAGAGAATATGATGTTTAAGTTTCTTCAAAATGGCTAGTATTTAATATTTGAAAAAAAAAATTATCATTTTATATCAAAAAATTCTAATGACTTGCAATTTTCCTTTTATATGCCTTTCAATTTCATGCTAGAAATTGAAAACAAACAAGCAAATGGGATGTAAATTTTATATGCCTACTTTGGAAGAATAAAATTATGGGAATATGAAACTTAATTATAATATAAAATAACATCGGGTCGTCTTCTTAAAGTACAAAATTTTCCATTTTGAAAGGTGATTAGATTCAATAGTTATAACTCAAGCATTTTTATAATATTTTTTTCGATGGTGTGGGATGGTGTTTAATGTTCAAAAATATATCTATAAAAATCATGCTACATAAAATATACAAGTGAAACTCATTATATACACTTTTTTGGGTCTTACAGACTAATTTTTTATAAAGGACATTAAATTCGTTCACTGTCATATTCAATGTTTCTTCAAGTGACACTAAAATTTTAGGTATAAACTGGAGCACTTTAGAAATTTCCAATCACTTAACAATTTTCCTTATACAGCTTGGATTTTAAAATAGAAATTCTTAAATATGAATACACAACATACATGATCTTATTCAAGTGTAAATAACATGTTTTACAAGAAATTATTGTATTATGTAATTTTTGGTTAGTGCATAAAGTACCTAAAACTCAAAAATAGTAGGGTTTACCAATACCTATGCCGACATTTTTAATTTAAAACGGTGGGATGTAGACAATTAAAAAGTGCTCCTCCTTTCATCAAATGAGGAGATCTATAAACAAATACATCTAGACATAAGATATTATATAAATAAGACAACAATCTATTTGGCAAAGGTTGATTCTAGGAATCTACAGGCACTTCCATGAAGGATGTCAGCTCATTTTGATACAATTAAGTTGCATTGATAAATATAGTAAGATAGATAATGAAAATATGGACGATGCAAGATGAGGAAGAAAAAACTCAAGATGGAAGGGAATATCATGTTTAGCTCTGTAAGTGTCCCAGGATAAGGTGGTAGCAATCTCAAGGTCTTCAAAGTAATTGTACCAATATTCTTCAGTTGTTTCTCATATCTTGTCAAAGATCTCAAATTGCCCCTTGATATCTTCAAGGGTCAATGTAAATTTGCTGGAGCACAAACTGAACTCATGGAGGATGTCGAACTACTCCTACACAAATTATTTTTGAATGATCAAAAGATCATACATTCTTTTGATTGGATGGGATTGACCTTGAACATTCATCTACAACACAAACACGCTTGTAAATAGGCCGATTAAGTCTAGACATAAAGATAAAAAATTATTAAATGCAATGATTTGATTAAAGAGATTAAAGTGACAGTAAATGTAGGTGTAGTCATTTTTACCATTATCACAAAAGAAAGGAACCCCATGCACACTGGCCTATCACCCAGTGGGCATTAGGCACTCACCCAAGGCACACGCAGGTGTTGAGTCTCTATTTTATGTGAGTTTAGTGGGAAATATCATCTATGATTCATGTTTACGAGATTTGAATGGAAGTAAAACATACAAGCACCATAGAGATCAGAACGGCTTCTAGGTCCTTGCAGTCATTCCAGATAGAAAGTGCTTTAATAGATTTTATAACTTATACCAAAATAGAAAGAAGTTGTACAAGCATCCATACTTAATCATAAACATAAATGAAAAATAACTACGAGAAAGATGTATGCATCAAAATTATCAATGTTCATATTCATGTGAGCTGATAACCTCATTGCATTCATGGAACCATTACAGAATGTCATAGAAAAGTAAACCACAGTCATGCTTTATAACTAGACTCATATGATTAAGCTCTCAAAATAAATTTAAAATCCCCATACCCTTGATACATCCTTTCCTAAGCATAATTTCCCAACTAACAGAGTTCTTGCAGTATTTCTACAGAGCTCCGCCCTCTATCTATTTCTCCCTTCTTTTACTTTTGTAGGTGCTTGTATATATAGGATTTTAGGACTACCAAATAATCCTCCATCAGCCTCAGATCCGATGCCAAGTATCTGAATATGGTCCTCCATGCAAGCATGCTCCTCCAGGTCTAAGCTTTCCACTTTTTACTATGATGAGCTTCTAGAAGCTTCTACCATAGGCATGCTCCTTCCTGGGCCAGCCTGTCACCAGGCTGGCACCTTAGCCACTCCACATGCATAGTCAGGTCATGATTTTCATATGTTCTACCAAAAATTCCCAATATGGCTAAGTCCTAAACCCTTGGTTGTGTCCACGCATGCGCCATGGGTTTTCTTAAAGCCTTCCCTAAACCCTACCCTACATGCTTTACCCTTGTGCGCTTTTCTTCAACTAGGCCTTGCACTCCTATGCACCCTTTTGTACTAAGCCAATATTTTAAGGGCCCAACATTACCTCACACTATGCATGTTCTCCATCTGTGGGAACACTTCTCCAGTGAAAAGAAAGAATACAATAGATGTACACCGTGGGAAAAGAATAAGGGGATGAAAGAATATGGAAAGAAGAAATAATGGGGAAGTGATGGAATCACTGCAATAGGCTAGGAAAATCCTTTTGCAATTCAGCCTCCAACTTGTTCCAGGCATCAACTTTGTTCTGCACTCTTTGACAGAGGTCACCGACCAGGGTGCTCACCTCCTCAAATCTTAGGTCATTTCCTTGTGTGCTTATGGTGTTAGCAATTTTTTCTAACTCTTTTCCTACATCATCTAGTGCATTCATTCTTCGTATAATTTGTGGGTACAGTTTATTTAACTATTTTTTTATTGAACCCCTTAAGGATTCAATGGCTTTAGATTTTATTTCAACCTCAGCAAGGATTATGTCCCTTTCCGCCCTATTTCCTTTATTCTTCTCTTCAAACTCCTTGAGTTATACTTCATGAGTAGTGACCAAGACACTTACCACTTTGTCTCTGTCCACGCAATTGTCATATATGGCCTCAATGGTCTGGGAAGAAAATTTTATATCAACAAGAACCTTGTTGTACTCAACTATGAATGTCACAACCTTCAACTTATCTTCTTTCTACAAGCGCGTGGCCACTTCTTCTATAGATTCCAAGGCTAACGAATGCCTCTCCATGGTGAGGACTCTTTGTAAATCCTCCAGGCATCCCAAGGTAGATCCATAATTTTTTGCGGGGGGTGCTAGGTCTGGATGCTTCAATACTATAAAATTATTAATAGACTCCACCTTTTTGTACACTGCACACACTTTGGCCTTTTTTGTATTTCAACTCACACTCCAACTGGGCGCTAATTAGTTTCTCTTAACTTAGCTCCTTTGCCCTTGTAGCTAGCTCTTCCTTTTTCTTCTTTAGTTCCACCTCCAGATCTTTGATTATATCATTCTACCTGAAGAGTCTAGCTTTGATTTCAACAGAGACCTTGTTAAGCGTGTTGCATAGTTGTTCATCCAAGCGTTGATGAGCGTTCACCACTGGGTTGTCTTATGTTAGTCCTGACAATGTTATTATTTCCCCATGGCTTACTTCAAATTCTGGCTCATCAAGATGGGACTCAATTACCCATGAGAGCATCTTCCTTGTCCACGGGTATGTAGCCTCCTTGTCAAAATATGACATTGCTATGAGCTCTTCTTCCAGAATCATGCTTTGGAACTGTGTGCGTAACAATTTTTTAGGGTCATCAATATAAAACATCCATATCCTCTCCTCCCTTGCACACCTTCCTCCCATGCACGTGTCCTTAGTAATACTTACAGTTAAAATGGGGTCTCCAATGCTGTTGTGGTCCTTTTCCACGCTCTCCTCCTTATCTTTGTTTAACACTGCCTTAGCGATGTGTTCTAACTTCTACCCCTCCATGGTCTCAATGGCCTTTATTTATTCTCTCTCTACCACCTTGGTTATATGTTCCATCGTAAGGCTTGGATCCTTCTGCATTTGTGCGCCATCCTCCTCACTTCGCATGTCCTGGTTGCCTCTACCTTCCTGGCTATCAATGCACCACAGGAAGAGGAACCCTTGCTCCTCTTCTTCCACCTTCTTATTAAAAATCATGTACGTTGAAAATAGGAGACCCTTGATCTTTTTCAGGGCTCACCTTCCCCACTAACATCTTCTTCACTATCTTCTTTTCCACCCATGTATTTTTCCAAACTACCAGTTTCTTCCAATGTGGTATCCTCTTCTGTCATGTGCTTCTTCCTAACCAAGGATTCTGAAGTAGGTGACTTTGTGCTTCTTCTTCTCCCAAGGACTCCTTTTCTGATGGCTTTTCTAGCTTCTGAGAGTCATTTCCTTGATTATGGGCCTCTTCTTGCACACGAATACATGCTTGTTTTGGAACTTGTCCCAAGGGAACCTATTACTTGTGTATCCACCACACTTGGTATTATCTTCTCTGGCTCCTTTTCCTCTTGTTTGGGTGCATGGGTCGCTTCCTGCTTGTTGGATCTTTAGGAATATACACCTCGTTCTCTAAATATGTGCCCTTCTCGGATTTGGGTCTTATGCAGAGGTACATGTACGCATACCACGGATCCTCTTGCAATGGGAAAAAGTCATGGGCCTTATCATCTGAACTTCATGGGACACATACCTCTCTATGTATGTGTACTTGTCTAGGGTAGCCCAACCCTTTATGCGCATTTTCCTGTGGTCTCGATCCAAATTACCAAGGTCCAGTCTTAGCTTCTTGGATTCTTTGAACCTCTTTACTCCCACTTGCAAGTATTGAGTTGTGAAGGCAAAGGGAAGCTTGAACCATGGGCTCCATGTTTCATCCATTAGTTTGAACCTTCCTAGGAAGAAATATTGGTACACAACAAATTTAGCTTCTTCTTTAGTGGCTGCTAATAGTTGTTCGAGAATCCTCCATTCTTCCCTGAATGCATTCCTCAAGCGCATGTATACCATTTCTCCAGGTGCGCACCTTGTGCATGGTTGTCATAGAGTCACATGTGTATTTCTCAACTATTTTTGCAAGTGAAGGCTCCTCGGTCAGGGTACTCCCACATGAATTTGTTCTAATGCATCAGGTACCTTCGACCTCTCTGAAAACAAAATGGTTAATAAGACATTACCAAAAAGGATCTTGTCTCTTTCCTTTCACGTAGTTGACAATCTCATCCGCAATGAACATAGACAAGTTGTAAATGTTGCCCTCTAAGATCTTCCTATAAACATGTAACCGTGGCTTATTTACCTAGGTCCATCTCTCTTGACCATTTAACTTTTTCACCAAATGCATGGCCATATTCATTACCGGGTCTTTGATGTTTGTGATATCATAGTACCTTGACCCCTTTTTGTATGCGTAGGAAGTGAAATAGTTTCCTTAATTTTCTCTTTTTCACCTAGGTTGTCTTCAAAACCATCTCCATCACAGATAAGGCATATGAAATGTGAGATGATCTAAGGGGTAATACACATCTTGCATCCTATGAAGTAGAAGTAGTCTTCATGCACGCACGACATCAGCCATTGATATAGGAGCTCAGGCCTCCCATAGTAGGGAAACTCAAAGAGTTGTAATAACCCTGCCTTCTCCAACTTGACCTTCACATCATCGTTATAGATGGGAAAACCCTCTGGTGTCATTTTATTCATTGGGTGCACTAACTCCAGCGCCATCTCCTTCTCGATTGTGCTCGTACGATGATTATAGTCATTTATAGACATGTTTCTTAGATGGGACTCCCACTCCTTCCCTAGCAACACTCCATCTGGGTACTGCATTTCTACATACCATTCTTCATTTGTATGTGCATTGGTTTCTTGTTTCTTGGCATTGCCCTTGCCCTTTCCCTTCTTGGGTGTGCTAACTATTTTCTTGGGTGCCATTGTCTAGGTTCTCTTCTTACTTCAATCACTTCTTGTAACTCTGTTCTTCCACTCTTTCCGACCTTAGATCTTGAATTTGTGAAAAAAACTCAACCCATGCCCTAGTTCTTCAAACCATAGCAAGGATAATCCCTTCACAAGATAGTTCCTTCTCACAACTCTCTTACACCCGTGAAATCCCTTTCTTCTAGTTTATAGATCTAAAATAGGTACCTACGCTCAATCTCTTTAAATTTTTCTTCACACTGATCAATTTTTGGAAGCCCTAGTTTATAAAGATTCAAAAATTGCTTCTTTCTCCTTATACGCAAAGTGAATAATGAAATGCCTCAACCCTCTATTTATAGTTTTTCCTTTTTAAGCATTAAATGCTACTTCACCTACCACCATACTTTTCACATTTAATGCAGATTTTTCAAACAAATTCTGACTTTAGTGCTTTGACTCACGCGCCTGACCCTACGCGAATAATCTTCTAACCTTCTAGCGTGCAACCAATCTATCTAGATAGGAGACTCTTACACGCATGTCACTGGTGCCGAAGGCACTTCTTCTGTCCTAATTTTTTCTCTCGCCTACCTCGTGTTGCTTATGTGATTTTTCCTCCTTTGTACGTGGGATCTAAAAGTAGCCTTATCTTGACACCAACCATCCTTTTCCATATTTTCTTTCCATGCACCTCTTTCAACAGGGTCATTAAACCGGGAATTTCAACACAAACTTACTTGGAACTTTACACATGCTCTCCTTCACATCACTCCACCCCACACTAAAATGATGCGCAGTACTCTGTACACTCAAAAATCCTCAAATAGTAATAAGGTTTACTGGTGGCCAAGGCGCAAAACAAAACAACAACATGGAAAGGGAAACACAAGAAAATAAATACATAAAGGAAATTCTAAACTAACTAACAAAACTACCTTATTTACAAACACCAAGAAGACTTATTTATAGTAGGGCTTAAAGCCTACTCCCATTGAAGTGTCCAGGTAATTTCATTCCATCCAGCGCTTGTAACTAGCATGCACCTGAATCAAGGATGTACAAGATTTTATAGGGACCTAACCAATGGACCTTCAACTTCCCAGGATGGCACAGAAACTTAGAATCATATAGCAAGACCATCTGCCCAACCTCAAACTTCTTGTTTTGATGTGGCGATCATGCCATGCTTTTTTCTTTTCTTTTTCTGTTGTTTGGCTCCACCTAGTGAGTGATCATCTTTCATCCAGCTTCATCAGTTCATCAATTCTCTCTTCCAACACTTTCTCATCAGCCAACCCTCATGCGTGTGCTATTCGCAGAGAAGGTAACATGAATTCAACCAACAGAATAGCTTCCACACCAAACACCAATTAAAATGGTGTGGCTTTGTTCAGCCTTTTATAAGTTGTCCTATAAGCCCATAATATGGTTGATACCTTGTCATCCCAATCTTGTCTTCTGACATCACAAATCTTGGTCAGGGTATGACTCATTATTTTGTTAAATGGTTCAGCAGTTCCATTTGCTTTTGGGTGATAAAGCGTAGTCTTGCGATGAGCTAACATGAACTCTACTAACAGGATCCTCATGGTCTCATTCAAGAAATGTGTACCCCTATCGCTGGTTAAACTTAAAGGTCATCCATACCTTGTGATAATGTTCTCCCATAAAAATCTTGTCATTATGGCTATTGTGCAGTCTTTCGTTGGGGCTACCTCTGTCCACCTTATCAAATAGTCTGTGCAAGTGATTATATAGCGTGATCCAGTCCTACGTGTTGCTGGTGCAATAGGGCCTACGAATTCTATTTGTCATTTCTCAAAAGGTTCAACACTAGGGATAGGGAAAAAGTTCATTTCATCTCTCCTTCATGGCTTGCCAATGCACTGACAATGGTCACATGCTTTACAATAGTCATTACAATCCTTATACATAGTTTCCCACCACAATCCTACCATTAAAATTTTACGCGCGGGTGGCATCACCTACATAATGTCCACCCACACTTCCTTCATGTGCTTCCTCTATGATGGCGAGGTGCTCATGCTCTAGTACACACATACACAAAACTTCATCCCATCCTAACTTGTATAAGTCCCCACTAATCAACATGTAGAGCGTGGCACATATGGCTAGTTTATTTCTTTCTAATGCATTCATCCCTTCCAGCGCCACACCTTCCTTTAGGAATACTACAATCTCCTCCAAATCTGAGGGTGCATGCCACAACCTAAACCATTTTAGATCTAGCATAGTCTCTTCAATACTTTGTGTGTCCTCCCCTGAATCAATCCTTGACAGATGATCAGGTCCACAATTACTCTTTCCAAGCTTCACAACTACCGTAAACTCAAACTCTTGAAATAATAGCACCCACCGACATATGCGCCCTTGTAGAATGGGCTTGTTCACCAAGTACTTTAATGCCATGTGGTCGGTGTAAAATACAAAGGGTGTTTTCAGCAGATACTATCTGAACTTGAAAAGCACGTAGATCATTGACAATGCTTCGCGCTCAGTCGTGGTGTAATTCTTTCTCTTCTGGTGTCAACTTCCTGCTTGCAAAACATAAAGGATGATCAAAAATTCCTTCACCCGGCTGTGTAAACACTGCTCCAATGGTGGTTCCTGAGGCGTCTAAATGAACATGGAAGGGCTTGTTCCAAGAGGGAAAACATAATATAGGTGCGGTGACAAGCCTATCCTTTAATGTGTCAAACACCTTCTACTGGGCCTCTCCTCAATGGAAATCACTTTTATGTCTAAGAAATTCTTCTATATAAGCAGCTATCTTAGCATATCCCTTGATGAATTCTTGTAATAACATGTATGCCCAAGAAATCCAAACACTGCACTCTGGCTAGTAGGCTCCCCCAATCCCACAATAATTGCAACCTTGGCAGGATCTACTAGCAATCCCTCCTTACATATGATATGCCCCAATAACATCCCAAAGGGTGTAGCAAAGACACACTTTTTAATGTTGAGGGATATCCTTAACTGCCGACACCTCTCAAACATCAGCCTCAAATTATCACAATGGTCTTTCACTAGCCCATACACTGTCCAATCATCCAGATAAACCTGAAGAAATTTTCTGGATGAAGTCTTGGAATGCCTGAACCACTATGTATGAGAAAACAACAGGCACATTCTTCAACCCAAAGGGCATGACCATGTATGCAAAACTTCCCCATTCATTGGTGAAAATTTGTCTTCTCCTGGTCTTCCTTTGCAATCCAGACTTGGTGGTACCCCGAAAATCCATCCGTAAAGGAATATATTTCGTGCCCAGTGACTCCCTCTAAAATTTCTTCAGTGAAGGGGGTTGGAAAGGGATCGATGACACAAAATACGTTCAGCTCCCTATAATCCATGCAGATCCTAATCCACCCATCCTTCTTGATGTTGATTACCATCAGACTTATCCATTCTGATTCTTCCACAGCTTCAATGATTCTAGAAGCTATCATTTTGTCTATCTCTTCTTTTACCTTTACGCGAAAATTGGGATTCATCTGGTAGGCTTCCTAACCAAGCATGCACCATCCTTTAGCTTTATCCTTATCTCCCCCAAGGAATGGTGGATGCCTTTTAGCTCATGGTACCCACGTGGGAATAAATCCTCAAATTCATGCAAAAGATCAATGATCTTAGAGACCTCCTTCTCTAACTAGTAATCTCCAATGATAGCTTCCTTAGGTTCTTCTCCTGAGCTGATGTTAACCTTATTTGTATTTAAGGGCTCATGGTAGGTGCGCACGTGAGCATCAGCACTATCCACTACCTCATGCATCCCTATAGAATGATTGACATTTAAGCTCTTTGCTTCCTCCTCATTAATAACATATACTAATTTCCCTTTCTCCTTTTCCAAGCATGCACTCAAGCTAGATCTCTTCTTCTTCTTCTACCTCTTCTTCAAAGTGTGCCTCCAAACCTGGTCCACCTAGTAGTTCCAATAGCCTATCTTCTGCCATGGCACTATCCCCCATGGTAAGGCACTTAACAACCTGCAATGCCTTATCAACTGATGGCTTGGTACTTCGGTACTCAAACTTTTGAATGAGGTTAGTGTACTAGCTCTTGCTAATTTCCTATTTGGCAACATGTCTCAGATTGTATGTACCATGCACACGTGCAACCTTGTAGTGTAGAATACAACTTGTGCACCCAAAGGGATGGTGGCAAATATTTTGCGCCTTCTCTCTAGACCTTCTCACAAGCTTGGATGTGGAAAGAGGAGGGTTCCTTACCATGGTAGTCCTTGATGGCGATGGGCACGTTGCTTCTAGAAAACCTAACAGAGAGAAATTCTCACCTCATGCCATTCCAAAAGGCTCTCTTAATGTGTATCCCACCACCGTGCCACTATGCTGAGTAGGACATAACTTAACATCCCCCTCCATTACTTCTCCTCCTTCCACTGAGATTCCATATCCTGTAAGAAGATCTCAGGGAAGGCCCCTCTTGAATACTTAGGTAGTTTTTTACATCCTAGGCATCAGACTATATGCACCTTTGTTACTTTTGTTACTGATCCTCTCAACTATCATCCAATCAATTCATATGTCCCATGTTCCTAATTATCACATGCTAGACCGGTGGTGTCACTTATTGACTGAGCATCCTCAAACTGGATAACTCCATCGGTAGGATAGATTATTTCTAGATCCTTGATTAAGTGCACATATATCCTATCCAAGACCTCTTCCCCCAAAGGTTCAGTATAGGGCGTCGACTTCCCATCAGCCATGGGTATAATGACCCATTCCTCCTTATTTTCAAAGCTAATGTACCCCTTGTTAAACCGAAGGTCAGCATTGTTCTTGTAATACCATGGGTTCCTAAGTAGTGCTAGAAAAATGTATACCTTGGAAAGTGCCAAGACTTCAAAGTCCCCAGTAAACTTGGCTCCCTAGATAGTGATAGTTGCATCCTTTAAGACACCAATGGGCATTACCTTCATTTTTTTGCCATATACAGCACATTTGAAGATGGTTGTAATGTGGGTCTCCCCATCTGATGCCATGCATCCAAAGTTAGAACATTGACCTCTATGCCTATGTCAATGAGGATATTACTAAGGAGACATCCATCTAAGACTACATCCAATGTGATCTCTTTTTCATATTCAAGGGTATGAGGGGGAAGGTTTGCATGCAGGATCTATCTCTCGCACTCTTCTTTGATGTGTGGTACCTTCTCCCTCAACCATGCTCCTAGTAAGGGAATAACATTATCTTGCCTTAGAATTTTACATACTTCCTTGACCTCATCCAAGTCATCCTTTAGTGCCTTGACCTTCTTCCTTTGCTCCTCCCTCCTAGACTAATCCTTTAGACACTATATTTCTCCTTGTAAACTCTGAATGACATCCATGGTATCTTGATATACTTCCTTATGATGCGCAGGGTCTAGGTACTTCCCATGAACTACTTCCTCTCTTGAAACTAGGGTCCTCTCCCTTTGTATTTCCTTTGCGCACATGGCCTCTACTCTTATTGTTACTAAAATAGGTTCTGATCCTACATCACGTGTCACCCGTGGCATCCATTGTGTGTCTATATTCTTAATGTTTACCATTGTAGTGCCCTTGTTTTTTTGTTGCTGTTGATTCATGTGCTCAAACAACTTCAAGCATTCCTCATACTTGTGATTCTTCCCGCACCATGAGCATTGTAATAGGTATGGGCATTCTTGTTTATAATGTTTTGTAGAACCACAATTAAAACAATTTCCACATGGGAATTCACTCCTTCCTCCCTTGTAGTTACCACGACCACAGAATCCTCCATGAAATCACCTTTCACATGTTCCACCATCTACGCCCTCCTTATAGCAGTGATCATCCCCTTTAGAACTACTGGAAATGCTAGTTTGGTGCACCCCACGATCAATGGCCTCATGGATCTTATTAATGAGCCTATAGTCCTTAGTATCATGGGTTGTAGAGGTACAGGTCTTCTATTAGGAAGAAAAATTCTTCTAGATTGTGTGCTATAAAAAGGGGCACCTACTTACATCATGGTCCCCATGAAAAATTTCATATTCTATTGTCACGATGTGTACTACCCTCCGGGGAAAACTACCCTTGACATGCTCCTCTACTTCACAATTTGTACACCATAGACCACTGTAAGTTTCATGGGCTGAGTTCATAGAAAACTTCTCTAGCTACTTATCCATAGAAGAAATTTTAGCCTCCAAGAACATGCTAACTCCAATATCAACACTACCAACAGCCTCGGTGTGCAGAGCAGCTTCCAACGCCTCACGCGGGTCTATGAAATTTTTATGAGATAAGGCCATTCTAAAACATGTGATAAATCCTCCAACAAACCATTGAGCATGTTGTGAAGGATGAATATCATATGATAACTTAGAAAAGAAAGTTTTAAAGCATTCATCATACTCCCACACATTCTCTACCATTTCCTATTGAACCTATTTCATGGCACTAATGCTCTTCTATTCAAACTCAGAGATGTGGAATTATACCAAGAAGGTGTTCTTTAAAGCAGTATAATCCACCACTGTTTGATGAGGGTCATATTTCCTATACCAGTTATGCACGTGCCCCTACAACGTTGTTACAAATTAACTAACCTTTCACTCTGAGGTTGTGATCCCCTTTGCACACCATAGCAGCTCACACTTGTGAACATGTTCTGCAACATGTTTAATACCTCTATAATCTGGTAAGTGTAAAGACATCTCAAAGAAGACTTGAGGGGGTGGTTGGGGCCCTTGTCCTCCTAAGCTAGAGCCTTGGTTTCCTCTAGTGTTTCCTTTGCCACCAAATCCACCAATTCCACCAGGTCATGTGCCTCTTGAGCCACTAGAACCACTAGGTCCACCATTTTTTTTCTCTCCTAACCCACTAGATCCACCAGAACAACCAGGTCCTGTAGTATTCATGCCAAGTTTGCCCTAGGTTCCACTAAATTATGTGTCGATGATCTGTGATAATGCCCCACTACCACTATTGTACCCTGCGCCACTTCCAGATGTGAGAACAAAGGCTTGTATACTTGCTCCTTGTCCAAATAATCCTATGAATAATGGAATATGTGTGGCCATAGAAGTGGGAACTAAAAAATTATACTTCCTAGGCACAGATATGTCACTTCCACTGATACCAACTGGGTCAATGATACTCCTTCCTTGTTCTAGAAAACCAAGCACCAAGGTTTTGTCACTGGGTGGGTTCAAATATATGCCAACAACTATTCTTTCTCTGTGTGATGAACTCTCATCGGAACCTGAAGGGGTCTCTCTTACGTGTTTGCCAAGATGGGGTAGCATAGACTGCTCAGGTTCCACATCCTCCATGTGAACCTTGACTCATTCTCGTAACGTATGCCTCCATACATCCATCACACTTACAGCTTCACATCATCTAGCAATCTCTCTTTCACGCACTTCACTATACTTGATTTGTCTCTCCTCCCTTTCCTTCTCCATCATAATATCTACCATCTTCCTCCACCCTAACTCCCTCGCCCAATGCTCAAAATGGTTTAGTCAGCCATTGGAAATGCCTATAAACTCAAAGTAACAACCAGGGTCTTCATTTCCAAATGGATAGCACGTAGAAATGATCCTTTGGGATCCCATAGAAATTCAAACTCAGTAACTTATGAGCAAGAATATGTGGAAATAGCATACAATAGAGTGTAGCTAGCCAACACACCTTCCCAGTAATGATCCACAGCACGAGTCCACGTCAGATCTGCATCATGTAGCCTCTAGTATTCTTCTTGGGTCCACACATGTGATCTAGAATACCAACTTGATCTAGATGCATATGTTGAAAGCCATTTATACAGCTCTACTGGGAAACAGAAAAAAATGTTTCATATAAATCATGGTAGAGATTCTCTTCTACCCATCTACGTGCATCAAACTCAGGTCTAGTGTTGAAAATCAAAGAAAATTCATCCTTCGTGATCTTGAACCATGATTCAACACTTTCCGGAGTTGAACGTTCTTTCATTATTCATTACCCAAATCATGATGTATGACATTTTCCTCTACAGCTTCGAAAAGAGGTCCCAGAAATGGAACTAAGATCTAGTCATTTTTACCCTTATCACAAAAGAAAGGAACCCCATGTGCACCAGCCTATCACCCAGTGGGTTATAGGCACTCACCTGAGGTATGCACTAGTTTCAAGTCTCTCTTTTATGTGAGTTTAGTGGGAAACATCATCTATGATTCATGTTTAAGAGATCTGCATGGAAGTAAAACATACAAGCACCATAGAGATCAAAACGGCTTCTAGGTCCTTGTAATCATTCCAGACAGAAATTTCTTTAACATATTTTATAACCTATACCAAAATAGAAAGAAAATGTACAAGCATCCATACTTAATCATAAACATAAATGAAAAATAACTACGAGAAATATGTATGCATCAGAATTATCAATGTTCATATTCATGTGAGTTGGTAACCTCATTACATTCATGGAACCATTACAGAATGTCACAGAAAATTAGACTACAGTCATGCTTTATAACTAGACTCATATGATTAAGCTCTCAAAATAAATTTAAAATCCCCATACCCTTGATACATCCTTTCCTAAGCATAATTGCCCAACTAACAAAGTTCTTGCAGTATTTCTGCAGAGCTCTACCCTCTATCTTTTTCTCCCTTCTTTTACTTCTGTAGGAGCTTGTATATATAGGATTTGTAGACTGCAAACTCATCCTCCAGCAGCCTCAGATCCAATGCCAAGTTTCTAAATGTGGTCCTCCATGCAAGCATGCTCCTCCATGCCTGAGCTTTCCACTTTTTACTATGATGAACTTCTAGAAGCTTCTACCGCAGGTATGCTCCTTCCTAGGCCAACATGTCACCATGCTGGCACCTTATCCACTCTGCATATGCACTTGGGTCATGATTTTCATGTGTTCTACCAAAAACACCCAATATGGCTAAGTCCTAAACCCTTGGTTTTGTTTGCGCGTGTGCCATGAGTTTCCTTAAAGTCTTCCCTAAACCTTTCTCTATGTGCTTTATCCTTGCTTGTTTTTCTTCAACTAGGCCTTGCGTGACTATGTGCTCTTTTGTACTTAGCCAATATTTTAGGGGCCCAACATTGATTGATGCAATCATTGTAGATCTAGGATAATCACAAGTGATTGAAGTAATCAAGGATGATTCCTGTGAAAAATTTGATTATTTAACACAATGTTTAAACTGATTAAAATTAGATACTAATATTTCTTGTTTTGATTTTTCTTTAGATGTGTAAATGAAATGGAAAACAGGAATAAACATAAATATCTTACCTTTTGTGTTAGAGGAATTGTAAAATTCTCACAAGAACTTGTTGAGATATTTGATGATATCTTACTGAATGTCTGATGAGGCAACACGGGCCTTGAAGGTGTATGATTTCACAAGATGATGCAGTATGGCTTGTTGGGGTATCAGAGCTTCACTACATAGATTTAGAGATTTCTAGAGTGACATAATTTTCGTGGTTCTTTCGAGGGTTCATGATTGAAGATCCCTAAAATAGGAGTTGTATTCTTCTCTTTATAATTGTGGGCAATTTGTTGGAATCTTCGGTGATCCGGGAAATTATGGATAAACCCATTTAGAAGTGGTTTCAACAACTTCCAAAATGGGGGTTTTGAGTATGGAAACAAGCGTAGAATGTTAGGGAAAAGTTTAGGAGTGGTTAGGGATTTGGATGGTTTGGATAAAAAGGGTTAGGATGGGTTATAGGTGGTTAGGAGGTTTTAGGGAGGTTAGGGTAAATTTATATAGGTAAATATGATTTACAGGGGGAAACGATTTACAAGGGTGAGTTTAGTGACTTATTATATGTTAGAATAATAGGTTAAATATTTTAATGTACGTGTATGGAGTGTAGGCGGGTGACGAAAATATAATGTCTACATTTTCCCCTTTTTGTCAAGTGGTTTGTGATGGACAAACTGCTAGACAAAAATGATTGAGTTGGTTTAACTTGTGCTTGGATGGGTGATTCCCCATTAAATTGGGGGTGATTCCAAGGGACTGCAATAATCACTAGTTTGAAATATTTTATTGAATGAGATAGGTGTGCTATTACATTACTGTTTCTCTTTGAGCTACCCCAAGATGATGCATAGAAACCAGATTGTCATAAAATATGGATTTGATGCTACCATGGATTCAAATGATAGGAGAACCAAGGGGTTCACAACCTATAGATGTATGACTCGTAGGAAGTAGTCATGGGAAATGATCCTATTTGGGTATGTTATCCACGATGATATCACCAAAAAGGTGGGATTAGAATACTAGGAAGTCAAGTGATGGGGGAACCAAAGGGTTTGTATCCTATAGACGTATGACTTATCATTGCTAAGGTTGTAAAGATCCGCAGTGGATTTTTGGCAAAGGCATACTTTGAGTGCTTGGGCTAGGTGATCAAGGTAGGATTTAATTGATTGGATATTAATTTTGTAAGGGGCATGTAGCCTAAAAAGGTATAATTTTGGCAAGGATTTGTGAGAATGAAGGCTTGATATTGAATTAAAATGACTTGGATGGTTTAAAAAATTGACAATTTAAAGTGAATTGTTGGTGATTTAAGAAAATCATCAACAATTCCTGGGTGAGAAAATTTACACCTTATAAAGAGGAGATATTTAATATTACCACACATTTTGATATAAAGAGCTTTGGCTTAAGATATTTTGAGTGAAAATAGGGGAATAGAGGCCGTCAAAGGATCTAGGAGAAAAAGGAGGCCCACACTAGGAGATGTAGGTCCCTTTATTTGTGTTTTTGTGTGTTTTTATTTAGTTTTTAATTTTTTTAGATTTTGGGCCTGCATTAGGGAATTTTTTTCAAATCATAGGAATCACTAGTGATTTAATAAAATTACCTATAATTGTGATGAAATTTTATTGATTATAATGAATCGCTAGAGACTAGATAAATATGTGCCTTGATTTGATTAAATTTTCAACTAATTGATATTCTAATGGGTGTTTCTGTGTTTTGAATGCAGGCTAGGGACAAGTTGACCATATGAGATAGGATTATAGTAATCCTAGATGATGTATGGGCATCATTATCAGATGATCATTGGGAACATCAGAAGATGTGGTTATGGGAGTGATGCACTTTTTGGTTTACGACAAGGGAGATGATAGTCACTCTAGAGGACGTACATAGGATCTTGAGGTTTCCTATTCAGGGAGAGCAGGTATATTTGATTGATGAGACATATAGGCCTACACTTATGAGGAGGAATTATGGTGATGAGGTAGAAGGGGTGGAGTTCTCTTTCAGTGGATTTTTGTATGGGGTATTGTATAGCCCCGAGACAGAGGATCGAGAAATCATGACCTTGATGATGATTGGTATCAGTTTTTATGCCTTTCTCGACTCTATTGGAAGCTTGTTTTCATGGATGTTGATAAGGGTATTAGAGTACATGATGGAGTATATGATTATTTTTACGTGGGCCCATGCCTTACATAAAATTATAGGTAGTTTTGGTCATGGAGGATAGGACGGAGATTTGGTATTGATGTAGGATTCTTAATACATTGTTGGGTACAAGCACATTTTGGTGACTCAACCGAGGTGTCTACTATGGGGAGGCCTAGAATTTTTAGATGAGACAGTTGGATTTGTTTGATGGAGTTCAGATAGGGGTGAGACCAGACCGGTGAGAGGTGAGGAGCATTATCGACAAATCCTTCCATAATTACATGACAGTGACATGAGATGTAGGCCCTATATTGGACTTCTAGTGTGCTAGGGTGGGGAGGATGAGCTTATAGCCACCCAACAAGATACATGGGTACAGGGTCAATGGCTAGGGGTGTTTTATTTTATTATATTTAGTTGTGTCGAGTGAAAATTTGGATTAATTCATAATTTTATTGAGGTAAGTGAGTATGGTTACATGGATATGCCTCTCCCAACTATCATTGAGCTTCATTCCATAGCAGATGAGAAGGATGTTATGGGTGTAGATGATCAGGTCACACTAATGGTAGTTTATGATGTTGGGGTTACTGATGCCTACACTGTATGGTATAAGGCTCATCTTGTCATGTTTTATAGATGAGTATGATCCCATGTGGAGGTAATTTATCAAGGGGTAGGTGGTGAGGGTGAGGGTGGAGGAGGTGAGGATGTTAGTGGTGGTGAGGAAAAGGAAGCACTAGACACTACCATAGAGCATTTAAAGGCCAATATGGGCACGTTGTTAGATGATCTGACAGGCTTGATGGCAGAGAGAGATACTTTGGCTGGTAAGTGAGATGGGTTGATTCAGTGTCTTGCTAGTGTATAGGGATATTTTACATAAGCTATAGCTGACCTGGATAGGTATAGACATCAGCAAGAGGTCTTGAGAAAGGCCCTCATAATTTAAGGAACTTCATTTTTAGGAGTTGAGATAAATGCAATGATATCTTAGGAAAGTGGTCAGATGGGACAACCTCATAGTGTTATCTTGGCTAACTACCATTCATTATGTGATGAGTTAGGTTACTACAAGGAGACAGTTAGACGAAGGCTACCTGATGAGAATCGCTTTGTAGTGTTTCATGTGTGGAGACAGGCAGAAATTACAGGTAGTACAATGAGTGTGGGATAGCCACCATGGATTCCATATAGCATTGTTCCTATTAAGGTACCAAATGGAGGTTCTTATGGTGAGAGGAGGAGTAGTGTTTGAGGGAGCATCTAATTCATGAATGTCTCGTTTACTCGGTAGTGATGATATTTTTAATTTTGTGGATCTTTTTGAAGCCTATATTGATGTATACTTTTGATACACATATTTTTTAGACTCATGATGATGAACATATATATAACCTCATGCACATGCACACACATGTGTGTGTGTGTGAGTAATTCCAGGTTAAAACAACCCGCTTGAGAACCATGAACCACATAGGTTTAGTTAGAAAATTATGGAATAATTTTTTTTAAGGTGTTAGGAGTTGACAACCAAAGTCTCAAAGACAAATGAATTCAACTAATAACCTTTCCCATTATAATAATTACTGATTTCACAATTTAAAGCAATAAATGTAATAGGTCCACACCTAGCTCAAATTTCTCTAAGGATTAATTTAATTACTGATTTCTTTGACATTTTAGCTAAATATTTCCTGATTAAAAAATGTAGGGTTAAGGGACCCAAAACAATTAAATAACCGAGGTATTTAATTTCCACCAAATCAAATACATGATCAGGATTAAATTACAGTGAAAAAGGAATACATACTTAAAATCAACAGAGTAAGGTCTCACTTACCCACTCCCAGAACTTGATTTAGAGTGTCTACCACCAAGTTGCAAAGCAATAGTTGCCACTGATAGGTTCTGAAGCAATTCAATTTCATTAGGAAAAAAATATCCCAAAAAAATAACTCTCAAAGGTCACAAGGTCCAAAACTTAGGGCTATAAGTTTTAGTTAAGTTCACGAAGTAATTTTAGTCTCATAACCACTCTCTAACAGTCTCAGAGTTTTAACTTGATTTTTCTCATACCTAACACTTCCAAAATTTCCCTACATCATTTCCAATGGATAGTAAATTTTCTCACCTTTCCTGTGATATAAAGAAGTCCTCCTAACTCCTTTGGGAACTCAAGATATGGTCCGGCGGAGTTTTGGGATCAAATTTTCCCCAAGGGGACACATCTCAAGAGGAGGGGAAATCCCCTTTGGTGGGTTGGTGGGTCTCAGGGCGGCTCTAGTAAAATTTCCATTGAATAGGAGAAATTTCACAATTGTGCTTACGCCTCCATAGGTCCTCCAGGGACACATGGCGGCCTTTAAGTTGTTGTTGGCAAAAAGGGAAGGAAGGGCGAGGTAGCAGGAGTGTTTCGGGCATTTCACCCAATGGGAGAAAAGCTAATTTGGCTTATGTGCACCCGCGGGTCTGCTAAGGACACGTGGTGAGCCAAAAATCACCATGGGAAGAAGAGAGAAGGAGGGTGTAGAGCGGCAGGGTGATTTATCGCTTTGCACCTGACAGAGGAACAAAGAAGAAAAAGGATGTGCGGGTCCGCACACCCGCAAAAGGATAAGGTCCGAGGGGAAGGCAGAGAAGCGGGCTACAGGAGAAATTTAGCAAATTTTTCAAAGGCCAAAATAAATAACCCAAGGAAGGAGAAGGGTCCACCCTCCTGCCTCCACCCCCAAAAGTGACACGTGGCATGCTCTCATTGGCCGCGGGCAGGTGGGGCCAAAATGAGAATTTTTCCCAAAAAATTCAAAAGACTCTACGGGAAAAACATGTGCCGGGCCTTCACTGCTGCCTTGTGAGGACACATGGCATCCTTTGATTGGTTGTGGGCTGACGGAGGAAAAGGTTAAATTTTTCCTGAGCCCAAAAATTTCAAAAATTTTCCTAAGGATTTTTAAATGGGAAATTTTTGGGCCACGGGCCTGCCATAGAAAATTTTCCCAAATTTTCCCGCCAAGGCCCAAAAACTTCAAAGTGTCATAAATTTTTCTAGGAAGCTCAGTTTTGAGAAAATGAGGCTCAATGCCCTCTTTGCATAAGAAACATAAATTTTACTTTTTGATGAAGTTTAAGGGTTCAATTTTGCAAAAATGATCTATAGGATTTTAATTAGCCAATTGGCAAGTTTCCAACTTTCAATTTTGATTAAATTATATCTCCTCCTTCACTCAACATGTCAAACAGACGTGGAGGATTGGTCTAGAGAGAGTTTAGAGAGTTTTAGGAAAGTCAATTGATTCCAATTTGGGATTTTGTCCAACAAATGATAGGAAATGGTTGAGAAGGAGATTAAGCTCAAATTTGCAATGGTCCAAGTTGTTCTCTTAAATCTTCTTATCGATTTGAGTTCGTTACTAGTATATCATGTTGGATTTTAAGGTTTCTGGGTAGATTTTTAAGGGTTGGTTCAAACTATGCATTTTATTTAGAATTACCAGTTGTAAAAGTGACAATGCCAGTGATCAAATTTTTAAAGGATCTATTTGTCAATTTTATCATTTAATTGTGGCATATAGTTTCTAAATTAATCCAATGCATATAGTTGTTTCTAAACAAATCCTTTCCAACTTAAATTACAAGTTATGATTCCAAATTAAATGTAATTCCAAGGATGCAAAAATAATATACTTCCTTCCTTCAAATCCAATATCTAGTACAATTTTAAGAAAAGAATGCAATCCTTTATTGTTTTCCAATAATTCTTTACAATTTTCTCTTTTACAGTTGATTTCTAAAATACAATATACAATACATATAACAATTCTTCACATTCCTTTTCAAAACAGAGAATGGAATATAATTCCTTACATTTCACATTTCCATTTCAATCTTTCTTCATCAATACAAGTATTTTCTTCTTGCAATTAATTATACAATTCATCCACATCAAAGTGGGAAGGGATACAATAAACTTGCTCATAAGAAGGGACTTTCAAACTGTATTTTCCTCTTGCTCAAAATAGCAACATGCTCCATTTTTTTTTCTCCAAATTTATCACAACAAAGAGGGGGAAGGAAACACTCTCCACCCAACCAAGACATCTAATGAAAGTATAATCCTTCCTTCATCATTGGCCCCCGAGCCCCAACAAAGATGAAATAAAAGGTGCAATTCAGCCATGGCAACAACTAGCTTCCACACACAGCATTCTTTCACATACACATTTTCATTTTTAAAACACAAAGCAACACCAAAACTAAATAGTAGTTCACAACTACATATAAAAACATTCGATCACAACTCAGGCTTGATCATGCAAGCCAAAGGATCAAGGACTATGGGGGAAGCTACTTATGCCTCCTAATTGGGAATTGGGCATCCACCAAAAAATTATACCGTTAATAAAACATATCATAACCCATAAACATTATATCTCCCAACCCCTCCTTATGCCCCCCCACAAATTTTTCCTTATGCCCCCCCACAAGTAAGAAATGTAAGCTATTTCTTTTCCATGGTGGATCCCAAACCCAAAACTCTCTCCACAAAATTATGATGCCCATGGCATTTCCCTTATACCCCATACAAGAATTCCCCATAGCCTTCTCCTACACCATTCCTAGGGAAATCTACCCAACCAGCCAACAAATAAAACAATGCATGCATCATACACACAACACAATAAGAAAACAACAGCAATAAGGAAGAAATAAACTCCTACCTCCATGGAAGGATTTGTTCCACACAACAAGCTTTGAATGTCAAAAACACAATCCCAAAACAGCAGTGCCAAAGTATCAAATGCTCTCCAATTTCCTCCAAATCAACAAGAGCTCTAATCATAGAAAAATATGCCCAAGGATGCATGTAAAACATAGTCCAAAACAGAAATCTCCCAAGCATGCAAAGCTATCTCCAAAACTTCCTTCAAAAAACTAGAGCTCCCATAAGAAAATTCACCCCAAGGAAGAATGCAAAAATGTTCAACAACCCAAAACAAGAAGAGAGTTTGAATTAAATAGAAGAGGGAGAGAAGAGGATGCTCTGGATCCATATAGGATGCCACATCACACATCCTCCAATTCAAACACAAAAGAAAAAATTCCATTCTCCCAAGCACAATAAATGAAATGACAAATTAACTTACACACTCCAAAAGAGCCCACACCACAAGGGACAGTTATTTAATAAAATTTAAGAGAGTGCAATCCAAAACAAGCAACATGATGAGTAAAATGCATTAAAAGTCACAAATCACATCTCCATCCATAAGTATGGTTGTTATAACAAATTTAGAGGCATGGGATAAGTTTTACTTGTCCCACAAGTCTCCAAAAATAGCCCCCAAGGTCAAATTCGAATTTCCATAGAGGTGGAGTATTTCATACTCCAAATCTCACTTACACAAGCTCTTACAAAATTAAATACAACAACCATCAACTCTTATAATTACTTCCCATATCCTAATTTGATTTATTTAAAGTTTAACTATATGATTCCCACATTAATCCATCACAATTTAAATTAATTTAAAGGAAAGGAACACATTACTTAATAAAATACATACAACAATAATAAAAGGTAACACATTAATAAAATAAACAAACCCACGGTCACATGTAAAGGTAATCCTCCCCATGGGAATCCTTAACAAAATACAACACACACACACACACACAAAACAAGTTGCCATGGTGACCATATTGAATTCACCCATAATTCTATTTTGGTTGGTCTCCGATCCCCCAATGTTTTGTTGTGATATTTTTAAACCTGTAAAATACAAATACCTCCTTCAGCCTCGTGGCCATATCAAAATGTCAAAAATGAATATATAATATAATCACAAAGTCATCTATACATATGAATCACAACAGTCATCAAGGTAATCAACGAAATTATTTACAATTTATATCGACAACTATCTAATCATCAAAAATTTTTTTCCTTTTCTAGGTTTATTCATAATCTGAATAACTTCAATTAAACATCCATGTGAATATTATTTCATCATCCACACATGAGTGTCTCTAATAATCACCATGCATTATATATAATCAGATTCAATAATAATCCAGGATCTAACATCTAACACCATTCTAAATCAAACTATAAAAATATATGTCATAGTCTACAGTATCATGATCAGTAATAAAAGGTGCCAAAGGAAATTGGGCACTACATCCCCCTCCCCTTAGACTCGACTTCCTCCTAGAAGTCACAAGAACCAGTGTGGGAACAATGCAATAGAGAAAGGATCATGCCCTTTTTTGAACTGCTTTGCTTCAACAAGTGTGGGTCTACAAAACTCAAGTTTGGTCCAATATAATTCAACAGAAGAAGGGAGATTTCAAGGGATGAGTTCTAAACTTTCAGCATACAAGGCTATAAACATAAGAATCTAAGGAGTAACTTTACGCTATCAACAAGATACCACACATAACAATATAACAAGAAGAGTTCTCAAAAGATCATCAAGAGTAACCACCAAGGAAGGGAACTACAGGGAAAATTTCCATAAACTTAAGATGACCACACAGTTTCGCACTGATACACATACCACACTAATAAAATTTAAGGTTTCTACACATTTAAGCCATGATTTCAAGGTTCGTTTTCCATACAAGGCTAGCAAAATCAACTGTGACCAATTTTGCATGAGAAACAAGTCTACACAAGGTCCCACAAATCGAAATCACACAAGATGAGGTTAATCAACAAGAACACCTAAATCAGCAAGCATTTACAATCAAGGAACTATTTAAGGAAATAACTTCTATAACTCAAGAGGGCATAATTAACTTTTCATGGTAATGCAAGCAAAGTCAAGACCACAAGGTTTTCCTATAGTCTAATTTTTACACTTTTCTTTTAAGAATCAAGCACACCAAACAACCAAATCAAAAAATTCAACCATATCAAAAGATATATATATATATATATATATATATATATATATGTATGTATGTATGTATGTATGTATGTATGTATGTATACATATACATATATATACATATGTGTGTGTGTGTGTGTATCTCCCCTAGCAACTAACATATCAATACAAGTTCCATACCATATAGCACAATGGGATTTTTATATCTTATTTCCTACTCAATCTCAGAATAACCATAAAGAGAGCACAAGGAACACCAAGGACCATTCAAGGTTGCTAGGGAGAAGAGAAAGTAACAAGGGGTCCAATCAATCCAAAGGTGAGTAACATGATCTTGCACTTTCCATCCTAATGGCAAGAAGGGCTTCAACAACAAGGTGACACAAGAAAATATGAATAAAAGAAGACTTCCAAAAGTTATTTTATATCCTTAACATATGTTTCCTTAAAATTACAATACTTAGGTCTCCAAGGACAAGATAACACGCAAGGAGGTTGCTTTTCAAACAAAAGATAAGTCTCAATCCAAAAGGAACCACAAATAACATCCATTGAGATACGGAATGATAAGGGTGAGATGACCAAAAACTCCCACAAGAAGGCACATACATCCATGGACAGAAAGTAATAAGAAACCAGAACACAGTACTATCCACTGGGTGTTTTCACAATTTTAGGTAAGTGACAGAACTACGAGTTTGACTATATATTGCACTCAAACACATAAATCTTACCCATTTGTAAATCAACTTATTAAGTCAAAATTTATAGCTTTGGTTGATAAGAGCATTCCTTTCATGCTCCCTTAGTTACAAATTTCTTTCCTTTATGACATCATCAGTTTACATTATAAAGAGCACCACTAAGGTGGGCCTGATGTCTCACCATTCTGTATAGGCAAAGAGCATTTAGTTTACTTGCAAAGAAGGTGGGTGGAAAAAGGTTTCCTTTCTATTCTCCTACATGGTTTTTTTTTCCTTCTATTAATCTACCAATGGTAATACAAGGATCACTTCCCTTTTCTACGCTCCAATTTATTTGTTAAGTTCCAAAGTCAAACCTCCTTAATTATATTTTTATGATGTTTTGGTTGATTCATCTTATCAGTCAACTTTTGATGAGAAGTAAGGTTCAAACATATCACAACATTACTTTTATGGGAATGAGATATAAATTAACACACCACATTTTGATTCTAAAGGAACAAGAGACATTCAACATAGAAAACACACTATTAATTTTCTATAAGGACTAGGAAACAATCAACCAACATGAATTACACCAAGATTTAAAAAATTCACCGAATAATTTCAAGCATCATTAAGCATTCTTTTTGGGTCTCCGCAAGTCTCACAAATAAATTTTCAAGGAAAGCTCATTAAAGAGGTAAAATCTTACTTTTACAAATCTATTTGGGTTTAACAATCAATTCTCATGTCCTCACAAGATATCACCAGCCAAGCAACTAGATGACAATGCAACTATACTCCAAGGAACCACATCCACACAAAAAGGCATCTAATGCAATGGGGAAACTAAATAATTTACCAAAACATGAACTAAACAACCAAGAGTTACAGTTTTTTTTTTAAAGAGGAAGTACCATATACACACCATCGATATTAACTATTAAGATCTACCCAACTAACATCTCTAAGAGAAATATCCAAAAGACCCAAATCATCCATAAATGTTTCCAAGTAACCCAAAAATTAATAGGTCATAGAATGTTATTCATAGTAAAGGAATTTTAAGGTGTGTGTAAACTTATTTATAAGTCAAGAGGGTAAAACAAGTACAATTAAGTAAACACATTGCTTGAAAGTCTTAAATCTATCCATAATTACCAAGATGCATACATTCCATGAGTCAAAACTTTATATGATGTAACCAAGAACCCAAGATATAATTTAACATGCCATCAATGAAAAGTCACTATCAAAACAAACACTAATCCAGTAACATTTACAGTTAACCAAAGGCAATCCAATCCTAACCAAATCTAAAACTCCATAATTAAACACTTCTACTATGGCGAGGGTTAAGCTCTTACCATATTGAAATAGAATCACCACTACCACTATAAAATTTCCCTCTAGACCACACTATAGGAAAAACTTTCTTTCTAGCAAGGTTAAGCAATAAAAAGGGGTCGCTCTAAGATCTTAGACACACTTAAGGTTCCATGCATCCATAACCAAGGCAAGATTTTATGCACCTAAAATGACCTTCAAGACACCCAAGGTGTACCCCCACATGACAATTGTCACCATACATGAAGCATAGAACTAGATCAACAACATGGAAGAAGGAAACTATGTAACGTTTAGCCAAGTAGCCAACTACATCATGAGCTCCGAGTCATCAATCAAATAAAGTCAGAGAAATATCAGCAATCAATAAAAGTGGATAAGTAGCCACATTGCAACATTTTAAAGTTCTTGCAAGAATTATAAATAAATAAAAGATTCTTAGAGATTCTCAATCCAATCATAAAATAAGATGATGGTCCTTGATAAAATACACAAGATTACGAATGTAAAACACAAAAGTTAACAGCACATTCACTCCGCAGCCTTTCATGGCCGCCAATAGGGGTACTCTACCTTGAGGTTAGTTCCAAGAACACATACATAAGATTGGGTCCTAGATGACACCTAGACTTAGTGTCCACCCTCGCATACGGGTAACAAAAAGGAAAACTAACAACCAAATTCTCTTTCCTAACCACTCAAGGAAGGAAGCTCTAAACAACTTCTAATAACTCTTCCTGACCCATAGCACAACCACTATTTTCCAACCATAAGAATCACACCATACCACTCATCATTCCAACTACTCCAATAAGGAAGGGTCTCGATAAGGGCTTAATACATCATATAATGAAATCAAGTTTTAGGGCTTATAAAACAACACATTTTCAAAAGGGAACCAAGTTTCCATTATATTAGAAGTTCATAAAATCAATTTAATCTGATATTCTTAGTTACCCCAGGTTTAGAAAAAATGTCACTAAGCAATCACAACAACTCAACCAACTTATTATTATTTTATTATCATTTAAATTCTGGCAGTTCAAAAGAACAGAGTAATGTAATATTTCTTCATGCTTATTTCTTCTTCAATTTTCAACAAGTTTGTTTCCTTAGATTCAAAAGTGTGCTAGGTTTATAGTTCATGTCTCAAGTTTTATAGTGTGCCCAATGGCCCAAGATTTTTAGCCACTGCTCTAATACCAAGTATAATGCCAGGTTATAAGAACCCACTTGTGAACCATGAACCACCTAGGTTTAGTTAGAAAATTATGGAATAATTTTTTTTTAAGGTGTTCGGAGTTGACAACCAAAGTCTCAAAGACAAATAAATTCAACTGATAACCCTTCACATTATAATGATTATTGATTTCACATTATAAAGCAATAAATGTAATAGGTCCACACCTATCTCAAATCTCTCTAAGGATTAATTTAATTACTGATTTCATTGACATTTTAGCTGAGCATTTCCTGATTAAAAATTTTAGGGCTAAGGGACCCAAAACAATTAAATACCCTAGGTATTTAATTTCCACCAAATTAAATACATGAGAAGGATTAAATTATAGTGAGAAAGGAATACATACTTAAAATCAACAGAGTAAGGTCTCACTTACCCACTCCCAGAACTTGATTTAGAGTGTCTACCACCAAGTTGCAAAGAAAAAATTGCCACTGATAGGTTTTGGAGCAATTCAATTTCACTGGGAAAAAATTCTCCCTTAAAAACAACTCTCAGAGGTCACAAGGTCCAAAACTTAGGGCTATAAGTTTTAGTTATGTTCAGGGAGCAATTTTACTCCCATATCCACTCTCTAACAGGCTCAGAGTTTCAATTTGATTTTTCTCATACCTAACACTTCCAAAAATTTCCTAAACCATTCCCAATGGATAGTAAATTTTCTCACATTTCCGTTGATATAAAGAAGTCCTCCTAACTCCTTCGAGAACTCAAGATATGGTCCGAAGGAGTTTTGGGATCAAATTTTCCCCAAGCGGACATGTGTCAAGAGGAGGGGAAATCCCCTTTAGCATGTTGGCAGGTCGCAGCGAGGCTCTAGAAACTTTTCCATTATGTAGGAGAAATTTCTCAATTGCGTCCGCACCTCCACAGGTCCTCCAAGGACACGTGGCAACCTCTGAGTTGTCGTCGGCAGCAAGGGAAGGAAGGGCAGGGCGGCTGGAGAGTTTGGGGCATTTTACCCGATGGGAGAAAAGCAAGTTTGGCTTCCACACACCCGTGGGTCCACCAGGGACATGTGGTGTGCCAAAAATCACTGTGAGTAGAAGAGAAAAGGAGGACATAGAGCAGCGAGGTGATTTATCACTTTTTTCCCGATGGAGGAACAGAGAAGAAAAAGGGTGTGTGGGTCTATGCACCCGCAGAAGGACTAGGTCTGAGGGGAAGGCGTTGAAGCAGGCCACGGGAGAAATTTATCAAATTTTTCCAAGGCCAAAAAATATGACCCAAGGAAGATTAAGGTTTTTCCCTCCTGCCTCCACTCCCCCCCCCCCCCCCCCCAAGTGCCACGTGGCATGTTCTTATTGGTCGCGGGCCGGAGGGAACAAAATGAGAATTTTTCCCAAAAAATTCAAAAAACTCTAAGGGTAAAGAAAGTGCCGCACCTCTGTTGTTGCCTCATGAGGACACATGGCAGCCTCTAATTGGCTGCGGGCCAGTGGAGGAAAAGGTAAAAAATTTATCTAAGCCCAAAAATTTTGAAATTTTTCCTAAGGATTTTTAAATGGAAAATTTTCGAGCCACGGGACCGCCAAGGAAAATTTTCCCAAATCTTCCTGCTAAGGCCCAAAAACTTCAAAGTGTCATAAATTTTTCTAGGAATCTCAGTTTTGGGCAAACGAGAACTTTTTGGAAAGATCTCAATGTCCTCTTTTCATAGAAAACACAAATTTTACTTTTTGATGAAGTTTAATGGGTCAATTTTGCAAAAATGATCTGTAGGATTTTAATTAGCCAATTGGCAAGTTTCCAACTTTCAATTTTGATTAAATTATATCTCCTCCTTCACTCAACATGTCAAACAGACATGGAGGATTGGTCTAGGGAGAGTTTAGAGATTTTTAGGAAAGTCAATTTTGTACAATTGATTCCAATTTGGGATTTTTTCCAACAAATGATAGGAAATGGTTGAGAAGGAGATTAAACTCAAATTTTCAATGGTTCAAGTTATTCTCTTAAATATTCTTGTCGATTTGAGTTCATTACTAATATATCATGTTGGATTTTAAGGTTTCTAGATACATTGTTAAGTGTTGGTTCAAACTATGCATATTATTTAGAACTACCAGTTGTAAAAGTCACAATGCCAGTGATCAAATTTTTAAAGGATCTATTTGTCAATTTTATCATTTAAGTGTGGCATATAGTTTATAAATCAATCCAATTCATATAGATGTTTCTAAAAAAATCCTTTCCAACTTAAATTACAAGTTCTGATTCCAAATTTAATGTAATTCTAAGGATGTAAAAACAATATACTTCCTTCCTTCACATTCTTCTTTCCAACAGAGATTTTAATTCACCAAAGCCATTCAAATCCAATATCCAGTACAATTTTGAGAAAATAATGCAATCATTTATTGTTTTCCAATAACTCTTTACAATTTTCTCTTTTACAGTTGATTTCTAAAATACAATATACAATACATTTAACAATTCTTCACATTCCTATTCAAAACAAAGAATGGAATATAACTCCTTACATTTCACATTTCCATTTCAATCTTTCTTCACCAATAAAAGTATTTTCTTAATGCAATTAATTATACAATTCATCCACATCAAAGTGGGAAGGGATACAATAAACTTTCTCACAAGAAGGGACTTTCAAACTGTATTTTCCTCTTACTCAAAACAGCAACATGCTCCATTTCTTTTTTTTTCTCCAAATTTATCAAAACAAAGAGGGAGAAAGGCAACGCTCTCCACCCAACCAAGTCATCCAATGAAAGGAGAATCCTTCCTTCATCATTGTCCCTCAAGCCCCAACCAAGATGTAATAAAAGGTGCAATTCAACCATGGCAACAACTAGCTTCCACACACAGCATTCTTTCACATACATATTTTCCTTTTTAAAACACAAAGCAACACCAAAATTAAATATCAATTCACAATTGCATATAAAAACATTCAATCACAACTCAGGCTTGATTATGCAAGCCAAAGGAGCAAGGACTATGGGGAAAGCTACTTATGCCTCCTAATTGGGAATTGGGCATCCACCAAAAAATCATATCGCCAATATAACATATCATAACCCATAAACCTTATATCTCCCAACCCCTCCTTATGCCCCCCCCCCACAAATTTTCCCTTATGCCCCCCCACAATTAAGAAATGCAAGCTATTTATTTTCCATGGTGGATCCCAAACCCAAAACTCTCTCCACAAAGTTATGATGCCCATGGCATTTCCCTTATGCCCCCTACGATAATTCCCCATAGTCTTCTCCTACACCATTCCTAAGGCAGTCTACCCAACCAGCCAACAAATAAAACAATGCATGCACCATACACACAACACAATAATAAAATAACAGCAATAAGGAAGAAATAAACTCATACCTCTCCATGGAAGGATTTGCTCCACACAGCAAGCTTTGAATGTCAAAAACACAGTCCAAAAAAATTAGTACCAAAGTATCAAATGCTCTCCAATTTCCTCCAAATCAACAAGAGCTCTAATCACATAAAATTGTTCCCAAGGATGCATGCAAAACATAGTCCAAAACAGAAATCTCCCAAGCATGCAAAGCTATATCCAAAACTTCCTTCAAAAAATTAGATCTCCCACAAGAAAATGTGCCCCAAGGAAGAATGCAAAAAGGTTCAACAACCCAAAAAGAGAAGAGAGTTTGAATTAAATAGAAGAGGGAGAGAAGAGGATGATGTGGATCCATGTAGGATGCCACATCACACATCCTCCAATTCAAACACAAAAGAAAAAATTCCATTCTCCCAAGCACAATAAATGAAATGAAAAATTAACTTACACACTCCAAAAGAGCCCACACCACAAGGGACAGCTATTTAATAAAATGTAAGAGAGTGCAATCCAAAACAAGAAATGTGATGAATAAAATTCATTTAAAAGTCACAAATCACATCTCCATCCATAAGTATGGTTGGTATAATAAATTTAGAGGCATGGGACAAGTTTTACTTGTCCCACAAGTCTCCAAAAATAGTCCCTAAGGTCAAATTCGAATTTCCGTGGAGGTGGAGTATTTCATACTCCAAATATGACTTACACAAGCTCTTATAAAATTAAATACAATAGCCATCGACTCTTATAATTACTTCCCATATCCCAATTTGATTTATTTAAAGTTTAACTATATGATTCCCAAATTAATCCATCACAATTTAAATTAATTTAAAGGAAAGGAACACATTAATTAATAAAATACATACAACAATAATAAAAGGAAACACATTAATAAAATGCACAAACCCACCATCACATGTAAAGGTAATCCTCCCCATGGGAATCCCTAACAAAATACAACACACACACAAAACAAGTTGCCATTGTGACCATGTTGAATTCACCCAGAATTCCATTTTGGTTGGTCTCTAATCCCCTGATGTTTTATTGTGATATTTTTAAACCTACAAAACACAAATACCTCCTTCAGCCTCGTGGCCATATCAAAACGTCCAAAATGAATATATAATATAATCACAAAATCATCTATATATATGAATCACAATATTCATCAAGTTAATCAATGAAATTATTTACAATTTATATCGACAACTATGTCATCATCAAAAAAAAAAATTCCTTTTCTAGGTTTATTCATAATCTCCAAAATCACACGTCTGAATAATTTCCATTAAACATCCATGCCAATAGTATATCATTATCCATTTATGAGTGTCTCTAATAATCACCATGCATTATATATAATTAGATTCAACAATAATTCAGGATCTGACATCTAATACCATACTAAATCAAACTATTAAAATATCTGTCATAGTCTACAGTATCATGATCAGTAATAAAAGGTGCCAAAGGAAAGTGGGCACTACTGTTCATGTGTGTGTGCATGCGCGCGTGTGTGCGTGTGCGTGTGCGTGTGTGTGTGTGTGTGTGTGTGTGTGTGTGTGTGTGTGTGTGTGTGTGTGTGTGTGTGTGTGTGTGTGTGTGTGATTTTTACTTATGTGTTGTTGAATTATTTTGATGTTTGATGTTTTGTAATGTAATTCTTTAGATAGTTTTGATGTAATGTTTAGATGTGATGTTGATATGACATTTAGATGTATAAATGTTGGTCATGATGTATGATGTGGTATTTGAGATAGATTAGATATATTTGATGTGATGTTGAGATAGATTGGATACAATGTTTAGATATTGATTATGATGTGTTAATGGTACTATATGATACATTGATTCTATTTGTTGATGTGATGTGGCTTCAAATATGGTCTTAATGTATATCAAAATGCACTTAATCGTGGTTGGGAATAAAATGTGAATCTTTTGTTTGTAAACAAGATTTGATACATATGTAACATGATGGTAAAATGTATAATGAATGCAATGGACCTTTTGGCCTTGTAACAGAATATAATACATAACTAACAATAGGAAGTCACATGTAGGATATTATATATACATGGTAGTTAATTTTTATACCTTCCTAGAACATGGCAAGGGTTGACATATGTAATCTTTACAGGAGCATATATTCTCCTTTTAATGTCTTCATAATCTCATGCCCTGGTTATAATTTTTTATTTTGATGAAAACTAATCAATGCAGGAATCTTTCTTTGATGGGAAATTTTATAAATGTGGGAATATTTTCTAGGATGCTTATGATATTTTGAGATTTTTAAGGTTGATCCATGCAAGAAGCCTTTATAATGATATGGGTAGCCATCCTTTGCGTGAGTGGTATAAATTTTTTAGTAATTTTTTTATTTTGTATTCTAAATAGTTATCCTTTGAGGGATCAGTCTACATTTTTTATATGTAGATGTCCTTTGAGGGATCAGTTTTTTTTTTTACAATATGCATTTGATAGTTTCCCTTTAAGGGATCAATATATTTTGAAAGGATGCATCCATATATTTTTCTGACTTTTTTATTTTATTTTATTTTTTGAGAGTTAACTCAATAGACCATTTTAAGGATGGGAAAATATGTGTGCATGTGATACACATGTGTGTCCTGTAACATGTTTTTAATTGGTATACAATATGGATGGACGTAAAGATTGTGGGATTCTTGATAAGGAGGAATTTAACCATGTGAAAGATGCAATGGATAGAGTCGTAGTGCTCATCTTTATGGTTTTGATTATAGGATAGTGGCGGTAGACCACATGTTTTCAAATCGTTATAGTGCTGAAATGGTGGGTTGGTGATAGAATGAGATCTTCAATGTGATTAATGTTATGATGGTTGATATATAAATAGTAAAAAGGCCATAAATGAAAGGAATTTAAAGGTTCCTTTTCATGTGTACCATCAAGGGAAGCTAGACGACAGGCTCTTGACCCATACTTGTGAGTGATAAGATATGGACCGATCCACTTAGGGGAAAACTTTCAACATTTACTCCTTTCTAGAGTAGTGAAATTTTGATTTTATTTGAGGACAAGATCACTAATATTGAAGTCACATTCTTTAACATATTTTTTGTACACATTTTTTATATGTTCTTGATAGACATGATGATGTTTGATAACTTTTAGGTGACAGTCATCTAACAACTCGAGTTGTGTTAGACGTTCTTGATGATAATACTTGTCAGAGATAAAATTTCTAAGGGACATGTAGAGTGATGGGATTTGAGCTTCAATGGGGTAATACTACCTTGGAGCCATAGACAAAATAAAAAGGCATAACACCTTGTAGACACCAAAATTGGGTCATACTCCCCTTAAACCCCATTAATTAAACTAACCATGTCCTACCTATTCATATCCCCTAGTGCACATGTTAATTAAATTAATTATCTTAATTAGATCAATTAATATCCTCACTTAACCACCTCACCTAGCCACCTCACTCAATGACCTATGCAAACCTCATTTATGACATAATACCGAGTCTAAACCTATCCTGATTAACTAGGACTTAGTCTAACCTAGACTTAACTCTTATTAACAAACCTAAAAGGACTCCTACTTATCTTGTCATGATCTATCACTCAAGACTCGATATAAGGTTGGAGATCACATTGAAAATAGCAACAATCTAGCTATTTTTGGCCAACCTACATATTCCCGCCTTAACTAACATCGGTTATATCTCAACTGACACTGATCACCTAACTGTAGTTAGTTAGGTTAAATAAATTTCCAAAAGCCTTGGCTCGGGTTGGTCAATTCATTCAGGATCTAATTCTTCTAGAGAATTAGAGCACTTGAATTTCTTTAGCACTTAGGTAAAATAAGACACACGGGAGCACTACCAACATTGGTCACCATTCATCATCCTCTTCAAGATCACAAATTCACAATAGATAGGCACAGAGGCCTGAACTGCCAAGGCAAGAATACAACATCTCTTCTCTTTCGATCTCTAATGTCACCATCTTCATCACCTACATTATCCAATCTACCTTCCAGTAAGTATTTGACATCTCTACACTAAATCTCTAGTTTCCTTGTGTAAATTTATTTATTCATCTTTGTAGTCTATTTCTCTCCAGATCCATATACTTCCTTCCATCAACCCATCACCTGATCATACCCAAAATTTTCACCCATTTTCAGCCTCTCCTGATCATCTTTGAATATTCATAACCAATTTACAACCCCATCCTCACCATTTCCAACCTATGTCCAATCACAGGGAGTCTGGAAAACTAATCCTAATAACTTTCTGCTAATTTCCCCTACTGACATTGGTTATCCAACCGACATCGGTTACTCTACCTAACTAGCATCGGTCAGTCATCAGACATCGGTTACTATGTCTGGTAATATAGATTAGAGAAACGAGCTAATACCCACTTCCCTATAGCCCAAAACCATTTCTAATCCTTACTAAACCTTAACCAGATCCTGTACCAAACCTGTAACTCAACACCAGCCAATCAACCCTCTTATTTTGACCTTAAACAACCTTTTACATGACCTTTCTTATTTTTTTATACGAGATACCTAAATTGTTTCAATTTCAATAGGATATTTACTTCATGTATTATTTAACTAGCATTAATATTGTTATATAAAAGTGGATTGAAATCCTATTCAGGAAGTATCATGCTTCCTGGATCTAGCTTCCGCTAGGCAGTCCACTCATTATTTTTTTAACTCTATTTGGTGGTATTATTTTTGTATCTACAGGTAGTTCCTCCTAGCCAAAAGGGACCTCTCACATCCATTCTAATCCAGAATTCATCTACACGTGCATTTGACCTTCAACCAACATTACCATAGGTATTCCTCCTTGGCCTTCTACCCTTATCTATTTCATTAATCTACTAAGAATCTAGTGAAAAACACTTGTAGGAGTATGGATGCTAGTTTGATAATCCTAGAGAGAAAACATGATCTAGAGATGTCAATTCCTACCTACTTGTTTGACATTTTTCATAAAAATAATTTTAATTATTTTATCAAAAGCTTCAGCTTATCTATTTTCTTGTGGATAATAAGGTGATGAAAATATTAGTTTGATGTTAAATCTATTGCATAATTTCTTAACTTCTTTATTCTTGAAATATTTTCCATTATCAATTATTAGTTGATGTGGGATATTGAAGTGGAATATGATGTGTTGATAGATGAAATCAACAATTTTGTTAGCTTTATTAAAGACCATGGAAATCGTAACTACCCATTTAGTGAAATATTCAATAGTTGTGATGATATAATGATGGCATTATGATTAACAAGGCTTGATGAGACTAATGAGATCAAGCCCCCATTGTGAAAAGGGTCATAGATCTTAGGTGGGTTGTAGAGCCTGACTAGGTATATGAGTAAGATTAGAATGTTGTTGGCACTTAACACACTTATTGATGTATGCGCAACAATCTTGATTAAGGGTAGGCCAGTAATATCCCATTCATAGGACATGTTTAGCAACATCAATACCATTAAATTTTCGACCACATATGTGTTTGTGGACTTATTGAATAGCTTTAGTAGACTCAAGATATGTGATACATTGTAACAAGAGGTCGTCAAATCTGCATTTATATATAATTTCACGTACAATGACATATCAGGTAGTTTGTTGAAGAAAATATTTCATATATTTTTTGGATAAATTAGATGGTATTTTTTATTGTGATAGATAATCGAATATTTGAGTATACCAGAGGTTTGTTTGATTATCATCGATGAGTTTGATGGATAGAATATCATTACTGTGGGATGATTGATCAATTCTATGCACAACAAAAAAATAATTTGGATTCATTGAATGATAGGGGATGAGTGATGTGAGAGAATCCATAGTGTCTACGAATTTATAAAAAGATCACAGAATTGTTTGGATGGTGTAACAGTCAAAGGATTCTAAGAGGAATTTGATAATGGTTTTATATTTTTTTAGAATCTCATTTTTACATTGATAAATTACTTGGATTTGATTGACAATGAGTTGTGAGTCTTCATAGATTTCCATGATTTGAACACCAAACATGATAGTGGTTTGGAGACCCATAATAAGCGCTTCTTATTTGGCCATGTTATTAGTGCATTCAAATTTTAACTTGAATGATAGAGGTATAAGAGTCCCCCGTGGGTGTATGATAATGATACTGACACCTCTCCCTTGTTTACACTTACATCTGTTAAAGAAAAGTGTCATTTTGTGGGACTGTATTCATGATCAATGGTGTTGATAGATTCTTCAAGAAATTGTTCGTGAGACAATTGATTATCACAGAGAGAACTTTTGGTGAGCTAGCTAATGATAGCTTGAATATTATTTTATGAGATGAATTTGAGGTCAAATTTGGTCATGAGCATAATCCACCAAGTGATATGGTCACTATGATATGGTTTGCATTACATAGTTTATTAGGGAATTAAAGCTAGTGACAACATAAGTTTTATAGTTAAGTAGATAATAAAAGAGTTTAGAAGTTGCGAAGTGTATTCATTTTTACTCCTATCACAAAAGAAAGGAACCCCGTGCGTGTTGGCCTATCACCCAACAAAAGCTGAGTGCTCACCGGAGGCACGTGCAGATACCGAGTCTTTCTTTTATGTGAGTTTAGTGGGATACATCATCTATGATTAGTGTAAGATATTTCAGAAGGGAAGTTAAGACATGCAAGAACCATAGGGCTCATAACGGCCTCTAGATCCTTGCAGTCATTTTAGATTATGTGTTTAACAAAATTCACAACATGTATTGTGACAAAAAGAAACATACAAGCATTCATACTTAGCATGAAAGCAAAGAAAACTCATAAGAGATAAATATGCATTAGAACCGTTGATATTCATGTATATATTATAATAGGTAACCTCATTACATCCATGGAACCATTATAGAGGGTCACAGAGAAACAGACTGTAGTCATGCATTATACTATACTTAATGTAAGTAAGCTACCCAAAAGAAAATTTACAACCCCTAGGCCTAGTGCATTCTCTTCCAAATACAACTATTCACTGACAAAGTCCTCGTAGCATTTCTGTAGAGCTCCACTCACTCTCTATGTGTCTATATCGATATTTACATGTATATTTCCATATGTCTCTATATATGTCTCTACAGGTACTTGTATTTATAGCTTTCCTGTACTACCAACTCGCCCTCCAGTGCCCTCAGATCCGATGCCAAGTGTCTGAATGTGGTCCTCCATGTGAGCATGCTTCTCCAGGCCTAAGCTCTCCACTCCATTCCATGATTTTCTTCTAGAATATTCCATCACAAGCATGCTCCTTCCTAGGCCAACCTATCACTAAGCTGGAATCTTATCCACACGCAACTGGGTCATTCTTTTCACGTGTTTTGTTCTAGACATCCAAAATTACTAAGTCCCGATCCTTTTGCGCATCACGTGTGCTACATGGTTCCTTAATTCATTCTCATGTGCACTTTTTCCTTGTATGCCATTCCATAACTAGGACCTTGTGCGGCTACGCACCTTCATACTTGGTCAATATTCTAGGGGTCCAACATCACCCCACACTACACCTATTCTCCGTCTGTGGAAACGCTCTACTTAACCAAGATGTAGGTTACCTCAAGTTGTAATCTTAAATTTTGTAAAATAATAAAGAAATGAATGAATAGGGGAAGAATGAAGAATGGGGGGGCATCAACTCAGCAAGCTGGGAAAATCCTTTTGTAAGTCTGCCTCCAGCTTGTTCTAAATGTCGGCCTCACTCTGTGCCTTCTGACATAGGTAACCGATCAATATGCTCACCTCGTCAAAACTTAGGCCAATTCCTTGGGCACCCAAGGTGTCAACGATCTTCCCCATCTCCTTGCCCAGGTCTTCAAGCATGTCCATCCTCCTAGTAATCAGAGGATATAGTTCTTTTAGTCAGGCCTTGATTAAACTCCTTAATGCTTCAATCACCTCATATTTGCTTTCCACTTCAGCAAGAACCTTGTCCTTCTCTACCCTATTTCCTTTATTCTTCTCCTGGAAATGCTTTGGCTCTACTTCAAGTGTGGTGACCAAGGAGCTTGCTACCTTATCCCTATTTACGTAGGTATCATATGCAACCTCAATAGATTGGCAAGTGATTTTAACTTCTGTGAGCACCTAGTTGTACTCTGCAACGAGTGCTACCACCTTCAACCTATCCTCCTCCTTTAATCACATGGTCACTTCTTCTATAAACTCCAGGGCCAAAGTTCATCTCTCCATAGTGAGGATGCGCGTTAGATCTTCGAAATATTCTATAAGGGATGAGTACTTCTGTGCGGACGATGCTAAGTCTAGGTGCTTTAAAAGGATGACACTCTTGATAGATTCCATCTTCTTGTACACTTCTTGCACCTTTGTCTTTTCTTCCTTTAACTCACACCTTAACTATGTGTTGATCAGTTCTTCCTGCTTCAAAATCTTGACCTTCTCCACCAACTTCTCTTCTTTCTTCCCAAGTTTCTCCTCCAATACTCTTATTCTATTTGTTGCACGTGAAGAGCCTAGCCTCAGTCTTGACCGTGACCTTGTTGAGTGTATTACAAACTTTCTCATCTGAGAGTTCCTAGGCATTTACAAAGGGATTGGCTCCCTTAGACTTTGGTACTGTGATGATCACTCCTTAGCAAACTTCAAATTCTGGCTCATCAATATGGGACTCAAACACCCAAGAGAGCATCTTCTTCATTCTGGGGTATGCACCCTCCTTCTCAAATGACCCCATGGCTAAAATCCTTTCTATGGGTATCATGCTCTAGAACCATGCACATAGTACCTTTCTTGATTCATTAATGTAGCCCATCACTTTTCTTTGTTCTGTATCAAGGGCCCTCCTTCCCGAGCGCATACCTTTGGGAAAACTCACTGTTAGAGCAGGACCTCCTCCCATACTACCATGCTCCTTATTAGTGTTTTCCTCTCCTTCCTCCAGCACTATTTCAGCACTATGCTCCAACTCTTGGCCTACCTCGAGTATTCTATTTACTTCTCTCTCTGCCACCTCAGTGATCTGCTCCTTTGTGAAGCTTATAGCTTCCTACTTTTCCACGATAACCTCTTCATTCCTTTCCATGTCTCGAGAGCATTCTTCATCCTGGGTGCCCCTGTGCCGTGTGAATATGAACTCCTGCTTCTCATCTTCACTCCCTTCTCCTGAGTCATACACATTGAACACATGTGGCTCCTAGTCCTTCTCAAGCTCATCTTCCTTGTTGTCATCTTCTTCACTCTCACCTTCTCTTTTACCCATATACTTCTCCAAGCTGTTGGTATCCTCAGAGTCAGCTTCCTCTTCCACCCCCTTCTTTTTCCTGAGAGGTGGCTCCTTGACAGGGGATTCGGCCTCTTCCTCTTCCTCAGGTGACTTTTCCTTGGTGAGTGGTTGCCTAGGTGCCTCCACTTCTAGTGTCTTCTCCTTCACCAGGGACTTCTTTCTCTGTGTGTAAGTATTGGTCTTGGCACTTGTTGGCATGCTCACTATTTGAGCAGTCTACACCCTTGGTGCTTCTTCATCTTGTCTTCCCTCTTCTTGGGTGTAGGCTTCTTCTGACCCATGGGATCCTCAAGTATGGAGACTTCATTCTCTAGGTACGCACCCTTTTCAAAAAAATTCCTTATACAGAGGTACACGCATGCCGCGGATCCTCCTGCAATGGGTAGTGTCATCGGACTTATCATCTAGACCTCCTGCGACACGTACCTTTCCATGTATGTGCTCTTGCCACTGGGGTAGTTCAATATTTTCCACATCTCTCTATGCTCCCAATCCAGACTACCTAGTTCCAATTTTAACTTCTTTGATTCCTTAAATCTATTTACTCCCGCTTGGAATTATTGAGTAGTGAACGCGAAGGGAAGTTTGCACTAAGGGCTCCATGATTCATCTATCAGCCTAAACCTACCCAGGTAGAAATTTTGATATACAGTGAATTTAGTTTCCCCTTCAGTGGGTGTTGGGAGTTGTTCAGGGATTCTCCACTCTACCCCGAACACATTCCTTAGGTGCGTATACCATTTCTCCAATCGCACCTTGTAGGGTGTTGTCATTGTGTAACAAGCATACTTCTCAAATCTCTTCACAGGCGAAGGATCCTCGGTAGGGTACTCCCATACAAACTTGTCTAGTGCATTAAGAACTCCAATCTCTGAAAATACGATGGTTAGGAGGATGTTGCTGAAGAGGATTCTATCCCCCTCCTTCACGCAACTGACAATCTCCTCTATAATGAAAGTAGACAAGTTGTATATGGTGCTTTCTGTAATTTTTTGTAAACATGTAACCAAGGCTTATAGACCTAGGTCCATCTCTCCTGGCCATTCAGCTTTGTTACCAGATGCACAGACATTTTCAACATGGGGTCCTTGATGTCTAAAATGTTGTAGTACCTCAACCCCTTTTTGCAAGCATATTCGTTTCATGAATTTCCTCTTTTTCACTCAGGTCATCCTCCAAGTTATTTCCTTCACATATAAGGCATGTGAACTGAGAGATAAGCTGTGGAGTATTGTGCATCTTGTGCCCTGCAAAGTGGAAGTAATCTTCATGTACCCGCGACATTAGCCATTGATACAGGTGCTCTAGTTTTCCAAAATAGGGCAACTCATAGAGTTACAACAACCCTACCTTCTCCATTTTAACCTTTACATCATCATCATAGATTGGCAAGCGGTCTAGTGTTCGTTTACTCATGGGGCGCACTAATTCCAGTGCCATTTCCTTCTCGATCATGTTTTTTCAGTGGCTATAATCACTTACAGGCACATTTCTCAGGTGGGATTACCACTCCTTACCCATCATTACCCCATCTAGGTATTGCATCTCCGCATACCATTCTTCATTTGTGTTCACATTGGGTTCTTATTGTTTGGCCTTGCTCTTGCCCTTTCCTTTCTTGGGTGCCATGGTTGAGGTCTTCTTATCACTCTACTCCCTCCTTGTTACTCTGTCCTACTACTTCTTCTAATCTCTGATCTCAAATCTATGATATAAAATTTCTTGGACTTGTGCCCTAGTTTGTCGAACCCTAACTGGGATAAAATTTCCACAAGACAATTCCCCACAACTTTTTTTCACACCCGTGTAACCCCTTCCTTCTGGTTTACAAACTCAAAATGACTGCTCATGCTTCAATCTCACAAATATTTCTTTGCTCGATCGAATCTGAAAACCCTAATTTATAAAACTTGATTCTTTCTCTATTTCGTAAAGTGAAAATGAAAGTTCCTCGACCCTTTACTTATAGTTTTTCTCTTTTTGAAAATTAAATGCTACTTCACCTACCACCGTAATTTTTTCATTTAATGTGGCTTGTTCAAATAAATCCCATCTTCAGTGCTTTCACTCACATGCCCAACTTGCGGAAAACTCCTCCAACGTTCTGGTGTGTAACCAATCCAACATGACAAGAGACTCTTGTGCAGGCGTAATCCGTGCCGAAGGCACTTCTTCTATCTTGATTCTTGCTCTCACCTACCTCATGTTGCTTAAATGTGCTTTTTCCTCCTTAGTACATGGGATCTACAAGTAGCTTTATCCTGGCACCAACCATTCTTATTCCATCTTTTCTCTTCATATACCTCTTTCAACTGGGCCATTCAATAGGGATTTTCAACATAACTTCCTTGGCACTCTAATCATGTGCTCCTTCACATTTCTCCACCCCACACTTACAATGATGTGCGGACCTCTGCATACTCACAAATTCTCCAAAATAGAAATAAGGTTACTGGCACCCAAGGCACAAAACAAAACAACAATGTGAAAGGGAAACACAAGAAAGGGAAATGCATAAAGGGACCTTCTAAACTACCTTATTTACAAACACCAAGAAGACTTATTTATAGTAGGTCTTTAGCTTACTCCCATTGAATTGTCTAGGCAACTTCATCCCATCCAGCGCTTGTAACTGGCATGTGCCTGAATCAAGGATGTACGAGATTGTGTAAGGACCCAACCAATGGATTTTTAATTTCCCAGGATGGCGTAGAAACTTAGAATCATATAGTAACACCAATTGGCCAACCTTAAAATTCTTATTTCTAATGTGGTGATCATTTCTACTTTGCTTTTTCTATTGTTTAGCTCCACCTAGCCAGTGATTGTCTTTCATCCAGCTTCATTAACTCATCAATTCTTCTTCCAATGCTTGTTCATCGGTTAACCCTCTTGCGCACACTATTCGTAGAGAAGGCAACATAAATTCAACCAAAAAAATAGCTTCCACACCAAACACAAACTGAAAAGGTGTGGCTTCAGTCATCCTTTTATACGTTGTCTTGTAAGCCCACAATATTGCTGATACTTTTTCATCCCAATCTTGTCTTCTGACATCACAAATTTTGGTCAGGGTATGACTCAGTATTTTTTTTAATGCTTCCGTAGTTCCATTTTCTTGTGGGTGATAGGGCATAGTATTGTGATGAGCTACCATGGACTCTGATAATAAGATCCTCATGGTATCATTCAAGAAATGTGTACCCCTATCATTGTTCAAACTCAACAGGCATCCATACCTCGTGATAACGTTCTCCCATAAGAACCTTTCTACTGTTGTTGTGTAATCTTTAGTCGGAGCTTCCTCTGCCCACCTTGTTAGGTAGTTCATGCAAGTGATGACATAATGTGACCCATTCCTATGCACCGCTGGTGCAATAGGTCCTACAAATTCTATTGCCCACTTTTCAAAGGGGTTTGTGCTAGGGATAGGGCACAAAGGCATTTCATCTCTCCACCCTAGTTTTCCAAGGCGCTGACAATGGTCACATGCTTTACAATAGTCTCTAAAATCCTTGTACAGGGTTTCCCACCACAAACCTACCTTTAATATCTTACACACGGTGGCATCACCTGCATAATGCCCACCCGCACTTCCTTTATGTGCCTCCTCCATGATGGTTAGGATCTCATGCTTTAATACACACCTATACAAAATTTCATCACATCCTAACTTTTATAAGTCTCCACTGATTAACATGTAGGGCGTGGCACGTATAGCCAACTAATATTTCTCTAAAGTCTTCATTCCTTCCAGTGCCACACCTTCCTTTAAAAATATTGCAATCTCTTCCAAATCTGATGGTGTGCATTGTAATCTAAACAATTACGCGTCTGGCATTGTTTCCTCAATACTCTGCATGCCCTCTCCTGAATCAATTATTGACAAATGATCAAACCCACAATTGATTTTTCCAAGCTTCACTACAATGGTGAATTCAAATTCTTGAAACAACAACACCCACCAACATATGTTCCCTTGTAGGATGGGCTTGTTCACCAAATATTTTAATGCCATGTGATCAGTGTAAAACACAAAGGGTGTTACCAGTAGATATTGTTTAAACTTGAAAAGTGCATAGATTATTGAAAATGCCTCACGCTCAGTTGTGGTATAATTCTACTCTATTGGTGTCAACTTCCTGCTTGTAAAACATAGACGATGATCAACAATCCCCTCACGTGGTTGTGCAAGCACTACTCCAATGACATTCCCTAAGGTGTCTACATGGATATGAAAGGGCTTGTCCCAAGAGGGAAAAAGTAATATAGGTGTAGTGATAAGCCTATCTTTTAATGTATCAAATGCCCTCTATCGTGCCTCTCCCCAATGGAAGGAACTTTTATGTCTAAGCAGCTCCTCCAAGGGCGTGGTGATCTTGCCATATCCCTTAATAAATTTCCTATAATAGCCTGTATACCCAAGGAATCTGTACACTGCACTCTAACTAGTAGGCACTCCTAACCCCACAATAACTGCAACCTTAGCATGATCTACTAACAAGCCCTCCTTACATATGATATGCCCCAATAAAGTCTGAAAGGGTGTAGTAAACACACATTTCTTGATGTTGAGGGATATCCTCAACTACCTACACCTCTCAAACATTAACCTTAAATTGTCACAATAGTCTTTAACCAGACCATAAACTTTCCGATCATCCAAACAGACCTAAAGGAACTTATGGATGAAGTCTTGGAATGTTTACACCACTATGTGTGAAATGACAGCAGGCGCATTCTTCAACCCAAAGGGCATGACCGTATATGCGAAACTTCCCCAATCGGTGGCAAAAGTTTTCTTCTCCTAGTCCTCCTTTGTAATCCAAACTTAGTGGTACCCTGAAAATCCATCCATAAAGGAATAGATTTCGCGCCCAGAAAATCCTTCCAAAATTTCTTCAGTGAAGGGGTTCGGAAAGGGATCAATGATAAAAACTGCATTCAATATCCTATAATCCACACATATCCTAATCCACCCATCCTTCTTGATGCTAATTACCATCAGAATTATCCACTCTGATTCTTCCACTAACTCAATGATCCCAGGAGTTATCATTTTTTCTATCTCCTCCTTAACCTTCACACGTAAATTGGGATTCATCCAATAGGGTCTTTTCCTAACCGGGCATGGATTTTCCTTTAATTTTATCTTCATATCCCCCAACGAATGGTGAATGCCTTTGAGCTCATGGTACTCGCGCAGGAAGAAATCCTCAAATTCACATAGCAGATCAATGATCTTAGATATTTCCTTCTCTGACTAGTAATATCCTATAATAGCTTCCTTAGGTTCTCCTCTTGTTCCAATGTTAACTTTCTTCATTTTTAAGGGCTCATGGTAGGTGCACGTGTGAGTATTTGCACTGTCTACTACCTCGCATGTCCCTTTAGAATGGCTAACATCTAAGTTTTCTAATTCCTCTCCATCAATCACATATACCAACTTTCCTTTTTCTTTTTCCAAACACGCATGCTCAAGCTATAGCTCTTCTGTTTCCTCTACTTCTTCTTCAAAGTGTGCCCCTAACCTTGGTTCACCTAGTAATTCCAATAGCCTATCTTCTATCCTGGAATTTTCCCCCATTGTAAGGTGCTTTATACCATGCAAGGCCTTATTAACCGATGGTTTGGTACTCCGATACTCAAAGGTTTGAATAAGGTCAGACATGAGCTCTTGTTAATTCCTTTTCTAGTGGCATGTCTCCGAATGAATATACCATGTACGTGCACAACCTTGTAGTGTATAATACAACTTGTGCACCAAGAGGGATGGTGGCAAAGCTTCTATGCCTTCTCTCAAGACCCATTCACACTCTTGGATATGGAAAGAGGCAGGATCCTTCCCATGGTACTCCTTAATGATGGTGGGTACATTGCTCCTAGAAAATCTAATAGAGAGAGAAATTCTTACCTTGCACCACTCTAAAAGGCTATCCTAATGTGTAGCCCACCACTACGTTTTTGTGCCAAGAAAGACATAACATAACATCCCCCTCTATTCCTTCTCATCCTTCCACTGAGCTTCCACCTCCTGCAGAAAGATCTCAGGGAAGGCTCCTCCTGAATACTTGGGTAGTTCTTTTCCTCCAAGGCACTGAACCATGCACGCATTTGTTACCTTGGTCACCAACCCTCTCAACTACTGTCCTATCAATTCATAAGTCCTATGCACCTAATTGTCACATGCCAGGCTAGTGGTATCACTCACTGACTGATCATCTTCAAACTGGATAACCCCGTTAGTAGGGTGTATCATCTCAGGGTCCCTGATTAAGTGCACATATATCCTGTCAATAAATTCTTCCCCCAACAGTTCAATATATGTTGTCAAATTCCCATCAGTCAGGGGTATAATGACTCATTCCTCCTTGTTCTTAAAGCTGATGTACCATTTGTTGAACTGAAGGTCCGCATTGTTCTTGGAACACCAAGGGTGCCCAAGTAGTGTTGGGAAATTATTTGCCTTAGCAAGTGCCAAGACTTTGAAGTCCCCAGTAAACTTGGATCCCTGGATAGGGTAAGTGCAGGAAGTTGACGGATAAATATAGGGTCATCCGTTGATGTCATATTGCAAAAAATAGTGAAATCTCAACTTGTAGAGATTATTAGCTATATGCGCACTCAAAATTAGAAAAAAAAATATAAATATGAATCGTAGAATTCAGAATCTAGTTTCTAAAATACTAACTTTTTTAAAAAATAGACAAGTTTAGCTATATTAAACACTTAAAATTATATGACATCATTTTTTTTTTAACTTATAAGATTGTAGTCTATTTTTCCGCATTTTGGATGACCAAATCTCGTTTTTTTTTTTCCTTTGGTGAAACGTTAGATGTAGTTGTCTATCTTGGGATGGATTTTATTTTGTCTTTTTTTGAGCAATATTTTTTTTTATGATTTTTTCCGTGAAAGTGGTCTGAAACTATTTAGAAAACAGAGTGCTTTCTATTTACCCGCCATAACTATATCAAAAAATATCAAAATCAAATTTTTTTTTAACGTGTATAGAATTTTTCCATGCTTGGGATGGTATAATTTTTATCACATTTTGATAAGCGAAACAAAAGTTACAGTCTTAAATGTAGACATGAACATTCACGGGAAAAAAATGTCTTAAAGACCTATTGTTAGTAAAAAAATTATAAAATGATATTTATCTTATTCTATTCACTTTAAAATCAATATTTCTACGAAGCTAAAAGTCTCCCCTACGCGATGGAACCATTTTTGTGAAAAAAATTCAATTTTTTAGCATGGTTCAAGTCTTTGGAAGAGCAGATTTGAGGTTTTTTGACCTTTTACACTTCATAATGACCTTCCATAGCTTTGGTTGGGGAAAAACAAAGATTTCCCGAGGCTTAGGTTTGGCAGATAGAACCGTGATCGTGGTTTATAAAGTGCAATCATGGTTTTTTTAACACAAACCGTGAGTGCACTTTATAAACCGTGATCACGGTTTATAAAGTGCACTCGCGGTTCATAAATCATATTTACACACATTCCAATGTCTAGATTACCATGTGAATTTTACTCTCTGACCTTACTGTATGAATTACTACAAAATTTTGTCTTTTTCTGCACATTTTTCTTATCAACGGAAGTAGAACATCATGGGAGTCAAGAAAAGAAGTCAAAAAGGGAAGTCATTAAGTAAAAAAACACCAAACGAATTAGAGGCCAACAAAATTTAAAATGTTGAGTGAATGCGGAAACTTCATGAATCAAGAAGAGGTTCATCTTCAACCCCATCTATTGTAAGAAATGAAGAACCAGGTAAGGTTTCTACTATCAATGTTGAGGTTGAATTAAATACTCATGATGAAGATGTTTTTACTGTTAATGATAAAGAAGAATTAAATGCTCATGATGTAGAAAATGTTGAAATTGAAGGAGACAATGAAAATGTGAATAAGGAAATTCATGTTGAAACTTTAGACAGGAAAAAATTGACAAAAACACCTCCTAGGATTTTACGTAAGAAACCTAATTTTTTTATTGAAATTGATGAAAACATTTTGAAACCAATGTCTAAAAAACTTTCTAAACGAAAAATCAGAAGAAAAGCCACTAAAATTTGGGATAATCATTTTGAAATTTTAAATGATTCCCAAATATGTCAGTTGTTGGTTAGTTTGATGAAATTGATTAAAATGAGACCTACATTAAACACCTTAGGATTGACAACATCTAATATACGTGGTCAAACATCTACAATTGTTGAAAACCTTCATGATGCATATCACGTTGTTAGTGTCAAGAGACGCACTAGGGATAGTAATATTGTGTGTCGTGTACATGCTACTACTGTTGTAAGTGAATCAATAAAAAACAACGTTTAATTACACAAACAATTCGAATGTTGCAAGTTAATCGAAAAACTATAATGAAAACAATTGAAAGATGTAATATCCTTCAATCACTCAATAATGCCAATTTTTGGGCATTTTCTGCTAGAGCACTGCGTAAGGACAAAAATAATTTTGATGCTATAAGAGAATTTGTTATTAAATTTTGGCATGATAACACTAGAGTTTCACCTAATACAAGAGATGTTATAAAACAGAGAGTTGGTTCTACTAATCGTGAAACACATCCAAAGCATTTCTTAGAAATGACTCAAACTCAATTTTTTCGTAATTTTGAACAAGAGAATCTGGAAATTAAAATTAGTCAATGTTTTTTTGAAATGTTGAAACCATTCTATGTGAAAATCAACCACGCTCACATCACTTGTTGTAGGCAACATGTTGAATTTGTGATGCATTATGCTAATTTTTTATGTATTCATTCTAATTTTCATTCTAAAACTATGTTATTGTAATGTGGTGTTCAAGTTCCACCAATATCTTCTAGGGATTTCATTCCTACTATATTTTGTGAAAAAGAAGTTGGATAATTTTTTTATAGTCAGGATTGTTTAGATGGAAGTTGTAGTACATGCAGCGGATTACCTAAATTAGAAAGTTACATCCATGAGAAAATTGAAGGTACAATAGAACATAATTTAGTTGAGTTTGATAAATATAAATCAGTTGCATACCAATTGAAAGATGGAAAAGAGTCTAAGCGGTGTGAGCTAGTTACTGAACAAATGCCTGTTTTCCAATTTTTGAGAAAATTTAAGGATGAAATTGTTTATGAGTATGCTAGGCATACAGATAGATCTCGATGGTTGGATGAACAGTTCAAACTATTTAAAGACACATTTCCTATTGGTACTATTGTTTCAGTGGGCAATTTTGTCGATAATTACACATTACAACCACAAATGGAGGTTCAATCGCAATATTACAACTCGGTACAAGTTGTCATTTTTGTGCATATAGCATTTCTCCATTCTTCTAACAGTATAGAGAATGATCAAAAAAATTTAAGAGAGTACCACTTTTATATCAGTGATGATCGTACTCATTCTACTGAATTTGTGCAAGGTGTTTCTAGTTATTTTATAGAAATTTTTCTGATAGGGACATCCACTTCAAACAACATTATATATGGTCAGATAATTACACATCTCAGTTTAAAAATGCACTAATGTTTTACTGGATGAGCAGAATGCACATCAAGATGGGTGTGCAACATATTTGGAGTTTCACTAACGTTGGACATGGAAAAGGAGAGCATGACGGTGCAGGGGCATGTGTGAAAAGATCTCTTGTAAGAGAAGAGTTGAAGTACAAAGATGGTGCTAAATTAAAAGATGCAAAGAGCATAGTGGAATTTTGTACTGACAACATGGCCCGAGGTTATCAAGAAAATTCCATAGTTCGCAGATGTTTTTGGTTGATAGAGGAACGAAAAATTGCTAACTACGAGGATTGGTCCAGTGATATGCACTCATTTTGTAGCTCAGACGCTACTTTGTGGGTCGTATGGATAAGAAATTTGAAATGTTTTGTGTATCTTGTATCGAATTTGTCACTGCTGAGTGTGATTCAAAAGAATGGGTGGATGGATGGATTTTTAGGCCTCTAACTCCACTTCCTAGTTATTAACCTCCATAAGCATTACGACTTGTTTCTATAGATGAAGTTGCAACATCCAAGGACTTTGACAAAAATTTGATTTTGGTGTGACAAGGTATTTATGGTTATTTATTTAATTTTTGTATTGAGTTATGTCCATTGAAATTTTAATATGTAATTTAAATTTGAGTTGTTCAACCTTTTTTTTTTGTAGGACATGTGTTTGTAGTAATTGCGACAGAAGACAATGAAGAAGGAATAGACTATTTCTTATGTCATTTCATCAAGGAAAGAAAGAAGTTGACTTCTCCTATTATAGATGGCGAACATATTGAGTATCCTACAGGGTCAGTGTTAGTTACTGGAACTTGGCTTTGATGGATCCATTAAAAAACTCCTTTGTTTGGGTATTTGAAGACTTTGAGACACACAGGAAAATACTCTTATATTTGCATCTAGTTCTAGCGACAAATATTTAGTTGTATAGATATCAAGGAAGGCCTAATCATAAGATTCTTTGGAAGGTTCGAGAGTTAGATCAAGAATCAATCTTGTCTGCTATTTAGAGTAGATCCAATCCTGATGGTTCATTGGAATATATTTACAATGCTCATGTCTGGTATATATATATATATATATATATATATATATATATATATATATATTAGTTTAAAGATCTAGATTTAAGTTTGAATATATTTTATTTTAAATTTGTGTATTTCAAGTATATATAGATAGTATATGGTTTTGATTTGAAACTTAAATTTCTTTGACTAACACTTTTATGTTTAGGTTAGTGGTGCCAGAAAAGCTTCCACCTTCACATGGTTGGCACTGTTAGTAGAGAATTTTAAATTCTCAAATCTAAGAGAAACTTTTTACTGTTTGAAAAAGTTGTAAATTTTGAAAATGTTGTAAATTTTGAAAAAGTTGTAAATTTTGAAAATGTTGTAAATTTTGAAAAAGTTGTAAATTTTGACAAAGTTGTAAATTTTGAAAAATTTGTAAATTTTGAAAAATTTGTAAATTTTGAAAAAAATTTAAATTTTAGCAATGTTGTAAACTTTGAAAAAGTTGTAAATTTTGAAAAAGTTGTAAATTTCGACAAAGTTTTAAATTTTGAAAATGTTGTAAATTTTGACAAAGTTGTAAATTTTGAAAACGACTCCTCCCCAAGTGTTTACAAGACCATACCTATGCGTGTGCACCGATCTAGGAAGGAAAATTTTGAGAGAGGATATTTTAGAGGGTCCCTACGTCGAGGTGTCAGATCAGATGAGACGTCTCTAGGTGCCACAGAGTCCGAGTAGTCACCCGTCGAAGTTGAACGATATTTTGGTCTCAGGGCTCTTAAGGGACTACGCCCGAACGAAGTAGCCTGGAAGCAACGACCTTTTCACGCACCAAAACATGTCCTCCTCTAGCATTCACCTAGCCACCCAGACATGCCGACGCAGTCGGTTCAATGCCACGACCCACCATTTGTAAAATATAGCGTTTTACAATCTTATATTGGCTCCAACTGCACTATTTCGAGTGTTTGCAAACAATAGGACAACGAAAGCACTGAAATGAGAAGGAAAAAACTAAGAGAGGATTTTTTAGAGGGTCCCTACGCCTAGGTTTTGGTTCATACGAGGCATCTCTAGGTACCATAGAGTCTGAGTAGTCACCTATCGAAGTTGAATGATATTTTGGTCTCAGGGCTCTTAAGGGATTACGCCCAAATGAATTAGCCCAGAAGCAACGACCTTGTCACACACAAAAACACCACCTCCTCTAGCATTCACCTAGCTACCCAGATGTGTCATCGTAGTTGGTTCGGTGCCACGACCCATCATTTGCAAAATATAGTGTTTGACAACCTTACACTAGCTCCAACTGCACTATTTCGTGCATTTGTAAACAATAGGGCAGTGAGAGCACCGAAATGAGAAAGAAAAAACTGAGAGAGGATATTATATAGGGTCCCTATGCTAAGGTTTTAGATCAAACGAGGCATCTCTAGGTGCCACAGAGTCCAAGTGGTCACCCGTCGAAGTTGAACGATATTTTGGTTGTAGGGCTCTTAAGGGACTACGCTCGAACGAAGTAGTCCGGAAGCAATGACTCTGTCACGCACCAAAACACCACCTCCTCTAGTGTTCACCTAGCCACCTAGATATGTCAACGTAGTCGGTTTGGTGCCATGACCCACCATTTGTAAAATATAGCGTTTGACAACCTTACACTAGTTCCAACTGCACTATTTTGTGTGTTTGCAAACAATAGGGTAGTGAGAGCACCGAAATGAGAAGGAAAAAACCGAGAGAATATTTTTTAAAGGGTCTCAACACTAAGGTTTTGGTTTAGATGAGGCATCTCTAGGTGCCACAAAGTCCGAGTAGTCAACCGTCGAAGTTGAACGATATTTTGGTCTTAAGACTCTTAAGGGACTACACTCGAAAAAAGTAGCCCGGAAGCAACAACCTTGTCATGAACTGAAACACCACCTCTTCTAGCATTCACCTAGACACTCAGATGTTCTAGCTCAGTCAGTTTGGTGCCATGACCCACCGTTTGCAAAATATAGCATTTGACAACCTTACACTGGCTCCAACTGCACTATTTCACGTGTTTACAAACAAAAGGGCAACGAGAGCACCAAAATCAGAAGGAAAAAACTAGGAGAGGCTATTGTAGAGGGTCCCTACGCCAAGTTTTTGGATTAGACAAGGCATCTCTAGGTGCCACGGAGTCTGAGTAGTCACCTGTCAAAGTTGAACAATATTTTGGTCTCATGGCTCTTAAGGGACTACGCCCGAACGAAGTAGCCCGGAAGCAACGACCTTGTCGTACACCAAAAAACCACCTCCTCTAACATTCACCTAGACACCTGGACATGCCACCATAGTCAGTTTGGTGCCACGACCCACCATTTGTAAAATATAGCATTTGACAACCTTACACTGGCTCTAACTGCACTATTTTGCACATTTGCAAACAATAGGGCAGCGAGAGCACCGAAATGAGAAGGAAAAAACCAAGAGATGCTATTGTAGAGGGTCCCTACACTGAGGTGTTAGATTAGATGAGGCATCTCTAGGTTCCGTGGATTCTGAGTGGTCACCCGTTGAAGTTGAATGATATTTTTCTCGCAGGGCTCTTAAGAGACTACGCTCAAACGAAGTAGCTCTGAAGCAATGACCTTGTCGTACACCGAAACACCACCTCCTCTAGTATTCACCTAGCCACCTAGACGTGTCAGTGCAGTTGGTTCGGTGTCACGATATCCTGAGGTATGACTTCTCACTCCTCAACTCCGTTCATTTCCTAGGACTCAAAACATTCAATGTCACTTATTTACCTTCCATCTCTCTTGTTCTCTTTGGACTTACCTCTATCCTCTTAGGTGCTTCATCACTATCCTTTCTTTGCTCTCTTGAGCTATGTTGTTGCGGTGATCTCTCTCCATCCTCTGTTGCCCCAACTATGTGCTTACATTCTCATCATTTTTGCATTCTAATAGGATTCTTCATCATAGATCACTACATAGAATTAGGAGCATAAGTAAATCATCAAACAATTAAGGGATCACATGTGTGAGGACCTTTTATTCATAAGTGCCATCATTGATTGCATGAGATTAATCATCTCTACCTCAAATTAAAGCAATGTAGATCTGAAACTTCAACCCCTCAGTCCATCAAGCAAGATCAAGCATTCATACTGCAAAGAAGGACATGTGACCATTGGGTGAGCATGATCTTTGAAAAAGGGAACATGATCTATTTCCTGAGATTATCTCTTTGTTTAGATTTTTCTTGGTCATATTTTTGAAAATCAATATAGGAATAGAGTTAAGATCAAGAAAGAGAAATTCCATTGGGAAAATAATCTCCCATTTGCGAGTGAGATGAATAATTTTGATTCTCATTCATTAGTGAGCTCAGGTGTGTTTTCATCTAACTAAGAGAACTTGTATGACATTTTGTCCCATACCATCACCTAGAGGTTTGATGCTCTAAAAGAAGCCATTTCTGATTTTGAATCCCATGAGGAGAATGTATCAAAAAATTTGGAAGATCTTGGCACAAGAATGCATGAGCTTGCTACTCCTCTCAGGGAGAATAATTCCACATGAAGAATCTTCAGGATTCAAATTTTAAGAATTGGTTCAGGAAAATATTTGTGACCCTTTCCTTCAATAGTCAATACTTTAGAAGCCCTTATAGAGATCATAAGTTATATCTCTAGAATCCTATGAAGAGTTAAATGAAAAATATTTTAGTCAATGTGTGTTGGTCCAGAGCTCGGTCAAGTTGCAGATCAAGAGGACACCATGGAGGAAGTTGAACACGAGCAGCAGGACAGCAATGAGGCAGTTTACCTGTCAGATTTGGAGGACTGTTTTGATGGAGAAGAGCTGGTTGAGTTTTCACCATTCTCTCTTTCATCATCCACATTCCAAACACAAGAGTCTGCTGTCATGAAGGAAAGCATTCATTTGCAGCAGCCTGCATCTTATAGCAGCCCTTTGGAACCAAAATTGGAAGATTTAAATCTTCCATGTTCTTCATCGGAGGAAGAGAAAGGGCAGAAGGGTCCTACCATTTCTTCCACGTCATCCATTCAAGAGGGTCTACAAGAAGACTCCATTCTTAGAGTTGAAAATCACAGCAATGGGCATATCAAACGGATCAGATCTTGCCCAATCAGGTATTTGGCTTCATTGGAGCCAAAGGCCATGTTTGCTTCTGAGCATGAGGATGAGCTACAAAGTACCAAGGATCAGCTGCCATACCTCTCCAATCCAAATGCAGAGCAACTAAAAGAGGTATTGGATTTTTCAGTTGATACCTTGATGATTTGGATAGAAGACCAGCTTCTTGTTGATTTCCCATCCATCCAAACAGCCATGATCAGTGCCAAATCAATTGCATGGCTGCCAATTTTGAAGAAAGGAAGCTATTTCTCACAACCAGTTGCAGGGTTTGTTTAGCTTGCCTTTGCTTCCAGTTAGAGTAGAGTAGATAGGTTTGCTTTCAGCAGAAGAAGTGCTTGTGCACACTCTGCATGTTCCATTTGGGGCATGTATGATTTTCAGTTTTGTACATAGTTTTTGGTGTTGCTGGTTTTGCTCTTGCACAGTTCATTTCAATGGCATCTTGGTGAAGACACTCCAGGTTCAATGGGTTTCCAAGTGGCTCAAAGGGAGGTTTTCAAAGTTCAGATCAATTGCAGGTTGTAACTCATGACTCCATGACCAATGGATGCTTCAGGCTACTAATCATTCATCTAGCAGGCAGATGCCCCCACTGAGTCGCCAAACTGTTATCAAAATTTCACCCCCCCTGGGTAAATTTTGATAACATGCATCAGATTCTCAGGTCCCAGAAAAATTGATTGATTCGGGGCCAAAATTCATGTTTCCAGGGTCCCCTCAGATTTTTTCTAACTCCCCTGGTCGAAGTTGGAAGGAGAAAGCTCTGAGAAAGTGCGGAGAAGGTTGCAGAAAGCAAGTAGTTCGGGCCAGGAAAATTTGTGAAAATCGGCTAAGTCCCAGTCCAGCATAAGTTGGGACAAATGGGACAAAAGTACGCGAACCACCCGAACCGGCCGAAATGAGTCCAGTCGGCCCACAAAGCATTTGGGACAAGTGGGATGAAAGTATGCGGCAGACGCGAAATGCCGGTTCGACCGAGAGGAAAAAATTGGCTAACTGCTGAGAGACGCGTGTGGGACAATCAGGCCAAAAATGCCCGAACTGCCCGAACCAACCGAAATGAGTCCAGAGGGTCCAAAATCAAATGGGACGTCTAGAACAAATGGACGTGAAATGCTCGAACCGGCCGAATCGCGCGAAATCATCACAAGAAGCCCAAAAGCAATTGCGACGCGCGAGACAATAGGGCGCAAACCGGCCGAACCGGCCAAAAAGGGTCAAGTCAGTCCGAAGCAAAGTGGGACAAGCGGGCCAAAAATGCCCGAACCGGCCGAATCGGCCGAAATGAGCACAAAGGGGCCAAAATCAAATGGGACATCCGGGACAAATGGAGGCAAAGTACGCGAAGGAGCCGAGAGCCAATCAGAAGCTGCCACGTGTCCTCACAAGGGAAAAGGTCAAAAAGTCAAAGGGCGAGTTTTCGAGCGCTGATCCGAACCAATGAGAAGCTGCCACGTATCCAAGCGAAAACCCCACACAAAGGGATATGTCGTCGGGTCGTCCAAACCCGACGCACAAAGGAAATCGGGTTTCATAGTCGGGAAAACACGACGGAGAAACATGGCGCAAGAACATGTCGGAAGGGTTGAAAAACCCGACACCTAAGAAATGTGTCGGAGGGGTTGGAAAGCCCGACGCACAAAGAAAATCGGGTTTCATAGTCGGGGAAACAAGTCGGAAAAGCATGGGGCGAAAACATATGTTGAGCCACCTCCCAAACCCGATGCAAATGGAGAGGAGAATCCCAAACCCGACGGGCTGAAGACCTTTCTCATCCAATCAGAGTCTGCCACGTGTCATCCAGGTGGCAATGCGCGGGAAAATATTTTAAAAATCTGTTTTCGCCTGTTCCGTGCCCTAAATCCTCAAATCGTCATATCTTTTGATCCAGAGCTCAGATTTGCATGTTCCTTATATCAACGGAAAGCTAGTGAAATCCTCTACATGATTCTGGGGCTAATCTCGAGTTTTGGTGCAGTCTAGAGAGAGAAAATCGAGAAACGGCTCTGACGCGTGGTAATGACAGAAGTGACATTTCAGCGACCAGTTTTAATGCAGCAGACAGCCCGCCGTTTTGCCAGGATCCGTCGCTTCTACCATGATGAAATGATTTAAAATATGACCTGGAGGTGGTTGGAGGAGATCTGACTTTCCTCTTTCTTCCTTCTCTCATTCTTCCTATATATTGTAAGGAGTGGCAAAATATAAAAAAGAGTTGTTCATTCTTTCTGCTCGGCCCTCCCTTCTTTTCTTCTCTAGGGTTGAAAATGGAGTTCGAACCTCCTCCCTACTCTGTAATGGCATTTTTTTTGCCTTTTACTAATGGAATGATGTTCTGTGCAAACTTCTGAAGCAACAAGACGTGTTTTGTGATGCATCTGTCCATCCTTTCTCGTTTTTGCTTGTTTTCTTCTTGCCTCTCTTCATTGCAGGTATTTATGCATGTTTAAACGTTCACTGCAGATCTGGAGCTGTGTTCATGGAGTTTTGGGACACTTTCTGTGTGAAATCTATCCTTGGGCCTGTGATGCATCTATCCATCCTTCCCATTGCTCACCTCTTTTTGTCCCATGGCAGTTTTGATAGATGTCCAACATTCTCCTTCTCTGGTGTATCACCGTTTTAGTGTAGGCTTTTGCTGTTTTTCCCTCTCTCTTTCTCTCTCTATCTCCTTGGCATGGTTAGATTAGGATTAGATTAGCTTTCCTGCACTGGAATAGCTTGTGGCAGGTAGTTTAGGAGCAGGAACCAGCCTTCTCTGGAGATTCCTCTCTCGGTTTTACAAGTCCCACGCTTGGAGAGAGGTTTCCATGTTGTGCAATCACACTGGATGGCTGAACATCAACCTAGAAGCCTGATGTGCATCCAGGGGTGCTGTGATTTTGCATCAACAGTTTTGGCACGCCCGGTGGGACCTTAGAGGTCTTTCACTTCATCTTTTGCAGGTTGATGTGTTCCTGTGAAGATTTCAGCCTTTGGAGGCACTTGCAAACACATCTGGCGACTCCATCTGATCAGCAACCCATTTCTCTGAGCTTGCAGACCCGTTTCCATACATTTTCATCCATCTTTCTTTCCATCCCTTTCATTCTTTTCCATTCCATGAAGTTGTGCAATCATGACTTCATTTCCATCATGGATTTCACATCAACAACAGCAGTATATTCCACCTCCAACACGTTTTACAAATCCTCCAGATCAGCATGCATACTCATATGAACAGCAGTGCCAAAGTCAGTTTGGCTATGGAGCTTTCCAAGAGCAAGGGTGTGCATACAATGAAGACCATCAGATCCAAGATGCTGGTCTGTTGGAGAAAATCCAAAAGATGGAGGAGGGGATGGTGCAGTCCAGGGCTCAGGCACAGATGAGAGCATTTGGAATCGGTTGTGAAGCACCCTGTCCATGGGTGGGACCTTTTCCAAGTCATTACAGCCCTCAGGAGAAGCTTGACTTCATGATTGCAACGCTGCCTTTGCTTGCAAAGTGGATTGAAGAAATAGAAGTGTATGAGAGAAGTATTCAGCAACCTTGTCAACAGGTAAACACACCATCTCATGCCTTTTCTTTTCCTCTTTCCCAATCTGTTTCAGTTCAGCAGTGTCAAGTTTCAAACTCTCCATCTGCTGTCCCAATGTTGAATCCATTTCTCCACCTCTCAGTCTTCCACCCCACCTCGATTCTTCTTTCCTTTTTCCTTCCAAACAGTCATCCCCTCCACAAGAGCTAACAGAAACACCCCCTCCTCCAAAGAAACAAGAGGTTTCACCTCCTCCACCACCACAAAAAATTGTCAAATCAGTGGAGTTTCAACCTATCCCTCCTTTTGCATTCCCAATTCCATGTGGGAAAGAAGAAATTGTAAAAATCAGTCATCAAGGACAGCAGGAGGAAGAGCCAAACAGAAAAGAAATGACAGACAGCTTGAAGGTTTGGGCTGCCAAATTTGGGATGACAAGGATCCCCTTGATGGTCAAGCCTACAGAAGAAGCTAGGGTTGGAGAACAAATGGTGGTCAGGACTGATTTTGTTGCAGCAGAAGAAGAAGATCTTGCAGCCCCAACTTGTCCTCTAGAGCAGCAGATTGAAGAGTTTGACTTGACAAACTTCATGCTGGAGAAGGAGTTCAATCAAGAGCAAGATTGCCTTCAAACATTGGAGGAAGGAGAAGCTGCTCCAAATCCAAAAGAAGAGGAGCACAATCTAGCTATGGAGGAGAAAAACGCAGATCCAAGGGCTTTGAGCACAAAGCAGGTTACAGAAGAACCTTCAGTTCTTCTTTCCACTTCATCTCTCTCAAGTTCTAGCACTGAAAAGGAGTTTGATCTCTCAAACTCAATATTGGAGAGTGAAGGAAACCATGGTGGTCAAGTTGCAGATCAAGAGGACACCATGGAGGAAGTTGAACACGAGCAGCAGGACAGCAATGAGGCAGTTTACCTGTCAGATTTGGAGGACTGTTTTGATGGAGAAGAGCCGGTTGAGTTTTCACCATTCTCTCTTTCATCATCCACATTCCAAACACAAGAGTCTGCTGTCATGAAGGAGAGCATTCATTTGCAGCAGCCTGCATCTTATAGCAGCCCTTTGGAACCAAAATTGGAAGATTTAAATCTTCCATGTTCTTCATCGGAGGAAGAGAAAGGGCAGAAGGGTCCTACCATTTCTTCCACGTCATCTATTCAGGTGGGTCTACAAGAAGACTCCATTCTTGGAGTTGAAAATCAGAGCTATGGGCATATCAAACGGATCAGACCTTGCCCAATCAGGTATTTGGCTTCATTGGAGCCAAAGGAGAAGCCACAACCAGTCATGCTTGCTTCTGAGCATGAGGACGAGCTACAAAGTACCAAGGATCAGCTGCCATACCTCTTCAATCCAAATGCAGAGCAACTAAAAGAGGTATTGGATTTTTCAGTTGATACCTTGATGATTTGGATAGAAGACCAGCTTCTTGTTGATTTTCCATCCATCCAAACAGCCATGATCAGTGCCAAATCAATTCCATGGCTGCCAATTTTGAAGAAAGGAAGCTATTTCTCACAACCAGTTGCAGGATTTGTTTAGCTTGCCTTTGCTTCCAGTTAGAGTAGAGTAGCTAGGTTTGCTTTCAGCAGAAGAAGTGCTTGTGCACACTCTGCATGTTCCATTTGGGGCATGTATGATTTTCAGTTTTGTACATAGTTTTTGGTGTTGCTGGTTTTGCTCTTGCACAGTTCATTTCAGTGGCATCTTGGTGAAGACACTCCAGGTTCAATGGGTTTCCAAGTGGCTCATAGGGAGGTTTTCAAAGTTCAGATCAGTTGCAGGTTGCAACTCATGACTCCATGCCCAATGGATGCTTCAGGCTACTGATCATTCATCTAGCAGGCAGATGTCCCCACTGAGTCGCCAAACTGTTATCAAAATTTCACCCCCCCTGGGTAAATTTCGATAACATGCATCAGATTCTCAGGTCCCAGAAAAATTGATTGATTCGGGGCCAAAATTCATGTTTCCAGGGTCCCCTCAGATTTTTTCTAACTCCCCTGGTCGAAGTTGGAAGGAGAAAGCTCTGAGAAAGTGCGGAGAAGGTTGCAGAAAGCAAGTAGTTCGGGCTAGGAAAATTTGTGAAAATCGGCTAAGTCCCAGTCCAGCACAAGTTGGATCAAATGGGACAAAAGTACGTGAACCACCCGAATCACCCGAAATGAGTCCAGGTGGCCCACTAAGCATTTGGGACAAGTGGGACTAAAGTACGCGGCGGGCGCGAAATGCCGGTTTGACCGAGAGAGAGAATCGGCCGAAAAAGGGGCAGTTCGGGACGAATGGAACAAATGGACGCGAAATGCCCGAACCGGCTGAATCGCGCGAAATCATCACAAGGAGCCCAAAAGCAATTGGGACGCGCGGGACAATAGGGCGCGAACCGGCCGAACCGGCCGAAAAGGGTCAAGTCAGTCCGAAGCAAAGTGGGACAAGCGGGCCAAAAATGCCCGAACCGGCCGAATCGGCCGAAATGAGCACAAAGGGGCCAAAATCAAATGGGACATCCGGGACAAATGGAGGTGAAGTACGTGAAGGAGCCGAGAGCCAATCAGAAGCTGCCACGTGTCCTCACAAGGGAAAAGGTCAAAAAGTCAAAGGGCGAGTTTTCGAGCGCTGATCCGAACCAATGAGAAGCTGCCACGTATCCAAGCGAAAACCCCACACAAAGGGATATGTCGTCGGGTCGTCCAAACCCGACGCACAAAGGAAATCGGGTTTCATAGTCAGGAAAACACGATGGAGAAACATGGCGCAAGAACATGTCGGAAGGGTTGAAAAACCTGACACCTAAGAAATGTGTCGGAGGGGTTGGAAAGCCCGACGCACAAAGAAAATCGGGTTTCATAGTCGGGGAAACAAGTCGGAAAAGCATGGGGCGAAAACATATGTTGAGCCACCTCCCAAACCCGATGCAAATGGAGAGGAGAATCCTGAACCCGACGGGCTGAAGACCTTTCTCATCCAATCAGAGTCTGCCACGTGTCATCCAGGTGGCAATGCGCGGGAAAATATTTTAAAAATCTGTTTTCACCTGTTCCGTGCCCTAAATCCTCAAATCGTCATATCTTTTGATCCAGAGCTCGGATTTGCATGTTCCTTATATCAACGGAAAGCTAGTGAAATCCTCTACATGATTCTGGGGCTAATCTCGAGTTTTGGTGTAGTCTAGAGAGAGAAAATCGAGAAATGGCTCTGACGCGTGGTAATGACAGAAGTGACATTTCAGCGACCAGTTTTAATGCAGCAGACAGCCCGCCGTTTTGCCAGGATCCGTCGCTTCTACCATGATGAAATGATTTAAAATACGACCTGGAGGTGGTTGGAGGAGATCTGACTTTCCTCTTTCTTCCTTCTCTCATTCTTCCTATATATTGTAAGGAGTGGCAAAATATAAAAAAGAGTTGTTCATTCTTTCTGCTCGGCCCTCCCTTCTTTTCTTCTCTAGGGTTGAAAATGGAGTTCGAACCTCCTCCCTACTCTGTAATGGCATTTTTTTTGCCTTTTACTAATGGAATGATGTTCTGTGCAAACTTCTGAAGCAACAAGACGTGTTTTGTGATGCATCTGTCCATCCTTTCTCGTTTTTGCTTGTTTTCTTCTTGCCTCTCTTCATTGCAGGTATTTATGCATGTTTAAACGTTCACTGCAGATCTGGAGCTGTGTTCATGGAGTTTTGGGACACTTTCTGTGTGAAATCTATCCTTGGGCCTGTGATGCATCTGTCCATCCTTCCCATTGCTCACCTCTTTTTGTCCCATGGCAGTTTTGATAGATGTCCAACATTCTCCTTCTCTGGTGTATCACCGTTTTAGTGTAGGCTTTTGCTGTTTTTCCCTTCTCTCTCTCTCTCTATCTCCTTGGCATGGTTAGATTAGGATTAGATTAGCTTGCCTGCACTGGAATAGCTTGTGGCAGGTAGTTTAGGAGCAGGAACCAGCCTTCTCTGGAGATTCCTCTCTCAGTTTTACAAGTCCCACGCTTGGAGAGAGGTTTCCATGTTGTGCAATCACACTGGATGGCTGAACATCAACCTAGAAGCCTGATGTGCATCCAGGGGTTTCCACAAGGATCATCAGTTATAAAAGGACTGAGGAAAGGGAATAAGAGGATGAGCAGAATAGCAACATTTAGAATTATAGATAGCAGAATAATTCTTTATGTATGCAAAGTTTCAAGGAATTTAAGACGAGATCATTTGCATTGGCTGAATAGGATTAAATTTAAAGACACAAAGTTCTGTAAATAACCTTCTTCAGATTCATTAATCAAGGACACAAAGTTCCTTCTTGGTTATACAAGATCGTTGTATTTGTAAAACCGGACAGTATGCAATCAGAGAGACTAACAAATTAGAGACAAGATGATCTTCACAATAGTAAATGGAAAACACAGAAATAGCAGAGATTAGATAGACAATGAATAGAAAGCCCTTTTGTATTGATTTATTTAAGACTTATTTACACTTTCAGAAAATATGCCAAGTTCTTCCTCCTTTTCTTGAATGGTGGAAAGAAGGCCATTATATAGCTTACAATTCGGTTTCTCTTCGTAACCATTTCTTTTAACTAAAGGATAGTTAAGGAATGCTAATCGCAATACCTTAACTAATTACAAGGAATATGAAAGGAATAGGAAGAAGAGAAAAGAATGGGGAGGGAGACAGGTGTCTAGTTCTGAGAAGGACCCACTGTCTTCAGAAACCGCTGCTTGAGTTTTCCTCCACGTCTCAACCATGTCCTTGCCACGAGGGACACACCAGAAATTTCATCTTGAGGATGACAATGAATATCTTTGAAAACTGATGTAACCGGCGTCTCGAACTTCGTCCTTCGTAACTGCTTCTTTACTTCTCCCAAGCTTCCTCCAGGAGCTTGATCTTCATATTGATAGTAACAGAGCTACAAACCATGCTCGGAAAGGAGTTTTAGAGGGAGGGGACATGCGCAGGTTTTCAAATTGCAAGGGTTCGAAACAATGTAAGAATTGCAAAGGAAGTTTTGCCCGTTACATAGCCATTGAGGAGAGAGAAGGATAATTAATGCGCATTTGAATTCATATTTTGAAAAACAGCATATTCGGGAAGAGCGGGAAACTAAGTATGGATGACCGTTGGTTCACTTGGGACAAGTGAGACGCGAATGCGTGAAACACGTGGCTCGGCCGATTCGGGCGAAACAGGGAGAGGACGCACAAATGCATTTTGGGACAATTGGGATGGAAAGGAGCGAAGTGCACGACTCGGGAGTTTCAGCCGAAAATGGGACAACTTGCACTTTTTTAACTTTGGGACATTTGGGACATGAAAGCGCGGTTCGGGCGAATCGGCCGAAAATGGAACAAAAGGCCCGTTTGGACTTGGGACATTCGGGACAAAAAGTTCCGGAGTACGCGGTTTGGTCGGTTCGGGAGAAATTGAAACAGGGCGCACTTTTGAAAATGGGGTAAAGAGCTCTGAAGTATGCGACTCGGGGGTTTCAGCCGAAAATGGGACAGAGAGCAATTTGGAACTCGGGACAGTTGGGACAAAATCAGGCGAATCGGCTGAAAATGGAACAACTCGCACAATAAGTTCGAGACACTTGGGACAAAAACTTCCGACGGGCCCGAAAATGGGACAAATTCGGAGGTTTCGGCCGATCGGAGAACAGAAGACCCGTTTTCACTTGGGACAGTTGGGACAAAAATGTCCGACAGGCCCGAAATACTTACAGAATGACCCAGAACTTAGATTTTTTCGACTTCAAGACTTTTTCCACACCACCAGCTCGACAGAAAAGACATTTAAACTCAAAATTTTGAAATTTTTACTTTTGACAGAGCGGGGAATTTTGAGTGGACAACAATGTGGAAATATCAATGTCATTCCTGAGAATTGACTCAACACATTGGATCATGTGAACATCTTGGAAGATGAGAAAGTTTCATTTGTAGTTTCCATATTCAACAAGATGGTCTATGGAAAAGCCTCATCCTTCAAGATCTTCCGAGCTATGGAATACATGAGTTGATTCTTCATCAGAGGAGGATTCTTCGTGTGATGGGTGGAACCTAAGAATACTAATAATGGCTTACTATCAAATTTTTACCCTTTTCAACTTGGGACATCAGAATGCACCACCACATGAAATATCTCCCTTTTGTCACTTAAGGCTTCTAACATTCTCACTAGGTATTCAATTCCTCAGCACCCCAACTTGATTATGTTTCCCCCTCTCATGAATACTTAACCTATTCACACATTATCACCCCTTTAAGTCCCTTTATCACTTAAGGCTTGTAACCCTACCCTGTCATGCCATGTAACACGGGTTAATCCAGAATGGTCAAGGATGAGTTAGAAGGTGAGTTAGCTAGGTTAATGTTAAGAGGTGAGTATAAACATACACTTAGCCATTTTTTTTATCCCTTTTTAATATTTCATTTTCCTTCATTGCTACTAGTATTTAGTTATGCTACTAAATTTTCAAGAAAACCTATTGCAAAAATCACATTTTTGCTCATATCTCCTTCATTTTTGCTCCATTTCCCCTGCAATTTTACACGTAGCTTCTACTCATGAACTCCTTGAAGATGATCTAAAAATATTTTCCATTGGCACCCTATTTTTTTATAGCATCCCATTTAAAATTTCAGAGAAAAAACTTACCTTTTTAGATCCTTGCAATTCTGGAGATCAAAAACACTTGAAATTTGAAGCAGGAAACCATATGAAAATACCTAATCTAATGAAAAAATTTCATCTCAATCCAAATAAAATAAGACATGATTAAATATTTATTATTAAATTTGCATATGAGCCTTACTAAAAATAATAGGTTGTGATAACAAAGAAAAAAATTTGAAACCTCTTTGTAATCTTCAATTCTAGAAATATGAAAATTGTAAAACTTGAAAATCAGGAAAATTGTAAAATCTTCAATGTTGCACCATAAGTAATGTTAAATATTCATATATAGTTCAATATGAACTCTAGACCTCACTTATTTCTATCAATGTTCACATTAGTTGATATGCAACAGATTGAGTGTTAGCTTTAAAAAAAGTAATTGTACGTAAATTTTTCCCTTTTGTAGTTCACCTAGCATGGTTTTGCTTAATGGAATAGGTTTGCTTAACAATTGTAGCATGTAGTGCTCTGGGACATGGTTTTTTAATTTTAAATCAAACATACATATCTATAACTAATTTAAATGGTTATGAAAACATACATAGAAGGATATCATACATGCAATGAAATCAAATCAAACATATAGTTCAAAGTTATCATTATGAAAACCAACACATAGATATATAAGAATCTGTTAGGAAACTAATATTAATGTTTACATTATTTATGTATTCATTAAAAACAAATGTTAGTTTTATATATATTGTTATAACAAATATATAACAATATATATTCGGGTGTGTTGTAGTTTCCTATTTTATAGGAAGTCAGTTTTCCTATTGATATGGCTATATATTAGCCTGTGATTATAGTTCAATAGGTGTCGAATACAATATCAATTTATTTTTTCTGTGTGAAAATATTGTTGTCCTAATATTTGGTATCAGAGCAAGGTTGATGCTCTGCTAAATCTATGAAGGGGCAATTTTGCATATGCATTGCTTGCCCTGAGTCATGAGATTACGTGAGAATTTGTATTGCCGTTTCTTGCATTCATTTTGGCTTGGTTAAATAAATTGAGGATTTTAAGAAGTGAATCACATCTGTTGCCATTAAGATCTACATCCACATATGCTTCCACGATTGACGGTATGCATGTTTTCAACGTCATAAATATGATCATTGATCCATTTTATAATTTCATTTTCTTTTCTACACCACATTATATGCATTGAAGATTGAAGAACTGGAGTCAATACATTGGAGATCTACTAGAATACATTGGAATTAAGAAGTAGTATATATTAATATATCGGATACTTGGTGACGGCATCCAAAAGAGAAGTTGATTCCATGATTCTGAGTAGAAATATTTAATCCCTCATCACCACATTAGATCTTCACGGCTCGGCTGCAAATCAGGTTTCTTGAATGTGTATTGATCTAATCGGTCAATCAGTGCATGTGTCTACTTTTCTTTGCAATCCTCAAATTTGTTGTAGATCTGCAGCCAGACACACTATATTAGAAATAGTCACTTTGTTGTGGATATTTGGTCGGTATCCATGTGGATGAAAGAATTTTGTACACTTTTCCAAAAAAAATTGTTAATCAAGGTAAAGGTGTTCAGATTCGGGACTATCTGATGCATGCCATCTCTTGTTGTTCACTGTGCATGTTCTGATAGAAATATTGTCGTACATCTCTATCCACATGAACTGCAAATATGAATAGTTCTTTATTAACTGATATCTCAAGCAAAGCTGCTTCTATAAAGAAAGATAGTGATAACCATTTGCACTCTGAATTCGTGTGAATTTTATTCTGGGAGCTATTCAGTTACGACAAACCGTCTATCCAGCTTATAATTAGCATGTCGTATTCTATTGCAGACTATGTTCATATTTGTCGGGAATGCAACCACCATGTTGTCCACGTGGTGAGTTTAGATCTACTTTGGATTTTGTTTTGTGTGTATAAAGTCTAAAGTGTCATTATCATCGACTTATTAAAAATAAATTTTTCTATAGATCCATATAGGTTTTTGGGTGTTAGTATAGTGTGTCATAGTTCTTCATTAGATAAGTCTATAGTAAAAAGTAATGTGTCATTACTTTTTAAATATTTGAATATTATCACTCATCATTTTTCATATGTCAACGCAATAATAAAGTCATCATAAAATTGTATTCAAGGGTCGTATTTTGGAAGGTGAAGAGGTCATTATAAATTTTGAGTCATTGTGTCAATTTAGTGTTATTGTCCTTCAATGTCATATAGGTGATTTTAGGTTTTTTAATACTCATTTTCATTTAAAAAGTAATCTCATTTTATTACTTTTTAATTTAGTCAAGTCTTTTTGTCCAATTCAAAATAGTCATTGTCAAAGTCAACAGTTAGATTCGTCTAATTATAAAAGTCTGAAAATTTTTAAAAAAAATTACCTCACGGACACATTTTCAGTGTTACCCGACATCCAGAAAAATAAAGTGTTTCACATTGCGGGAGGGAAGAAAAGAATAAGATCAATGTGGAAACAAATGTGCTTCATGTTCACATCTTGTTGAGTTGGCAGCATGATAATGGAGGATGGAGGCATCGGAGGCTAGAGGTCAGACAGCGACCTCTCGTCAGTCACCAACGACGGGGCCGCATAGAATGATTTGGTGGCACAGGTGTGCAGTGTGAGTACTTTTTTTTGAGTTTTGTAGTGTTCCAGATTTAGTTGTGTGGTGTGAATTTCAGCTTGGTGTGATTCTTTTTCAGAGTTCATGTTTTGTGTTAAATAAGTGAAATGTTCACATTGAGGGGGGAACATGATCAACATGATCCAATATTCCATTTTCAGTTTTTCAGTTGAGTATGTGGCTATTCCTATTTCCCCAAATGTAAAAACATAGTGCAGAAAAAATAACACAGTGAAACACAGCATCATGAGGCTTGATGAGGTAGAACAGTCAGATGTGTTCCTGTTCGTACCTAGGTTTGTGGTTAGCCTCCTAAAAACCATTGAAGGTTGTTCAAATGTGTTCCTGCTTGAGTTCCCACACTGCTAGGTCAGATGTGTTCCCTAGAGTGACTGGTTGATAAGCAAATGATTCCTGAGCATGTTCCCATCCTCTTCGGTCAGATGTGTTCCGACAGTGCTTGGTTGATAAGAAGTTGATGTGTTCCTTCTTCTACCTTCAGTTTGAGTGTGTGCCAAGATCATGAGTGCGCAAAGGTGGCAGGCTGTAAAGGAAGTGTGAAAGTTCTAATGTTACCATGTAAACATTAAGGGGGGGAATGTTAGGAAACTAATATTAATGTTTACATTATTTATGTATTCATTAAAAACAAATGTTAGTTTTATATATATTGTTATAACAAATATATAACAATATATATTTGGGTGTGTTGTAGTTTCCTATTTTATAGGAAGTCAGTTTTCCTATTGATATGGCTATATATTAGCCTGTGATTGTAGTTCAACAGGTGTCGAATACAATATCAATTTATTTTTTCTGTGTGACAATATTGTTATCCCAATAGAATCAAATAAAGTGTGCTCTAGACGCATGTCTCTGAAAATATATGTAAGTTCATAATGTATGTGTACATCTCGAACTAAGTGTGTCATAATGTATATAGGACCACATGTGGTCGCAAAAGGCTATATATATAAATGGACTATATGAAGAAACATGTTTGAACTAGGACCAGATGGCCCATATATATATATATATATATATATATATATATATATATATATATATATATATCCAGGTGGACTATGAATCTACTCATGAAACATCTTCCCTCTCTTCGCCCTACTAGAAGTAGCATGTCCACGACCTGGGGATGTAGTGGAGGGAGATGCCACTACAAATTTCATCCGTGTGGTCCTGGGTGTCTCTAATCATGCCTGCAGCCTAACCTACACATTCATAAACAACAATTTTTTAACACCCAAAATTTTAAAATACATTCAAAATTTAGAAACTTGTACAATTTAGTTAAAATGCATGTGAAATCTTACCACAATGTCATGATCCCTATCATTTTTTTGTTGATGCATCGCAGGGACAACAATAGACTCACAAGGGGTAAGCTACATACAAATAATTAATTTTTAAATTAAATATTTCACATACATACAAATTTTGATATTGTAAATTTAAGTAATAAGAAATAATGAACCTCTAAAATTTAACAAATTTGAAAAATTATACCTCAATTAGTGGATCTGTAGATGTTATGGCAGTATCTACAGTAGCCTCCATAGTTTTCATGTATGGAGGAGTCTCTCTAGCATTCATAAGCTATAAAAAAAACATGTACAAATCAATATTAAAATCTACATGACTGTGCACCACATAATAGAGGTCCAAATCATGTACAATCCACGTGAACTTCTTGTAATTAGAAACAAAGTGTAAAGAGATTTACTAACCTATGAAAAACTCATGTGAGGCGTGCTAGTAGCCTCAGTTCCCAGAGCAGATGATGACCCGTCAGGATCCTGTGTATAAAAGACAAACATATTAATATGTATAACATACACATGAAACATTATAATAATAATCTAGTGCAATCAAATGAAATTTAAAATGTGAGTTTGTACAACTTGAAACTTACATTTGAAACACACCCAGCTGCAGTAGCTAGCATGTCGACGCCGAACGTTTCCTTCACCGGCTCTTGCTATTTAAAATAAAATAAAAAAATTAGTTTTTTACATGTATGTACATGACGTACAATCAAATACATATATATTGAAATCTCAAACATGTGAATTAAACTATTATATATATATATATATATATTATATTTATTTAAAATTTACCTGTGAAAGACCAATATCAGTGGTACCAGTTCCAAAAACATTCCCTAGCATCTCATCTATAGAAAAGAAATCCTATAAACAAGCAAATGATGTCTCGCCCACAGTGCATATGGCACCACATGATCCACAGTGGTGTGGTGTGCTACAACTGGCACCTCCACCAACATCACCAGATGTAATCTGGTCACTATGATGGATCAGAGTGTCAATGAGCTCCCTCAATGTATGCAGTGTATCAATCTCCACAACCTTCTTCAATGTAGGAGGGATAACTGAAGGAAGTTGTGGTTTTGGGGCATGGGGGATCCTAGGTTGACCTATGTGTGCACCAGGTATACTCTGTATAGAGCCACATCCTCGACCAAAAAAGTCAGAAAAGTCAAAATAATTTGGGACCTCATTGAGCACGAACTCACAATATAATTTCTTCAAAAAATAAAGAAGAACCTCATTGTTGTTGCATGGTGGATAATCAAATACCATCCACCATCGGTCCCAAAAATTGTTTTTGATTTGGTCATCGTGGAACCAATGGATTGGGAACCGTTTGCAAGTAACTGTGGAGGGCATTGGTTCTAGGGTCAGTAAATAATGCATAAATGAGATCTTTTCCAAAAAAATTGTCTTTTACAGTCACATGGGATAGTTTATCCGCATACCACTACCTACAATCACCTCTAAAGGTATTCCATCTATATATTTGGTTGGTTGTGGACTGGACTTCGCCAATCAATATTTGCAATGTATTGGCTAAAGTCATGCAGGATGGATTTGTGGCATGATTTTGTCTTATAGTCTGAATTAGGTTCTCAATAAAAAATTTATTTTCTCGAATTCTTCCAATGATATTATCTTGTGTTCCTGTTGGCTCAGTGGGGATAGAAAGAGCCACAAAAGGTGCATCTATGTTTGGAGGAGGGTTTTGAGGAATGTTCGGTGGGTTTTGAGGAATGTTTTGATGGTTTACACTATTTTGAGCTTGCCGACCAACTGATAAAACAAGAAAATTGTATACATAAACAAACATTTCAAAAATCCCATGAAAATCCAAAAAAATAACCTAAAATGTAAAAACAAACCTAAAATGCAAAAAAATGATTAAAATTGGGGGCTTACCTCCTCGTCTTGGTGGCATGGTTGAATCTATCATGATCTAGAAGTTCGATGAGTAATTTTCAGGTGGTATTCAAAGCTCGAGTGAAAAACATCTAGGAGAAATCATGGTTTGAAATGAAAAATGGGGAAAATAAGGAGTCACGAGACTGCTAATTTTTGTCTCAGAGTTCCGCAATCACGGTTTATAACCACGCTCATGGTTCAAAACCGCGATCATGGTTTTAAGTTTGGTAATTGCCAAACCTAAAATTCAGGAACCGTGATCATAGTATATAAACCGCAATCACGGTTCCTAAATTTCAGGTTTTTATGTCCACGGAATTGTCCACTAACTTCGTGCACTTACCTGATAGTAATAACTACATCCTTTAGGACACCAATGGGAATTTCCTTAGTCTTGTTTTCCATATAAAACACATTCAAAGATGGCTGTAATGCAGGTCTTCCCCTCTGATGACATGCATCCAAAGTTAGAACATTAACCTCCACGCCTGTATCAATGAGGATATTACTGAGGAGTCATCCATCTACAATTACATTCAATGTAATCTCCTTGTCATAATCGAGGCTATGAGGGGGAAGGTTCATGTGTAATACCTATCTCTCATGCTCTCCTTCAGTGCATGGTACCTTATCTCTCAACCATGATCCTAGCAAGGGAATGATATTCTATTGCCTTAGCATTTTACACACCTCCCTGAGCTCATCTACGTCATTCTTTTGTGCCTCGACTCACCTTCCTTGTTCCTCCCTCTTGGATTGCTCCTGTAGACACTGGATTTCCCCTTGTAAGCTTCGAATAACATCCATAGCGTCCTGATATATCTCCTTCTGATGCATGGGGTCTGGATACTTTCCATGAATGACCTCCTCCCTTGAAACTAGGTTCTTCTATCTTTGTACCTCTCATGCGTGCGTAGCTTCTGCCCTTATTATTACCAAGATAGGCTCCAAACCTGCATCCCGTGTTACCCGAGGCATCCACTATATGTCTACCTTCTTGATACTAACCATTGCAACACCCTTGTCCTTTCAATGTTGCTGATTCATATGCTCAAACAATTCCGGGCACTCCTCATACTTATGCTTCTTTCTGCACCATGAGCACTGCAATAGGTCCGGGCATTCCCATTTGTAATGTTTTGTCGATCCACATTTGAAACATGTTCCACACTGGAACTCACTCCTTCCTCCTCCATGGTTTCCATGACCACGGAATCCTCCTCGAAAACCTCTTCCACGTGTAACTTCATCTGTGCGCTCCTCATAACATTGATCATCACCCTTGGAACTACTGGTAACACTGGTTTGGCACACCCCATGATCAATGGCCTCATGGATTTGATCAATGAGCCTATATTCCTTAGTATCATGGGTTATAGAAGTGCAAATCTTGCAATAACAAGATACCATTTTCCTGATTACATGCTGTAGCAAGGGACATCTACTTGCATCATGCTCCCCATGACAAATTTCATACTCTACCGCCATATCACGTACTGTCCTCCGAGGGAAATTATCCTTAACGTGCCCCTCTATTTCACAATTTGTGCACCACAAACCACTGTGAGTCTTATGTGCTAAGTTCGTAGATAATTTTTCCAACTGCTTGGCCATAGCAGCAATATGAGCCTCCAAGAATGGGCTAACACGAGTATCAACACTACCAATAGCCTCGATGCGTAGGGCAGCTTCCAATGCCTCATGTGGGTCTGTAAAAGTTTTATGAGATAAGGCCCTTCTAAAATGGGTGATCAATCCTCCAATAAACCACTAGGCATGTTGTGAAGGGTGAATATCATATGATAATTTAGATAAGAGAGTTTTAAAGTGTGCATCATACTCCTACACACTCTTTGCCATTCCTTGATGAATCTCCTTCAAAGCGTTGATGCTCTTCTATTCAAACTCAAGAATGTGGAACTCTACCAAGAATGCATTCTTTAAGGCAGTATAATCCACTACTATCTGATGAGGGTCATACTTCTTATACCAGCTATGCACGTGCCCTTGCAACATGGTTAGAAACTAACTAGCCTTCTATTCTAGGGTTGTGACACCCTTCACGGCACCATAGAAGTTCACACTTGTTAACATGTTCCGTAGCATCCTCAATACCTCTATAATCAGGAAAATGTAGAGACATTTCAATGAAAACTTGTGGGGGTGGTTGGGGTCCAAATCCTCCTCCGCCAGATCCTTGGTTTCCACCTATGTTTCCTCCACTACCTGATCCACTAGGTCCACCAGGTCTTGAATCACCAGATCCACCATGCCCACTAGGTCCTAAACCACCAGATCCACCAGGCCCACTAGGTCCTGAAGTGGTCATGCCAAGGGTTCCCATAGTTCCATTGAGATACACACCTATGATTTGCAACAATGCCCACTACCAATAGTATACCCCGTGCCACTTCCAGATGCAAGAACAAACACTTATGTTCATATACCTTGCCTAAAACTTCATAACACTAGGCTGGTGTTTGCAGCCATAGAAGTACCAAATAATAAATTATATCTCCTAGGCATAGAATGATCACCTCCAATGTAATCAACTGGATTAGCAATATTATCCCCCTGATCTAGAAAACTAAGCATCAGGGCCTGGTCACTAGGTGGGCTCAGATGCACACCGACGGTTCTTCTTTCTTCACATAACGAACTCTCATCAGAAGTTGAATGGGTTTCTCTCACACACTTGCCAAGATGGGGTCACACAGACTACTCAGGCTCCATGTCCTCAACATGAACCTCAAATCCTTCCTGCAACATCTACCTCCATACATCCATCACACCTATAACCTCATGTCATCTAGCAATCTCCCTTTCACGTGCTTCACCATACTTGAGGTGTCTCTCCTCCCTTTCTTTCTCTACCAAAACATCTTCCATCTTCCTCCACCCTAACTTCCTCACCCAGTGCTCAGAATGGTTTAGTCGGCCATTGGGAAAGCCTTTAAACTCATGGTAATCATCAAGATCTTCAAAGCCAAAGGGACATCATGTAGAAATGATCCTTTGGGATCCCTTAGAAACTCAAACTCAGCCACCTCCGGATAAGAATATGTGGAAATGGCATACTCCAGAGTGTAGCTATCCAATACTCCTTTCCACTAATGATCCACAACATGGGTCCACGTCAGATCTTCATCCTGTAGCCTTTGGTACTCTTCTTGGTTCCATAGATGTGATCTATAATGCCAACTTGATCTAGATGCGTAGGCTGAGAGCCATTCATACAATTCCACATGGAAATAGCAAAAAAACGTTTAATACAGATCGTGGTAGAGATTTTCTTCTACCCATCTACATGCATTAAACTTAGGTCCAGTGCTAAATATTTGATCAAAATCATACTTCGTGCTTTTGAACCATGATTCAACACTCTCCAACGTTAATTTTTATGTCATTACTCATTACACAGATAAATATGTATGCTAAAATCCCACTACAGCTTTGAAAAGAGGTCCCAGCAATGGAACCAAGATGTAGTCATTTTTAATCCTATCACAAAAGAAAGGAACCCCATGCATGCTGACCTATCACCCAAAAAAATTTGGGCGCTCACCCGAGGCATGTGCGAGTATCGAGTCTCTCTTTTATGTGGGTTTAGTGGGATACATCATCTATGATTAGTGTAAGAGATTTCAAAAGGGAAGTTAAGACATGCAAGAACCATAGGGCTCAGAACGGCCTCTATATCCTTGCAGTCATTTCAGATCTAGTGTTTAACAAAATCCACAACATGTATTGTGACAGTAAGAAACATACAATCATTCATACTTAGCATGAAAGGAAAGATAACTCATAAGAGAGAAATATGCAATATAACCAATAATATTCATGTATATATTATAGCAGGTAACCTCATTACATCCATGGAACCATTACAGAGGATCGCAAAGAAGTATAATGTAGTCATGCATTGCACTGGACTTAATGTAACTAAGCTACCCAAAAGAAAATTTACAACCCCTAAGCCTAGTGCATTCTCTCCCAAATACAACTATTCACTGATAGAGTCCTCACAGCATTTCTGCAGAGCTCCACTCACTCTCTAGGTGTCTATATGGATATTTTCATGTATATCTCCATATGTCTCTATATCTGTCTCTACATACACTTATATTTATGGCTTTCCTAGACAGCCAACTTGCCCTCCAACGCCCTCAGATCTGATGCCAAGTGTCTGAATGTGGTTCTCCATATGAGCATGCTTCTCTAGGCTTGAGATCTCCACTCCATTCCATGATGTTCTTCTAGAAGATTCCATCGCAAGCATGCTCCTTCCTCGGCCAACCTGTCATCAGGCTGGCATCTTATCCACGTGCAACTGGGTCATGCTTTTCACATGTTCTGCTCCAAACATCCAAAATGACTAAGTCCTGATCCTTTTATGTGTCATGCATGCTACATGCTTCTTTAATTCCTTCTCCTGCATGCTTTTTCCTTGCATACTATTCCATAACTGGGACCTTGCATGCCTACGCACCTTCATACTTGGTCAATATTACAAGGGTCCAACACGAAGTATAAAGCACAACAAAAAATTTTGGATTCATTATAATGGGTCAAATAGTCATAGAGAGGGTGGCTTATATAATAGAAATCTTGTTCACAACCTTTCTCATCTCGATGAGAAAGCATAGCACCCAAGGCATGATAAGTAGTGGATATGTAGAGGTGGAACGGCTCCCCCTCTCTTTGATGTTTAAGCACATGTGATGATAAGAAGTATTGTTTGAGGTCATCAAAGGCATTTTGATAATTGTGATCCCACATGAATTGGACATCCTTGCAAATGAGATGATGGAAAAGCTAACAATGGTTTGAAAGTTGTGAGATAAAATGATGGACTGGTTGAATTCTACCTTGAAGGCTACAAATTTTTTTGAGGTTTAATGGAGGGGGAATCTCGATGATGGATTTGATCTTGGCAAGGTCCACTTCAATGGACTTAATAGAGACGATGAACCCTAGGATTTTTTGGTGAGGAAACAAAACATGCACTTCGCAGGGTAAAGATAAAGGAATATTGGATGAGTCAAACAAATAATATCTAGGACTGCAAGATGGTCCCTGCGTTACTTACTTTTTCCTAAGAGGTCATCAACATAGTCATATGTAGTTTTATGGATAAGGTCATGGAAAATATATTTCATTTCACATCGATAAGTGGCCTTGGGTTTTTAAATCCAAAGGGCATGACATGGTAGAAAAAATTCCCCCAAGGAGTAATGAAGGAGCTTTTTTGTTAATCGTCTATGGCAATAAGTATTTGATTGTAGCCAGAGAAGATATCCATAAGGGATATCATATCATGTCCAGTGGTGAGATCGATGAGTTGATCGATGTTCAAATGAGGAAATTCATCTTTGGGAGAAGTGATATTGAGTTCTTAGAAGTCCTGTAAATACATAACTTACCATAAGCCTTGGTTACAAGTACGATATTAAATACCCATTGTGGATAATCAATGGGTAAGATGTGTCAGGAAGAGGGGATTAAAGTTATATTAACTTATTTAATAAACATTAAGATGCACATATAAATAAATGAATACAAAGTAAATAAAATAACATCACAACACATTAACATATTATTTAACGTGGAAAACCCAAATGGGGTAAAAAAACCATGGAAGAATATTTTCCATTAATGTGAGAAACTTTTCACCCATCCAGTAACTCCCTCCTCACTTCTACTCCATGTTTTTAACCTCAGAATTACATTAATACATTCTGAATATGACCACTAGTCCATATTTAAATAACTCAAAGGGTTATGACCTTATTAAGTGATGGGGAACACCCTAATTTAATATTTAGTTAATAAATAACTAATAAACCTAATATAAAGTTTATATTAAATAATAAAGAATAACTTATATTCTATATTATTTAACTATAAACTAAATATTATGATCACTTAATATTATAGTTCTAACACTCCCCCTTAATATTAAGTGGGGATCCATATGCCAACATTACCTATTTGTACAACAAGATTTACAAATCCATAAACCCCAAAGGTTTAGGCTAACATATGTATTTTTGAAGGAATTATAACACCTTCATCATGCTCAACTTACCTTTTGGTACAAAAGGATTTGGAATCCATAAATCAGAAGTATGATTTAGGCTAAGCATGATTTGTGAGACTAAATCCCACCGTTTCTCATGGAAAAATTCTTAAACCACATCTCTAGGAGCCTTTTATAACACAAGGACCTCCTTTACAAATAGATGGGATACACTGGATTTTATTTTCCATAAACTCTATCAGTTTACATATATCATAAAAACATCTTTTTATAATGCTTTATACGAGAGCAAAAGTATAGATGAGAAGGAGTCAACAACTGATTGACCATTAGGAGGTGAAATTTCCATTCACACTCCCCCTCAATGGAAACTCTTCAATTCCAAGCATTGCACACACTTGCATTAATTTATAGTACACAATGGCTCGGAAACATAATTACAATCTTGATCTTCAGTTTGGGTAGAACTAGAGATCTCTATACCACCACAGAGAACCTTCTCTCAGATAACATGCATATGAACTTGAATATGCTTCATTCTCTGATGTTGAACTGGATTATTTAGCAAGAGTAATAAAACCCTGACCACCACATATAAGAGGAATAATTCCTTCAGCTTCCATGTGTATCCCTTCCAACAGTCACTTCATCCACATGGATTCTTTATTGCTTCCATTTTACTTCTCTGCCTCAATAGAAGAAATGGAGACTTTTGATTGCTTTTTTTATTCTAAGTAATGGTTCCTGCACAAAAAAAACTTGAACACATATCCAGTATATTTTATATCTAACACAACATCATCATGGTTAGAGTCACAATATCCATATAGACATCATAATAAGCAAGCATATAAATCTTATTGATTTCACTTTTAACTATCTGTAAAAGTTAAACATTAGTTGTATAATAACTAATATAACAATATGCTTAACAACTAACCATGTTAAAATATGTTGAAAAATTTCAACATATTATTCTTGTAAAATATATATTAGATGCAATCAGTATTGGATGTCTCCAATACAAACACAAGGGCATCCCCAAGTGTCATTTGATATGCATATAATAACATTTTAGTAATCACATACTATAAAATTTTAGAAATGTTTTATCAAAACCATATATATCTTCATTATCTTATTCTAAGCCTTTACAAAATGAGATAAGACTTGACAGATAATATATCTAAACAGATAATCAAATCAAACAATAATCATCATCGAATTCACTGAAAACATGATTCATTAACAATGAAAAATTTCCCATGGATTTAAGTGAAGTTTTCTTCAAAAATTGATCATGTACACACCCCTCAAAAAATTTCTTAGGTGGTAAATTTAATCCTTGACATGTCATATATGATCATTTTTTCATGCCAAAAATGAACACAACTCTATTTTTTGAATAAACTATCAAAAAATAGAGTAACTTTTTAAAACACATCTAATTAATTTTGGGTATGTTTTCAGTTGTAGGTACTTCTAGTTCATTTTTACTAACCCATCTAAGTTAATTATAAAAGAAAAAAGAACTCCTTTTTCAGAAGTATACAAAATGGAAAATATACTTTTCATTTAGAAGTAATAGAAGTAGTTTATAAATCTATTATATTAGCACTATGATTATTCTCATTATCTTCATCCTCATTTTGATCTGATTTATTTCATTTTCATTTTTGAAATTTGACTTATTTTTCAATTTACAATCTTATTTGTATGTCCAAATTCCTACAGATATGACATTTACCATCAAAACTTCCTGGTTTCTTGTTTTTACTAGGAGTTTTAAAAGTTGATTTTTTATTCTTGTTGAACCTAAAAGGTTTACCTTTCGATTTTTGATTAAGAAGTGCATGTGTGGAATTCTCTTTTAAATCAAAATTAATCATAACATTACTCTTCCTAAACTAGGAGAGCACTAAGGGTTTGCAAATATAGAATGTCTTGTTCTGTTTGATATTTAGAATTCAAAATTGAAATGAAATTTCTAAATTTTTCATGAATATTCAACTGAATAATGAAATAAACCAATTTATCCTGAATTAAGTTACAGCTACACCCATCCAACTGAGACTTAATATTTTTTATTTTAGCCAAATAATTTATTACTTTTTCATCTCCCTTCATGGGAGTTGTCATTAGTTCTAAAATAGTTTAATGATTTTCGATAAATGTGAACCTTCGTGTGTTGATTCCAATTGAGTCCAAGCCTCACTAAGACTTTCTTGATTTTTGATATGAAGAAGAAAATCATCTTGCACACTCCATAAAATAATGGACATCGCTTCATGTGCTTTTTGTTGATACGTAGCGACATTGTCCATAGTTGTTTGTCTTTCGGTCGAAGCCTTCTCAGTTCCATTCAGAACCGCCATAGTTTGCAAGCCATGAATTACGCCTTCAATCAAATCTTCCAAATGTTGTAATTATTCCCATTCAACATTTGAGATTTAACAATTGAAAAACTAATTAGACGTCATTTTCACATAAAATTAAATAAGTAATGAGGATTGAAAAATAAAAGGTTAATAGAAATTCCCCTATCATTTTTTAATCCTCGCAATCAAAAAAATAGATCAATTTATGGCAAAAAGGAGATCATGTCAAGTGGATAGTCTATACAAAAATTTATTAGTATGATATTAAAAATAAATCAAAATGTGAGTCAAATTTTTTGAGTTTTCTATCTAAATGACAACGACGATCCAATCGTCGTGTCTCAAAAATATATCATTTCAAAAAATATATATTATTTGACTATTTTTCTCAAAAAAGAAATAACTTTACGATTAATTTATATTTTTGAAAAAAGAAACAAAACAATAATAGTTTATATAATGTTTAAGAGATAATTATGAACTGAGTTGGTCTAACCAACTTGGTGAGTTTATATTTTATATGTCATTTCAATGTTAAACCAACATTATAAACTTACCACATTATTCACTTTGAGCTACTTATACCAACATTTCAATTTATCATATTAATCACATTTCACTTTGTAATTTAAACCAAACCAAACCAAATTTTGAGTTGTATTGTAATATTGCTTGGGACTGAGCCAGCTCGGTGAGCTCAATATCACTTTGGGTGAGTTCACATTGCATTGGGGGCTAGTCTTATTCCTTTCCACCACCCACATTTCTTTGAGCAACATGGGTCAAACATACATGTGGCCTTTACATATGGCTGGAGGGGGGGTTTTCAACATGCCACCGCCATCAAACTATGCCACATTCAAATTAAAACTGACCAATCAAGCCTAACTTGGGAATTCCAAACAACTCAACGGTCAAAGTGTGTCATGCCATCACTTGGAAAAATGAGCTAATATGTGGCCATAAACATAGAGGTATACCAACCCAAAAGGCTTTATAAAGCCTAAAAATTGCCTTTGTTGTCCCCATGTGGGACTAAACAACACAAAATGTAAACCTCGCTCGGTCGCATAAGGAGATAGATGGTCCATGCGAAAGGGGGCATATAGGGCCACGTGGGGGCCGGCAATAGGAGATGGTGTGATGTGAGAAAATCCTGCCAAGTGGTGGTATGAGAGAAGGAGGGTTTGAAGGGGTGGCCCCCTTAAGTCATGGTTTTATTTATTTTTAAAATGGTCACATGCATAGGAAAGAAAAAAAATAGGAAGGGGCCATTAGGATAGAATAATTAACATTGTATTCATTAATAGTTTATAATATAAACTATAAAATATAAAGGAATGAGGCCGACGCACCATGCATAGTCATAGCCTATAGGTTTATATAAAAGGCCCTTATAGTTTAAATAAACTAGAATATTGTATTCCAAAATTTAAGCTATATAGAATATATGTTTTTGAATATAGTTTTATGTATATATTAGAATTTATATAATCTATAAATATAGATTATAATGTTGGTTAGAACTTATCATATATAGCTATTTAAACTATATAAATTTTTAAACATTATAAATTATATATTATAATTTATATTTTATATAAACTATAATGTGTGTGTGTGTGTGTGTGTGTGTGGTATTTAAACTATATATATTAGAGTATGTAGGTTAAACTATATAACCTATAGTTTTGAAAACACAAAAGATTATGTGTACCAAATTAAAAATATAACCAACTTTATCCAAAGATTTGGATATAACTAGAATGTAACTAATTTAAATAAGGATACCATGAGGGGACAAGAATTTAACCCTGACCAATGAAATAAATTGAAATCCCTATTTTTACGAAACTTTTCTCCTCCCCCATTTACTCTTGATTTTACCTTTGAATAAATTTTAGCCTGCACACATGAACTATAGAAAAATTGAAAAAATATTTCATATAGAAATTAAATTTTTACCTATTCTCATATGTGATATTCATGCGTAGGTAAAAAAATATTGTTGAGCCCCTTTCACCTGTGCACATACAAATCTCAAAAAACATTAATTCATTTCGGAGAGGGAAGGTGGGGGTTAAATAGGTTCTAAACCAACTAACAAACTAACTTTCCAACCATATGACTTTAGGATTGCTTAAATTATTAAGAACCAATTTTAAGTTTAGAATATTTGAGTTTTAAAATAAGATCTATCACCATTTTTCATATTTATTTTTATTATGACTTGAACTTATAGAGGTATTGGATTTAATATGATCTTTTCTTCTAAATAGATTCTATACAAAGTAAATGAAAAACGATCATCTCACCAATAATAATCTTCTCGTTTTTAAATTAAAAATAATAATCTACAACTATCAATTTCCTTCATGTCCTTAAAACTTTTACAATCTAATGTAAATTGCTAATAAATTATTTTTTTTAGAAATAAAATTACATTAATTTTTTTAAATGTAAGCAATAATTTTTAATGATTTGACCTTTTAAGTAAAATACGCATTTAAATTTAATGTGCCAAATAATGAAAACATGAATATAAACTATTAAACAATCGATAGCAATATAATATAGGTTGCCGATTATTTCATAGGAAAATATAAAAAAACAAGAGAACATTATTATCTTATACAAATGTATATAGGTAACATGCTCAAATGCACTCTGACGGGAAGAAAACAAGACGGGTCCACTTTAGACTGAGAATTTCTTATATGAGTTGTACATCCCACCACATTTATTTAGTGTAATTTAGTTTAAATTGGGCCATAAGTATTTTGAACGTTGATTTCCGACTTCTAAACATGGAATTTCATTTTTTGTATTTCCACCAGCTTGATTATGTTTTAGACGGCCACTGGTATGCCTGTCAAATAATTTTTAGGAACCGCAAAATTTAAATTTTGACTATTCAAATATGTAAAATAGTGTTATTTATATATTGTTAATACGATTTATTAAAATATTATTTCATATATATTTAATTATTTCTGAATATATATTTGTATATTTGAAAAATAAATGTATATAAAAAATAACGGTCATACTTAAAATTTGTAAGTTATATGTGAGGATTTTTCAAATATTAGTAAATATTTTATAATAAAATCAGGAAAAACATCAAACGGCGGATTAAGCCTTAGGAAAACTAGGTAGTTACCCATGATCTCCCACCCATTTCACATGAGTACTTGTAAGAATCTATAAAGATTTACCTTTTTTTTAGTTATTATTTTACCAATAAGCCTAAAATAATTCAACAATTAATTTTGATCAAACCCATATCATAAACTCACTTTTTTCTCCAGAAAGCCTAAATTTCAGCCAGAAAAAAAAAATTGGTACACAAGAGTCAAAATGCATAAATATGGAGCATATTGATAAAAACATAAGATTTTTTTCAGTAATGCATAAATCTGGTAGCTCGTGAAAAAAACATAAGCATGTGAACACAATTGTTCAGAAAAAGTTTGTATGTTTTCTAATGTTGCTTGTTAAAATATTTCTACCACTTGTGACACCTGTAAAGAAAATACCAAGAACTCCTGGCCGTCATGTCCATATTTTAGGGCGAAAGGTTATAGACAGGTTATGGAACAATGTGCTCGCAGGGTCAAATTTAAAGAACAATTATCTTCACATTTAAGTACCATGTATCTATTTTCATAGCCAATTTTGATGATTAATTTGGCATCACCATATTATTGTGTTTATATGGATAATTAAATTTAATTGATCTATTTATTATGTTTAGAGGTATTTTATAATGACAAGTCAGGTTGTAATGGAGTGTGTTGTTCATATTGTTATTTTAGACATATTAAATTTTTAGCATGAATTCATTTGATTGTCATGTCCAAGAATGATTTTTAACCACTTTGACTTTTAATTGTTTTTATGTTTGGGTCTTTTTTTCTTGAATATGATTTTTGAGACCGACACAATCGTGAAGTTAAATGATTTATTTGCCACAAATCAATGGGAAATTGATTAAAGATTTTTAATGAAGTTGTTGATGAAAGGTAAAAAAATCAAACCTAGGGCACTCCCAACCTTGAAATTGATATCTATTGATTTATTTCATATGGGATACATAGTATTATAATGTACTTATGATAATATTTATTTTTAATTGTTACTTTTTGACTAATTTATACTACACTTGCATAAAGATAGGTGCCTCGTGATTGATATATCTTGGCATAAATAGATGTGCATTTAAGATATCTTTATCAAGGTTTACTTAGTTAAGGATGTATCATTTTAATAGACTATAATTAAGTGGGACATAGGAAGTTGATTATTCGATCTAATGATAAACACCCTACAATGAGGTTTCACTGAATAATGGAGAGTGTTGTTCACTATTTATCAATGTTTGATTTTGACATTCATTTCAGTGTCATGTGACAATTGATTAGTAAATGTTGTGGTTATATTGAAAGTGTCACTGATAAATAATTTTGTTTAATCTTTTTCTTAGAGAAGTCAATCTACAAATAGTAATATCTTGGTCATGTAGTAATGTTTGGGTATAACTTTTTCTTGAATATATAATTTTTGAGATGACACATTTCACGAAGCTAAATGATTCCTTTTGTCACAAATCAAGGAGAGAATTGAGTAAAAAGGTAATGAAGTTGTTGAGTTAAAGAGGTATGTATGAAAATCAAACCTAAGACGCTTGAAATTGATATTTATCGATGCATTCATATAGATACATATATTACTAATAGGACTTATTATATTACATTTATTTTAATTGTACAATTGTCATTGGGTTATATTTAACTACACTTGCATAGTTAGATAGGTTTTGATTCATATCTCGAGGTGTATTTTAGATATATGTTTTCATATTTGATACTAGTTTCACGTAGGATTTTGGATCACATGTTATAAACTATACTCAAGTGGGACATTAGCCTAAACAAGTTGATTATTCCTTCTATTGATAATAGAGTGAACATCAAGGGTATTGACGCCAAATTTTTGGGATGTTTAAGGATAACATCTAAGTCATCTTAGAAATACTTCAATAAAGGAGTCAATTATGTAAGGGAGTTGTATGGGTTCAGTTATAAATTTAATAATAATATTAATGTTACTATTTTCGATCAGAACTCACTTAACACAAAAACACCATAAAACATTTTAGGGATGTGATTAATAGTTAATGTAATCTATGATCTTTGAGCTTGTCAATCATCTATCCTCTTTATTCCATAAAGATGGTTCCTCTGTAGTGCCCACATTTTACACACCCAAATACAACAGTAAAATACCAGGATAAAAATTTTCACTTAGTTAGTGCTACACACAACACACAAGGGCTCCAAGTACAGAACTCAATGCACATACAATCACATAAGTCATCGACTCACATAGACACATAAGATGACATCTACATGTCGATGCTCACACTTTTCCCAATGAACGAATACTAGCAATACACAACCACAAGAAACATGACTTAAATGTTTGAACCCACTAATACATCATTACTTTAAATTACATTTAGTTACGATTAACTTTCCAATAACATTATTATGTAAGCATATTTTCTCCTTTTTCCACCTACAACTGCTCTGAAAATTCATTTCACCTTTCACTTTTTGTTCAACCATTTAATTTTGCTCTTTACCCTTATGCACAATTTTCATAACTTACTAAGTATTTTCCATATTCAAATTTTATACAAAATTCTAACTCTCTCATTCTTATGTTAAGATTATGCTTCCCAAAACGCTTATTCAAAGTTTAGAATTTAACCTTGCTACACAAGTGAACCTAATGTGATGTCAAGATGAAATCTTGGGATTAAGGAAGACATATATTTGAAATAGCTTTTTCCCCAAGAACATCCATCGATCACAAAATAGTTATTTCGCTACCATTATTATTATAGTTTAATAATTTGTTGAATTCCGAGATTTTTGATTTTTATATGTATATCTTTTGTTTTCTCGACGTTTGGTCGCACCAAGGTAATTTATATTCTTTGCAACGCACATGAAGTTGCTTAAATTAAGTTATAAGGACTCCAAAAGTGACATTATTCCTAACCTCAAATTTTGGTTTTACATCTCATATGATTTACTTTATGCATCACACTAGGGTCTCATTATTACCATCATTTTAAACACAAGAGTTACGAAAGTACTTGTCTGACATATTAAAGAAGCACATGGTTAAGCATTTAACTTCACAGTTTCACCCAGGGCTTCAATCTCTATTATTGGTGTGATTAAGGTTAAGATGTTTCCACATAAGAAATATTATTTACCCTATAATGCCATTTCATGAAAGATCAAGGCACTAAATTTTCACAAGCCCAAAACAAGACATTTATCTAACAAGGGACAAAAGGGTTCACTAACGAGAATGCAAGACATAGAACATCCTATATCACGATCTTCATTTAGGTCGTTTGGATCCAATAGGGATTACGCTCATTCACTGATGAAGTTAATTTCTAGATCTAATTTCGTAAGGCCTATAAATCCAATAGGATACAAGGGAGTAATATCTCTACCTACTCCACAGATGGGAAGGTTACACCGCTTAGTCATTCCTTCTAACAAGGACTCATAAGGTGACTTCCAACTATCTTCACCACTCAGCCTGGTGTCGGACCTAAAGAGAGAAAATTCTTCTCGCGATTACCAAATCTAGAAGGAAACCACATACTCTGGATAGGTTGGACCATGACATTCCTAAGTATGGGTTTACGACAGTGTCGCTAGACAAAAAGACTATGACGATAAACTCCAACTAGGGGTTTTATTTACCTAACCTAGAGTGTTCCATCGAGTGCAAAGCTTAAGTTCGTTCTACGGTCTTAAAATTCTTATATGGTACAAAAGGTCACTCATGCAGGAAAGTTATGCACGAATATTTTATTAAGGGTTGAGTGTTCCCATTAAAACTCTTTATTATGTTTGCAAGGTAAGAAGATAACCCAATAATTAATTTAATCGTTTATTGAATACTGAGAAGGTACTACAATATATTAACTTCAATTTCAATTTACTAAGTATAAATCAAACCCCCTTTTTTTTTGCCATACACAACTAAGAAACAAATTGAACCAGTGATTAGATGCACATTTCCTAAGTATCCCTAAAACTAGCATATCATGCATATTAACAAATTTCAATTATAACTTTTCGGTAACAAGAGACTACATTAGACAGTTATTCATTTTACAATGACCTATAAAAATTACAATAATAATAATTAAATTACACATCGCCTTTTTCGTCGTCATTCTTCCATCCTGCAAAACCCACGTGAGCATGATATCAAGCGATAAATCGCTGGCATGGCATCCACCCTAATCAATCATAATTATCATTTTTCAGTTTCCCATTTACATCTGACAATAATTACAATTTTGCAATCGAAATAAAAGGTCTAGAAACATGTATTCATTGCATTTCATTTTTCTTCATTTTGTAACCTAGGAGAGAGAAAGAGAAGGGAAGAGAGAGAAAACATCGTTTTGCCAAAAGTTCTAATACACACAACAAGTTTCATTATAGTGTTTTAAACAGTTATTTACGTGTGATAAAAGTTTCCAGGATGATTTGGTAACCCTACGAGGTCCCGCAACTTTCTACTTTTACATTTTCTCACTAGCTACAAAACGTACAAAATGAGCTCGGAGGCTAAGAAACTACTTCCAAAGGTTATCTTCCGATGAGCACGCACACCACGATTAACTTTCTACGTGTCCCCAGATATACCAAGAATTCATAGCAACTGACGGAATTGAAAAAGAGTGAACGGTTTGCATTTGGCGGTTAGTTCTCCGGGGCCACTGGTCGTAGTTCACCCAGTTATAAAATGCCAAAAGTTAACTCGAGGGCCCAGAAAACCACGTCCATAACTGACGTTCGATGGAGAAGCACGCAACGAGACATCTCCTACTAGTTCCCCTATATAAGGAGAGTTCATCAGAGTCGACGAGACTGAGAACTAGTAAACCATTTTCAAATGGCGACAAGTTTTCTGGAGCGACAAGACAGAAATTGGTCCAGTTTGACCTCGTCAAACTAAACCAGAGGCCTACAAAATGGCTTCACCAAACTATCCCGAAAAGTGATCTTTCCTATGTTGAATGTTCCATGCATTTGTCTAGTATACATGCTAGAGGTTTGCGTGAACACGGAACGTGATTTCTCTTTCCAGGTTTCAAATGGTGGTCCTAAACGAAAGCCAACTTTCTAGTTTTAACAACTCTCTACTGTTGTAAACCGGTGTAACAGGGCTCCTATAAGAGCGTCAAAAGGATGTCATATGATCGTTTCGGGTCAAACCAAAAATCAAGGTGACTCCTCGTATACCAAGGTACACGAATGAAACTTCACATCTCGTTTCCAGAGTTGCGAAGGGTACTTAGTGAGTCTCCGAAAATGCAAAATTTAACTATTTTAAGCAGGAAGAAGGTCAACTTAATCAATGGAGAGTCAAATTTTTCTGGTCAATAAAACGATATTGGAGCGATCAAAAGGGTAAGAGTTTTTCTAGATCATCTCGAAGCGACGGTGATAGTTCATGGTTTAAAGTAGGCAAGTTATAATGGCTTCAAGAGTTGCGAGATGACACTTTATTGTTTTGCAATGAGTTGAAGGAACATTTAACTGTATTACAAAAAAATCCCATAATTTTAAAATTCTATTTAGTTGCAAACGAGAACTAAAACACGAAAATTATGAGAGGTAAGGGAAGAAGAACCATGCCTGGAGAAAGAAGTCAGTCAAAGCCGCAGGCTTGGGTTCAGTCTCTTGCTTGGCACTTCATCAACTAGACCACGAGCATCCCCAGCTCCACCATTTAACATACATGTCTTCTGGATTCGACCCACCACTTGCTGAGCATGATCAAAGGGTTTCTTATTGTTGTTGTTTGGATAGGATGAGATCTTCCTCCTTTTGTGTGTAGCCTCAAATCTTGCAACCATTAGACCAAGATTTTTGAAGGTGTTTAGTCAAACACTTCACATGTCTTAAGCATGCCTCCACATTTTGCACATTCTCATGTGCTCATCAAAACCAACAACATAATGATTAATTTTTGGCATGATTCTACAAGAGGCACTCATGCCAACGAAGTATTTACAACCCTCATGCACTGAACATGCATGGCTAAAAGCCAATTAAACAAAAATGAAGCTTACATGGTCAGGGTATGTTCCATAAGACCACATCTCTTTGCGGCATTCTGTTAAACAAATCGCAAGCCATTTTACACATCCATCTTGTGCATATGTTACCATCATGGCATTCCATGAGACAACATTTCTTTGAGGCATTTTGTCAAACAGTTCAATGCCTTCCTAACAGACCCATTTTTTTGTTTATCCTGCTATCATTGTAGCCTAGGAGGCCACATATCTTTTAGATATTTTGTCAAATAGTTCACCTGGGTTTTGTATGCCTTCACATTTTTCCTACATGCAAAACTGGGCACTAAAAACATTTGCTTGTAAGTTTCAAGGGCCTCTTCAACAAATGCCTTTGTGCATGTGCCTGCCCTCGTGGCATTCCAAGAGCCGTATCTATTTGAGGCATTCTATCAACAATTCATACGCCTCTTCTACACATTTGTTCTGTGCATACCTATCTACTAGGGCAGTAACAACTACAAAGTCTAACAAAAACACCTCTCCAGTTCCTGATCTTGGCAGCTGTCCACACGGGTCCCATAGCTCATTTTTTTAACGCAGACTGAGAGGATACTGGCACAGGCCGCAAAAGGAGAACATGGAAAATCCATGGTGTGACATTTGGTGGGGCATCTCCTTGAAGGAAACAAGAACACACCCAAAGAGCATTGATTTGAGTAAAAAGGAATACAAACCAACTTTCTTTCAGGCATTTGCACAGAATAGATTGGAGTTCCCCCACCATGGTGGTGGCAGATTCACTCTCCCTCTCTACACAACCGAAATGATGGAAGGAAACCCCATTTCTGCCCTAATTCGCCTTAAGAGGAAAATCACGGATTTTATTTTATTTTATTTTTAATTTCTTTTAAATTTATTTATCTATATTTATTTTATTTTGTTTTGTTTTGTTTGTTTGTTTTAACTAAATAAGTATACAAACTCGGAACGAGGTAAAATATTAATGAGCACAATTAATGATGATCGCCCTATTCATAATAACAGCGCAATATTAATAATAATAATAATAATAATAATCGCACCTTGACATTATAAAATATAATATTATTATAACATTGTTTTTATGATTTTACGGCTAAACAATGATAATAATTATTAATCCCATTAATGTCGACGACCCAACAAACTCGAAGAGCCGAGAACCAATTTTTTTTCTTTAACCGTATAACCATCCATGACGCTACGAGGTCCACAGTTAGGGTGTCACAACGAATTGAAAGGAAAGAAGGAGAGGGAAGGTGAAGAATCTTCACTGCGACCTGGACAAGGTCAACAACGGTCAACAAGAACACACGCACATCAGTCTCCCATGCTTAGAAACAAGGTTTCCATACCAGGAACAAGGGAAACATTTGACAGAGCATTACATTCTCCTCCCCTTAAGAAAGCATCGTCCTCGATGCGACATACAATGAAGAAGGATAAATGGTAAACAATAAGGAATGACTAAGGTGAAGGCACATGCTAAGGTTAAGATTTCAAACCCAAAAGCACGGTCACGGGGTGGCCCTAGGAACAATTGGTAGAAAATTTAATTTTCAAGGTTCTGTGAAGATTGGCAATTCTCTCTTATTCGTTGTTTCATTAATCTCTCTCCATTAACATTATTCTTAATTCAAGTCCTTTAAATTTTCATTTTTTTCAAATTTTAGTATATTCATTCCTGTGGATTCCCATCATGAACTATAGTCACAACACCCTACTAGGGTTATACACAACACCTGATTTTCACAACATACTTTTACATACTTTCACGACCGTAACACCTCATAAGGGTTTCACCAAACCATGGAGTGACAACAAGTAGACCACATAACAATCAATTTCCAACAATTACGCCCTCAGACCTAGCTCTAGTACACACATATGACTGACAAACAAAATCAACACGTTGATACATATACAACGGGTATCACAAGACTCCCAAAAATCCATGACTGCACCAACAAAGTGCCAAGACTAATACCCAATAGTCCATACCGAGCAAGAGGAGAGTCACACAACTCATATCATAACAAGGTATCAACAAAACTCATACAGAGTACACATAACTCACTATACCAATCTCCACACATCACAAGGCATCACAAAACAACTCCAGATATCTCCAAAAGCAACAAAATAAAACTCCATATACCTCCCCAAAGCATCACCAGATAATCTCCATATACCTCCCAAAGAGAAGGAAACATAATGCCAAAACCAAGTCGGGTCACTCAACCATAGAGCCCCATCCAGAATAACAGGTCACTCAACCATAGAGTGCCATAAGAAATAATATCGGGTCTCTCAATCATAGAGGCCAATCTCCTTTCTCCCTTTAACGAGGCCAGGTCACCCTATTGCCCAAGACACATAGAGCCTCGTCACCCCCAACCCAAGTGACATAATAACTCATGATTCAACAACCCGCTAGTTATTTGTAACTCCTTGGGGCATACCCCCATACAACAAAGTGGGTCCATAGGTTCAACCACTCCATGGTTAATCCCATGACCCTAACCCAACACATTACAACATTAGAACCAGCATAAAAATCCATTTAAATGCCAAGTGGCAAAACCAAAAGCCTTGGGCTAGGCTACAAAACTTTCAAATATGAAAAGAAAGTTTTAAAACCAAGAAAAACAAATGGCTAATTAGCCTTGGTTAGTGCAAAATCCAAATGTTAATGCAACAATCAAATAAATGCCCAAAATATAAGAACATGTCAATCAAGAAAATGGTTGGTTCTAGCTAAAAGAGAGATTAATTTACGAATAAAATACATAATGAGAAAAAAAAATAGCACATCACAATCATTATGTGGCCTCATACTACCACAAAATGGGTACGCATAAAGTTGTTGGCACTCAAACATCGAGCCTTAGCTCGTAAAAACATACATGTAACCAGAAATGAGTATATCAAATAATGTAACTGTCATCATCTCTGCCTGAACCATTCCTCCATACTCCCACAAGGATCAACATAGTCAAAATCACATAGGATTATTCAACGAACAATCCAATAGGAAAGAACAGGGGACACAAGGTTGCATAAGTTGAGCCTAAGGTGGTGCACACCCACAATATACTGAGCAAGCTCGAAGTATACTAAACAGATAGAAGTGGATTTTTAGTCTATGTAAGACTCCACTTCCTTACTCATACTCAGCTCAAGATTATGAAAACTTGGTCCACGCCTCCTCTCTCCACAAATACACTCTTGACAGTTTATCCCCTTAGGGTCGTCGAGTGTAGGGTCCATGACATACACATAACTACGTCACTAACACAATGGTAATTCACACACAACAACCATAACGTATTACGCATGGTTTATATACAGGGTAGATCACAATCTTACATTCACCAGGTGTACTACATCACTTTACCACATTATGCACCCAAGGTGCAATCACTACACAATAGGATTCATAAGATCGCTGTATGCCCCTATATCACAACATGAACCATCACATATTACACAAATCATACATATAATGGACATAGTAACATCACAACATAACATTCATTTGCTATATACAAAGTGATACACACATTTCTTCAAAACATGGTAAAACATCATGATACAATTCAGCTCACTTTACATCAATCCAGTTATACAACATATTGACACACCCACATAACACAATATGTCACAATGCTCCAACACCCCGTCATCCACATTAGAATTATTTTCACACATTCTAAGCAGTAATCCACGCATGAACTCTTCATAGAATCCACATGAAGGAGAGAGAAAACTCCCATCCCCAGCACATCAATAGGATAACAAATGCGCACTAAGTTACATACACCTCATGTGTGTTCACACTATCACAAATACGGCATAGATCACATCACTCTTAAAACACATTACTCTTCCAATATTTATCACCATCATGAAACACCATCACCATCATGCAACCCATCATGTAACAACATCTCTATCATGCAAAATCATCACAACTCCAATCCATCCTAGAGGTTCGAGAGGATGAACCTCTACTCTGATACCATATGTAGTGCCCACATTTTACACACCCAAAAACAACAGTAAAATACCAGGATAATTTTTTTTTTGACTTACAATACACGCTACACACAACACAGCAAGGGCTCCAAGTACAGGACTCGACGCACATGCGACAATCACATAATTCATCGACTCACATAGACACATGCAGACGACATCAGCACGTCGATGCCACACTTTTCCCAATGAATGAATACTAGCAATAACACGACCACAACAAAAGGGACTTAAGGATTGATAACCCACCACACAACATTACCATGGTTACATCTAGCGTATGTTAAACATCCAATAACATTATTATGTAAGTAAAATTTTCTTCCTTTTTCCACCTACCTGTTCTGAAAATTCGTTTCACCTTTCACTTTTTGTTCAACCATTTGATTTTTCTCCTTACCCTTATGCCAATTTTCATAACTTTCCTAAGTATTTTCCATATTCCAAATTTTATACAAAATTCTAACTCTCTAATTCTTATGTTAAGATTATGCTTCCCAAAACGCTTATTCAAAGTTTGAAATTTAACCTTGCTACACAAGTGAACCTAATGTGATGTTAAGATGAAATCTTGGGATTAATAAAGACATCGATTTGAAATAGATTTTTCCCCAAGAACATCCATCGATCACAGAATAGTTATTTCGCTACCATCATTATTATAGTTCAGTAATTTGTTGAATTCCAAATTTGATTTTTATATGTATATCTTTTGTTTTCTCGACATTTGGTCGCACCAAGGCAATTTATATTCTTTGTAACACATGAAGATGTTTAAAATAAGTCTTAAGGACTCCCAGTGACATTATTCCTAACCTCAAATTTTTGGTTTTACTCTCATATGATTTACTTTTGCATCGCACTAGGGTCTCATTATTACCATCATTTTAAATGTAAGAGTTATGAAAGTACTTATTTGACATATTAAAGAAGCACATGGTTAAGCTTAATTCCAGTTTCACAAAGGGCTTCAATCTCTATCATAGGTGTGATTAAGGTTAAGATGTATTTACCCTATAATATTTCATGAAAGATCAAGGCACTAAATTTTCACGAGCCCAAGACAAGACATTTATCTACAAGGGAAAAAAGGGTTCACTAACGAGAATGCAAGACATAGAACAACTATATCATGACCTTTAATTAGGTCGTTTGGATCCAACAAGGATTCCATTCACTAATGAAGTTAATTTCTAGATCTAATTTTGCAAGGCCCGAAAATCCAATAGGATACAAGGGAGTAATATCTCTACCCACTCCACAGATGGGAAGGTTACACCGCTTAGTCATTCCTTCTAACAAGGACTCATAAGGTGACTTCCAAGGTGGTCTTCACCACTCAACCTGGTGTCGGACCTGAAGAGAGGACATTCTTCTTGCGATTACCAAAACTAGAAGGAAACCGCATACTCTGGGTAGGTTGGACCATGACATTCCTAAATATGGGTTCACGAAAATGTCGCTAGACATAAAGACTATGACGGTAAACTCCAACTAGGGGTTTTATTTACCTAACCTAGGAGGTCGTATCAAGCGCAAAGTTTAAGTTCATTCTACGGTCTTAAAATTCTTATATGGTAAAAAACGAATCACACATGTAGGCAAGTTATGCACGAATATTTTATTAAGGGTTGAGTGTTCCCATTAAAACTCTTTATTGTGTTTGCAAGGTAAGAAGGTAACCCAGTAATTAATTTAATCGTTTATTGAATACTGAGAAGGTACTACAATGATATTAACTTCAATTTCAATTTACTATGTATAAATCAAATCCCTTTTTTTTTTGCCATACACAATTAAGAATCAAATTGAACTAGTGATTAGATGTACATTTCCTAAGTTATCCCTAAAACTAGCATCTCATGCATATTAACAAATTTCAATTATAAATTTTCTGTAACAAGAGACTACATTAGACAGTTATTCATTTTACAATGACCTATAAAAATTACAATAATAATAATTAAATCACACATCGCCCTTTTTCATCATCGTTCTTCCATCCTGCAAAACCCACGTGAGCATGATATCAGCGATAAATCACTGGCATGGATCCACCCTAAGCAATCATAAGTATCAAATTTCATATTCCCATTTACATCTAACAATAATTACAATTTGCAATCGAAATAAAAGGTCTAGGAACATGTATCCATAGCATTTCATTTTTCTTCATTTTGTAACCTAGGAGAGAGAAAGAGAAGGGAAGAGAGAGAAAACATCGTTTTGCCAAAAGATCTAATAAACACAAAAAATTTCATTATAGTGTTTTAAACAGTTATTTAAGTGTTTTTAAACGTGATTTGGCAACCTTACGAGGTCCCGCAGCTTACTATTCTTACATTTTCTCACTAGCTACAAAACGTTCAAAACAGGCTCAGAGGCTAAGAGACTACTTCCAAAGGTTATCTTCTGATGAGCACGCACTCCATGATTAACTTTCTACGTGTCCCCAGATATACCAAGAATTCATAGCAACTGACGGAATTGAAAAAGAGCGAACGGTTTGCGTTTGGCGGTTAGTTCTCCAGGGCCACTGGTCGTAGTTCACCCAGTTGTAAAATGCCAAAATTTTACTCGAGGGCCCAAAAAACCATGTCCATAACTGACGTTCGATGGAGAAGCACACAACGAGACATCTCCTACTAGTTCCCCTATATAATTAGAGTTCATCAGAGTCGACAGGACGAAGAACTAGTAAACTATTTTCAAATGGTGACAAATTTTCTGGAGTGACAAGGGGAAATTGGTCCAGTTTGACCTCGTCAAACTGGGATCGGAGGCTTACAAAATGGCTTCACCAAACTATCCTGAAAAGTGCTCTTTCCTATGCTGAATGTTCCATGCATTTGTCTAGTATAAACGCTAGAGGTTTGCGAGGACAAAAAGTGATTTCTCTTTCCGGGTTTCAAATGGTGGTTCAAAATGAAAGTCAACTTTCTAGTTTTAACAACTCTCTACTATTGTAAATCGATGTAACAGGGCTCCTATAAGAGTGTCAAAAGGATGTCATGTGATCGTTTCAGGTCAAACCAAAAATCAAGGTGACTCCTCGTATACCAAGGTACACGAATGAAACTTCACATCTCGTTTCCAGAGTTGCAAAGGGTACTTGGTGAGTCTCCAAAAATAGCAAAATTTAACTATTTTAAGCAGGAAGAAGGTCAACTTAATCAATGGAGAGTCAAATTTGTCTGGTCGATAAAACGATATTGAAGCGATCAAAAGGGTAAGAGTTTTCTAGATCATCTCGAAGCGAGGGTGATAGTTCATGGTTTAAAGTAGGTGAGTTATAATGGCTTCGAGAGTTGCGACATGACACTTTATTGTTTTGCAATGAGTTGAAGGAACATTTAACTGTATTACAAAAAAATCCCATAATTTTAAAATTCTATTTAGTTGCAAACGAGAACTAAAACACGAAAATTATGAGAGGTAAGGGAAGAAGAACCATGCCTAGAGAACGAATTCGGTCGAAGCCACATGCTTGGGTTCAATCTCTTGCTTGGCACTTCGTCAACTAGACCACGAGTGTCCCCAACTCCACCATTTAACATACATGTCTTCTGGATTTGACCCACCGCTTGCTGAGCATGATCAAAGGGTTTCTTATTGTTGTTGTTTGAATAGGATGAGATCTTCCTCCTTTTGTGTGTAGCCTCAAAACTTGCAACCATTAGACCAAGATTTTTTAAGGCGTTTAGTCAAACACTTCACATGTCTTAAGCATGCCTCCACATTTTGCACATTCTCATGTGCTCATCAAAACCAGCAACATAATGATTAATTTTTGGCATGATTCTACTAGAGGCACTCATGCCAACGAAGTATTTATAACCCTCATGCATTGAACATGCATGGCTGAAAGCCAATTAAACAAAAATGAAGCTTACATGGCCAGGGTATGTTCCATAAGACCACATCTCTTTGAGGCATTCTGTCAAATAGATCACAGGCCATTTTACACATCCATCTTGTGCATATGTTGCCATCATGGCATTCCATGAGACAACATTTCTTTGAGGCATTTTATCAAACAGTTCAATGCCTTCTTAAGAGACCCATTTTTTTGTTTATCCTGCTATCATTGTAGCCCAGGAGGCCACATATCTTTTAGGCATTTTGTCAAACAGTTCACCTGGGTTGTGTATGCCTTCACATTTTGCGTACGTGCTAAACTGGGCACTAAAAACATTTTCTTGGAAGTTTCAAGGGCCTTTCAACAAACGCCTTTGTGCATATCCTGCCCTCGTGGCATTCCAAGAGGTGCATCTATTTGAGGCATTCTGTCAACAATTCATATGCCTCTTCTACACATTTTTTTTGCACATACCTATCTACCAGGGTAGTAACAACTGCAACGTCTAACAAAAATGCCTCTCCAGTTCCTGATCTTGGCAGTTGTCCACACGGGTCCCAGAGCTCATTTTTTGGCGTAGACTGAGATGATACTGGCACAAGACACAAAAGGAGAACATGGCAAATCCATGGGGTGACATTTGGCAAGGCATATCCTTGAAAGAAACAAGAAAACACCCAAAGAGCATTGATTTGAGTAAAAGGCACTGCAAACCACCTTTCTTCAGGAATTTACGCATAACAGATTGGAGTTCCCCCCCATGGCGGCAGCAAATGCACTCTCCCTCTCTACACAGCCAAAACGATGGAAGGAAACCCCATTTCTGCCCTAAGAGGAAAATCACATTTATTTATCTATATTTATTTTATTTTATTTTGTTTTGTTTGTTTGTTTTAACTAAATAGGAATACAAACCCGGAACGAGGTAAAATATCAATGAGCACAATTAATAATGATCGCCCTATTCATAATGACAACGCAATATTATTAATAATAATAATAATAATAATCGCACCTCAACATTATAAAATATAATATTATTATAACATTGTTTTTATGATTTTATAGCTAAACAATGATAATAATTATTAATCCCATTAATGTCGACGACCCGAAAAACTCGAAGAGCCGAGAACCAATTTTTTTTCTTTAACCGTATAACCATCCATGACGCTACGAGGTCCACAGTTGGGGTGTCGACAACGACTCGAAAGGCAAGAAGGAGAGGTAAGGTGAATAATCTTCATTGCAACCTGGACAAGGTCAACAACGGTCAACGAGAACACATGCACACCAGTCTCCCAGGCTTAGAAACAAGGTCATCATGCCAAGACCAGGGGAAACATCTGACATGGCATTACATGGACATTTTAAGTTTTGGATCATCTAAGGGTACGTATATGGATTGAAGTGTTTCAATAATTTCTTTTGTGAGGTTTGTACAAGCTCATAAAGGGACATATTTACTAGAGCTTGATGAAGTTGCTTTATGCTGGTGTTCTGTATAGAAGTGGTATATTGGGTATGTGGAGTGGTAAGGATGGATACTTTAGCTTTGGAAGAAGGTATTGGATTATGTGATCCAAGAGCAAGAGGGATGGAGACCTTGGACTTGATTTGATATGAATCCTTAGGGTCTTGTGCATAAGATCTGGTTTTTGTACGTACTTCGTCAATTTTATGAAGCGGGGATTTTCTAGAAGAGGTCTTGCTTTTGTTAAATGTGGACGCAGTAATAGGTGATGGTTTGGGTGTATTTTTTTTAATTTTTTGATGGGTTGTTTTGACTATGCTTGATGGTTACAAATTTGTGGAAAGGAGTCCTTTATTAGCAAGTATTTTATTGTAACTATGAAGGGCTTTGCAATCCTCTGTGGAATGTTCTGGTATTCTATGAAAATCACAAAATGCTTCAAATTTATATTAGGAGGATTTCCACCCCCGTGGGCTAGATGGATTAAGAGGAGGTAGGGTTATGATATATTATTGGATGAGAATTTCAAGGATTTTATCATAGTATCCTTTTGAGGATGAGGTCAAGGGAACTGGTGTTTCATTTGATGATGTGGATGTTAACGTTTAAGGGATCATTTTTTGCATGACACCTTTAGGTTCCAGTTGGGGAATAATTTTAGATTCTGTAATAGTGACAAAAAAATTGGATGAGGGTTGCGGCCCCAAAACAGAGGGCAAGGACTTTGGATCCTATACTAGGGTTGTTGTATGATTTCATGGTGTGATTGTAGGTGAAGGGATTGGAGGTTGTGTAGTGTATTTTTTAAGTTTTCAAACATAATATTGGGTGACATGATCATCATAAGAGCTTTTCATGTATTGTATGATTGATTTCTTCTCTAAGACTTGTACAGATCTCATAGATGAGTTTGAAGTAGATGCAGTGGATGTGGATAGATTTTTAGTCTTTCCAGAGGTGAGACTAGGAGAAGTACATGATTCAATAGGTTCTTCTGGGATATAAACACTAGGTGTATCTGGTGTGGATGATTCATTTTACATTTCTGTGATAGAAATATTTGAGGATGTGGATGATTCAAATTATGCTTCTTTGATAGGAGCACCAGATGCTGAAGGTTTGAGTGACTGATATTTTATTGTGTTGATGGTGTGGTGGGAGTGAATGATGTTAGACTATGGTTTACTAGTGGAAGGAGAGTGGTTTGTAAAGGTTTGTTTGAAGACATCTATATTCTTATTTCGGGGTGCATTTGGGTTATCCAATTGTAACTCACCTTTTTTTATAAGGTCATGAAATATGTTCCTAAATGAACAACACCTTTCGATGTCATGGCCCTTGACCCTATGGTATTTTCAGTAATCTCTCTCTCGGTACCAAGAGGGTTTTGAGATAGATGTGTCAATAGGACGAATGGGTGGAAGATTGATCATACATGTAGCCAATATTTTATCAAAAACTATGATGTAATATTCACCAATGGGTGTCTAGTTACGTTGAGGGTAGGTGCGTTTGAGATCCAAACATTCTTTGGAAGTAGAGTCTACGACGATCGTATTTTCTGAGGTTTTAGATTTTTCATGACTGGATGATGGTTTGAATGAGGATTTCGGTTTAGGATTCTTTGATCTTATTTTAGCCCTACCATCTTCAAGGGTGCAGAGTTCTAATTTGTGAGCCATAGCAGAGACTTTTTCAAACGTTTGGAAATATTGAATTTGTAATGTCGATGATATATTTTAGCATAGGAGTGAGAAAATAGATCAATTAATTCAGTTTTTGGGAGGGAAAAATATAAATGGTCAATAATACCCCTCCAACAGGCAATGAAATGTGTAATAGATTCATCTTCAAATTTCTTGATTGTGTAAAGATCGGTAATGGTGAATTTGCAGATGATGTTGATCGAAAAATGTTTTAAGAAAAGCTACGCAAGTTATGTAAAGGAGAACATTGAGTATTGGGGGATATTTTTGTACCTATCTAACATGGGACCTAGTAGGGATAAAGGGAATGTTCTCGGCATGAGGTCTTGGTCATGTCCGATAAGGTAACAGGCATGTCGGAAGGCTTGGATGTGTTTTTTTGGGTCTTCTTTTCTATAGAACTTAAGGAACTTATGGAGTTCCGAGTGTGGAGGTTATGCTTAGTATGGTGCAAAAGGACGGATGTGTTTATTATAAATTTGTGCATAAGTTAATGTGTTCTTGGGACCCATGGAAGTAGCTTCAATGCTAGAGATAATGTTCATTAATGCATGTAAGGGATCATTTTGTGAGGGTTTTGGTGATTAAATGATGAAGAACCTGGTTGATTATAGGGATGTGGGTTTGGTTTCTAATATGGCTTATACGTTAGAGGAATATTATGTTGGAGGGGAGTACTCATGGGAATGTGGTATTTTGGTTGTGAGATGAGAGGTTGTGTGGGTTTGATCAACTGATACTGGATGGGCATTAAAATGTTTAAAAGGGGTTGTGAGTGTTGGCATATATGTTGAAATGGGATAGAAGTGTGGATAAAAGGTTAAGACTGTTGGGGGATAGAAGTGTGGATAAAAGGTTGAGACTGGTGGGGGATAAAAATGTGGATAAAATGTTGAGAGTGTTGGGGGATATAAGTGTGGATAAAAGGTTGAGACTATTGGGGTATATGTTTAAAGGGGATGGAAGTATGGAAGAGGAGTTGAGATGGTTTTGGTACGTACTAAGACGGGATTTTTGAAACAAGTGTGGTTGATGCATGTTGTGAAGAGTGATGGGCACTAGAGATAGAGATTGTATTGATGAGGGGAGTTGATGTTGAGATGCACATGAAAACATTTTGGACCACAGAGGTGAGTTTTGTGACAATATAAGAGGGATCGAGCTAGGGATGGCAAATGAGCTTACTTGAGGTATTTAGATCATGGAAGATATTACAGGGCTGGAGGTGGAAGAATATTTTTTGATGTTGTTTTATAAGGAGGAGGATCCAGATGAGATATATATTGACGATGATGCTTGTTGGTTGGTTGTATCTTGTGAAGAAACAACATTGAGATCAAAATATATGGAAAGTATTGATGATGCAGGGGCTGATGTTTCCAATCCACTAGCAGTGGAATAGGGATGAACCTTGTAGATAACTAATTTGTGATTAGGATCAATAATTTGGGATAATTTGTAAGATACATTGGTGATAGGAGGTCATTGTTCCAGTGTGGGTTGCTCGAGGAAAACTCCTTAAGTGGAAAGATATGCATTCAAGTCTACAGGGTTCGAACCTATAATCTCTGTGAATACCAGATCACTGCTATCAAAGAAATGAGAACTATGTGGATCAGGGATTTTTGATTTAGTAGATTAACTACTAAGAGAGTGTCGAGGTTCTTGATATTCTATTATGGGTGATGAAGTTACTCAATATTGGTCAATTAGACATGTGGCATCATGAATGCAAATCTGAATGTTTTCTAAGGATTGTTGGAAATGTTCAGTGATATTTTCAGAGTTTTGTAGATGGAAAAATTATCTGGTTAGGACCATGAAAACAAACAACAATCACTAAAATGAAAAAGAAACTATGTGGTTGATTACAATCAAACAAACAAGTCACACAAGAGAGTTTTTGTTATCTTGATTAAGTTAAGGAAAAGGTGAAATGTGAAAAATGGTTTAAGAAGTTCTAGGAAATAGAAATCTATGATTGGTTTCAGGTGATTTTAAAGGATGGATTCCTCAATATACCTAAAGGTACGTGAGGCCTGAATCTATATTGGTGTCAGTACGAGGCATGGTATTGGGGCCTTACCCCTCACTTCGCGTTCCCACAGTGATAAGAGTGTCAAGTGTTTGGCCAATATACCACCCACTAGCTTATTTATACACGGCCAAAACATCGAGTCGGCTTATCCTCTTAGTGATAGAATTCACGTAGGTCCACTTAGGAAGGAGTGTTTAAATGCAAGTTGTATTTAACATAGTTCGGTTGTGTGTGAGGGGATTTAAGTGAATGTAGTTCATTAAACCCTAATTAAATTATGTGATCAAGCAGATATGAAAGTTTTTTTAGATCCCAAAAGAAATTTTAATTCAATGAGGAAAATAAGAAAATGCAATGCTGGAAAATAAAATAATGGAAAAAGAAATCATCCATGTGGTTGTTTTTCCTTTTTTTTAGATTTTCATTTTTAGTTTATTTTTGAATGCAAGAGCAAAGAACTAGAGCAAAAAACTAGCAAGGTTAGATGAAATCTGAAATAAGAAGACAGAAAACTTATATGGAAGGAAATTGAATTAGTAATCAAGAACAATCCATAAAGATCTTTGGAGATTAAGGAAATCATGGGTGATTTACCAAAATCGTTGGTGATTTACTACAATCGTTGGCGATTATAGAAAAAAAACCAAAAATGACTAAAAATTAATTTAATGAAAAGATAGGGAACAAGGTCCCACCAGGCATGCCAGGAATGTATTAGGTAGTTTTCAATCAATTCTATCAAGTGCAGAAAGTACCTACAACTCAAAAATAACAAGGTTTATCGATACCTGCGTTGACAATCACAATTCCGAGATGGTGGGATGTAGACAATGAAAAAGTGCTCCTCCTTTTTCTGAATGATGATACCTACAAACAAAAATAGCTAGACATAAGATATTAGATAAATAGGACAATTTGCTCAACAAAGGCTGATTGCATGAATCCAAAGGGACTTCCTTGAAGGATGTCAACTCATTTTGATACAATTAAATTGTGTTGAAAAATATAGTGAGATAGATAATAATAATATGGACGATGTAAGATAAGGAATCTAAAAAAAGATGGAAGGAAAGATATTGTTCGAATTCATAAGCATCCCAAGATAAGGTGGTAGTGATCTTGAGGTATTCAAAGTAATCGTACTAATATTCTTTAGTTCCTTCTCGAATCTCATCAAGGATCTCGAAATTCTCCTCGATATACTCGAGGGTCGGTGTAAATCTGATGGCACACAAAGTGAGCTCGTGGAGGATGTATAACTACTCCCACACAAATAGTTGTTGAATGATCAAAAGATCGTAGATACTTGTGATTGGATGGGATTGACTTGGAATAGTCATCTACAACACATACATGTTTGCAAACAAGTTGATTGAGTCCAGATATATAGATAACAAATGATAAAATGCAATGATTTCATAAAACATATTAAAGTGACAGTAATCGTAGGTAAATGATGCAATTGTTGGCGATCTAGGATAATTGTGGGTGATTGAAGGAATCATGGATGATTCCTATGAAAGAGTTAATTATTTTACACAATGGTTAAACTGATTTAAAATATAGACTAAAATTATTTGTTTTTTATTTTTGTTTAGATGTGTAAATGAAACAAAAACGAGAATAGACAAAAAGAGCTTACCTTTGATGTGAGAGGAATTAAAAAATGCTCGCAAGAACTTGTTAAGATCTTTGATTATATCTTAGTGAATGTATGATGAGGCAACGCAAGTCTTGAAGGTGTATGATTGCACATGATGATGTAGTATGGCTTGTTGGGGCGTTAGAGCTTCGCTATTGAGATTTGGATATTGTTGGAGTGACATAATTTTGATGATGCTTTCGAGGATTCTGAATTGAAGATCCCTGAAACGGGAGCTGTATTTTTCTATTTATAATTATGGGTAATTTGTTGGAATTGTTGGTGATCTAGGAAATGTGGAGAAACCCTTTTGGAATTGGTTTCAACCACTTCCAAAATGGGGGTTTCGAGTATGAGGAAGAGGGTCAAAGGTTAGGGAAGAGCTTAGGCGTGGTTAGGGAGTTGGATGGTTGGGATAAAAAGGGTTAGGATGGGTTATAGGTGGTTAGGAGGTTTTAAGGAGGTTAGCATAAATTTAGATAAGTAAATAATATTTACATGGGGGGATGATTTTACAAGGGTGAGTGTAGTGACTTAGTATATGTTAGAATAATATGTCAATATTTTAATGCGCGTGTAAGGGGTGTAGGTGGGTAACAAAAACTTGGTGTGTATAATTACACTATTCAAAAATAATGAACGCAATATAATGTTAAGGGTGGTAGCCTAAAATTTTCATTTAGTTGAGAATATTGAATTCAATAAATAACAACTTTACTCAAAATAGAGATGAGAATAGAATGTTCAAGGTTCTTCAAAATGAATAGTATATTAATATTGGGAAATCAATGGAGCACTTTATATCAACATAATCTAATGACTTACGATTTTCCTTCTATACACTTCATTTTTGTGAAACAAATTGAAAACAAGAAAACAAATGGGAACTAACAATTATAGGCTTACCTAAAAAGAATACAATTTTGAAAGAATGAAATTTTATTATATAATATCAAAACTAGGATTAATCTAATTAAGATATAATAATTTCATTTTAGTAAATGTAGAAATCATAGTCCTATAATTATGTAAGATTGATATTTTCACTCAACACAACTTGAAAACATTGAATAACAATAATTAGGGTTAGGGTCTAGAACATATTCACCTGAAATCAGGTTGACTGTGTGACAGTAATCTAGAATTAGATGTGAAGGTTGTGCACGATGTTATAAATATTCCTATAAAATTAAAATTGAGTGGAGTACATGTTCATTTGTATATGGAAAAGTTCCCCTATTGAAGGTGTCATAGGGTGGAAAAGTGTCCTCTAATATTGCAATCCATTATGATTACCCCATTATATTCTAGTAATTAAAATGTTGGATTAAAAGCAAGAGGAACAAGTAAACTCAAACCTCTCACTTAATCATAGTGTTGAACCGATTTTCTTATACATGTTTCAGATTAGTGAAATCGTAACAAAAAAATGAGTAACACCAAATATGATAAGGTTTAACGTACCTCTAAATGGGATGATAATAGATGCGGGCGCAAAAGAAAACTCCTCACATCGAGCTAGATGACTTGCACAACAAGGAGAACTCAACAAAAAAAGGATTAGTAGATTGGATGGTAGGTTTCTTGACAATATCGGTCTTGAGAAGGGAAAACTTCCTAGGATGGATGTCAACCCACTTTTAGGTAATATATAAAGAAAGTGGATGATGGACCTGATATAATACACCAAAATATAAGATAAAATAGAAAGTTGAAATGCTAGAAATAGACTAAAAATGTAGATCTAATATATGTAAATGCAAACTAAATCAAACCTATATGGGTCGATGGTGACCCAATATTGCAGCTCCCAGTCAATGGCGATTGGAGAAGATGAAGTCAAACAACAACAGAAAATGCAAATTTGAAGTCTTTGGAGGCATATTTGGAGCTGGTGAGGAGGCTGCGATGAAACAAGAACATTGTAAGAAGATCTAGATCTAGATCTGACAGAAAGGATGCAATAAAATTATAAATTCTGATTATGGATGCAATGCATACTAATATGGTTGGCGGTGAAAATTGAGTCGACGGTGATTAGAGTTAACAAAACAGACCTGAGGTTACAGAAGGGCAGAATGACAAGGATCTAGTGAGTCATATGAAGTGATATGAAGAGCTCATGAAAAATAGATAGGCAATAGAGTTGGATGACATAAAATTATAAAGCAAAAATGGTCTAGGTCAACGGTGACTGGGAGTGAATTGGTCATTATATGGATAAGGATGGGTGAAAATAACGATCTACAAGTAGGGACGGGAGATGACTGATGCAAGGATAGAGCTCCAATATGGCCGAGGAACCTACAAAACTAAAATCATAATGATGATAGGATGGTGGTGGAGAATCAAAGCATGCAAGGTGTGATGCCAAGCAAAGGGAAGACTCCAAATTTCCAAGGTGGGACACAAGATCTCCAAAATAGCTCTAAGATAGTGATAACAGTTACAAAGGTGAGAAATAAATGAAGACAAGATCACAAGGAAGATCGAAGTCTCCAAAGTTGTATCCCTAAAAAAAGAGGGGTATGGTCATATTTATAGGTTCAATGGTGACCCATATGGGTCACTGGTGATTACAAAGGTCTATCCATTTAGGCAGTGGAAGATTGACAAATTCGAGGCAATGAGCCCTTATGAGGTGAAATTAGGGTTATATGGGTGGTAAATACGGGTTAGGGTTGCTTAGGATGGATAAATGGGTATACTGAGAGGGAGTGAATATTAAAAAAAAGGAAAAGGGGAGATGAAATCATCAAATGAGGGCCTAGGGATGGCACCAAGCAGGATTTAGGGAGGATCACAATGAATTAGGGGATGATTTAGGGATAATTAACAAATAATTAAGGATGTTTAGACATAGATAAATTAATGGCGTGATGACCAAAATATGATGGAGGGATGAAGTGCCCACATTTTATACACCCAAATACAACAGTGAAATACCAGGATAATTTTTTTTTACTTACATTGCTCATTACAAAATGCCACAAGGACTCCAAGTAAGGAAAACTCAACAACATATATGACACTTACATAAGTCATCGAATCACAAAGCCACATGACAACACCATATACATGATTATAACACACTTTTTCAAATGAATGAGTACTAGCAATGACCCAACCACAAGAAAAACATGACTTCAGTAACAACGAACCCACAACACATCATTTCTTTAAATGTATTTTTAGTTATAGTTTACATTCCAAGGACATTATGAGCAAGGATAAATTTCTCGTTTGTCCACCTACATTTTCTTAAGTTTATTCTACCATTGAAAATACAGTTCGACCATCTTAATTTGGCTTCTTATACTTTATATAAATTTCCATAACTGACATACATATTTGCCATAAATCAAATTACATACAAAGTACTTAATTATCTTATTATTATGTTAAGAATATTCTTCTCCAACGTTTATTTGATGTCTATATTTTTACCCTTACAACTCAAGCGAAAGTGACTTGATGTCCAGAACGCAATAAAAGGATTTGATGGAGATTTAGATCTAGGGTAGCTTTTTACCAAAAACATTTCTCAATCACACTATATTTATTTCCCTACCATTGTTATTATAATTCGAAAACTTATTGAATCCCAATAAGATATATATATATATATATATCTTTTGTTTTCTCAAAGTTTGATCACACCATTTGACAATTCATATTCTTTGTAACACATGAATATGTTTAAATTAAGTTACAAGGACTCCCAGTGACATTATTACCTAACCTCAAATTTTGGTTTTACCACTTTCATATGATTTACTTCTTGTATACACACAACACACTAAGGTCTCATTATTACCATTGTTTTAAACATAAGAGTTACGAAAGTACTTGTCTGACATATTAAAGAAGCACATGGTTAAGTTTAATTCCAATTTCACCCAATGATTAAGGTTGAAATGTATTTACCCTATAAACCCTTCATGAAAGTTCAAGGCACTATATTGTCACAAGCCAAAGATAAGACATTTATTTGCGAGGGACTAAAGAGTTCACTAACAAGAATACAAGACATAGAACAACTATATCACGATCTCCATTTATGTCTTTTGGACCCAACAGGGATTTCATTTGATGAGGAAAAATTACTTTTAAATCTGTCTTCGGAAAACAAGGTAGTCCACTAGGATACGAAGAAAGAGTTAGTTCATCCTTCTCCAAATGAAGTTTGACTATGTTGCTCCTATATGTCTGGTTTATTGATGTGGGTAAGTGCAGCAAGTTGGGGGACAAAAAAGGGGTCATAAGTGGACGTCATATTGCAAATAATAACATAATATCAACTTGTAGGGATTATTAGCAATACATACACTCAAAATTAGAAAAACTTATATTAATATGAATCGTAGAATCCATAATCTAGTTTCTAAAATACTAATTTTTTTAAAAATGGACAAGATTAGCTATATTAAACACTCAAAATTCAATGACTTGGTATTTTTTTTAAAAACACCTTTTAGATTATAGTTTGTTTGCCCACGATTTGGATGACCAAAAATTGATATATATTTTTATCCTTTGATGAGAAGTTAGATGCCACTATCTATCTTGGGATGAATTTTATTTTATACTTTTTTGAGCAATATTTTATTTTTTATGATTTTTTCCGTGAAAGTGGTATGAAAACATAAAGAAAACAAAGCACTTTCCGTTTGCCCACCATAACTTCATCAAAAAATATTGAAATCAAATAATTTTTTTTGAACATGTATATAATTTCACCACGGTTGGGATGGTATAAGTTTTATCACATTCTGATAAGTGAAACAAAATTTGTAGTCTTAAACGTAGACAAAAACATTCACGGGGAAAAGTGTCTTAAAGACCTACTATTAGTAAAAAATTATAAAATGATATTTATCCTATTCTATTCACTTTAAAATCAGTATTTCTACAAAGCTAACAGTCTCCCCTATGCAATGGTACCATTTTTATGACATATGTTTTACTTTTCGGCATGGTTCAAGTCCACGGAAGACTAAATTTGATGTTTTGTTGTTTTTAATGTAAAATTCAGGATTTGATGTCCACTTAATTGTCCCCCAACTTGGCACACTTACCCATGTCACTAAACGTACCTACTAAGACGATAAACCCCTTTCTTGGGATCTTATTGCCTAAACTAGGATGTTCCATCAAGTGTAAAGGTTCATTTGAAGGTCACAGTTTTCTACACTAAGGGATTTACATAGACAGGTTAGTTATATACAAATTTTGAACTAGGGTTGACTGTTGTGGTTAGGTTCCTTTATTACATTTTCAAGGTAAGAAACACAACACCAATTATTAAACAAATAATTGCAAAATTAAAGTTCACTACAAGGTATAAATTTCAATTCCTTTTGACATTTGTATTCCACTTTTACCATAACAATTTTGGGATCAAAATAACATCCATGAAAGAAATACCAATTTCTCAAGCACTTATTAATCTAGCGACTTTTACATACTACCAATTTCAAACAATAAGTCTTTCAATATATTACCAAAAATAAATAATGAATTACTCAACGCCTTTACGGCATCATTCTTTCCTCCTGCAAGAAACCACGTGAGCAAGATATCAGCAATAAATCGTTGGCATGGCATCCACCCTAATCAATCATAATTATGATTTTTCAGCTTCCCATTTACATAAGATAAAAATTACAATTTGCAATCGAAATAAAAAGGTTTAGAGACATGTATTCATTACATTTCATTTTGCTTCTTTTTGTAACCCAGGAGAGAGAAAGAGAAGGGTAGAGAGAGAAAACACCGTTTTGTCAAAAGTTCTAATGCACACAAGTTACATTATAGTGTTTTAAAACAATTATTTACATGTATTAAAAGTTTCCAGGGTGATTTGGAAACCCTATGAGGGTCCTGCAGCCTTCTATTTTTACATTTTCTCACTAGCTACAAAATGTTCAAAATGGGCTCAGAGGCCAAGAAACCGCTTCCAAAAGTTATCTTCTGATGAGAACACACACCACAATTAACTTTCTACGTGTCCCCAGATATACCAAGAGTTCATGGCAGCTGGCGGAATTGAAAAAGTGTGAACGGTTTGCGTTAGGCGGCTAATTTTTCGGGGCTACTGATCATAGTTCACCCAGTTGTAAAATGACAAAAGTTAGCTCGAGGGCCTAGAAAACCGCATCCATAACTGATGTTCGATGGAGGAGCATGCAACGAGACATCTCCTACTAGTTCCCCTATATAAGGAGAATTCATCAGAGTCGACGGGACTGAGAACTAGAAAACCATTTTCAAACGACGACAAGTTTTCTGGAGCAACAAGACGAAATTGGTCCAGTTTGACCTCGTCAAACTGCGACCGGAGGCCTACAAAATGGCTTCACCAAACTATCCTGAAAAGTTATATTTCCTATACTGAATGTTCCATGCAATTGTCTAGTATAAACACTAGAGGTTTGCGAAGATGGGAAGCAATTTCTCCATCCAGGTTTCAAATGGCAGTTCAAAACGAAAGCCAACTTTCTAGATTTAACAACTTTCTACTGTTGTAAACCAGTGTAATAGGGCTCCTATAAGAGCATCAAAATGATGTCATATGTTTGTTTCGGGTTAAAACAAAGGTCAAGGTGACTCCTCGTATACCAAGGTACACAAATGAAACTTCACATCTCATTTCTATAGTTACGAAGGGTACTTAATGAGTCTCTGAAAAATGCAAAAAAATTAACTTCTTCTTTCTTTTTTTTTACAAGGAATTGGTCAACATTATTTCTGGAAAGTAAGTTTCGTCTGGTCGATAAAACCTGGTCGATAAAACAATGTTGTAGTGGTTTGGTTGGATAGGAAGTTTTCTACATCACCTCAAAATGAGGGTGGCAATTCATGTTTTAATGCAAACAAGTTATTTTGACCTCGTGGGTTTTCGACACGACATTACATTGTTTTTGCAACGAGTTAAAGAAAACATTTAATGGTATTAAAATCCTAATATTTTAAAATTTTATTAAGTTACAAAGGAGAATTAAACACAAGAATCATGAGATGTAAAGGAAGATGAACCATGCCTGGAAACGATGAGCAAAATGGTACAAGGGGTTCCAAGCGGTTTACACTCACGATCCGTCGAGACCGCCATTGTTGCCACATGATGTCATGTAATCACATGCAAACCAAGCCATTCGTTGTGCACCCATGTCTCATCAAAAAGAACCATTTTGTGTTTTCAAGTAGTCATCCCGATCCAAGAGACCGCATTTTCTATGTCAAACAGATCACAAGCCTTTTCAACAAAATCCATTTTTGTGCATACGAATACTCTGAGGAACAACTTTCAAATACAATGCATATGAAGCATTAATTAATGGTTCTAACAAAACAGTCCAAAATCTTGCACTTGGAAGAGGTGAGGCAATAATTCTTGGCATCATTCTACAAGAGGCACTCATGCCATCGAAGTATTTACAACCCTCATGCACTGAACCTGCCTGGCTAAACGCTAATTAAACAAAAATGAATCTTACATGGTCAGGGTATGTTCCATAAGACCACATCTCTTTGAGGCATTATGCTAAAAAATTCACAGGATTCCACATTTTGCATATATATCTACCAGTGCGCTTGTAACTAAAACATACAAAAATCCCTTCTCCATAATGTTTTGGTGGATATATGCATCAGTTTCAAAGCTCTTATTTTGGCACAGGATGGGAGGTACATTGGCAAAATAATTTGATTGGGTTGGAGTTGTTGCATACAGGGGACAACGTGACTGTCTTGTGAGGAAACCATGACTTTTGTTCGCTGTCATTACCATATTCCACGAGAAGTTGTCTCATTCTTTTCTTTGGTCAAACATGAAGCGGTGCCCCCAAAGGAATTTGCAACTACAACATCTAACAACATTCCTATGACTTTTGCTTTGTTTTGCCCACGCAGGTGTGTGGCGAGGGCCGGGAGGATGATGGCACTGGCTGGAAAGCTGGGAGGAGGCCACAAACCCTGGCACGCCATGAGAAGACACCTAGTTTGAGTTTGCCCTGCCGCCTCCCCCCCCCCCCCCCCCCCCCCAAATTCGCCCCTTCTAAAAGCCAAAAGGATCAAACCCTAATGCCACGTTTGAGCTTTCTCGCCCTCCTTCCGCTTGTTTGATTTTATTTCATATTAAATTATAAATGTATGCTTTTTTATTGAATAAAGTGACATACAACTTATGTTTTTCCCTACATTGATGTATTTGTTCTAAGACATATACGTATTTATTTTATTTTGTTTTTTTTTTAATTTCCTTTTTACAAATATAATTAATAATATTCCTTTGCGTACAACAACCAACACAGAGAGATGAACAAGACTCTCCTTTCATCCCAAAGGCGTTTGAAACCAAACGCAAGACAAGGACTGACCACGGTGTCACAACAAGAGACCGTCTTCTCGCGCGGACCGAGGCAACCAATCCAAACAAATAAAATCGCTTATCGATAATCAACAATAAAATTGATAACAAATCAATGAACAACTGATGAAGTTATCGTCCATTGATAATTAAAATAATAATATTGTTATCATTATTATTATTATTATTATTATTATTATTACCACTTAAAATAATTATTAGTCATATTAACAAAGACTGACATACCAACTCGACAATAAGGTAAAACAATAATACTATAAAATAGAGGCCAATCGACAATTAAATTAAAATAACATTATTATCATTATATATTATAAATATATATATATAATCACTATTCACATTAATAATGACCAACGGTCCAGCTTAACCATGCGACAACAAGGTCCTCCTTTAAATAGGTTAATGCACATGACATTACATAGTCCACATACAGAGGTGTCAATAACGACTCGAGAGAGCAAGGAGAGGGAAGGTGCTAAAACATCAGTGAGACATGGTCTAAGATAACGGAATTACACACAATCGTTCGACGCTCAGCAAACAGGGTCACTGTGACAAGAACTGGGGTAACTGCTGAACGGGGCATCACAAGATTAAGGTGGGAAATTAAGATGATGAATTGAATTCAGAATGGAAAGGGGGATTTAAATGGGAAGAGAGGTGTGTATGTGAATAATGAAGATAAAGGGGAGTGAAAGTGGGGTGAGGGATAAGAGATACCAAAAATTGGAGTCTACAAATAGGAGGGTGATGTGACATACAAGAGTGCTTCCCCTATTCCAATCCAATGTGAACAATTTATAAACCTCTAGAGAGACATAAAAATAGAAAACATAAAAATGGAAGTAAATTTCTTTAAAACATGAAACAACTACACCTGATTGCATTGTTCTTTACAAAAGGAAAATACTCATGTGAGAAGTAACATTTGGTTGCTACATCACCATATAGTATAAGGGAAACTAAATAACCATCTAGATTCGGTAGTTAAGTCACCATTGAGAACTGGGTGGTTACATTATCATCTAGAATTATGATAGTTATGTCACCATTGTATTGGTTATGGAGATAATCCATGTTGATAAATGAGTAAATGGCATAGGGTTGATTGAATATGTAAGACAAACTTGTGCCAAGTACATATAAATATACTACTAAAATGTAGTATGTAATAATCAACCATCCCAAGTCCATGTAAATCTAATAAATTTTTGTAATAAATATATAATTGTAGTGATGATCCATCCCAAGCCCATGCAAATCCAATGAATGTCTAAAATTAAAAATGATAAATCATCCCTCGTCCATGTAAATCTAATATGAAACATGTAATATATATTGAATATTTGTATGTGGCTGGTGTGAAATACCATCACCATGTCTAGCATGTGGTGTTTTGGCCATAATCTGTGTGAACTACTAGAAGAGCCCATAATATGCTCACTGCTTTGAGATGAGGGATGTTGTCATATATCATGTAGCTCAAAACAGAAAGTGTTAGCTGTAACAATAATATAATTGAAGCACCCATGATGCAAACTATAAACAACATATGAACCAAACATGGTGATATATACGCAATGTGCATTAAATATGATCATTAGAGAACAAGTAGTTGATAGCATCTCATCCTTAAGAAACATAGTAAGAATATCAACAATCTAGAAAGAGCAATATCTAAGATCATAACAGTGAATGATAGAGTAGTATGTTAGTAGAAACATGACTAAATACCAATGGATCTAATGGAACTCGCGACATGACCTGGAAGACCCACCCTAAGACATAAACTACTGATAAGACATTGTGGTGACAACTTGAATAGTATTAGTAGTAGTTAGTTGTGTGGATGAAGCAAATATATAGAGAGCAATATATCTCAACAACAATAGCAATGTGAATTTTGTAATGTGTTATAAGCATTGTATCTCAAATAGTAGGTGTATCAAGAATTGTGTTATTAGTAACATCTAAATCAACATATGTATTAATCAATGTGCTAAGATTTGGTGATGTAACAAAAATGTTCGTTAGGTGAGCAAGGGATCATACAATGTGTATAGAGAAAACAAGCGGTTAGAGAAAGTGATGTAACAAAGAATATGTTTAGGTAAATCAATGAGATATGTATCAAACAATGTGTGGAAGTAAACATAATTCCAAGGCCGATAAAATTCAAGCAAGTATAGTTTCATGTAGTAAACATAAAGTAAAATCAATGCTCAACAACAAAGGAGCATGGAGCATGTTGTATCAATGTCTAGAGGTAAATAATGTGATCAATCAAATGAAGCAAAATATAGCACATGGCATGAGATATGAAGCAATTCCATATGAGTAATAGAATTTTTGTATTTTCCATGGACTAGAGTGTAAAGATATGATATATATATATAGGCTCAGTATGTAAGATGCCCCCGGTACATGTATGCCTCGAATATGGTAAGCATTCCCTACGGTATCAAGCTATAGGAAGCTACAAAGTGTGAAAGATATCATCTAAGTAGACTCTATATGTAAGATACCCTCTGTGTGGGTATGCCCTCAATGTGATCGACTGCCCTCAAGGTATAAGGCTTAAGAAAAAGGTGTTCATGGATTAATGGTATTTACAACTAACTTATATTTATTCTATGGAGAGTGTGTAGAGTTTTAAACTTGAACAAACACAATGTCTATGTATGTGTAATGAATAAGTCAGTCTCATGCAAGTCCTAGTTTTGTGTTTTTGTCATATTATATAATTTTTGTATATTTTTAATGAGAAAGTTTAAAAAGAAACTATTAACTTGTAATGTACTAAGGTCCCTGGGTCATAGGCTACAATAGTAAAAGAAATGGGACCTGAAAGATCATGTAACCATTTATGGTTACTACCCACTCCTAAGAGTATCCTTGAGGACCACTGCTTCGGGGAAGTTATTGCCCCATTGATAATTACAAAGAAAAAAAAGTTAATAAACTGAAAAATTGTGTGTATATAAAGCTTTTGGTGACCTATACTTCACTTTGCATAAGAGAAATTATCTAGGCTTGTGTGTCTAAGATTTTTTACACATATAGATTAGAGATCGGATTTAAGAACACCTACAAAGTGTTAGGTACCATAATGTAGGCCATGTGTTGTATATGCATAGGTGTGTTAACCTAGGGAGACATGCGGTAAGCCCCTATAGTAGGCACATTATATGTAGGTGACGTTTGGTTAGACATGAGTGTCATCCCTTAAATGGGAAGGAGAGCCTCTAGAAGGTGGATTTGTATTGCTTGAAAGTTCAAAGTCTTTTCCATTCCTTGGCTTTTTGTGAAGTTTGACATTTATGGATGTCAAGTAGAAATGTTAAGACTCCGTCAATGTTATTAGGTTTCTCATGAAGGACTTGATTGAATTTCCCACTTGGAATCTGACATGGGATGTATTCACAATAGGATTTTGGTCTCATTTATAATATATTGTTCACATTCATGATCAGATGTGGTCTCAATGATAACAATATCTTCAGTAATGTGTGGTGTTACCATCAACAAAAACAATGTTTCCCTCAATTGTATTAATATCAACATTTATAGATGAAGAGATATGGGTATTAGGTACATCGTCATTTTTTAGGATGATGTGGAAACAAAGGAACTTAAAAATAATTTATGTGAGTACCACTCAATCACACACTTTGTCAAGTGGAATTTAATGGCCTAGTTTGCTTAGATGGCATAAAAAATAAGCATTCGAGAATATACAATAATGTGAAATTGTTTTAATAAAACCCTAAAGATTACCTAAGGTCAACAAGATTGGGTTAAAATTTGAAACCCAAAGGTCAAGGAACAAAGTCATGGATTGTATACATTGATAGATAAAGCAGATACACTAAAATGTAATAGCAAAACTATGGTTAATCTAATAAAGATATTGTAATATGTTTTAGTATAATTTCATAAGAATAAATACATAAATTATAATCATGATATTGTGTGAGCTTGATATTTCTACACAATTTTAAAAAGTGAATAAGAGTAATTAAGATTAGGGTTCAGAACATATTAACCTTGAATCAATTCAAAATGTGACTAATGTGGGACTAGATGAGAACGTTGTTCAAGGTGCCATACATTTTTTTGTGAAATCAAGGAGCTTGAAATTGGGACAAGACATATTCATTTGTCAAACCACATGTAGCTCTCCAAGTCCTTCAGTAAAGTGGAGGTTAAAAATGCATGTTAGATGGAGCCCTGATTCGACCGTCAATACTTGAAAATAATACTTAGTTTGTTTTTAGCACATGTTTAGTGCATAGATGTGATCTAGAACAACAATAATAGATGTGATCTAAGACAACAATAATAGATGGTTTCTTATTCAAATAATTATTTTGTAATGTGCTCTAAGAGAGTGATGCTTCAATGTTTAGGTCAATGTCATCCTTAGAGGTGTTGATATGGAATCACTAAATGCCCCTAATAAGTAAGGATGCATAAATTCGTATATATGATTGAATCAAAATATTTCCTGCTCAATTGACATTAAACTAAAGTAACTTGTACATTTCAAAAGATGACCATAACAAGTGCAACAATTGTGTTCGTTGGTGATGAGCATATACATTGATTGAATTTATATTGGGCCCACGAACCCGTCCAGGTTCGAGCTAAAATCAAGTCCAAGACGTGGAATGGGTTGTAGAAAGCCCGAAGATATATTTTATATAAGGGGCATTGATTCCCGAGGTGATAAGCTAAAGAACAAGTTACAACTGAGTAAACTTGGAATCTAGTATAAAGAATGATGCTCTAAGTGTAGTCAATATGTGTAAAAAAATGTTGGGATAAATGTCAAAGTATTATTTCCAAGTGCCACATGACCAAATTTTGAATACTACGTATTGCAACATAGAAGAATATCGGGTAGTGTACCAATAGCAAAAAAATCCCTTTTGTTAAAAATATTGGATTCAACAACCGCAACTCATTATTGAGAAGAGTTTTGTTGATAGTGTGAGACAGTGTTTCCAAAGAGACCTAGAAAAATCACACTGCAAAGAAGATACAAGTGAAACCTATTGAATTTGGTTCAATTTTGCTCAAATCAAACATAATAATAATGGTGTCTCATCAATTAATTCATTGTGTAACATTGTTACATTTGTATAGGAGGGAATAGTACTCGTCACAAAGCATCCCTAGATTAGAGGATCCTTACTAACCAACAAACACGCCACTCATAACGTGGGTTATTTTATAAAATAACAACATCATGATTACAAATAGACTTAAAACAATTAAACATAAAATATAATATGTGGGCATTAAATATTTTCGTAACATTCCCCCCCTTAGTGTGAACATGGGAAGAAAGGATGTCTTCTAAGCAGCATACACTTGCCTTGACCTTCCTTTGTGCCACATCTATGCACTTGATTGTGTGAACACATAAATTAGGAAATGGGAACACTATCAACCGGTCATGGGAATATCAACTAAGGTAGGAACTTGCATCAACCACTTGGGAACACATCAACCATGCAAAGGGAACTATTGCAACCAAATCTGGAAACATCAACCGAACCAATCAAAAGTAGTGGGAACATCACATCTACCATTTATGTATGTCAAGAATGTCTTATGCTTAAGTACTTATGGTTCAGATCTCCTGTACAATCTCACATCAGGGGATTACATGCTCACTTATTACAAATCTAGACAGGAATATTGCTTTTATTATTATTACAAACAAAACCAAGTGAAATCACACACAATTGAAAACAAATTGTCACCAAATTTGGTGTGCAACCTTGTCGTTGGTGACTGACAAGAGGACGTTGATTGACTTCCAACCTCCATTGCCTTCATCCTTTGACACATTACTACTCATTTACCAAGATGAAATTTGAAGCTTAAATTTTATTGACACAACTTCTCCACCAATTTTTATTTTGGCCCTGAAATTCCAAAGCGAGGGTCTAGGGGGCGCAGCCCCCAACACGGTCAGGGGGAAACACCCCTTGTAGGGTCCTAAGGCAGCACCCTGGGGGCACTCACAGTTGCGGTACATGGCAGGATCAAGGGGCATAACCCCTGAAGCTAGGCACATTTTTGTTCTTTGCAATCTTCAAAAGCTTCATCAGAAAGACAATTATTTTCCTTTTATCCCCCCACAATTTAGACATCGAGTTACACCAAAAATGTGTTCATGAAAAGTTTTGACGACACAACTATAATAGAGAATACAATGATACAATAATATTTAAACTCTAATTGACACTGGACAATTTTGATGATGCTTAGACACAATGACTCACAAATAACATCAATAGACTTTAACAACAAGACTCAGATGGCTTTACAAGTTTTATATATATATATATATATATATATATATTATTTTTAGCGTGACATGTGATAATTATAGATACGACACCTATATTCTTTGAATGACTTTTATGACTATTGTGATAAAAATATAGTGGACATGATATAAAATTTGATGAGATTTAATAATGCCTCGCACTAAAAAATATTGAACTACACAATATATCATGTCCACTTAATAACCAAATTGACCTCTACTAAACCAAAGACCATAACATTGTTATTGATTTTGACCGAATTAAACCGGCTTTTGGCATAGAAAACCACACCGTACATGTTAAAAACGTGGGACAATGAATGGTTAGAAGAGCAAACCATTCATATCAATATAATAAATGTAATTGACGAGCCAATCTCATGGACGTGAAATTGTAGATCATCTCGAGTGCACGAGACAATAAGAACCTTTTTAGTGCAAATAAGAGAATGCCTTCCTTCCTATGCAGCGGGTGTCCCAATTTTTCAGGACAAAATTCTATCTTTTTCCGGTTGATAAAAAAATTAACTAAGGGGGCAGAGTTTCCTTGGGGTTGCCCCCACTATGGTAGAAAGTTCGAAGTTCTTCAAAATGACGAGTATATTAAAATTGGGCAAACAATGAACCACTTTATATCAAAAGACTTAATGACTTACAATTTTCCTTTCCTTCCATACCTTTCAAGTTTGTGCTACAAATTGAAAACAAACAAACAAATGAGATGTAATAATTGCAGGCTTGCTTAGGAAGAATACAATTTTGAAAGAACGAAATTTTATTATGTAATATTGAAACTAGGGTTAGTCTAATTACTATTATATTTTGGAATAATGTTACAATAGTAAATGCAAAAATCATAGTCCAAGAATTATTAAGGATGATATCTTCACTCACCACAATTTTAAGAAAGTGAATAAGAATAATTAGGGTTGTGGTTTGGAATGTATTCACTTGAAATTGGGCTCAAATTGTGTGACAATGATCTATAACTGGATGAGAAGATTGTGCAAGGTATCATAAATCTGCCTCTAAAATTTGGGAGCTTGAAATTGAGCACAGTTCAGGTTCATCTATCTGGGGACAAGTTCCCCTGTTGAATGTGTCTTAGGGTTGACAAGTGTCCTCTACTATTGTGATCCGCAATCTACCCCTAGCACCCAATCCGCTCGTGTCTCTGAATGTATTTTCTATCTCTAGATCTTGGCACCAATGTCCTTCTATATACCTTTCAATTTCATGCTACAAGTTGAAAGCAAATAAACGAAAGCAATGTAACAGTTGCAGCCCTACTTAGTATGAATACCATTCTGCGAGAACCAAACTTTATTGCAATATAGAAGAATATTGGGTAGTCTACTTGAAGAAAAACTTTTCCTTTTGTTAAGGCTATTGGATTCAATAATAGCAACTCGAGCTTGTGTTGGAAAGATTTTTGTTGACAGTGTGGGATGTCATCCACAAAGACAACTAGAAAAATCAAAATCCGAAGAAGATATAAGTGAAACTTATTATGTAGACACTTTGATAGGTCTTACAGACCAATCTGGTCTTAACAACCATCATATCCAACGTTTCTTCAAGCGACAAAGACATGTCAGATATAAACTAGTTACTGGACCACTTAGGAAATTTCCATTCATTTACAATTTTCTTTCTACACCTTGGATTTAGAATATAACTTCTTAAAGACGGATGCATAACAAGCACGAGCTTCTTCAAGCGAAAAGAGCACTCTTTACAAGCAATCACACAAGTAGTCAAAAACAATGAATGTGATTAAGGGTGGAAAACCTGTTTAGGAAGAATATAATTTTGGATGAAGTAAACTTAAATTGAAACAAAAAGACTTGGGTAGTCTCTAAGTGATAGTATGGAACATTAGTTCTTATATGTAAATTCACCATGAAGGGAGTAGTCTAATGACAATTCCCCTTCGATGAGGGAAGTGCTAGGAGGTGCACAGTTGCACATTTAACATTAGGACTTTATCTATTGCTTCCCTGTAGCTGGCATTCAAAAGTTGCATGATGAAATTAAGACTTCCTTAGTGCTTGTGTGTAGCTAGTATATTGTAGTTTTAGTAACAGGGACTATGAAGAAAATGTCAAGAGTTTTGCAGAAGAGCACTCTTCCAATAATACAATTTCTGCTTTGCAACAAATATTTTTTGAATTTTAATCAACCACTAGTATTAAAAAAACAAATATGGGGAAAAATTCAATTTCTTCCCATTCCCGCTCGGATCCCCACAAGAAAATCAAAAAATCTAAATTATTTTATATACTTGCAGGAAATTCCCACCTGTTAGCGAAATAATTTGTCGTGTGGCAAATTATTGGGTTTTCACTAACAGTGCAGGGCTAAGCCCCTCCTTGTGTATGGAGAGGCTCCCATTATTGAATGTAAAGTATCCTAATTTTGTGGGGTGGCCAAATAGGTTGGTGATCACACAAGAACACTTCATTGAACCTGTGACAAAGTGTGTGTACAGGGTACAAGTGAGGAATTTGTGGTGAAGAAAGGTGAAGGGGAGTTGGGGAAATAAGAAGAGAGAGGAATACTGTTGTGAGTAAGCACTACCAAAGTTCACACATAATAACCAAAGTAAGTCCACATCCAATTAGAAGACCACAGCAATGCAAACCATGATAAGACACAACAAATCATAGACACAAACTTCCATGAATTCATTTATCAAAGGCATAGACACCTTTCTTGGTTTTGCAAGATTATCATATATGCAAAGTAGGAAAGAGAAAAAGCAGAGGAACATAAGACGAGAACTGGAAGAATCGCAGCTTTAATTGCTTGATGTAGAAGTGGAACTCTCAACAACATACATTAAATCAACAATTTCCAACCTCTTAGAATGGAGAAGTCGTTCTAATTTATAGCAATACAATTTGTCCTTTCATCTACCCACATGACTCTTCACCTATCCTCATCACTTGTGACCATTCATATTCTTAGGAAGTGAGTCTTTTCCTTATCATTACAAAAAGGACTCTTACAATGTTTAACAAATGGTCACTTAAGTGAATAGGACGCAATAGCAAAAAGTATATTCTCAATTGAAATTTAGAATATGGAGAGAGAGAGAGAGAGAGAAGAGAGAAAGGTAGGGAATTGAATGATCTGATGTTGACGAAGAACTTGATGATTTATGATCCCTGAGTAAGAGCTTTCGAAACAAATTCTTGTCCTTTGAATTCTTTACTGAACTGAGAAACCGCGGGTGCCACCTTATCTACTTTTGGAATGCAAACACAACTCAACACTTTGATACATGCCCAAGGAACATCATTGATCTTCTTGCATTGACTAAGCCATCTTTTGTGATCCTTTTCAATGTCTAGAATAAAACTTCTGATGTTGGCCAGGGACTTCAAGGTATTATCTTCATTGAAGGAAAGAGTGTCACCTACCTCTTTCTTGACCAATTCCTAGAAGGAGACAATGAGTTCTTCTGATGATGAATTCTCGATAAGTGGAGGGAATCCAAGTCTCTAAACACAGTTGGAGACTTCATTCAAAATCTCACAAGCCTCTTGTTCACTAGATTCAAATTCAAAGATGGCATCACTTGTCATACCATATCTCTCATCTATGATTTGGACCCAAACTGGAGACAAGTTCTCATTAGCTGGATGTAAACACATTCTTGCTCGTGAGAGTGTGAGAGTCGAATGAGCTAATCTCAGACACAAGTGGGAACACTTCATCCCAGTGAATCTTCTCTTTTACAATCTCTTCCCTTGCTTTCTTTACTTCCATCAAAGTGACAAGAACATACTTGATTAGAGAGATGACCTCGGGAAACAATGTCTTACCTTTCTCGATGATTCTTTCGATCCATTTCTCGATAGCCTTCCCTTGTATCATATAACTTTGTGTCTTCTTGATCACCTCAAGGTCAAATATGTTGATTGAAGGAATGTTTTCTACAAGAAAATAACATGTTGAATTGGGCTCCAAGAAAGGTAGAATGTACACACTAAGAATTCTTACACGTTCCTCCAATTAATCAATTGTTTTCTTGTACTCTTCGTTTCGAGCGAGAAGATGATAAGAGGATTCCTTGAACAAATGAGAGTCACCCTCATGTGAATCTTGGCCCAATGAGATATGGGTCAGCTCATAATCCGATGGAGTCATCTCTTCAACAGGGTTTATATTCTTAGGCCTAACAACTTCCATATACGATTCCCTGACACACCACTGAAGAAGTGGGAAGTTGTCTGGGCCTTCTTCCTCCACTTGGATTTTAATGTTTTAGTGATAGCTTCAAGGTCGGGAATTTTATCTTGTTGTGTTGTCCTCAGCTCACTTTCAATAAATCCTTGAATTCACGAGAATGGCTCTTTAGGAGTTGACACGATGTTGGTCACCGAAACACTTTCAGGAACTTGATGTAGGATTATTTCTTGTTCATTGTGGGAAAGTTTTTACATTGGAGATGACATACTTGGATGCTTCTGAAAAGAAGGATGAGCTCTTGAGGAAAAAGAGGTTGTGATGGATCACCTTTTATTGACTTGTGATGCTCACTTGATTTACTTTTCAGAGAGAGATGATGGATTTGAGACACGATGTTTCCAACTTGCCCGATGAGTCACGATGACCTTTAATGAATTGATCATGCTACCAGGTGTTTGATTGAGTGTTTAAGAACACTATGATATCAAATGAAATTGGGATGATTCCTCGTTCTTGCATTCATGATGCCACTCATGAAGATCACATTTCTAGCTTTTGTTGCTTCAGAGTACATGAATGAGCTTAGACATGGGATGCTTGCATACCTTCATGCTCAAATGTTTTCAACGAGTTCCTTGTTCAACTATGAATATGATGACCTCCTCTAATGATCTTGGATTTCAATGGGGCTCTTGACACTTTTCAAATCATTTTCAACTGCACAATGTTGCAAACTTTCACCTGCTACGCCTCGTTATGTTTTGTCTCGCTCCTTAACACAATTGTGATGAGAACACTGCTTCAGGATCCTTGTGAAGGGTGAATTATCTTGGTTGAGCTACAAGACAACCTTACAACCATGTGAGGCTGGAAAAAAGCAACGAGATGAGTGAAAACAAATCCAACTGCAACTTTTTGCACTAAAAAACTGAAACTTTCTATTTTTGGCATGTGGGACCAAAAGTTGTTATTTTGAGAATTTTTTATTTTTTTCTCGAATTTGATCTTTTGAATCCCCTGACATACTCAATTCAACTCCATTGATGATGTTTTACCCTTTTTAGAAAGTTTCTATTTTTAGTAAGTTGTTTTTCCATAACCTACTATTTTGGGAAAATCGTCAATTTTGCCTTGTTTGTTTTTTTATTATGGGTAAATAGTTTTTTGAAAGGGACTATACCCTTGTACAAGAAGGCTCAAAAAACCATAATTTAACAATGAAAGCATAATAAAATGATCAAAATCGAGATAGAACATGAACACCTAGAAGCAAAAAAAAGCTTACACAAAATAAAACCAAACCAACAACAGATTAGCTTAAAAACAGCTGATGCACAGCAAACAAACTACAGTGACATACCAACATCAAAGCAGTAGAGAAAATTGTTTCCCGACAACATCCAAGTAGCAGAAGAGAGCAAAAGCTTCAAGGCAGGGAAGCAATATTCTTAGCAATAATTTTTTTCTTTTTACATCTCATTACCCAACCTACTAAATCATCCACAATTGAAGGATTGAACAAAGGAGGAGTATTTTCCTTATCCACTATGATTCCAATTGAGATAGCAACGTTGTTAGCCAAAGATATGTCTTTTGTATTTTCCTTGTTGTCAACAACTGAATGATCTTTGTTGTTAACTGGAATTTCCGATAGAGGAGTAGCCGGGATTGTACTCTCCTTGTTGCCCACGACTGGAATTTTAGAGAGAGGCATTTCCAGGACCACATCAAAACCAATGTGTGAATCGAGATTTGATTATATATCCTCCTTAGTATCAAATACCATATGTTCCGGGAGGGCATCGTTCCACCAATTTTTTCTTTTAGTTTGTCGCTTAGCTATCCCACATTCAACCGCAGTGTGACCTAGACAAAAACATCTTCTACATCTAGAAGGTAAAATTTCATAGTCTAATAGCTAAGACCATGTTCTGTTTTGCACTTTAAGATCAATACTTGTAGGGATGTTTTTAGAGGTGTCCAGTTCAACTAAGATTCTGGCATATGTAGTATGGGTGAAGTCAGTAGTTTGAGAATCAATAGATATTATGTGTCCCAAAACATTGCCAATGGAGATCAGACAATCTTGACTCCAAAACTGCAGGGGTAGATGAGGCAACCTAATCCAAACTAGTTTACATGAGAAGGATTCAGTGAGCTGGTTAAAGGAGGGAAACCGGGGTTTTATTACTAGGTAGCACGATTGACATATCCAGAGCTTAGACTCTATGGTATTTTTGTCAGATATTGATGAAAAGACTACTATAAAAATTTCTTTTGCACAAGGGTAAAGATCTAACCTTCCAGCAAGGAGGGGGATCCAGTGTTTGGAGATCCAGGTGTGCAGGACTGGTAGGTTGGCCCAGAAACCTCCGAATCTACAAATCAATACGTGCTCCTGATAAAAACTTTCAGATTCAATGACTTCTGCGCCAAAAGTAATGCAAGGTGTAGTATCAGCAGGGGCCATGGTGGATCTCTTTCCATTTAGTGCATCCTTGAATGAGCCGCCCAATCCACCATTCTGGTCTGAGATTGATTAGTTCATATTTATTTTTCCACGACTGTTATCTTCTCTTTTTTCAGATCTACGTCTAAAAACAAGAACCCTAGGTTTGTTTGTAGCATGAGATCCATTGATTGGGATTTTGCCGCCTCCCTTTTTAGATTTTCCCTGCATATTCCAAGCACCATCATTCCTGATAAGAGCTTATCTATCCAAGATAAAATCTCCCCTTCATTCTCCTCCTGTGTGACTAAAGGACTGCCACCGCCATTGCCATTTGCTTGAAGGGTTTGTGAATCCAAACTGCCACTGCCAAGAGTTTTTCCATGGCTATCGCCTCCAACAGGACCATCCCAAAATATGCCTAGGGTTCAAGGCAAGGGTGGGCAGGTAGGGTTCGTAGAGGAGGACATCGAAGAAGAGGTAGGGTTCGTTTTTGTATGAGTGTTAATGATCAAAGAAGATTTTGCCTTACTTGTTATTTTGCATTGTTTCCAGATATGTTGAGTGATCAGATCTTGCAATTTTCGGAGGGTTGCTATTTGTAGTAAGTGACAACACTGAACAATTGCTATTTTAGAATGTGCACTAACTAGTCTCTGTTTGCAACAAAAACATCATCATCAGATTCGACTCTACGTTGTGATCTTGTGCTCCAATTCTCATCATGTTCCATCTGCTAGAATTCTTGCAAATCAAAAAGGCAAATTTCTAGGGCAAGTGTTTCAAGCTTGTTGTTGCGATGGAAGCCATTAATGGAGGATTGGAGCTTCAGTGATCACAGGGAGCTTGAGAGGAGAAAACTCAATTGAAAATTCGGTGCAATCAAATTTCTGGATGAAGAGTCGTGGAAAAAGCTTCGTTTTAGCAGTCAAGGTTGGTCCAGAATGATTAGGGCAGCATAGTTGTTGTGTTCTGATGTTTTTTGCAGGTTTCATGGCTTCAAGAATGGATGCAAGGTCAAGTTGGGTGAAGAAATGAAGTTTCCAGTTAGTTTTTTCATGTTTTTTACTACTCGATAATGATTTTTCTTCATAGGTGAAGTAGCAACACAACTTAAAACTAGGGTTTTTGATGCATGGAGCTAGGGCACATTTTTGTGTCTTCTCTATCACCTTAGGAATGGGGATAAGAAAATGCGCCCTCACCAAATGAGGACAAGTGTCGCATTGTGGTGCACAGATGGAGAGATGGAGGAAAACACGCTCTAGCTCCAGGGGACTGTCACCGAGGTCACATAAAGAACCTTGAAGGGGGTTATCAATGAGGTCACATGAAGAACCTTGAAGGGGGGCTAGAATGGGGCGCAATTTTGTATCCCCTCTGTCCTCTTGAGAATGGGGACAAGAGGGACACAAAAATGCGCCCTCACCAGACGCTGCCAAGTGTCATTGCATGGTGGGGCGAGAGGGACATGGAGGAAGGCATGTTTAAGCACTCAAGCGCTGGAAGTTGATCACATGGAGAACTAGAGGAGGGGCTAGAGAGGGGTGCATTTTTGTGTTCCCTTGGGAAAGGGACAAGAGGGACACAAAATTGCATTGTCACTAGGAGGTGACATGTGTCACTCAAAAAATTGCCTATGTACGAGCATCTCACCTTCACAAGAGAGAACTTGACGACGCAATTCCTAGAGCTCCATGTGGTCTTTTCAGATGAAGTTTTATATGATTTTGACTCCCAATGACATTTCAAAAACAATGGGATATGTTTCAAAACCTGAATCTTCATGCATTTCCAAAAAATTGGCCCCTTTTCTTTGGGACAACAAGGTGTGTCTACACAGATTGAGTTGCCTTGAGAAACACTTAGCTCTTGGAACAAAAGTGATGATTGCACCATGTAGAGAATTCCCTTAGCTTTCTAATGCATATTCGGTTGCCTCCTAACTCCTTATGGAGCTCCCGGAATCATTCGGTGAAGTTCAGATAACAAATTTAGCTCTACACTCCATACACTCGAAAACCCTGATGTTGCACAAATTGTCCCTAAACCGTCAAAACTTCCCTAAATCTTCCTGGATCACTTCAAACACCTTCATGAATCTCCAATACCACCTCTAAGTAATTGTGAGCTGTTGAAATCCTCCCAAAGGATGCACACCTTCCTTGAAACAGCCAAAATTGGCCTTGCTCTTCACTGAATGAAATTGTTGACCTTGAAACATCACTCTAATCATTTGAACATTTGTATCCAGTATATTGAGAGTACCTGCAAGGTCCATATGGACATGACATATGAGACAAACTGACCGAGAGAGGGGTTTAGGAAGACTCGGGAGAAAATTTTCAAAATTGGGCTTAGTTGTCATGCTTAGAAGTTTGAATTCTTGGTCTAGCACAAATGCATGACAACACCACCCCACCACTGCTCTGCCTTATGAGACAAAAGACTTTTTTTGGCAATTATGCAACTCTACAGGATGCATGGGATCGCTTGAGCCAAGGAATAAGAACAATAGCACCCTCCATAGAAAATTTCTTACACTGGGGCTAAATAAAGTTTCTTCGTGAGTGATGATGATAATATTTAGGATCCTTTTCCAGTAAGTGGTCACATAAATTTCCTAATTTATATCAGGTTATGCTATTGGGAAATTCTTGGTGAGAAATTATAGGAACTGAATACAAACATGTCTAAATTGTAATAAAATATTAGAATGCCAAAAAAAGCATGCAATGTGACATTAGTCAGAAAAGTTCCTAGACAGATGAAAACTCTCAACCTCCTCCACTCCCCTTTCAAATAGGGTCTCAAAGTCTGATGGCTAAAAATGCAGAGGGTTTTGCAGAAAAAGATTCTTTTTAGTCTTGTAGTATCATTTATTCAATTTCATGGGATTAATCTCACAGTAAAAATGGTATTGGAAGCCCTTCCACGGAACCTCATAACAAGTTCTTAAATCCTGATGGAGTTCAAATTTTATACTCTTAAGTCATGTATATCTAATGCAACCATGTTTACACTGATAGGTGTCCTACAATGGCAGCCAGAGGGTGGCAGTGTTGGGCTGTAATTTCCATGAGTTGCTAACAATTGATTCTGACCTTTAAACTCGATGTCCATTTGCCATCTCATCCTACAATGACAGCCAGAGGGTGGTGGTGTTGGGCTGTAATTTCCATGAGTTGCTAACAATTGATTCCAACTTTTAAACTCGAAGTCCATTTTCCATTTCTAAGAAGTTTTTACTTTTTTATTGGATAAGTCAATCAAAAAATATAATTGCTTGGCCATATAGTGGAGTTTTAAAAAAAAAATTGCTATAAATGTTTTTTCGAGACTGACACATTGGTGTAGCTATTATATTGACACCATTTGTCACTAGTCACAGAAATTTGAGAAGAATTCCTTAAAAATTGTAGTATGCCAAAAAATTAAGATAAGGGCCTTGAGATTAATATCTCTTGGCCTTTTTTCAGAGAAATGCATTTAAGACGTACCACATTGGAACATTTAGAATGACCACCTTATGAGCTAACAAAGTTCCACAAGTTAACTATTAACTATGAAAATGGTAGAATGCCCACCTTCTGAGCTAACAAAGTTCCGTAAGTTGCTAACTATTAATTGTGAAAATGGCAAAAGGGCCTAACCTAGCATCTTTGACCAACTTTTGTATCACCTAATAGTCGAGTCAAAAGACGATCAATGATCAACCCTTGACAAAGTTAATCACAGGCTCCGAATATCCTATACAACCATCATGCAAGTTTTGGTACTAAAAAATTGGTATAAAGACTTTGAAAAGAGGCAATTTGAAATGTCCACTTTTCTGTTTAAAAAATTAATGTTGCACAAAACTATTAAAAAGATGTTTTTTTGTGTTCGATACGCCCCAGAAGATGCAGATGCGCCCAGATGCGTCTGCAGATGTATGATGTCATATCGAGATCATCCACGAGGCATCTTGGACATATCCACAGACACTCCCATATCGGATACATATCACACCCATTTCCAGGCCTGCAAAGAGACATCTTGGTATTCTAAGAAAAATGAAAGTGTGAGGTGGTTGAGAATAAGTTGATACTGAGAGAATCAAAAGTAGGTCAATAATTTCTCTGCATATTAAGCATAACTGCAAACAATAAACATCTTGCACATTAGACATTTAGCATACTTTAAGACAGAAAATATAGCTAAAGAATCTAATTAAAATGAATGAAGAAAGTCAAATCACTTACAACCTAAGTCAACGCATTCGAATTCCTGTTTGATTTCGTAAGAAATTCGTCGCTAAAAAAAATAGAGATAAAATTTGTGATTAAATTCTACTGAGTGCAATGCACTTGTCATAATATATCATAAGCATACATTAAAATATTAATATTTTTAGTTAAAATATCAAACAATAAACCATATTTTATAAACTAAATATTCTCCTTCCAAAAAATAAACTCCAATATATTTTATAATCTTTTTGGTAATATATTTATCAACTCATAATGTAGTGATAATCTATGAACTATATTTTAAATTAACTCATTATGTATTCCATAAACCTAGTTTTCACTGCATCTGTCACACATTTGCACACGATTCTGCGGCATTTTCTTTTGCAATTTGCAGGCCCCTGTAGGGATTTCCGCGGAGGCGATTTGTAGGTTTTTCTTCCACAATTTTCTCTATCAGTGCAGACTACAGTCGTGATTTCTCCATCCATTCGTCTTTTGGGAATATTTAAAACAATTTTTTTAATGTTTTTGCTCTTTGAAATCTCTGTTCCATACGTCCTATTTAAATTGCGAATTTGAATGAACTTATTGGGACTGTTGTGAATGTGGCGATTTTCAAATTTTTCCTATAAAATGTGGCGAATACGGTGACATAGCTTACAACCACAAACCAGCCAAGTGGAACAAACAGCTGGCATAACACTGGTGATCCTTTCATTTCAATGTCTTTCAATATCAGAAAGAAACAATAAACCTTTGTCAATCTGAACTCACTTCAATCCTTTTCATCTTTTGGCCGGTGACACTGCATCTTTAAACAATCCAAATGATGGGATGAGATGGCATGAGATATAATATCCAGTGTACGTCATCGATAAAATGCAACATCACAAACTCATTCATGGAAATTGTCATATGCAAGCATAGCCCCATTATATAATACAAGGGTAGAAAAATCCCAGACCAAAAATCAAGCAGCAGTGTGATCCCCAACGTTTGCACTAAACTTGATTATAAGTCTATAACTAACCTCAGAGTCTTGTTGAATCATAGAAATTATAACAAATGCAAATCACATTGTGATCATTGCAAAGTTGTGATATCATAAAGTGTTTAAGTTTCTCAAAATATTTTAATTCTTTCAACAATATTCAAATTATGTTTTACATTTATTTTAAAATCATTCAGGTAAATTTATGTTTACATTAATGTTTCATACTTACCTGAAATCTCATCAAATAAAACTTTACAGAAATTCAGATATGCTATAATTTTGCATGCCTCCGTGTAGACTTTTAAATTCTAGGGACTCCAAATTACTTTGTTAAATAACATAAATAAAATGAAAAATTCATATTATGCATTAAGTTTCTAAAGTCCTGTAAACTCCAAATGCACTTGCTTGGTTAAATAACATAAATGCAAATGAACTGTAGAGCTTAATTTATGCTATGCTTTAAAGTTATTTAAAACTTTCTATAAATTTATGTATACATTAATGCTTGCTACTTACCTAGAAATCTCACCAAACAAACTTTACAGAAATTGTAGATTATGCCATGATATTTTCATAATTATTGTTATGCAATTAATTTTCTCAAAATATTTTAACCTTTCAATAATGTTCAAATTATGTTTCAGCATTTATTTAAAAACCTTCTGTAAATTTATGTGTACATTAATGTTTGATACTTACCTGAAATCTCACCAAGAAAACTTTATTAGAAATTTATGAATTATGCTGTAATTTTTTGTCCTGTAAACTCCAAATGCAGGTGACTTTGCTTAAATAACATAACTAAAATGGAACAAATTCAGATTATGCATGTAACACTGGTGATCCTTAGATTTCAATGTCTTGCTTTGTTACATAACATAAATAAAAAACTTGGGCTTAAATTTATGATATGCTTTACTTTATCCTAAAAAAATTTAAATCTTATTATACGGTGACATGCTTGCTATCTTACCTGAAATCAATCCAAACTTTAAAGAAATTTAGATTATGCTAATGATTTTTAATATGTTACGCAATTAAGTTTCTCAATATATTTTAACATTTCAACAATGTTCAAATTATGATTTACATTTATTTAAATAACCGTTCTGTAAATTTATGTGTACATTAGTGTTTGATACTTACCTAAAATCTCACCAAACAAAATTTACAGAAATTCAAATTATGCATGTAATTTTATTGTCCTGTAGACTCCAAATGCAGAACTTTGTTGAAATAACATAAATAAAATGAAACATTCAGATTATAGTGTATATTTTGTGTCCTGTAGACTCCAAATGCACTTGCTTTGTTAAATAACATAAATAAAATGAACTGTGGGCTTAATTTAAGTTATGCTTTACATTTATTTAAAAACTGTTTCAGGTAAATTTAAGTATACATTAATGCTTGCTACTTACGATGAAATCTCAGCAAACAAACTTTACATAAATTTTGATTATGTCTCCATATTTTTTAATTATGCTATGTGCAATTAAGTTTCTCAAAAGCATTTTAACATTTCAACTAATGTTCAAATTATGCTTTACTATTTATTTTAAAAACTGCTTGTGTAAATTTGTGTGTACAGCCAATGTTTGATACTTACATAAAATCTCACCAAACAAATTTTAAAAAATTTAGATTATGTTTTAATTTTGTGATATTGTAGACTTCAAATGCCAGGCACTTTGTTAAATAACATATAAATAAAATGAAATTGATTCAGATTATGTTGTAATTTTATGTGTCCTATAGTCTCCAAATGCACTTGATTTGTTAAATAACATAAATAAAATGAACTATGGGCTTAATTTAAGCTATGCTTTACATTTATTTAAAAACTTTCTTTAAATTTATGTATACATTATGCTTGCTACTGTTGTGAATGTGGCGATTTTCAAATTTTTACTATAAAATTCGGAAATTATGGTGACATAGCTTACATTACCACAAACCAATTAAGTTTCTCAAACAGCTATTTTAACACTGGTGATCCTTTCATGTTCAAATTGTCTTTACATTTATCAGAAAGAAACAATAAACCTTTGTCAATGTGTACTCACTTCAATCCTTTTGATACTTTTGGCCGGTGAAATTTCACTGCAATCTTTAAACAATTCAGATTATGTTGATGAGATTTTTGTTCATGTAGACTATAATATGCAGTGTACTTTGTCAATAACGATAAAATGCAACATCACAAACTCATTTATGGCTGTATTTTCATATTCAAGCATAGCCCCATGTAAATATGTATACAAGGATTGTAGAAAAATCCCAGACCAAAAATCAAGCAGCATTGTGATGCCCAACGTTTTACACTAAACTTGATGCTATAAGTCTATTAACTATACCTCAGAGTCTTGCTGAATCATAGAAATTATAATAATGCAAATCACATTGTGATCATTGCAAAGTTGTGATATCATAAAGTGTTTAAGTTTCTCAAAATCACTGCAAACAACAACTCACAAATACATGGCCGCTAAAAAATCAGGTGTTATTTCTTATGTTTCAGGTGATAGAACATCCATTTACTTCGTTGAAAGAACGATGAATCACAATATTGGGAATAAGTTTGCATGCCTCCATTCCTTTTGGATTGGGATATTACTTCGAAAGGGCAAGCATAATGAACATAATTAATGATAAAAAGACAAACTAGAAAAGTGCTAATTATGACTAATAGTTTGAAAATTGACTTGCAAAGCACTTCCTCCAAGAATATTACTTAGAAAGGGCAAGCAATAATAACATAATTAATGCTAAAACGATTTATTTAAAAAGTTCTATACAGATTGCTAGTTTGACAATTGTTGCATACTTAGCCTGAAATCTCACTTCTTCAATCTATTACTATGACTCTATTCATTGATTCAGATTGTAGTTGATGATGTTCCTTTAGACTCCGAATTTGCAGGCATTGTGTTTAATAACGATTAAATTTAATGTTTCTGCTCATATGAAATCTATAATTCTTGTGTCATGTAATTTAAATCACAATTTTGTTAACGAACATTAAACGAACTATGGGCTTAATTTATTCTATCCTTTCAAATTTATTCCTATAAAATGCGGTAAATTTATGTGTACATTAACGTTTGATACTTACTTAAAATCTCACACAGCAAAACTTTACAGAAATTCAGATTATGCTGATATTTTTTCATGTATGACTCCAAATGCAATTAAGTTTCTTAAATAACATAAATAAACCTTTAAACAATTGTTCAACTCATTATACTTTACATTTTTGGCCGGTAAAACCATCTTTGTAGAATCCAAATGCACTTGCTTTATGAGATAACATTTGATACTAATATCCTGTAAATCATCGATAAAATGCTAACTTTACACAAATTCAAAAATTCATGCTATAAATTTTGTGTCATACATCCAATGCATTGCTACTTACCTTAAACAACATACCAAACTAAATTTAGAAAAATTCAGATTATGATGTAATTTTGCAGTCTTGTGATCTCCAAATGCACTTACAGTTGATTAAATAAGTCTATAAATAACCTTTCAGACACTTGTTCAAATTATAGAAATTATAACAACTGCTTTACATTTATTTGAAAACTTTCTATCATAATTTATGTGTACATTAATGTTTGCTACTTACCTGAAATCTCACCAAACAAAACTTTACAGAAATTCAAATTATGGTGTTATTTTTTATGTATCAGGTAGATCAGAAATGCAGGCACTTTCGTTAAAACGATTAATCTTTCAAAAATGAAAAATTCAAATTATGCATGTCTACATTTTTTGGATGTGGGACTCAAACATTCTGTAAATGTTTTGCATAAATAACATAATGTAATGATAAACTGTACAAACTAAATGCTATGCTCAACATTTATTTAAAAACTTTGACTATAAATTGCAAAGTATAATGATGCTATATTACTTACCTGAAAGGTCTCAGACTTTAAATAACAGGTAATTTGATAAATAACGATAAACTAGATTATGCCAACAAATTGCATATTATGCTATGCAATTAAGTTGTCTTAAAATATTTTAACCTCAACAATTTTCATACTTTCTATTGATTTAAATAACATTCTGTAAATTGTATGTGTACATTGATGTTTGATATGTTACCTAAAATGCCTTGCACATTGTATTTACAAAACAGATTTCTGATAAATGTTTGTGTCATGTAGATTTCAAATGCTTGCGCACTTCTAAATCGTCATAAATAAAATGACAGAAATTCAGATTATGATTGAATTTTGTGTCCTGTTGACTGCAAATGCAATTGTTTTGTCAAAATATTTTAACCTATCAATCAACTGTGGACAAATTATGCTATGTTTTACATTTATTTAAAAACCTTCTGTAACATTTATGCTTGCTACATTACCTGTTTGATACTTTCACCTCAACAATCTTTCAGATATTCAGCAATGCTGATACAATAATTATTTATGTCAATTAACTCTAACTTCAATATTTTGTCCTTTAAACAATGTCCAAATGACACTTTTCATTTATTTAAAAACATATCTGTAAATGAAAAATTGTAGATTATGATGATAATTACCAGTGAAATCGTCATTGAGTAAACTTTACAGACATCACAAATGCATGTCATGTAATTTTGTGCACATGTAACATAAATAATATACTTACTTTGGTAACTTAATATATGACCAATAAATCATGCTTTAGCATTGTGATCCTAAATCGTTATTTTACATTTATTTAAAAACTTTTGTAAATATGTATACATTAATGCTTGCTACTTAGAGTCTGAAATGCTGAACCAAACAAACTTTACAGAAATTTAAATTATGCATTGTCGATCATTTTTAATTATGTTATGCAATTAAGTTTCTCAAAATCACTGCAAACAACAACTCACAAATACATGGCCGCTAAAAAATCAGGTGTTATTTCTTATGTTTCAGGTGATAGAACATCCATTATCGTAAGAACGATGAATCACAATATAGAATAAGTTTGCATGCCTCCATTCCTTTTGGATTGGGATATTACTTCGAAAGGGCAAGCATAAGAACATAATTAATGATAAAAAGACAAACTAAAGAGTGCTAACAGACTGCTAGTTTGAAAATTGTTGCAAAGCCAAGATGGGATATTACTTAGAAAGGGCAAGCATAATAACATAATTAATGATAAAACGATAAACTAGAGAGTGCCAACAGATTGCTAGTTTGACAATTGTTGCAAAGCCAGGAACCTACTTCTTCATCTATTCTATGACTCTATTCATTGTTCAGATTGTAGTTGATGATGTTCCGTGCCACGATTTTCATTTTATTCCCTGTACTTGACACTAACCTGCATGCAGCACTGAGACTCAAACTCAAGGCCAAAAACTGTAGACTCCCACCAATTTACCACTGAAACACAGCACTCAGACCCCCTGCAAATATATACTTAAACAAGTTATTTATATTGGGCATTTTTGGTGGTCGCCAGCTTTGCTTTTCCAATCCCTAAAACAATATTGCCTAAGCATAAGTTGCTAAAACAAAACTAACTCTATTGTTGGCACTATCGGCTCTGGCGTTCAAGTGGGAGAACCAGGCAAAACCAACAAGGGAGCTGGGAGATTGGATAATGTGCGTGAAATTCAATAAAGGAGTGGACAGGAACATAGGTGTACCAAAATCAAGCAATATTCAAGATGAGCATATCGGAAATAAGCTATAATGATAAGAAACCTTTCCAAACTCATCAAGGGACTTTTATTTTATTCACAGAAAAGTGGAAGGACAACCTGCTAACTGGATGTGTGAAAACAACCATTCCTATGATGTTGTTATGTTGAAGAGATAACCTCAGATACATTGAGAGCATAAATTAAATAATTCCACAGAAACATCCAGCAAACTTACGATACTTCCTATGCTGATAAGTCTTGGCAGTCCTTAAAGAGATTTTCAATCTTTTGCAAGCAGTACTTGTAGCACAGCATTTCCTCCGAAATGGACACGACTAGTTAAGCCTTCTCCTTTTCCTGACATGAAGTAATCCCTCATCAACATCCGCAGAAGCTGAGCCACCATGTCGCCTCATTTGTGGAGAAGATGACCTCCCTGAATCATGTTCCATGCTTCCTGTCTGTATAATTGCGTTGGTGCTCGAAACAGAAGCCATCTCCTCTGACATAGCAATCCTAGATGCTCCTTGGTCATCCGCAGAGGCAGAGGCAGAGACAGAGGTATTAGCATTGGTGTTGGCATTGTTAGGGAGGGCACCAGAATTTCTAGACTGACCGGTCAAGGCTTCAATCATTCCTTCCATGCTAGCCACCCTTTCCCTTATAGCAGCCAGTCTCTCAGAACTAGCCCTCTCGGATCTGTGAAGCCTGTTAAACTCCATATGTTCCCAAAGGTTCTCCCTCTGTCTCATCCTATCCCCTTCTCTGTGGGATCGAGCTCGGTGATCATCAGTAGCATCCAAAAGGGAATGGGAATAATTGGAATTGTTAGATGATCTAAGCAAAGTTCTTCGGCCGAGAAGTTGCCTCATCTGCCATCTCTCTCTATCTTCAATATCAGCCTCTGCCCCAGTTCCTGCTCTCTGTGATTCACCGTTCCGACTCAAATCGGCAGTGCGTCTCTGCAATTGCACAAGTCTTAATCGATTCAGTATCTGATCAGCCGCCACTCCCAGTAAATTCTCAACGCCCGCAGACCCTTCCATAAGCCTATCCCTGTCCCCATCTGCACTATTGGCATTCTGCTGGCCTTCCTGTCTCCTGGTGAGCCTAATTGCTTCCACAAACCTCCTGGAGTTATGCCTGCTGATCCTCTGGCGCAGACTCTCTGTTCTGTGCGCGCAGGGTCGCTGGGGTATGTTCTCGCCATCCTCCCCGACCTTGCCATCGTCACAATTGCCCCGCCCATAGATTGGAGTAATGTTGGCATCGGACACCTCCCCCTTGCACACAGGGCATTCTTTGGAAGTAGAATGCACATGAAGCCACTGATAAAGGCACACCCAACAGAACAAATGGCCGCAGGAAGTCACCACAGGATTCCTGGCCATGTCAAGACAGATATTGCAATCAAAATTCGAAGCATTGTTGTCGCCCTGTTTTGCAACCGCGTCGCCTAGCGGGCTACTACTACTAGTTTCAATAGTACGAGGGTTGCCATGATCAACAGCCCTGAAAATAATGAAAGGCTCACTTGTAACAGAGATAGGGGTTGCGTCCAGTTCCACAACACTCGGCCTGATACGACGCCGCCTCCCGAGCTCGCGCAACGAGTCTTCCCCTCCGCCATTGCCATTCTCATGGGACAGAATATTCAATTCAAAGATATCATTTGACGAGGCTTCCAAACGTAGTCCCAACCCCAGGTCAGGCGGCGAAAGCGACGGCGATGGCGGACTCAGATTCAAATTCAGATCCATACTAGTAGCCTCGTTTGCCATTACTCCAAACCCTAACTCCCCATTGCCAGAGCCAGTGAAGTTATAAATTGTGGGGCTTTCCCGATTAATAAAAATCTAAAAGACTGCTTGCTCTGCTGCCTCAATGGGCAATTACCTACCTGGACGAGGACACCCATAAAAATCAGGTCGAAGAGAGGACTCGATTAAAAAGGCGGATGGGCAATGCCAAAAGATGTTTTTAGGGCGGTGCAAAAGGCTACTAGCAGTTGTGTACATTTTTCGGCATACTCTTTTTTTTATTGTTTGTGGTTGGGTGGAGTAGATTGGGTACACTTAGTTTGTTGCTTGTGAAGTGAATGATTATTGGAGGATTGGGTAATATATTAGTAGGCACATTGGCAGTTGTTATGATAACAGAGCATTCAAAATCTTTTGGGTATGGTATTTAAGTAACTTTAAATTTAGAAATAGGAGTGAGTAAGAGAATCTTAGTGTTGTTTAAAGAATTGTTGGGAAGTTTTACAGTTTGTAAAGTAGTACGTTGGTGCTTCTGCTCACATTGCAGGTAGGCTGAAATTGTTTTAGGTAAAACCAGGTTGTGGAGCTAAAGTTCACTTGAAGTAAATGACACTTATAGTTGGATCTTTCTTGATAGGAATCGTTTCCAAGTCAATTTCGTATTAATGTAATTTACATTGAGTATGGACATCACAGTAGCCACAAACAATTTATGGTACAAAATTGTGATGAGTATCATATTTATTGTTAACACACATTTGTGTGGATAAGGATAGGGGAAAGAAAGTGCACTAAGTATAAGAAGAAGATTGGAGAGACCATATGTTATTCGAAGCATCTAAGCAATGGGTAGAGAAGAAAACAATTCATACCGTTTTATTGAGAGTACAATTGTATAAAAGAGTAGGGAAAAACATATAGTAGACAATGAACATACCAACGTGTATAAACATAATCTAAATTATTGTTCTAACCTAACATGTAGGCTAAGTGTCAGAAAAATTCAGAAGCATACCCTCCTCTTCAATATAACTAAACTCATAATGCATCCATGAAATACCTTTTCTGACAACGACAAACATTACCATATTCCTAAGATTTAATTATTAGGAAAATGTGAGGATCCAGAAAGATAAAGTAGAACAATATCTTATATATTTGCGACATTTAATAATGTACCGAATGTTGTTCTTTCTAACACCCAACAGTACATTGTAGTTCAAAATACAACTAGAAGTTGAATGCACAGTCCAAATATAGTCGGGAGTAATAAACATGTGTTGACAGAGATAGGTATTTGGTAAATAATGGTTGTCAATTTACCCCTGTATACTCGTGTATAAATATGTTTTGCATAGTATTACACATTTATTAGAATCATTTGCATATAAAGTAGACATGAAATAGTTTATCCCATGTTGCTCTAATACTCATGAGTTTGCTGGTAAAGTCGGAAACAATATCATAAATGTTAAACTAAGGAATGAATGGTTTATAATTTTATCAGACACCTGTTTTATGCGTATTGCAATTATGTTTCTAGGAGCTTGTTTGGAAAGCACTGGAATGTGTATTTTCCTGTTTTGATGGGCACTACATAATATGAAGTTGTGGTGCAAAATAAACTCAATACATGATCATTACTAACTGCCCTCTTTATGCATTCACATATAACTATTGCTAACATGTGTAAAACACACAGTCATGAGTATATTTCCTCTCACATAAAGTTGGGTCTATGTATTAATATTACAAAAAGATATGCATAGTATTTGTTTTTTTTCTATAGTTATGAGTTACTATTTACATCCGTCTTTTAGCGGTAGTATTGCTCATAGGCCTTGTTGCATACAATCTGGTAGGTATCTTCGACAGCGATGGTGGCCTGCGTTAACATTTGAGTCGTATCTTATAGTTTGCCAAGGGTAAGTTGGAATGTGTAGAGGTCTTCTTTGGCTACAATGTTTGTGTTGCAGGCACGGGCTTCGATGGATTCACACACAAGTTGGTGAAGGGTACCAGTGTCTTGTTTGATCTTGGTGGCTAATTTGTAGAAAACATCATTGCGGCCTTTGTGCATGTGAACTTTCTTTAGTGGGGGAGAAACAGTACCTGGGAACAATAGTAGTATTAGTATAATAAACAATGTTAATAGAGACAAGTTGGCTTTTATAAAATGTTTTTTCCTTTTTTGAAATATTTATGTATATGGGATTATACCTAAGTGTGCAGTCATCGTTGGCAGTGGCAGGTGGGCATGTTTGGTTGGCAACTAGAGTGTTGTTCGGGTGCTGGGTTGCACCTAGTTTGGCGTTGTTATTTGCAAAGTTGATTTTTGGAGGGTAGTAGATGGACCTGCACATACTAATGATATCAGAAAATGGGGGCTACAAGCAGTGGTAGGTGTAGTGTACCAGGTAGTAGGGGAGGTGCGGTGGGAAGTGCAGTGGGGGGTGGAGTTTTATAAGAGGGTTGTGGCCGTGTTTTTTAGGTGGAGTTGGTACTCGACTTCTTTCTGGTTAGGCACATATTTGTTGAATGTTATGCGTGCGTACTGTGCAAACGAGAAGGGAGGAGAAATAATCAAGTTGGAAAGGGGATGTACTCGTGAAATAGCAGTAAATGTGAGCCCTAGCTAGTCGGTGCCACCAATGTCTATTGTGTCTTTCTCGAGCGTCATTCCTTGTGCTTTGTGTATGGTCAGTGCCCATGCCATCTTAAGTGGGATTTGTCGGCAATTGTTTCTTGTGATGGGAGGGATGGGTACATGGCTTGGGTTGTTCATATCCCAGGGGGGCCTAGGTATCCAGTGAATTTGACAACTACGTACAGTGGGATGTTGGGGGGTTTTTTGGGGCCTTTGTAAACTATGCATACAACTTTATCAATTACATCGTTTACTAGCCTAGCTTCTATCCATGGATTTGCTATTAATATGACTTTTGTTCCTTTGCAGAGCAAGAGTATAGGCTCTAATTGGGTGGGGGCAACGGATAATGCTTGGGTGGCAGCATGGTGTTGTCGGCGGCTAAGAACAATAGGAAAGTTTAGGGATTTAAGTATGCATTTGTTATGGATTGATGTTAGTTTGTTAGTTACGTACAGGTGGGTGTGCATTTTAAATGTTTCCTGCTCCTCATTTGTAATGGTTGATGGGGCCCTACTCGTAAGAAAGTGCCAGTCAACTTATGTTGCATCTACGTTGTAAAGATTTGAAAGTAGGGCTCTAAATCGAGCCTGGGTAGGCGTACTTCCGGCTTGCCAGAAATTAGTGTCTAGTATTATTATTGTGGTGAATTTGTTATACAAGGCATAGCCAACTGTGTTGCCTGCATACATCGGCACATCATTAATAGGAGGTAGTTGTGTGAGGTCGCCAACGAGAATGATCGAACAACCGCCAAAGTATTTTTCTGAAGTTTTTGGGAAGGTTTGTCGTAGTCGCTTGTTGATATCATTCAGCAGACGTAGGCCAATAAAACTCATTTCATCAATTAATATGTAATTCACATATTGCATCTTCTCTTGGAAGTGGAGCAGTGTTTGGCCCTGAAGTGACTTTACATCATGGATTAGAATTGAAAGGCCTACATGGATAACGGTGCCTTTAATATGGAAAGTTGCAAATCCTATTGGGGCTAGGAGTAGTAAGTGGGTGTGGCGTGCAGGGGATAGTAATTGTAGGACATATGAGATTTTCCTGATTAGATAAGATTTACTAGTGCCAGTTGTGCTGGAAATAACCATTTTGAGTGGAGGTGCAGCTATGTTAGCAGTGGCATGACTCCCAATGATTTGTAAAGCGACTTGTTGTTGAATAGATAACAAGCATGGTTCGGTATTGGGTAGGTATGTATGCAGAAGTGAAGGTATTTGAGGTTGGCTTGTTTCGATAAATTTCGGGCATGTTTCCTGCAAGGTACTTCAGGCTGGGGCCCCAGATCCATATTGTTCCACATAAAAAACCAGTTGCCATCATGCTCATTATTTCACCTAAAGCATGTGTTGATGTTATCACGAACCTTGACTTTCATGCTTGGGTAGGATTCATGGCAAATAACACAAATGGACATATCCCCTAATGCATCTATTTTAGCACGAAAACTCGTATGGGCATTACCAATACCTTTTGTAGTCGGTTTTCCAAAGGGGTTGCTTGCTTGCTTGCTATGTTCAGGTACCCGTAGTATGTTGTTGGGCCTTTTCTGGGTCTAGTATGAGCTTCGGCGACACCTGTTGATTTTGTCTTTGTTCTCCTTGTAACGCTACCCATGTACTATATTGTCACGAGCCTTTCTCTCGTTAGAGCCAAGTTTTGTTTAACCACAATTGGGATTACCCACCATTACCTTGAACAATGTATTAATAAACCTGCAAAGAGGATGTTGAAATTAAAACCACTACTTTGTGGCAAGATTGTATAACATGTATGTTTTACTTTTGAAAACATAAGAGTTTGCAAGGCACCTGTTTTGTTGTTTTTAAAAGTGCATTGGTCTTGAAAAGAAACGGGAGGCGGAAGGCACCCGCGTCGGGTTCTTTGTTTGGCAAAAATTCGTAATTGAACGATGTGCGGCCTCCCATAATGATGATCAACCTGGTTTGAAGCAATACCACCTGCTGGAGGACAGCAGTGTGGGAGATTCAATCCAGTCGCAGGTCGAGTCTGAAAATGGCGTGAAATAGCGGACAACTCTCTTGTCCACACACCGGAGAACGGAGATGCAGCGGCCAAGTAGGAAAATTCATGCAGCATACCTTAGCTCCTTCTGAAACACTTGATATTATACGAACTTGTTGGCATCCTCTTTTCTCTAAAGATTCGACTTTTCCATTCCCAATTCGCATATGTGAATTAAGTGCTCGAGTTAAATATCCGCTTTCCCTTGTGATTGAAGATCGGTACGCCATCACAGGCTGCATTCGTTATCCGTGTCTGTACTGGTGCGATACCTTTCTTTAGGTGCCGGTGGACTCTCTGTTTCACACGCCCCCACGTTTTCTATGTTATCCAAATGAATTTGAACCGGGGGAACAACAACAAAAATGTCTAACTGACTGCAGAAACCTCAACGTTGCTTATGCTACCAATTCCATGTCTAACTGACTCAGACTTAGTTGTTTGCGAATTATCGCACTCAAATTGATCTGAAACTATCCCCGCTGCTACCTGGGAGAGGCGAGGTAGGAACAGCGGAGAGTGGTAGATGCACGTAGCAGAAGGTGAGTCACGGTAAAGGTAAACAGGCACCGCCCACAGAATCAATGAAAAACAAAAGCACCCACAGGAAAACTCAACGGAACAGGGTACAGAGCGAAAACGACGACGAAAACGGGACAATGACCCTCACTATTAAAACGCACAAAGATCAAATTTGGAGTAACATGGAGTTTCATATAAAGATTAATGTACCAGGTAGCAGGTGCTCCACCTTGGGGGAGCATGGATACGCCCTGGTATTTGTTGGGGTAGGTAGGTGTCCCAATTGCAGGCTTTTTTTTGGGTTTTGTGTTGGTGCTGTGTGTGACTGTGTTTGTGGTATTGCTGTCTACTTTTTTTTGCCCTGGCCCCAAGAAATCATGCATTCAACTGTGTATTCTTTTGTCATTGCATAACTGATACAGGGATGCTGTGAAAAGCATTTTACGAAGTAAACTTGGAAAAGAAGTAATTTGATGGTGTTAAGGAAAATCCATGAAAAGAACCTTTTTTTGTCCGGAAGTTAACAATTATTTTATTGTTGTTTTTTGTTTCACAATTTTGGTTACACATTGAATATGTGACAATCTGGAAGTTAATTACCATCAAAATTGTATGGAGGAGTATTTTAGGAAATTTGTAAATCCGCCCAAGTATAGGATCTCATTAAAACTTATATTTCCGACAACCTGGAAAATGGCCATCATTTTTAAGTGTAATCTATGACTGGTATAATTATGTGTTGGAGTTAAGAGTTTTACTACTAATGTAACCTGTTCACATGGAATTTAATAAATTCACGAGTTGCTGGTAACTATTTAGGGATAGCTTGCTAAAATAAATAATCAAAACAAAAGTAGAAATAACAACGGTGAATAAACTTTCCTCACATTTAATGTCAAAATGACTTATATTTTCCAGCTTAGTTATGTTTAACATTTAGTTTTTTATTAATAAGTAAAGTTCATGCAATCAAGCTTGTTCTGTAATGTCTAACTCTGAACCATGATAAAGTCACTTAAACAATTTTATTTTGGAGACAATAGTAAGGGTCATATGTTATTCATATATCTAACTACACAAGTAGTTAACACACATAATTTATTTGAATGCTAAATTAATATAGCTCAGGGGAAAAAAGGTTTATACACTTTCCTTCTTAACGTATATTAGGAAGTTTATGGTTAACACTTATAAATCTATTATTTCCGCATAAGTAAATTGAAGGTAGGTAAACTTTACAAATAAGCGGGCATGTGCTACACGGGTAGGACAAAGGAAGTTGTACAGATCTGCGATATTGGAACAATGATGTTCATTGTGAGGCAATATTCAGCTTATAAAATAACAATTTGAAGTTTCTGAAAGTTAGACGAGGAATTTATTGTACCTGAAACGAAACATTATGTAAAGAGATCTTGAGACGGTTCCATAAGGAGTTCTTGAGATGGTTCAAATAAATAACATTAATAAAGAGTTCTACAGTAAGTTCATGGAGTTATGACCGTTTTTTAATATTTTCCAGTTGCAGAAAATAGAGAACAATGAATGAATAGCATCACAAAAACTTTCATGTTAGGCATCTACAGCTTACAGAGTCGGGATTCTCGGCCTAACGATAACATCCTCCAACAAAATGTTGTATTAGGCATCTCCATATTAACACACTTAATTCAAATCATACATGCAACTGAAACATATACGTGAATACGAACTGGAATCATTCTTCTGCTTGTGCCTGAACATATTTTGCTAGATTACACGTCAACCAAATATGTCTTCAGAAACGAGTCTTTGTTCCAATATTTTTGTAGTTATCCGCATTTTCTCTTCTACCTGATTAAACAAAGCGCATAATAATGGAAACGAAAACCCCCACACAGAGCCACACCACCAGGGAATGACAAATGTGGTTACGGATCAGCAGAACAGATTGGTAAAGCGGACCAAAACAACGAATGTGACAGCTGTGAAAGCAGCCGCAACTCTCGCTGTAATGTACAAAAATAACATCTGACCCTTTATGATTGTCTCCAAAATAAAATTGTCCACCTCATTTTTCTATGATCACATGTGGGATTAAAATTCTTGACATAGTATTCCCTTTTTCGTCTAAGCTACTTATTCCACATAATATTTCTGGATTTCTCTCACATAATTTTTTATTTATTCGTTAGTGCTAGGAAACTCATGTATGCTAATACCCCATTTGCTCATCCACTCGCCATTTTGCTTCATCCGAGTTTTCTTCCTCCTATTTAAATTTTCCTCTACTGCTATTTTAGGCCATCGGGAATCATCCATATTTTCCACTTTCTTGAAGTATCCTAATAACCGGATCATCGCCGCCGCTTCCACCGGAAAGGCTCCAGCGTCAGCTAGAATGATTTCGTATGGAACCGTGGTTTTTATTTTGAAACTGCTTGTAATTAGATGTTTTAGAATTCTTTCTATATGTTTCCATTTCCCCACAGACATATTGCTGCCCCAAATCTCATAACTTCGTTGTTCTGCATCTGTTTTGAAGCATGTATAGAGCTTTCCACCCCCCTGAATCCTCTTAGCTCTACAAGTTTCCCAACTGAGATGATTGTGAAACTTCAGTACCAAATATTTGTATTCATTTACAACTTGCACGAAGTCCCCTTCTAACGCAAAGCTTACAACTTGAAAGAAATGATAGCTTGTGCACATGAAGTAGGGATGTGCACATTGAGTGCACTTAAGGATGACCGAACATGTTTGCATATACATACTAGCAACATATATTATTGTTTAAGCGTACTTATGATGACCTCCAACTCCACCAATTTTCTTAACTACATCACATCTCTGTACCTTCCATCAATCAAATAACAACACTATACAAATTGTTGATTGGCTTTGCGTTTTATGAAAATTGTTTGATTGTGCTCTTGCAATTTCTTATTTGTCATGTGCGCAAACTAGGACTAAATGTCTATTGACATCATTTAGAGTTGTGCCTCGCTCCACCCTCCCTTGTCTCCATGTGCGTGAGCTATGAATCCATGCACGTCCAAATAGTTTAGGCAATTAAAAGATAATGACAAAGTAAGTTTGTGTAAAATCTCTCTCATAATTTAGTTTTTTTTAAAATGAATCTTGATTACTGAATTGATTGTTTCTATATACTTTTTCCTTCAAATAATGGAATTATGAGTCATTTTTTAAAGATATAGATGAAATATCATTGTAAACATTACAATTTTTTATTGTGGCAACGCTACCTTGAATTACAACAAAAAGAGTATTCTATTTTTCCAATCTTTTATAAGCACACCTAAAAAAATTAATAGCCTCTATACAATGTAACAAAGAAGTGTTGTGAGATAAAGATCTCTTGGGAAAAAAAGACGCACCACTACATTCGCAATATCCAATCTTTTTTATGTGTTTTTTTATTATGTCTCTTTCATATGTCATTCCTTGTATTATACTTGAAAGTTGAGAGGAGAATACATATCACTATATCTATATGAAAGTCTTCCTTTGATTACATTAAAAATGAGACTTTGATCAAAATTTAAGACCATGTCTTTATGGTCAATTTCTAAAGTGATATGACAAGATTTAACCAAAAAAAGCTCTTCATATAAATAAAAACCAAAATGCATCATAAGAGTTAATATGTGATTAAAATATTTAAAGATCAGGTTTAGTTAAATAATAAGTTGGGCAACCTTAACCTCCCTTATACTCGACACACCTAGAACTCTCAAATTTTATAAATAAAATATGAATAATGGCCAATTACACTAATCTTTTTGTAATTAGAATATTTATTACATATTATTTAAAAAACACTCAACAAAAAATTAATTGTTTTACTGAGCTGTGAAACTGAATTAATAAATTCATAAACATAAAATGTTGTAAGCCTGGAATTTCAAATTATCTTTCCCTGTCAAATCAAAATTTGCTGACGGTTTAGCTCTTTCAGGTGGCTGTAAATTCTAGTAATTTTTATAGATATTTGTACAATTTATTCATATATATAAATATATATTATTATTTTTATATAAACAGTTTTAAAAACTTAGGTTTTTTAAAATTTTAAGTCTGTCAATGTTTGCGGTTTCTTAAAAAATTCCCATATAATATACGGTTAATCACAAAAAAAATGGCCTACATCCTATCAATTTCTAGGCGTCACTTGCAAAAATGGAACATTATATTTAATTCAATATACCATTATTATTATAACATTTCATAAAATTCGATGTAATATATTAATTTGTAAATATTATAAATTAATTAAATTAAATTGAAGGAAATCATAAAACAAACTTGAAACGCGAGAAAAATACTTTAGTGCCCTCTTCCCTTTGACACCTTTTGATGCTTATGTTGATACTGTTGATTACATGATAACCATTATTATGTTTTGATTTAGTATGATGTTAGACATTGATCATGGATTATTGTTGATCTTGATTTGATTTTGATGCATGATGATTATTAGAGACACCTTATATGTGGATGATGATATATTATTGACATGGATGTTTTATGGATGTTGTTCGGACATGTGATTTTGGATATTATGATTAGATCTAGAAAATGAATATTTTATGATGCTGATATAGTTGTGGATTAAAAATGCAAATGATGTAGTTGTTGCTTCGATGTTGTTGTGATTTATTTATATAGTTGGTTTTGTGATTTCATTTATATCACGTTGGATGTTCTGATGTGGCCACGAGGCCGAAGGAGGTATTTGTGTTTTGCAGGTTTAAAATATCACAACAAACATCGGGGGATCGGAGACCAACCACAATGGAATTCTATGTGAATTTGACACGGTCACCATGACAACTTGTTTTATTGTGTTGTGTGTTGTTTGGTTAGAGATTCCCATGGGGGGGGCCATATTTACATGTGACCATGGGTTTGTGTATTTTATTAATGTGGTTAAATAATTATTTATTGTTGTATGTATTTTATTAGTAATGTGTTCCCTTCTTTTAGTTAATTAAAGTTGTGATAGATTAATGTGAGAAATCATATGATTAAAATTTAAATAAATTAAATTGGGACATGGGAAAATAATAATGGGAGTTGTTGGCTCTTTGAATTAATTTTGTAAGAGATGTGTAAGTCAGTTTTGGAGTATGAAATACTCCACCTCCATGACAAATTCGAATTTGTCCTTGGGAACTATTTTGGAGGCTTGTGGGATAAGTAAAACTTGTCCCATACCTCTAAATTTAATTTGCTAACCATACCTATGGTTGAAAGGCTGATTTTAGACTTTTATAATGAATTTTATTCACCATGTTGCTTGTTTTGGAATGCACTCTCTTACATTTCATTTAATTTACTATCCCTTGAGGTGTGGGCTCTTTGGAGTGTGCAAGCAACTTGTCATTTTTCACCCACCTCTTTATTGTGCTTGGGAGAATGAAATCTTGTCTTTTGTGTTTGAATTTGAGGATGTTTGATGTGGCATCCTACATGGATCCACATCATCCTCTTCTTTCCCTCTTCTATTTAATTCAAACTCTCTTCTTGTTTTGGGGTTGTTGAATCATTTTGCAACTTCTTGGGGGTGCATTTTCTTGTGGGAGCTCTTGTTTTTGGAGGAAGTTTTGGAGAAAGCTTTGCATGCTTGGGAGTTACTATTTTGGACTGTGTTTTCTTGGCATTTGAAGCTTGTTGTTGAGAGAAAAAGTCACCATGGAGAGGTAGGAATTTAACTCTCATTCTTTTGTTGTTATTTCCTTATTGTGTTTTGTGAATGGTGCATGCTTTGTTTCATTTGTTAGTTGGTTGGGTAGACTGCCTTAGGGAAGGTGTAGGAGAAGGCTATGGGGAATCCATGTGGGGGGCATAAGGAATGCCATTGGCATCAGATTTTTGTGGAGGGAGTTTGGGTTTGGGATCCACCATGGAAAAGAAATAGCTTGGATTTCTTACTTTGGGGTGGGCATAAGGAAATCTGTGTGGGGGGGGGCGGGGGGGAGGGGTGCGGGGCGGGGCATAAGGAGAAACTTGTGGGGGGGGCATAAGGATGTGTGTGGGATGAATTATTTTGGCTGGTTGTTCTGGTGGATGCCCAATTCCCAATTGGGAGGCATAAGTAGCTTCCCCCATATACCTTGCTCCTTTGGCTTATTTGATCAAGCTTGAGTTTTGATTGATATGTTTTCAATTGCAGTTGTAAACTATTGTTTTGTATTGATCTATGTTTTATTTTGAAATGTTTATATGAAAGAATGTTGTGTGTAGTGGAAGCTGGTTATTGCCATGGGTTGAATTGCATCTATTATTGTATTTTGGTTGGGGCTTGGGGGCCAATGATGAAGGAAGGCTTCTCCTTTCATTGGATGTCTTGGTTGGGTGGAGAGCATTGTCTTTCCCCCTCTTTTGTTGTGATCAATTTGGAGAAAAATAAAATGAGCATGTTGTTGTCCTGGAGCAAAGGAAAAAAAAGTAGTTTGACAGTCCCTTGTGAAAACACATTCATTTGTAATCCTTTCCCACATGATGTGGATGAAATTGTAACAGTTATGTTATGGAGAAATGATGTTGTATTTGATTATGATAATGTATAATTGAATTGAGAAAGACATTTGTTTTTTTCTTTGTACATTGGAAAGAAATAGAACTTTGTTAATTGCATTCAAACATTGAAAGATGTAAGTTGTATAATTAAAGTCAATAAATTGCAAGTTCATCTCTTATTTGCATTGTTGTGATGAAATGGGAATATCAAATTGTGATTTGAAGCTATGTTTATTTGTAAAAGAAAGAAAATGTGTATGAAGGATGTTGCTTGTTTCTTTTGGGAAATATATGAAATTGAAAGTCAGACCTTATCATTTAGCTTGGAAATGAATTGTTGTAAACAACTAAATGTATTAGATTAGTTTAGAGATGAAATGACACACTTGAATGATAAAATTTGTTATACAGATTTAAAAGAAATTGATCTCTCGTAAATATTCAAAACTAACAATTAAACTTGATAAAAATGCACAGTTTGGACCTGCACAATTGAATCAAATTGGAAACCTTAAAATTCAACATGATATATTAGCAATGAACTCAATTGACAAAGAATACTTAAGAGAATAACTTGAACCATTGCAAAATTGAGCTCAATCTCTTCCTCAACCGTTTCCTGTCATTTGTTGGACAAAATTTAAATTTGAATAAATTGAACAAATCAACTTCCCTAAAACACTTTAAACTCTCCCTAGATCAATTCTCCATGATTTTTTGTCATGTTGAGTGAAGGAGGAGATCCAATTTAATCAAATTGAAAAGTTGGAAATTGCTTGTTGCTAATTAAAATTTTACAGATCTTTTTTGCAAAATTGACCCCTTAAATTTTACCAAAATATAAAATTTATGTTTCCTGTTTGAAGAGGGGTTTGAGAGCTTTCCAAAAAGTCCTCGTTTGCCCAAAATTGAGCTTTCTAGAAAAAGTTATGGCACTTTGAAGTTTTTGTGCCTTGGCAGGAAAATTTGGGAAAATTTTCTGTAGTGGGCTCGCAACCCAAAAATTTCCTGTCAAATTGCCCTTAGAATTTTTTTTGAAATTTTTTGGCTTGGGGAAAAATTTCATCTTTTCCTCCACCGGCTCGTAGCCAATCAGAGGCTGCCACGTGTCCTCAGGGGGCAACGGTGGAGGCGCGTTATCTTTTTGCCCTTTGACCCTTTTGAAATTTTTTGGAATTTTTTTTCATTTCGCCCCACTAGGGCCCACGGCCAATCACAGGATGCCACATGGCAGCTTTGGGTGCTAGCGGAGGGGGCGGACCCTTTGTTATTTTGAATTTTTGCCTTTGGAAATTTTTGTAAAATTTCCTCGTGGCCCGCATCCCCGCCCTTACCTTGGGATTTTCTATTCCGTGGGCGCGCGGACTCGCGTGCGCCTTTCTCCCCATTTTCCCCTTCGAGGTGAAATTCGCCAAAAAATCCCTCCTCACCCTCGAACATCTTTCCCTACTTAGGCCCTTGGGTGAGATTTCCTTAAATGTCCTCACCGGGACCCTGAAGGCCTGAACCTTCCCCCTGGCACATGTCTTGCACCTGACATGGGGACCCGCGAAGGCACGGGAGAGAATTGTGAAATTTGCGCCCGTGAGGGGGAAAATTTTTTAAAGCCACCCCGCGACCTGCCAACCCACCAAAGGGGTTTTCCTCTCCTCTTGACACGTGTCCCCTTGGGGAAAATTTGACCCCTAAACTCTGCTTGCTCATATCTTGAGTTCCTGAAGGAGTTAGGAGGACTTCTTTATATCACCGGAAAGGTGAGAAAATTTCCTATCCAATGGGAATGATTTAGGGAAATTTTGAATAAATTAAGTATGTGAAAAATCAAGTTGAAACTCTGAGCCTGCTAGAGAGTGGGTATGGGGGTAAATTACTCCCTGAACCTAACTGAAACTTCTAACCCTAAAATTTGAACCATGTGACCTTGAAAATTTTTTAATGAATGAAAGAATATGTTCTAGTAATTTTAAATTTTGTTCTGGAACCTAATAGGGTCAAATGTTGTCTTGCAACTTGGTTGTGGACAATTCTAATAAAAAAAATTATTCCATAATTTTCTAACTAGTCCTAGGTTGTTTCTTGGGTCTCAAGTGGGTTGTTTTAAACAAGCATCACAATTACACTAATATTTTTTTAATTAGAATATTTATTACATATTATTTAAAAAACACTCAATAACAAATTAATTGTTTTATTGAGCTATGAAACTGAATTAATAAATTCATAAACATAAAATGTTGCAAGCCCGAAATTTCAAATTATCTTTGCCTGTCAAATCAAAATTTGCTGACGGTTTAGCTCTTTTAGGTGGCTGTAAATTCTAGTAATTTTTATAGATATTTGTACAATTTATTCATATATATAAATATATATTATTATTTTTAAATAAACAGTTTTTTAGGTTTTTTAAAATTTTAAGTCTGTCAATGTCTACGGTTTCTAAAAAAATTCCCATATAATATACGGTTAATCACAAAAAAAATGGCCTACATCCTATCAATTTCTAGGAGTCACTTGCGAAGCTAAAGGGATATTCACTAGTTTCACTTTATCCATAGCGAATCTCTGAAGTATTTTCTCCACATGCTTCTCTTGTGATAACCACATCTTGCCTTTTGTCTTGTCTCTGTGTATACACAAGATCTATCTTGCTGCTCCTAGTATGCTTCATATGACCTAAAGCCTTTAACCCGTTGCATGCTTTTGCTTGCAACAAGCATATCATCAACATACAACACCAATATAATGAACATGCTACTTTTTAAATACACAATGATCATATTCACTTCTAGTATAATTCTAGCTCACCATGAAGGAATCAAACTTCTTGTACCATTGTCTTGAAGACTGCTTCAAACCATACAATGAATTTTTACTTGTTGCTGAGTCCTTCTGGTTGTTCCATGTAAATTTCCTCATCTAAATCTCCATGTAGAAATGCAGTTTTAACATCTAGTTACTCCGATTCCATATAACTGTGTCCCACTTTTTTGTCGTTTTTGTACTTTCAGCAAACTATGTTTGACAACCAAAACATGACCAAACACATATAAAATGACCAAACATGCATTTTTAAGAGGCTATAAATACCAAGGTGCAGGGCATCCAAAATTTACCTGATTTTTTAAATTTTTATAGTATTTTTTAATTATTTATTTACTAGTCAGATTTTAAAATATTTATGGTCACAAAGTGGGACACACTTGTATGCTTTGACCAATTAAGCAATGCAACTAGTGCTAACACTATATGAATAGAAACAATTTTTACAACTGGGGAAAAAATCTCATGAAATTCAATCCCTGCTTCTTGAGAAAACCCTTTTGCAACCAACCTTGCCTTGTACTTCGAAAAATTATCATCAGCACCTTTCTTCAACTTGTATACCCACTTACAACCAACTGATTTCCTATTCTTAGGAAGTTCCACCAAATCCCATGTTTTGTTTTAATCAAAGCATCAATTTCCTCTTTCATGGCATGTTTCCATTTGTCACTCTCTAAAACCTCTATTGCTTCTTTATAACAACTTGGTTCTCCTTCGTTAGAAATTAAAGAAACAAAAGTGACAAAATCATCATACCTGCTTGGAACTGATATGATCCGTGTAGACCTTCGTAGAGCTTGTTGTGGTATTTCCTCAATTTCTTGAGGTGTTTCAATCTGCTTATCCTCCTGAGTGATTTCCTCATGATTATCCTGCTCACAGACATCTTCATGATTTTCACCCGTGGATGAATTTCTATCAAATTGAATTTGCTGTGACTGTGGTACATCAACATGTTTCATAACATTCTTTCCATCTGATTTCATGAGTGAAATTTCATCAAATATAACATCTTTGTTTATGATGATCTTATGGGCAGTAGGATTCCATAATCTATACCCCTTCACACCATCACCATATCCAATAAAGACTAATTTCTATGACTTAGGATCTAACTTGGAACGCTGACTCTTTAGAATAAGTGCATAGGCATCACAACCAAAAACTCTAAGACTAGAATAATTACATGGTTGACCTGTCCATACCTCTTGTGGAATCTTGCAGTCAATTGCTGTCGATGGTGATCGATTAACCAGGTAACAAGCTGTAAACAAAGCTTCTCCCCACAATTCCTGCTACAACTTTGCATTACTAAGCATGCTCCTTGCTCTCTCGAGAAGATTCATGTTCATGTGTTCAGCAATGCCATTCTGCTGAGGAGTGTACACAGTGGTTTTATGCCTGTCGATCCCTTCATTCTTGCGATAATTCTCAAACTCCTTAGAAGTAAATTCCCCTCCATTATCTGTTCTAAGACATTTAATAGATTTACCTGTGCTCTTTTCAACCAAAGCTCTAAACTGTTTAAAAGTGTTAAATACATCAGCTTTCCTCTTTAACAAATAGATCCAAACTTTCCTTGAGTAATCATCTATAAAACTAACAAAATATGATGATCCTCCATATGAGAGTTTCGGAGCTGGACCCCATAGGTCTGAATGAATATAGTCTAGGATACCTTTACTTGTATGTTTTCCAGGTTTAACTTCTATCTAGCTTGTTTCCCATAAACACAATGCTCACAAAACTTTAAATCTACAAATTTTAAACTAGGAAGAAGTTTACGATCAGCAAGTACCTTAATTCCTTTCTTGCTGATATGACCCAGTCATTGATGCCATAAGTGAGTAGATTCACCTACATCCTCTGATGCAACTCCTGCTTGATCAATTTCTGTCCTTCCTTCAATTTTATATAGGTTCCCAACTTTGTTAGCTTTCATGAATATCAAGATACCTTTTGATATCTTCAAAACTCCACCTTGAACTGAACCCTTGAAAGGAATGGTTGTCATCTAATCTCAACAAGTAATATAATCTGTATATTTTTACCTCATGTCCAAAACCATTACAAGCCCTCAGAAACCCTAACCAAGGAACAAAAAAAACAAAGAACGACCCATTAAATGTAAAGCAAAACATAGTACTCTATAGAAAAAATGTATTTAATTCGGGGGTTTTCGATAGATTGATTGACGCATATCTCTTGTTCCTCTCACCATTGTTTTGTTGTTTTCATGACCTGTAGACATTAAAGAAGACTCGGTGTCAGCTGTGAAAGTTGCTGCAACTCCGGGTGTCTCCATGCAAAGTGCCAAATACTAGAAAAGGTAAACAAAAAAAACCACCTCCTACATCCAATGTAACAATACCTAGCAAGGAGATGCTAAAACACAGACAAAACCACCATGAAAAAGCTAACGGAATGGAGCTGGCACCCAATGGCATTGAATAAGCACATTAACAGAAATGGGGAAAGAATCCCTGACTATAAAAACACCTACAATGTAACTAGCAGTTGCTCCCTTTTTGAGGGGAGAAAATATACGCCGTGGAGGATGGTGGGGAAGGCCGTATTCTGCGATGGTCGTTTCCTTTGTTTTTTTGATACATTGTTTGTAAATGCTGTTTGAGGTTTGTGAATAATTTTTTTTATGATTACAATTGAGGAGTATAAAAAATCAGACAAGAGCAGCATAAGAAGACTGTAATTAAACATACAACAGATTAGAGTAAACCGAATATGCAGAGAAGTAACAAGAATAGAAAGTTACTAGTATGAAATTTTGTGCTGGGAAACTGTAAATCATAGTTTGTGGTATTTTCATAGTCCAATGTATTTGAGAGGAAAAAACTGTACATGATAGCCTTGTAAAAAAATAGGGTCTATGAACTATTTGACAAATTGCCTCTTGTAATGCACTCTTAATGTCGGTTAATGACTCAAAGCTATGGATTGGATCATATTCATAGAATTCTCCAAATAAAAATGATGTTATCTCTTTATTTTCACAATCTTGTTGATTTAAAACTTACATTCAGACATGATATTCGTGTGGTCTTTTCAACTTCTGACCCTTAATACTGTTTAGTTTGTTTAGCAAAACTTTAGTTTTTGATCCTCTATGTTTGGTGCGCTCCTCTTCTTTATAAAAATTGCAGACAGTGGAGAAGATGTTTATGAAGAGGGTGGTGCGAGGGATTTTGTTGATCCAACATCCAACAAAAATGATTTTGTTGAAATCGTGTTGGAACCTTTCAAGCAAACCATTTTTACAAATGAACCACCTTCTCAAAGCTAACTACGAGCACACAATAACATTAATTCCTAACCATTAATGAAAAGGAAAATACATCTAAGTTTCACTTTACTAAACACAGTTTTAAATCCTCAAAACTTTAATCACATAGTTTGAAAGAGATCACTACAATTTGTAGAGGCATGTGATTTGTAAGCATTTTTCAACACAAATAGCTTTTCCAAACATTTGTTGTAATACATAAAACATGTCCATATGTTTTTTTTGAATACATGAGTGCATGAATGCAAGTTACATGATGAATCTGGCTGCCTCATTTTTGTTGCCCAAAAGCATTGTGAAACGTAAAACTCTGTTGTTCTAGTTTGCTGGCAACATTTGCTATTTTCCACATGTCCCATATACAGTTGGTTCCAAATTTATTTGATCCTGAAAAGAATTGGTAAAAAAATGCAAATTAAATAAAGATGTAACTTATGTATTATATTGTTCATTAATTTAGTAATGTACACACAACCTTGCACAAACCTACTGTATTCTTGATTAAATAATAGTATCAAATGCTATAGCCTAGCTAGATACAAGGTATGACAACACCTGTAACCGTTGCACCCAAATTTCTAATACTGTTCCAACCACTAACAACTGTGTAAGTGCATTCCATTTTACCTTGTTTTTCCTTTGGTTACTGGGAAGGCACGTTAGGTTGTGGAAGTTGTTGTGTGGGTCCTTACTCATTGGCCTTCCCTCCACCTGGTGCAGCTAGAGTCCTGCATCATGTATTTAAGTGTATTTTTCCATAATGATTTTGTCAATGTTAGTATTCACATTCTCCAAAGTAGTCTGTATTGCTACAAAACGAAATAAAGGCAGCAACATCAATTAAGATTGGAAATGATGTCACATATGATCTGGAATGAATTTAAAACTAACAACAAGAGTGTTTGTTGTAAAAATTGGTTGGGAGAGTGTAACATGATCATCAATTATAATTCCACAATTAAGTTCTTTTATAGCAGCGACTAAGGTGAATGTAGTAAATGTATTGCAATTCAAATTAGTTGGTGAGTGATTAATTCCTAGAAATCATACAAGTAAGAACAACAATCCATAAATCCACAACATTTATGGATTGCTCCATAATGGATTTTGTCAATGGCTAAAAAATTGTAAAATAAATTTTGATAAGGGTAATCTATGATAACTGATCGTTGGTCTGTTAGGGCTTGTTAATTGCTTAATTATTGCAGTTGAGATCTTAAAATCCATGGAAATGATCTTTAGCCTTGAAATATCGAGTTTGGCTTGTAGTTTGTCTTATTGGATTGGGATTTCAGGTTTATTTAATTTTTTGTTATAAGTCGTGACGTCTTCACGGGGTATATTATTTCCTTAAATTTCATATCTACTGGTTTTTGACAAATTGTGTAGCCTTGAGATATACTCACATTTTTGAAATTTAATAAAAGAATTAAATGCAAAAGACTTTTTAAATAAATTTAAGGGAAAATAGCTACATTAAAACATGTAAGTTGTACAAGAATGGTATAACAAAAACAAATAAATAAAATACTAACTTAATAAAAAGATACAACATATAGATTTCTTAAATATTCAATTACTAATATAATTATAATAGAATGTTCACAAAAATAAATGAAATTAACCAGAACAAAAAATATGAAAAAGTAAATCAACGAAAATGCATATATGCAATTCAATGAATATAAACAACAATGATGAGACAAAAGGTCTTGTAAAATACAAGTTTGAGTTAAAATGAAATGCATCCAATGCATATATAAATAGCAGTGATGAGTAAAAGGTCATGTAAAATACATGTTTAACTCAAACCCAAATGCATCCAATGCATATAAACAATAGTGATGATTAAAAGGTCTTGTAAACTAAGGTTTGTGTTAAACCCAGATTTTCAGCAAGCAACATATGAGAAAATACTTTACAGACCATTAACCAACAAGCCTAAGGTAAACTCACATAATGTTCATCAAGATGTATAATTACAATTTAACTGAAAAACCCATGATTACATTATAATGTCACAAGTCATATGAAAGTAATATAAGATACTTGAAATATTCAGAATGAATACTCTATTTTTTAAATACTACACTAGCTATTTGTAATATTTGATTGCAGCGTAAAGAAGACATGGGTTATATAAGAAGGCAAACATATTGTATGACCATATGTAACCAACATGTCTCCAACCTGATCAAATTTATATTTCCTAATATATTCCTAGCCTGCGCTTAGATGGGAGATTTGCAACAGGTTATGACCACCCAAAAAAGTATAAAGGATAGAGGAATTTTATCAGATGATGTAGTTACAACTGCCCCTTTACTCGATCATCATGAAGTCCTGTAAATGTGCTTAATAGCTTTTAAAAATGATATGATATTGGACAATTTTGGGAAAAGTCTTATGACTGCAGGATGTAGTGAAACCAATGCATAACAGAAGGTATGTCCATGTAATGCTACAAAACTATGGGTGGTTGAATAAATCTAAAACAAGATGGGATTGTAGGGGTCTAAGATCCACAATCCACTAAAGGAGCCAATAACTAGTCAACTTTACCATTATCCATCTGAAGCAACATCAATACCCATAACCTCATATGTTTTCTCTTCGAATTCATTCAGATTTAACTGTTGTTCTGGCAATATAAGTTGTAATGTGAGCAAGCAATCCTTGCTTTCAACACACATCTAGACCAAAGAAATATTAATTTGTATGAAATTAGCAAGAAACAACATGAGAAAGGGATGTTTACAAGTTGGCTGTTCCAAGCGGTTAGGAACGTTTTTGTAGACAAATCCAGTGGAGATGGAGAAACTAGAGTAAGCAGCTGCAGTTTTGATGGTTGTTTACACAAAAAAAAATTCAATGAAAAGGGCGAGAATAGTAATGAGCTGATATAGGGTTAGTACTCAAGGGCTATCACCCTGACTTCTTATGTCAGTATAGTGCTAAATAGTAAATTCATTTGCTTGTAGAAAATTATTTATCTTTTCATATAGTTGCCCTTAAAAATAATGAAAGTGTTGTTGTGATAGGCTTTGTGTAGAAGAGGATGTGCAACTTGGAGATATGGAATTGATTGTTTGAGGAAGTGTGTAGGCTTGGAAATTAAAGTACAACTTGAATGTGTTGTAACTACTCTACCTGTGAATGCAAATATCCATGATACGGCTACAAACTAGGTGAAAACAGCTGATGCTAGTGTATAACATTGAGCATATACATTATGTGCATTAAAAATTTCTATCTTTTGCATGAAACATGAAATGGTACACAACATTTTCATATTTAAAGTTGCCAATTATCCAAAAGAGCAGTGTGAATTAGAGCTTCCTTGAAGTAAAAATAATGATTTATTACATTTTCCATATTTAAAGAATTTGAAGTAGAAATAACAAATTTGAAAGTTCTCTTTGACATATTTAATTTTGAACTTACAATATCTAATAAATTATAGAATCATTATTTAAATTACATAGAGCCATATTTATAAATGAGTTATGTTTATTTAAAACAGACATTCAGTCTAACAGGAATTTTGCAATTGTTACACATAAGGAATAGGAATTATTGCTCGTATCCAAAATGTGAAGGCATACAAAAGAATGGAAACATCTGAAATTGGGCATAATCAGACGGTAACACTTGTAACTAGTAGCAATGTATTTAAATATAATAGTTTACAGGATAGCAGTAAATAGTATACAATTTCATTGCATAGATAAGCAAACAGTGCTTGCAAGTTTCATATACGAATTACAATAAGCAGAAAGTTTGTTAAATACAAGTTGTTCTTCTTTTTGAACTCAGAGGAGAGAGTACGATTATTACAGCATAACTGGCAATCAAATTACAATATGTACAACATAACTGAGAGTGGTGTATTTACATATATTTTGTCACATGTAATTAATGGTAATATTGCTCGTAGGCCTTGTTGCGCACAATGTCGTACGTATCTTCGATGGTGATCGTGGCATGTATCAGTATTTGAGCAGTATCTTGGAGTTTGCCAATAGCAAGTTGGAATGTGTAGACGTCTTCTACGGCTACGAGCTCTGTGCTGCGTGCACGAGCTTCGATTGACTCACACACAAGCTGGTGGAGAGTATTGGTGTCTTCTTCCAGTTTGGTGGCTAATTTGTAGTAGACGTCACTGCGGCCTCTGTGCATGCGTTGTTTTGTCGCTTGGGTAGTGGCGATGCCTGCGAACAACGGTTGTATTAGCATAATAGATAATAGCAGCAGGAGAAAAGTTTATTTTTTAGCTTTTTTTTTGTACGAATATGCATGTGTAAGGGTCTGTACCTGAGTTTGCAATGGCTGGTAGGTTGCAGGGGCGTTGCCTTTGTTCTTTGGGAAATGGTTTTTTTAAGGGTTATTGTTAGACCTGCACATAGCAATGATATTAGAATAGTGGGGGTTGTAAATAGTAGTAGAACTGCTGGTGTGGGTAGGGGAAATTGTAGTGGGGGGTTTGATAGGTAGGGGGGGAGTTTATAACAGGGTGGGTGTAGTGTTTTTTATGCGCAGTTGGTGCTCAGCTTCTTTTCGGGTGCCCACATATTTGTTGAGCGCTATGCGTGTGTAGCGTTCAAATGAGAAGGGAGGAGAAATGATTAGGTTGGAAAGGGCTTGGACTCGGGAAATAGCTGTGAAAGTGAGTCCTACCCGGTCAGTAGGCCCAATGTCTATTGTGGCTTTATTGAGGGTCATTCCTTGGGCTTTATGGATGGTTAGGGCCCATGCCATTTTTAGTGGAATTTGTCGGCGGTTGTTTCTGGTGATGGGCGGAATGGGTATGTGGGTTGGATTATTTATATCCCAGGGCGGGCCTAAGTAGGTAGGGAAGCTAACAACTATGTATAGTGGGATGTTTGGGGGTTTTGTAACTCCTTTGTAAACTATGCATATGACTTTACCTATTGCGCCATTGACTAGGCCGGCTTCTATCCATAGATTGGTTGTTAATAGTACTTTTGCTCCTTCGCAGAGTAACAATATAGGCTCTAATTGGGTGGGAGCAGCAAGTGATGTGTGGGAAACAACATGTTGTTGGCACTGGCTCAGAGCAATAGGCATGTTTAGGGATTTAAGTATGCATTTGTTATGGACTGATGCCAGTTTGTTAGTAGCGTATAGGTGGGTATGCATTTTAAAAGTTTGTTGCTCTTCTTTGGTAACTATTGGTGGGGCCCTAGTCATAAGCAAGTTCCAGTCAGATTCTATTGGCTCTGCATTGCGGAGGTTTAAAAGTAGGGTTCTAAATCAGGTTTGGGTAGGTGTGCTGCCAGATTGTCAGAAATTAGTGTCTAACATTATTACTGTGGTGAATTTATTCCACAAGGCATGGCCAATTGTGGTGCCTGCATACATTGGCACATCATTTATTAGAGGTAGTTGGGTGAGGTCACCGACGAGGATGATTGAACAACCACCAAAGTCTTGGTCTACGGTTTGTGGGAAGCCTTGACGTAAGCGGATGTTGATATCATTTAGTAGGCGTGGGCCGATGAAACTCATTTCATCAATTAATATGTAATCTATATATTTCATTTTCTCTTGGAAGTGTAGTAGGGTTTGGCCTTGAAGAGGTTGTACATCATGGATTGGTATGGACAACCCTGCATGAATAGTGGTGCCTTTAATGTGGAAAGCTGCGACACCTGTTGGGGCTAGGAGTAATAGGCGGGTGTGGTTTGCAGGGGAAAGGGCTTGTAAAGCATATGAGATTTGTGTAATTAGATATGATTTACCAGTGCCAGCTGTACCGGTAATTATCATTTTTAATGGAGTGGACGCAGGGTTTGTGGTGGCATGGGTTTTTATGATTTGTAAAGCGGTTTTTTGCTGAGTGGAAAGCAAGTACAGGTCAGTATTGGGTGGGGGGTATGCAAAAGTGGGGGTGTTTGAAGTTGGATTGTTTCGATAAATGTTGGCCCCGTTTCTTGCAAGCCACAACTTAAGCGACACTGTCCCCAAGGGTGGGTGGTGTCGATTTCTCGTAGGCCGAGCATGGCCAGGTCATCAATTTGTATGCCGTTGGTTGGGTGGATGCAGGAGAACAATTCCCATTCTTCCATTTGTTCTTCCTCAAAAGTATCCATATCTGTTTCAGAGCTGCTGCTGCTTGCTAGACCGTCAGTTTGAATGGGTGCTCTTTGAATGTGCCAGGGCTGATAAGAATGTTGAAATAATTCCCACTGTTGGCAGATTTGAGAAGGTGTAGCACCTATGTCGTTTAGAATGTTTCAGAATGGTTTGTATAGAATCAGCTCACTGAAGCAAAATGCTTCGTAGGTTGATGAGTTACGGAGTGGAATAACTGAGTAGCGAGGGTAAACACGTACTATAGCTACTGTGGGCCTTGGGCGCCATTGGTTTGCATGCCTATGTACACTGTATGACCAGGACCTGCAGACTTCTATGAGTGATAGCCCTTCTAAGTTTGGTGGCTGATGTGTGTAGGACTGAATGATTGATGGAGTTGTGATTTGGCCTGTAGTTGGAGCTACAATGCGCTTGAATACTTTTTTGCCTACCGCTAATGATATAAAGAGCTGGCTGCACATGGAAAGGGGAAATTTTTGTAGCATGTGACATGTTTCTTGGGCCCCGATGTCACGATCTACTAACATTTCTGTCAGGAACTTACTGTATGCAAGTGTAGCGGAGCTTTGAAGGTTGGCATCGGCAGAGATTCTGGTTAGCATGTGGTGATAGCTTTCAGATCTTTGCTCCGCTTTGGCTGCATATTTTGCTATATACCATAGCACTGCATGTTGGCAAGTTACTGGTTGACAGTCCATGTTTGCTCGCCAAACCTGCAGTATTGTGGCATTGTGAATGTTGACTATGTCATCATTATGGGCTGGTGTGTACACAAGCTGCCATTTTTCGTTAATTAGTAAGCTGGATGTATCTTGCAGGGGCCATGGGGCTTTGTATTGGCACTGTAGGTGGGAGCCTTTTTTCTGTAGGCATGTGTTTTCTGAGCATTTGGTGTGTCTTTGAACCCGATTGAGCAGCTCGTTGTAGTCAATCTTAGCACAAGTTGACTGAATAGTGGTTGTGTCTGATAAATAGGGGTCATCAAAAGTGGTACGGTGCATCTTGGGCACACCTTGTAGCTCCATACTTGGGTTCCATGCCGTGACGTAGCTGTCAAAGAATGCTTTGGTGGCCTGTACCTGATTGGGGTTGGCCCAGTCTAAAGAGGCCATATTTGGTGCATTTTCCAGCCATAGGAATCCATGTATATGTGGTGATCCTCTATGTTGCCATTCATATCTGCATAAGCAACATGACTTATGGTTGAGGGGCATACGGGGAGGTAATAATATTATAAAAAAATACAGTGATAAGAGGCATTACCTGTACCAATAGTCTTGGGCATGCAGAGTTTTTTCTAAGAGTTCTTCTCGGAAATATGTGAACTTTCGTTCCATATATGCGGCAACTAAATGTGGGTACCTTATGATGTTGTTAATTCTCCAAGATTGAGCTACTGCTACCAGTAGGGGAGGGGTCTCAGGCATGGCCCTGTGGAGATCTGGCCATTTTGTGTTTGTCGCACTTAAAGCGAAAAAATGTGTCGGTGCACCCAGTTAAATTATCATATCTGATAGCTCCACCCGACATTTAGCCCAAAACGCTCTTGTGCCACGTAAACTTGCTCCGAAACGCATGAGTTGTGCAGTGATTTGTTCGTTTGGTTGGTCTTTTAGGTATTCACGAAGCTCACACATTGTAGTTGGCAGGTCATCATCTATATCTTTTTTAGTGAATATAGAAGACGTTGACTGACTGCGGTGCCGCATCATGAAGTTCAGTAAGAAATACCGGAACCGGGGTGGCTGCCAAACCTATTATCATGGTATCGTAGTAGATGTAGTGCATATTCATGCATAGCTACTGGGCACAACCGGGCCTGTTTGTACATTGCCACGCCTGTGGGAAATAGAGTTGGAAATGCCATAGAGAGCAAGCCTTCTTCAGTATACTCATTGACTGGTGTTGAGCTAATAGTAGGCCAATTGACATGGGGTTTTGTACTAGCTATTTCTTGCTACAGATATTGTTGTATTTCTTCTACTTCTGTATGGCATTAGGTAGGACTGGTACAAATGATGATCCAGGCACATGTTCAGAGTCTACATCGTCACTTTTGGCAAATGTACCTCTTACTACCGGACCAGGTTCAAAACCTGATGTAACAGGTAGCTCCCGTAGCTTAGCGGCAATGTCTGTGTCTAGCTCAGGTAGCGAAGAGAGTGCACTCTCATCAATGCTAACATATTTATAGTAAGGATCATGTGATATTTGGTAGCACAGTGCAACATAAACCCTAGCCCTATGAATAAAGCATTCATACATTTTATTTGCAGCCCCTTTCCTTTACAGTACTAAAATGTCTAATTCTTCAATACGATGGGGCAAAACTTTTAGTATTGAAGAAATGTCATGTGGAAAACTAATTGTGTGGCCATTATATTTGTATTGGCCCTCTCGGGAATGAGTCACATGTATAATTGGATTGATTTAGGCAATAATAATTTCTTCAACTTGCGTTAACTTGGCCAAGACTTCAGGTTGGACTCATGGGTCCATATTGTTCCATGTAGAAAACCGGTTGCCATCATGCTCGTTACTACATCTAAAGCATGTGTTGTTGCCAACCCGAAGCTTAACTTTCATGGCTGGGTAAGATTTGTGGCAAATGATGCATATAAACATGTTGCCTAATGCATCTATTTTTTCACGGAAACTTGTATGGGGATTAGCAATACCTTCTGTAGTTGGGCTGCTAGAGGAGTTGCTTGGCTGCTTGCTTTGTTCAGGCATTTGTACTGTGCTCTTTGGTCTTTTCTGAGCCTTATATGCGCTACGACGACGTCTATTGATCTCATCTGTGTTTTCTTCATAAATTTTCCTTCTAATTGCATTGTCATGGGTTTTTTTCTCATCAGACCCTAGTTTCATTTTACCACTATTGTGATTATCCATCATTACCCTAAAGATTGTACTATTAAACCTACATAATTGGTGCAAATATTAGAAGTGTAACTTTGTGTAAGTTATAAATACTTAGAATCTAGTTCAACATTTTCTTCTGCGAACAAAAAAACAATAGGTAGATAAATATTTACCCTGGTTTGACCTGTTTTACAAAATACTATCTCAAAATTGCCTTCTAAAAATGACTCAAAACAAAAAGGGAAAATGTGACAGGAAAGATTTTTTTGCAAAATGTGGAAGCATGCGAGCTATTTGGAAAGTTGTCTTAAAAATGTGTAGTTTCTACAATTCAGAAAGGACTATGTTGCACAAAAAATAATATACCCACAATGTCCATACATGTTTCTTTTAATTGCAAAAAAAAAACTTGAAGGCTTTGATACTTACAATAGGCTTTGAAGGGTCAACAAAGATGATAAGGAACTCATTTGAGAAAAAAGAAAGAAACCAAATTTTAAAAAAGTGGCGCAAGAAGAAGGGTTTTATTTTTATTTTTTACAGTTATATGGTATGGTGAAATGAACAGAACAATATCGCATTACCTCAAGGCATTTTGTCAAACAGTTCATAGGCCTTGTGCTTTTGCACATAGTTGTACACCAGGTTGTTTAAGGATCACTGTTTTAGTTTTATGCAGAGGCCCAGGTAACATGAATATTTGATTTTAAGTGTTGGAAGGAATGGAAATCAGACAACATAGTAAATAAAATGTCAGGGCGGGTCAGTCACTAGGGAACAATAGTTGAAACCAAGGAAGTAGATACAGATGTGGACAAGACCATGGAAGACAAATGACAGGACCCAAGAAGCAGGTTCTTTTGTTTTATGCAGATGGAAAAGGAATAAAATAAATGATATATTTAATTTTAAGTGCTAGGAAGTAATAGGATGACAGACAACATAGTAAATAGCAAAAAAAAATCTAGGGGGGATGGTGCTGAGGGAACAATATTCAAAAAAGGGAGGATCTACAGATGGGACAATAAGTTGCACAAAAGACAATAGTTATACCAGGAAAGAAGTACATTCTTATTAAAGAATGGAAAATGGAATAAAATAAACTATGAGGGAATTTAATAAACAAAACAAAAACCTAGTTAAGTACCTGTTTGTAAACGCAAGTACGGTTTATCAAAAAAGGTAGTTTAAAAACAGTGAAACACCTTCTAAGAATGGTTTAAGATTGTCCATATAGATCTATTCGTATACAATGCTAGAATAGTTATGGGTGAAAAAACTTCCCAAAAAAAGTAGTTTTTCTGAGTGCATGGAAAGGTATCTAGGCATCTTCTAGAGCAGTGAAACTAGATCTTAGAATTACATGCTAACTCTATTTTACTTATAAGTTGTAGACATTTAATGTTATTTAATCAAAGGTAATCTAAATTCTTTTTTTATGTGCTTGACAAATGTAATTTGCATTTCTAAGCGTAGACTGAGGCATTGAAAAAGTTAGAAAATGTAAAAGATTTACAATTGAATCAAGTGTGGAAAACATTAATGAGGGATAAGTTACATGATGATAACCTATGAATATTTTACACCAAGTTCAAGGTTTAGAAATGATAATGCCACTAGATTGGTCAATGCACAAGAATGCAATAAAAATTTATATGAGCAGAAAAGTGTTTGCTCAACAAAACTTGTAGGAAGCATCTAAATTGAGTGCAACCTATCTACAAGATGATAAAACCTGTTGTAAGAAGGCATTTGAGTAATGTAAACGGAAAGAGATCATTGAAATGCAGCATAGCATTACCAACAAACTAATGGTATTATGCGGGTCCTTAGCAAACCTGATCTTACAACAATAGTGAAATATGAAGCAAAAATAGTATTCATGAGGGAAAGGCCTCAGTTCTAAGGAAACAAATTGAGATCTCCATGAATTTGCTTTTTGTTTTTTTATAAGTTGTAGACAATTAATGTGCACATTCAAACAGTAATTTTTTATGCTTCAAAAAAAATGCGAACTAGAGTATTTACATTACTTAATTGTAGATTGGGCCAGTATGTTAGATGTTTATACTATTACATAAGGTAACCTATGAATATTTGGAACAGATTTGGACAACTTATATGTAGGTTTGATCCAGTAATTGCTATTAGTGACTAATTAATTGTAAAAGTGAGACAACATAAGTAGTCGAAAGCAGCGTACATAGTCATAGAAATTATAAATAATGTTATGTAATGAGTAAGGTTTTTTCCTGTATTAACATTAGTATGCAAAAACCATAACTGTGGCAAAAGTGTATTAGTTGTAAATGAAACAAACAAGTACATATTATTAAAAGCAAACTATAATAGGTACACAAGTTTAATATACAACTGGGGTCGCTTTGTATATTCGATATCAAAGAACCAACTGTTACAAGAGAGTATATATGTAATGATTGTACAAATTGTCATACAAGTAAGTTCAACACTAAGGTGTGCTAGCATTTAACAAAGCATTGACAACTGTATCATGCGTCGGGGAGGCCTTTTTTTGAGAGGCATGTATAATGGTATACGCGAGCTTCTCGTTGTCGTTATATATCTCTTTTTTTACTAGCAAACCAAAATCATATGTACAGAAAAGGACTTGTTCCAGCACTGTGGGTAGTTGATCAGGTTGTTGGGCTATGTCGTACAAAGCCTGGGCAGACAGACCCATTATGCTTGAACCGACATCTTCGAAAGCAGTAGCCCATACTGTGCCCGTAGTATCTTCTAGTAATAGATTCAATGCATATCTAAATGTGCATTCTGAGGAATCGACATTACATTTAGGACAATGCCATGTGCCTTCATCTGTCTGCACTACTTTTTTGCGGCATTGTTTACCATTAACTACATTTGTACATGATGCATAACAAAAGTTACTCATATTTACATGAATAATCGTTTCCATTATTAAAACCTTTTTTGCTACTTGTAATTGTGCTACTTCATGGACACCTGCAATATTGGTGGTATTTATGTTGACAGAACTCAAGCTGACCGGTATAAGTTCCTTGGAATTCAAGGTGGCCCAGGTACGTAGCTGCTCAGCTTCTGGTAATGTGGGGTTGATAAAACATTCAGAGTTAAGCCCTGTTGAAAGTGATTTACCATTAAATGATGTTACTTTAACCCACTTCAGGGCCACAACTAACCTTTCACCTATGCTGCCATGGTACAAATCATGCAATAAGGGCCCTTCACTTTCTTAAAAATCCCCCCACAGTGTAATGTCAATAGAATGGTTAGAAGTGTCGCATATGGAAATGGCACATTTTTTAGCTTCTGTTCCATCTGGCCGGTGGATAGAAGAAGTTTCTGAAACAACCTTTACTACTCCAATGACATCAACATTTGCATTAATAGTTGCATCCTTAATAGCTGCTATTTTTGTAAATTGAAAATTGTCAAACGGTATGTCATTGTCCTCATCAGAGCACAACTGCAACATGGAGTTTTTATTTAGGATAATTTCCCACAAACTATCACATTGGCTACGTTGTTGGTTAGCACATTTTAAACTACCATTGGATATATTGTAAACCCTTTCACGCTGTACAACCTCAAAAAAAATGGGAGCTATACTTCCGAATGCTGTTACAACAACATTATCTCCAGCAACATCTTTAACATTAAAGCTAAACACCTGCCCTGGGCCCCGACTGTTAACAAACTGGTGTACATTCCCTTTCCTTGTTACTCACCCTTTAATAGTCCACTTTGGCTGATATGGGTTTAATTTTTTAATAGGAGTAATGACGGGCTTAGCAGGAACAATAACAAATTTACTTTGAGGACTAGCAGGAAAATTGTTAGGCCCAGGTTCAGAAGGTGGCACCGAGCTAGAAGCAGCCATTAGGAAGCTTTAGCTGTGTTCGAATGGATTGTACCTAAACTGCAAAAAATATATAAATAGTAATATATGTTAATGCTTACACTATTTTAGAAACCTTATTACAATTCGACACATATGTTCAAAAGTTCAAAATCTACTGTGGTAAAAGGCGTATTATAATAAGGCTACTATGAACCAATGCATGTAGAGCGGTTATATTAACGTGATGCTCAACAAAACATTAGAGTAATTTACAAAGGCACATTATTTTTTATTTATTATCAAATGTATAAACTACACACATGCACATATATAATTTGTTTGTACACAAGAGCATTTCACTCATACTGCACATTTGTAAATGTAAAACATAACATAAATTTTATTTACAATGTATTTTATAGCACCTCAACCTCTGCAATAAAGTGTTTGCAAGTAAAAATTGCACAGGAACAACAGGTGGCAAATGGATCCTCAGGCGGCTCAACCTCTTCTGGCACCGTAGTTGGTGTAAATGGATTCTCGGGTGGCTGAACCTCTAGCACCACCATATTTGGTGGTGGGTCCTCGATATGTTGATGCTCATTTGGTGTTTCCTCTGACTCCGCATGTAAGCAGCTAAAACAACAGCAAATGCACCTCCAAAACCCCATCGAAGTAAGAAGTGAGAAAGGCTACACATAAACAACTACTGCGTTCACATTGAACTCATGAGTTCTGAAGAATTCGGCATGGATTTGGTCTGTTGTAGCATAGTTCAAATTTCCTATAATAGAAGGATTCTCTATTTAAGAATTTTCTAAACAAGATTCTTATAACGTTAACTATTACAACCAGGCTCTTGAGAGCAAGAACACATATTTTCTTACTCTCTTAGAAATGAATATATACTCAACGGCTACAATAGTGAAGCACGTGTTTGCAACTTTTCATTTTAAATGTATCATTGTTGTGTGTGTAAAGCTGCAATGAAATAAGAAACATATTTTTATGATAATGCAAAAACAATATGTTGCTATGTGTAACAAGTCTACAGAGATGGAGAAAGGGTGGTGTCATGACCTTATTTATGTAAGTTTCAAACTAAATCTAAACTGAAAATAGATTTTCAGGTGTACTCTATTAAAATTAGTTCCAAAATTCTTGTTTTCTACCATCTTATTATTTCATTGGATTAAGAAAATCTAGATTTATTTCCAATTAATAAATCCGTGATTTAATTAAATTCTTCAAAAGAGCCCCGTAATTTTGTCAAACAGTTGACAGATCGAAATTCATAGGCTGTAGGCTATTTTTTGTGATTTTAATCGTATATTACTGGGAAAAAATTTAAAACTGCAAACATATACAGGCTGGAAATTTTAAAAAACATAAGTGTTTAAAAGTGTTTATATAAAAAAATAATATCTATTTATGTATTTGAATAGATTGTACAAAAATTATAAAAATTACTAGAATTTACAGCCACTTGAAAGAGCTAAACCATCACTAATTTTTGATTTAAACAAGGCAACAGATAATTATTAAATCATTTCAGAGCCAAGAACAACATATTTGCTTACTTTATAGGAATTTATTAATTCAGTACTCACAGCTGCAACGAAATAAAAACATATTACTTTGTTATTGAATTTAAAAAAAATAAATGTACTAAATATTGAAAATAGAGGCTACTCCATATATAATTAAAGTGTGTAAAGTTGTGGGGTTGAGAGAGTAGATGGGGTGAAAGACCAACCAGATCCTATGAAAAAAAAACCAGAAAGAAACCAAGGTTGTGGGAAAGAAGGGATATAAATGGTGAATTAGAAAATCTAACGGAGATAAATTCATGACTGCAATATATAATAGTGTTTGAAACCATGGAAGGTGTGGAGATACAAGTGGGTAACAAAAAAACCGCAGATATATACAGCTGAAATTTTTGAAAAATAGCTGGTAAAACTATATAAAAAAATAATATCTAGGTTGTCATACCCATATTAGATGTTATTTTCTTTGTAAGCACAAAATTATCCTTGTTTAAAATAAACCATGAGACTACATATTTAATGACAGGGGAAGAATTTAATAATTGGGGATGCTACACGTCATTGCTTAGACAGTTAATTCAAAGTGATAATACAATAAGATGATTAAGAAGAGTGTTACTAAATGAGTTGTGTGGAAACATTTCTATGTTGAAAGGACTTGGAACAAAATATGTTCAAAATATGAGCATAAACTATTGATAGGAATGGAATGGAAATTAACATTGAGCCACTTTTAAGCAAAAAATCCCTTCCCCATTGTGGATTAACAAAATAATTTGACGAAAAATTGGCAGCACTAAACAAAAAAAAAAGATGAATGTGTCACAGGGACTAACAGAAACTAGTTCATATCTATAATTGCGAATCTCATCCAATGAAGAGGGGTAATAGAAACTGGTTGATATCTATAATTGAAAATTTCATCCAATGGAGAGACTTCTATTCTTTAAAATTATTCAAAGAAATCACACTAACTATGTTTAAATAGTTTAGTACATGTTAAAAGGAATGAAAAACACATGACCAACACCTACTACAAAAAAGTATAGAATCTGAAGTAAAAAATTTAAAACCCCTGATTCTGAAAATTTAAGGAAACAATGTAGCAAATACAAAAAATTTACACTACTTACCAAGGATAACAAAGCTTATTGAGGTAGAAGAGCTTGCTTTATATGCTCCCTGCTCTATTTTCTTTTCGGAAATGGTCTCCTCCAGCAAAAATCACATAGAAGAACAAATGCTGCAATGTTATTTAAGATGAAATAAAAAACCTTAAGGCCTAAAAATTCTTCAAAAAAACCCTATAATTTTGTCAAACAGTTCACAAACATGTTGCACACAGCAAATTTCATAACATAATCCATCATATTGTATTAGCTCAACGAATTTTGTCAAACAATTCACATGCCTTGTGCCTGTGCATACAACTGCAGGCCAACAGAATGGCAAATGGAACTTAAAAAACATCTGAATTTAACAAATAAAACACAACCAGTTAAGTTGAGTACCTACTAACAAACCAATTGTTCCTCAAATGCCAATGGCCACCTCTAATGAAATCTTGCAAACTACTACAATATTACCCACTATAATCTAGGAAAATATACACCCCCTGTAGTATGCATATAAGAAAATAAATACATCTCTGGACTGGGGGCAGCTACTAATGATACAAGAGGTCAAAATCCAGGTGCAACAAAGGCAGGAAGATAGCCACCTAGGAAAATGGGCCACCGAGATACCACCACCACAAATGAAAACCAAATACATGAAGACAAGTGAAATAGCGTTGCAGAGGCTACATGACCGCTAAAGGAGCCACTAATATGTCAAACCACAAAAGGACAAAAACCAAACGGCATAGGCAGGGTGCCACAAACCAACAAGCAAAAAACAGGACAGCCAGGGTGTTGGGAGGCAAACGGGGTTCTCCAAGGGCAACGACGAAAACGGAAAGGATTTCTCCCGTAGTGAAAACGCCTACAACGTAACTAGCTAATAATTGAATTTTGTCTTAGTGAGTGACTCTCAAATTGTGTTCATTGTGTGTTGTTATTAAGACTCAAATAAGGATATAGACCACTTGGAATTGAGAGAATTGTCTAAAGGGAATGAGAGTTTAATGAGATGATACAAATTTTTTGATGTGGTTTTGGTAATAGCCCTTGGTTTGGCCAGTACCAATCTTTCCAATGGGATATAGGATTGATGGTAACTATAAGGATTTCACACTTGTTGTACACACTAATTATATTTCATCTAGATTAGTGAATTGAGTACACTAAAAGATTGTAAAGGGGAGCTACATGAGGTTATTCTAATTAGAAAACTTCCAACATTAATTATGTAATATCATAACAACACATTAATTCTTGCAAATAATGTATATGATATGATATGAAATTTAAAATACAAGGGGATGAGTGCACTTAACTGATTACATATGGATTTGAGAAGTTTTGGATGTGTAGAGTGTTAAAAATGAGAAATTTGAACCTAAGAGTGCTTCGTTCCTGGAACTGTACTTGGAAAATGACTTGGTGCGTGATCATATAAATCTACTAGGAACATTTGTAAGGTTATACAGTTGTTGAATGGTTTTGGGCTTGCTCTTAATTTTTCTGTGTAAATTTTTGAGGTTGTTACCTGTCTAGAAGTGTTTGTCACTATCAAAACCCTAGTAGTTGCTCATACTGGGAAGCACTCTGAATATTCTTGGTAAGGTCTCAAATCCTAGCCATAGGTTGGAGACCCTGCAAAAAAAAAACATTAGTTGGGTTGAAATATAATCCTTGCACCATCAACATCGATACTACTTTGAAGATGCCTCAAACCACACGTTGTTGTCCACCTAACACGTGATATCTGAATGAATGCAACTGATTTGGCAATCGGAAACTCCTTGAAAATGCCTGAATTGAGTTTGGCTCTTGCTAATACTTAAAGTGGGGATGTTTGAGTGCTTACTTGGTAGGATACTTCAAACCTGTAGTAATTGTTGTCCTAATGATTGTACATAAGCTTTGGTAAGATTTGTGGAGCAATGGGTGCCTTTTGTGCTAGTTTGTGCAATAAGAGTTCATGAGAATGCTAGGTTGTGTCAGGTTAGCAAATTAGGTGAGTTTAACTTGCTTATATATGGGTCCGAAGGTAAATTATCATGGAAAGGACAACCCAGAGGGAGTAAATGACTCAATAAATAATATGAAATTAAAATATCAAATGGAGGATATGTCAGTCAAAAATTGTACGAGTCAGATAGGAGCATATTCCACAAGTTGAAAAAAGTGGAAATTTTTGAACGTGGATGACAAACATGAAAATTGAAGGTTACATCCTATTAGGTGGACTTTTTCTATGGATTTTATGCATTTGACAATTAAAATCTATTGAGGTATTAGTGTGTACAAATAAACAAGTTAGACAAGAGACCTCAGCGTATTTAGCGGGGATAGAAAGAGTGTGTTTTTCTTAGTGTAAACATCAAATCACGCACTTGGGTACATTTCTAGGTCCTAAAAATAGGCTGGCATTTTCATGATTCCTAAGCAAGAAAACTAGTGGTTGACAACTATCTTTGGCATCTTTACTTTGTTTATTATTTTATATTTTGTCTTACACACCCTACAGTCCAGTCGAAACTTTAATCATTTATCTTCCATGGCTTCAAACACAAGCACCCATCTAGGACAGAAGTGCCTAGGTGCTCCTGTCCCCTCAAGGAACCCTTGATCCTTTCTTCTCTTACTCACTCCTTTTGGGTATATTTTATCTTTTTAACATCTTTTTCACTTATGGGTCAGCCTTGTAATTGTAAATTATGAAATTCAAACAAAGGAATCATATAAATACATAGTTATGTGTTTAAAATGAGGGACCAAACACTAAGCATTACTATCATCACTTAAGCTTGCATTCAAAAGGAACCTAAATCACTCCAAGGCATCCATCTAACATCCATTCAAGGGATATGGGACTGCATACTTTGCATATAAAGCATAGGAAGGAAAATTTCATTCTATTCCATCCACACATTCTACTACATTGCTACATTATAGCTAAAGTCTGCTATCAAGTACAACTTACACTAGGGCATCATTATTAACACTCTCACAAGAACTACATGGAGTTTGAGATGTAGTGCAACACTTGATTATAAGTTCACTCTGAGGGTGACCGTTGGGGTTAGTCTGACTCCCCATTCTACATTTTCCTTTTTAGGTTTGATGCAGTTTATGGGCTTGTGCAGGCGAATCTCTCTTTTGCAGGTTACATGTACCTTGAGGGATCATAGTGCAAACATCATATGATTAACAGAGAATAATTACAACACCCTTACAACACAAAAAAAACTAGATCCAAATATTTTGTGTAGTCGTGGGTGCCCAAATCTGGTCATCAGTGCCCAGGCGCCCATGTCCTGCTGTGGGTGCCCCTATCTAACCTTGTTCGCGAGCTCCTAAATTTATAGAGGCTAGATACAACAGTGCTTACATCATTTCCAACACTTATCCCTGCTCAAATCAATTTTAGATTGTGAGTATATCAGCTAAGTCTTCTTATCGCATCCTCTTGGTTAGGGTTTCATACTTTACATGTTATGTTGCTTGTGTCATTTTGGTATTTTATCATTTATACATTATTTGTACATTAGTTACTCTGTAATTAGATTTAATCCAAATTAAATTAAATCACTTAGCAATAGTGCATTGTCAAAACTAGTAGTGTCAAAGAGAAAATTACCAAATATGAGTGTCTGCATTCCCCCCTTTAAGTATGAAATGAAAATTGCATGCTTAAAGGAAAAGATACATGAGTGTGTATACACACTTTGTCTTCACTCAAAGTGTTTTTTACAATGTCTCATCAAGTGTCGGTGTTGGTGTTGGTATGCTCCATGATGAAACTTGCAACACAAAGTGTAGTCAATGTCCATGGTAAATAATTGAATATTAACTCACCTATAAAATGTAATATGTTAAGTTTACATTTGTATAAAGTGAAATAAAGAGATGTAAAATGTGGAAGGAATCCACTTATTTTTTTTACAGAGGGAGAAGCTCTCATTCTTTTCTTACACTTTGATATTTGTATTACTGATCTTGTTGAAGAATCGGGGATGATTAGTGCCCAATTATGTCAAGGAGAAATTAGAGTGTTAGGTACATGTAACCTAATAGAGAATGGAAAGGAGAGAGAAGAAGAGTGATATACCGAAGCACCCTGTAAAGGAAGAAGACTGTGTATCAAAGTAATTCATCAACTATGAAGAACTTACCTGCTTTGGTGCCTTTTGTAATCCCATAGACCACACTGATGTCGATGGAACTAAGCCTAATTCTATAAATAAGGACAAACAATAGTAAAGAGAATGAGAATCCCCATACCCTTCTCATGTGTCACACAACTAAATATAAATTGAATAACATATGTAATGTATTGAAATGTAGATGGAAGGAGGAGACCTATGCCCCTAAGATCCCTAAAATTTTAACTAAAATTGAGTGTCATTGTGGAGGAGGGAAGTAATTTGTGCCCCTATACTGATCTGAAATGAGTCAAGTGAGTATGAAATTGTGCTATGAAACTATACCTATAAGTGAAAATCATGAACTGCAAAGAAAGTTGGTTTAACTTCCCTTGGGCATATGGTCCTGACCAAGCTACATGATTTTGAAAATGTGTATGATTTTCGGAATTTCTATATTTGATGTTTTATTTAGAGTACCTATACAATGTGTATACTTGTATCTTAGTCCAAAAATCTATTTTTGTTTGTTATAGGTGTAGAATAAACCTAGATGAATGTCCCCTCTTTCAAGGCACATGTTATAAATCATTTGAGTGTGCAATTCGAATGAAGAGATGTGCAACCATGTTTGATGAGTATGTTAATCTATGTAGGAAAACATGGAAGGTGATAGTGGTGTCCACCAATGATGGGATCCCAAACATGTAAAGGGGATGCACATGGTGGAAACCATGACTTAAAATAAGAGTTACAATAATGACAATAAGAATAATAGTAATAACGTATGCATAAGGAAAAAAAGTATAGAGATATATCAACAAGGTTTGTGCACATGGTGTCATACAAAGGCATAAATCCTCTGTAGACACCCCAAAATAACCACTATGCATTGTAACTGTTATCCAAATAACTCTCCCAGTTATTTGAATAACGTGTATACACTTTCTGGCTTTGAGCTCTTCATTGCAAGGTTTAGTGTGCTCAAGTTCACATTGGCACATTCCGTTGGTTGCATTTCCTTGTGTACATCCTTTCTTTCCTCATGTTCCCTTGTGTGCTTCCCCTTCTTCCCTTCCTTTTCATTTTCCTATTTTCTCCATCTACCCCTTGCAAACATTCCATGCGCTTCCACTTTCCTGTCAAACATTGCATCCATCCTGCACGTGCATTCCTAGCACTTGCTCCAAAATTTGTTTTCCTTGGTATCCCCACGTGCCCCTTCCTTGCACCTTGCACATTACCTTGTAATAATGTAGTGCCGACTAGGACAAAACTTTTTTTAATAAAAACAAAAAATTGAAAAATAAAGTGTGGATGCATGCTGGTAAGGATGAGGGGATTGATGGGATGGAATATGGGCTCTCGGACAAGGATATTGGCATCCTATGTAGCCTGTAGCATGTCATTCTCATTTCACAATATTTTAAGAACTTTATATGGGATCCTATGTGCAAACCACGTGAAGCCAAGATTTGTGTTGAAAATTTTGTAGAAATCAAATGGTGCCAACGAGTGCATTTCCCACTTAAAAATAAAAATTGTTAAACTAACAATGTGTTACGTGGTGAATGGGGAATATTGTGGAGATAATAATGAAATTGAATGTGCCCTTTCCTGTTAATCTACTCACGTCTCTCCAGGATTTGTCCCTTTCACCTTTTCTTTCACGTGGAACCCAACTATTGCCAACTGAAGCATTATATGGATCATTGTAGTTGTCCTTTAGTTTTGGACATAACAGGCCACCAGGATATGAAACTAATGTTGGCAGATTTGGGTATGGGGTAGGCTCATCTCTTCTGACACATGGAAGGGTGCATACATAGATTCAACCAGAACATTTTACTACCAGCCTGTGCACCAAGTTGAGGTTCTATCAGATGTTGCAGTTGGAAGTGCTTGGGTAGACGGGAAGGAGGAACATGGAAGCATGCATTTGGCATGTGAACTATGCAAAAAAAATCTTGAAAAAAATATGGACTTTGGCCTCCAACCTGATCAGTTTACATTGCCACCTTCCTCCTAGCCTGTGTTAAATAGAGGAATTTTGTTAGATGTTGTATTGCAAGTTACCTAGCTAACATGGATGAGTTATACTAGGAGCTTGTGTCCGTAATTTATAATAGACCAAAATTCCTGAAAGAAACATGGTTTCATTGACTGCAATGGCTGTGGGATATACACAAATGGTTTTGTTGAAAACGTTTAGAAACCTTCAGGTAAAATCCCTTCCTGTGTAAAATGTGGGCTTAGTACAAGTAGATATCCATCAAAGCATAATGGAATTTGACTTTCCTTTGCCCGCCATTCTCAGCCTGTGCCAAATGTGAGTTATAGGACATGGATGAACTTCCGACAAAGCATAAAATATTGAGGAATTTTTGTCAGATGTTGTATTTACAAATGCCTCGGGAGGTGTGGTCATATGGAATATACCCAAACATACTATATGCGGGTATGTATGAATTTTTTAGTCATGTTGGCTATCTTGAGGGAGCTCCAAATTTTATCTTCCAACACCATTTAAACATGTTATTTTATTGTTGGTTTAGTGAAAAATGGGTTCGTTGGGAGAGCTTGAGGATTTCAAGCAAAGGTGAAATGGTAAAATTATGGACGCTCATGATCTGTTTGACAAAATGCTTAAGGGAGATGTTGAACCAAATCCTGCGGTTTCGACTGGCTTCATTCTCTAGGCATGGTTCATCTCCCCTTATCTTTCATTTCTCTTGTGCTTTTAATTTTTATTTGCAACTTAATATAATTTTAAAATATTAAGATTATAATACATTTAATTATTTTATATTAACTTGTTGCAAAATAATAAAATGTCATATCAAAAACTCACGAAATCAAATAATCCTTTTGTATAAAACCATGAACCTTAACCCTCATTCTGAGGTGATTTGGAAAAATTCCTACCTAACTAGATCGCTTCAATATTGTTTTATCGACAAGACGAAATTGACTTCCAAGTAAAAATGTTGACCATCTCCTTCTTTAAATAGATAATTTTACATTTTTTAGAGACTCATTAAGTACCCTTCGTAACTCCGAAAATGGGATGTTAAGCTTCATTCGTGTACCTGGTTATGTGAGGATTCACCTTAACCTTTGGTTTGACCCTGAATGAACATTTGTGATATTTTTGATGCCATATTGGGAGCAATGTTACGCCGTTTTGTAGTTGTAAGAAGCTACTAAAACTATAAAGTTGGCTTTCATTTTGAACCGCCATTTGAAAACTGGATAGGGAAATTATTATCCATTTTCACAAACCTCTAGTGTTCTTACTAGAAAAATTCATGGAACATTCAGTTTGGGGAAAAAAACTTGTTTATATAGTTTGGAAAATCCATTTTGTAGGCCTTCAGTCGTAGTTTCATGAGGTCAATCTGGACCAATTACGACTTGTCACTCCAAAAAACTTGTCACCATTTGAAAATGGTTTTCTAGTTCGCAATCCTGTCAACTCTGATGAATTTTTTCTTATATAGGGGAACTCGTAGGAATTTTCTCGTTGCGCGTTCATCCATCGAACGCCAATTTTGGATGTGGTTTTCTGATCCCTCGAGCTAGCTTTTTTTAAATAGCAACTGGGACAATTATGACTAGTTGCCTTGGACAACTAGCCACCAAATGTAAACCGTTCGCTAGTTCCAAATTCCATCAGTTGCTATGAAATCTTGGTATATAAGCGTACACATATAAATTTAACCGTGGTGTGTTTTCTCATTGGAATACAACATTTGAAAGAGGTTTCTCAACCTTTGAGCCCAATTTGAATGTTTTTGTAGCTCACAAGAAAATGTAAAAATATAAATTTGTGGGACCCTCATCAGGTTGCCAACACACCGTGGAAACTTTTGACACATGTAAATAATTGTTTGGAAACTCTATGATGTAACTTGTGTGAAATAGAACTTTTGACAAAATGGTGTTTCTCTTTCTCTCTCTTCCTTTCTCTTTCTCTCTCATTGGATTACAAAATGAAGTGAAATGAAATGTAATGAATACATGTCCCTAAACCTCTTCTTTCGGTTGGAAATTGTAATTATTATTATATGTGAATGGGAAACTGAAAAATGTTAATTATGTTAGATTAGGGTGGATGTCATGCCAGCGATTTATCACTGATTTCATACTCACATGGTTTTTGCAGGATGCAAGAAAGATGGCGAAAAGACGATGTGTAATTCATTATTTATTATTGTAAAATTTTATAGGTCATTGTAAAATGAATAAATGTATAATGTAGTCTCTTGTTATAGAAAAGTTATATTTGAAATTTGCTAATATGTATGAGATGCTAGTTTTAGAGATATCTTAGGAAATGTGCATTTAATCACTGGTTCAATTTGATTCTTAGTTGTGTATGAAAAAAAAGGGTTTGATATATATATAAAATGAATTTGAAGTTAATATATTTTAGTGCTTTTTTAGTGTTCAATAAATGATTAATTAAGTATTGGGTGGTATTCTTACCTCGTAAATGTAATAAAGAGATTTTAATAGAAACACTCAACCCTAATAAAAGGTTCATGCATAACTTGCCTGTTTGTGTGACCCTTTCTACCATAGAGGAAATTTAAAACCATAAAATTAATTTAAACTCTACACTCGATGGAACCTCCTAGTTTAGGTAAATAAAACCCATAGTTGGAGTTTACCATCACATTCACTATGTTTAGCGACCTTTTGGTGAACCCATCTTTAAGGAATGACATGGTCCAACTTTATCCGGAGTGTGTGGTTTCCTTATAGCTTTGGTAACCGCGAGGAGAATGTCCTCTCTTCATTTTTGTCACCGTGGTTGAGTGGTGAAGACTGACTTGGAAGTCACCTTATGAGCCCTTGTTTGAAGCAATGAATATGCAATGTAACCTTACTATCCGTGGAGTAAGTAGAGCTGATACTCCCTTAGTATCCTTTTGGTTTTTCCCAGTATTACGAGATTAGATCTAGAAAATTGACTTCATTAGTGAATGAAGTCCCTGTGGGATCTAGACGACATAAATGGAGATCATGAAATAGTTTTTCTAGGTCTTAAACTCTTGTTAATGAACTTCTTAGTCCCTCTTAGTTAAATGTTTTACCTTGGCTTCTATCAACATAACACTTGGTCTTTTCTGGAAGGTGGTGTAGCATAAATGTGTCCTCTCGCCTTAAACTCATATATAGTTGAGGGGTAGATCCTTAGGTGAAATTGGAATTAATCTAAACCTCAGTTGATTTGGATGTTAACTTAGAGCTTGTGTGTATCTTCAAGTTTTCTAATCATATTTGTCTTTAAGATGTTAGACAAACACTTCTATAACTCCTTTTACAAGACTGCGCTAATAATAAGACCATAATGTGATGTAAAAATTAAAGCATATAAGATTAAAAATGGGATTTGAGGTTAGGAATAATGCCACTCTTAGAGTCCTTATAACTAAATTAAATATTTTCATTTATTTCAAAGAATATGAACTGCCTTGGTGTGATCAAACTTCGAGAAAACAAAAGATATATATAAATCAAAATGGAGTTCCACCAGTTATTGAATTATAATAACTATGGTAGGGAAATAATTTTTCCGTGATCAAACAATGTTTTTGGGAAAAATATATCTTGTATCTAAATCTCCCTTAAATCTTAATATTGTTATGTGGACATCAAGTCAGATCCACTTGAGTTGTAAGGGTGAAAGGTAGACATTGATTAAATATTTGAGAAGAATATTCTTAATATAAGAACAAGATAACTAAGCACTTTATAAGCAATTTGAATTATGCCAAATAAGTATGTAATATATGGAAATTTTCTTAAAGGATAAAAATCCATCTAAAAAAGGGTCGAACTATAATTTAAATGTGGAATTAAAAAAAATTGTATGTGGAAAAAAGACAAAATCAACCTTATGTAAAAATGTTCTTGGAATGCTTATCATAATTAAGATGTAATCATGGTAATGATGTGTGGGGTGATCAATCCTTAGGTCCCTTTTCTTGTTGTTGGGTTATTGCTAGTATTCGTTCATTTGGAAAGGTGTGGCATTGACATGTCTATGGTGCTGTGTTGTGTCTGTGTGAGTCGATGACTTGTAAGTGTCATGTGCATCTTTGAGTTTTCCTTGGAGCCTTATGGCACTATGTGGTGAGAAATGTAAGTCAAATTTTTTTTTATCCTGGTATTTCCACCTTTGTTTTTGTGTGTGAAAAATTAGGGCGTGATAAATAATTGCGCCTTGACTATGCATTCTCCACTCACTAGTTTGCCTCATTTCCCCACAAAAATTGTGTGCACCTTCCTTCTGTCTCCTTCCTGCATCTCATTCTTACACACGCATAACTTTACACCCTCCCTTGTACCTTTTCATTCCATGTCATTCTATGTCATGCTTGAGTGTGCCACACGTAACTAGTCCAAGTGCAACAATAGGTCACCGAATCCTTGCAACAAATCAATGAGTGACACATGACAGAAACACCAAGAATATTTGATAAGTTGGTCATCCTTTCTACCAATCCTCACGCACCATGTGTCTTGTGTGTGCTGATGAATCTGACAAACTTCCATCAGCCATATCTTTTTTCTACAGAGCTTTGATCGGCACATGCCTAGTCTTAATCTACAACTGCTGACATAGGCTACAATGCTAGAAATTCAAATTCAAATTTTTGGCAGATCTGGTAGGTGAGAAACTGGAAAAAATCTTTCTGGGCACTAATGAGTAGATATGATTGATCCAACCACCTGATTTGATATGATCTGCTCTCTTCCCTTCTCCAACATGCCAAATAAACTTGGGGTAATGTATTTGACAGATTTTTAGGCGTATTTATAGGAATTGAATGATTCTTATTGGTAGTTGTGTTTTAAATTCGGGTTTTACATCCTTCTTCTCTTCTTCTTCCATTGATTCATCTATAAATATAAGAGTTAGGATCATTGTTGATGTTGGACATTTTGGATCCTTACGCATTTTGCTAAGGACTTCATATTTTATGTATTCTGAGTCGTAGACCTCTAGATCTGGCTCATGCATTTGGATACTGACCTTTTTCACCATTATAACAGTTATGTGCATTTTTGGAAGTAATGGAAGCATCATTTTATGACTATTCTTTGTCCTAAGGATGTTTGTTTTCTTTCTTTTTTCCTTTCTTTTACATTGCTTTCTTATTGTGTCATTCTACGTCCCTTGAAGTTCCCTTTCCAGTTGTGTTCAATGAAACTAATTTGATAAATACTTCTTAGTTGTGCTACATGTGCCTTGCCTTCTTTCACGCATTTCCATTAATTTTCACTAAGAACGGATAGTGTTCATCCCTCTTTTTCTGGTGATATCTCCTTTTAGTGTAGTTTCCTTTCATGTTATTCTTCTATCCTTGGTCCCTTGGCATTGTTAGCTTAGCTTTCCCTTTCAGAACTAGGAGTAGCAGTAGCAGTAGAAATAGATAAAGTAACCAACCTTCTCCAGAGATCCGTCTCAAGCGCGTGATGTCCCACAACTTGGAGATGATTCCATTTTTTTCTCAAATGAGTTGATCCTTCCAAGATCTGAGACACGGGTGCAAGTTTGACATCTAACAGTTTCTGGCATGCCTGGTGAGACCATTAATGAAAGCTTAAATTTCATATTGCTAATTTTTGGTGTGTGGACTTAGTATTCCAGCCTTTGGAGGCTCATTTGACGACTCCCAACATCTACAGATCTTTATTTTAGTAGCCCTGAGAAACTTTCATGAGAAGAGTGCATAAAAGGAAAAGTGCAACAGTTGAAGTTTCTTTCGAGTACCTCAAGCTATCCCCAAGAAGAGTTTGTTCCAGAAAACTTGTACACGCATCTCCATCTCTAGTGTGTTGTGCCCATTCAACTCCTCCTCACAACAGATAATCTGTGCACCATGCAATGGTGCATCACCCACCTCCTCCACTAAGGAAATTTGCTAACTTCACCAGAGGAAGTCCCCTAGTTCTGGAAATGCAACATGATATGCCAAATGACACACTCAAAAGTATTCCATACTTCATTGGTGAGAATCAAGTCACCCCTCAGGATCATATCCAGGATATATAAAATGTATGTTCACTCTATTTGATCACACATGACGATGTAGTAGTCAAGCTACTTGTAGCCTCTTTCAAAGGAAAAGTGCTTTAATGGTACCAAGGCTTGAGACTTGGATCTATTACCACATGGGATGAGATTGGAACAACTCTTTGTAATTATTTTGAAGATAAGTCAAATCACCTATCTTTGGTGGAGCAAATGAAAACAACAAGGAGGGAACCTAACGAGCAGATGATTGATTTTATAATTAGATTTCAGAAGACTTGGGACAAAATCCCTCTTTTGGAAAGACCTACAGCCCAACATGCTTTTATGTATTATCTAAAGGTGCTGAAAAACAATATCTCAGTCATGATTCAATTCATGGGAGGTAGGACTTTATCAGCCACTTCTAATATTGTAGTAACGGCAAAAAATAGTCTTATTCAGGTGGGAAAGATAACTCCTAGACCACCTATGCTCTTGTTCCCAGAAATGTCACAAGTGCCCCAACCTTCTGTGGCCCCTATTCCTATTCCTGAGCAAAGTGTACAACTTGTTGTATCAAAATCCTACTCTTCGGCGTGGCAAAAAGAAGAAGAAGAATTGAAGACCCTGATTATAAATTTTTCAAACAAGGTCATATCATTAGAGAAACAACAAGTGCAATCCTATAGAGGAAATTATAATAAGGTGCATAGCCAAAGCAATCAACCTTGGTGGAATCAATATGGAAACCAAAGATACACGCCCAACCAGCAGAATGATAGATGGCATGCTAATGCACATCTTCCCTTGCAAGTTGTTCCTCCCATGCCCTCTCTTCTAGCACCTAGTGAAATTCATGTGCTTGTTCCAAATGATGCTTCCCTTGCAACATGCCTCATAGTCAATATCATTCTACCAATGCTCCATGTGCACAAGCTTACATGATCCATAAATCTTCCACCTATGAGCCTTCAACAAGTGTACCTGAAATAGAGAACTAGGAGGGGCCCGCAATTCCTCCTGATTCCAATTTGATGTTCTTTGGCACCTATGAATTTTGTGAAATCAATCAAGCTGTAGATGAAACAAATAGACTACATGCCCAAGTTTTGGAAAACAAAAGATACAAGAAAATATTGTTGGAGTTTGGCACATAGGTCACAATCCCACTAACACAAGGAAACCCTCAGAAGTAACTAAGATATCAAGTAATAAAAGTGCTCAAGTCCCTACTCAAGAGGTCCCGTGCAAAGATTCTCTAGAAGTAGTGCGTGCCCCTCCTTTGGTAGGTCAAGCCTCAGCTTTAGCTAAATCCCCTGCTTCCGCACCTAAATAGTCAAAAAATGATGTCGTTGTACCCCAAATGCATAAATTAGTGGGTCTTCCATTTAACATTGTGGACCGGATGAATAAGAAAAATATAAATGTCACAATGTGGGACTCCCTGACCATTCTAGCTCAGCATAATTTATCGTATGAGGCTTTGGCCCAACTCCGATGCACATATGCAACCATCCACAAACCATGTGTTGCTATCAATATTTGTCAATAAGAAGAGAAACAAGTAATATTGTTAAAACCCTACCCTTCTATATGTCCTTGATCATAGGAAAACATTTGGTCCATAACTGTATGATTGACTCAGGTGCTAGTACTTCTGTCATGCTTAAGAAGATAGCTGATGTCCCAGGTCTTAAGTATAGCCTCTTTTCTAAAGGAGTCATGAAACTTGATAGCTCAACCGTTACTACCTTAGGAGTCATCAAGGATATTGAGTTAAACCTTCATGCATGTCTAAGCCTCACCATAACTCAAGATGTATTTATCATTGACGTACCTCCTTTGTTTTCCCTATGTCTATCAAGAGAATTTATTACAAAAGTGGGTGGTTACTTATCTTCTGACTGGTCTCATATGTTAATCAAGACAATGTATGGCACTCGGCTTACCACACAAGTTAAGCCAATATTTTCCTATCATGTAGAGTCATATGTCTCATTCCCTCTCTGAGCCAAATGTTTAACCCAAGACGAACAAGCTTCAGCTCCTGAAGAGCATCCTCTTCCACATTCTATTCCTGATCTAGTACTCGACTAGTGGGAAAAGAGGCACCATAAATTAGACCCATATGCTGAAGAGCTGAAAGCTTATGAAACTAGGCTTGGTAATTACTGGATTCTTGAAGAAGAAGTGGTGCTGCCACACACGCTCAAGAAAGAACAAGTTAAACCTGGTCTATGGAAATTATACTTTGAGGGATCCAGAAGCATAAACGGTGTGAGAGTAGGAGTGATTCTCATTTCCCCTAAGGATGAGAAATTATTCTTAACACACAAGTTGCAGTTCACATGCTCCAATAATGTAATAGGATATGAAGCATTGGTGCACGACCTTATTATTGCTGAAAATAAGAAGATTAAGGCACTGCAGATCTTTGGAGATATTGAATTGGTTATCCATCAAGTCACCAAAAAATTCTAGGAAAATAATAAGCTTATCAAATCTTATAAACACAAAGTTTGGGAAATCCTTGAGAGCTTTGATGTTCTAAATATATAGGTGGTGCCACAAAAAATGAATAAAGAAGCCGATCAAATGGTTTCACTTGGTTCATAGTTCTCTCCTGCTGAGGAATTTATCAAAGGAAACACTCAACACATTAAGATGGTGATTAGACCATCAATTCTTGACAATAACACCAACTAGGAAGTATTTGATAGCGACACGCCGATCGTCTAGTTCATTCAAAATGAAGTTGAGTTATCATCAAGCATGCAAGCTAACTTGCATGAAAGATATGGTGACCAAGTGATTTAATTGAAGTCAAATAAGATTCCTAAAGGGCTGGTCACCTTAGAGAAAATGTTTGGATGTGATGATGAGTTTAAGGGTGAAGATAAGTATATGCATGTCACGTACAAAGATTTCTCCCCAATCACTATTATGTGTGGAAAAGAGTTGTTACTTAGTAAAGCTTGCGCACATGATGAAAAATAGGCCTTCATATCTCTCTATAAGAAATAAAATGATATCTTATCATGGGAGTATGAAGACCTCAAAGGTTTTGATCGAAGTGTTGCTCAAAACTCCATTGACCTTGATCCTGGTATTAAGCCCGTCAGACAAAAACAACGACTAGTCAATCCAAAGATAGAGCCCTTCATGAGAAAGGAATTATCCAAAATCATTGAGGCGAAGATAATTTTTCCCATCAAGTACTCTACTTGGGTCTCGAATCTAGTTTCGGTGCACAAGAAAAATGGTGAAATCAAACTTTGTGTTGATTTCAGAGATTTGAACAAGGCATTTCTAAAGGATCATTACCCGTTGCCTTCAATAGATCAAATTTGCCAGACTGTGGCTGGCATGCAAATATTCTCAATGTTGGATGGGTATTCAGGTTTCAATCAGATCCTGGTTAAGGAGGAGGATCAATTCAAAACAACATTTACAACCAAGTGGGGAACATATGCATACCATAAGATGCCCTTCAGTTTGTCAAATGCATGCGCAACATTTCAATGCACCATGGACATTTCCTTTAAAGGTTACATCAATGATTCCATCTTGGTTTACCTTGATGACATTATAGTCTTCTCAAAGCAGAGCACATATCATATGACACACCTGGAGAAAGTCTTTGAGAGATGAAGAAAAATTGGGGTATCTCTTAACCCTAAAAAGTGTAATTTTGTTGTGGTGCAGGGAAAGCTTTTGGGTCATGTGGTTTCAAAGGATGGCATCATAATTGATCCTGAGCACATCTTAGCCATCCTATCTCTTTCCCTACTGGTGCAAAAAAAGGCCTTACAATCCTTCCTGGGTAAGATCAATTTTGTTAGGCATTTTATTTCTAACTTTGCGGGACTGGTAAGGCCAATCACCATGATGCTCAAGAAGGACATAGCTTTCAAATGGACAACAAAATGAAAGAAAATATTCAATAGAATCAAGCATGAAATTTCTCATGCACTAGCACTCATCAACCCAAATTACTCAAAGGATTTTATCCTTTATGCTTATGGCACTGATGCAAGTGTTTTTGCTGTCCTAAAACAAGAAAATGAACAGGACTGGAACAACTAGTGGCTTTCTAGCTAGACATTAAAGGATTATGAATTAAAATATAGTCATATAGAGAAAAAAGTCTTCTCCATCATGCGCGTGCTCAAGAAATTCAAGAGTATTCTCACCAATCATATTAAGGTGTTAGTCTCCCACTCTTCTGTCAGAGACTTCATCATGGGAGAAGAAATCAATGAAAAGAGAGCACGATGGGTGACCAAAATCATGGAATATGATGTGAATATCAAAACCACAAAGCTGGTAAGAGGTAGCACACTATGAAAATAGCTTGTTAAGGACACACACAATGAATATGAGACTTCATTATTTCTTGATGAAGCTCTCCCGCGTGTAAAAATTGAACAAAATACAAATCTTGGTGCATGTAATTGAATGAAGGACATGATCATGTTCATTTTCAAGGGAGCATACCCTCCTAGCTTAAACAAGAAAAAGAAAAGACATCTAAGGTTACAATCAGTCCCTTATGTTTTGATTTATGGACTTCTCTTTAAGAAAAATATTGATGGTGTGCTATTAAGGTGTATCAACGGTGCACAAACTGAAAAAGTGTTAGCAGAATTTCACGATGGATTATCTAGTGGAAACTTCTCTGCCAAGACTACAACAATGAAGATCATAATTACATGTATCTTTTGGCCTACTTTGTTTGTAGATGCACATAAGTGGGTTACAAAATACAAGGAATGCACCTTCTTTGCAGGAAAGAAGAGATTGGTAGCACTTCTCCTCTGAATAATCCAAGAAAATCAACCTTTTGTGCAATGGGGTATCGACTTCATAGGAATGATCAATCTACCATCAAGTGTTGGACACAAGTGGGTGCTGAAAGCTACATACTAATTCACTAGATGGAAATAAGTGGTCATAAATAAGGAATCAACTGAGTTAGTCATCCTTAAATTTCTCAAGGGTATAGTCACAAGGTTTGGAATTCCTCAAACCATTATCTATGATAATGCAAAATCCTTCATTGGCACTAAAATCACTAATTGGGCTCTAAATCAAGGCATCTACCTTAAGAATTCTTCCAACTATTACCCCTAAGGAAATGGTCTGGCAGAGTCAACAAAAAAGAACCAGATTAGGATCATGAAGCACACAATGAACATTAGCCAAAAGTAGTGGCATACAAAGGTCTCACGCATGCTCTAGGTAGATAGAATCAAAATTAAAAAGGAAATAGTAACTTCACCTTACAAGCTTTTCTATGACAGAGAGGCCCTTCCTTTGACGTTACGGTTGAACTCATTGGCGCTTGCCCAAAAGCTAGAGCTTGAAGGTGTAGAACATAGAGAAATTTGAATGAAAAAGCTTGTTAATCTTGAAGAATCAAGAAAATCTACTATGATCAAGCTAGAATAGCATCAACAAACAACAAAGAAATGGTTTGACAGAAAGGCTAGGCCTCAATATTTCAAAGTTGGGGACTTGGTCTTGAAATGGGATGCTAATAATAATAAACCAGGGTGCCATTCAAAGTTTGATGCACTTTGGAGTGGTCCATACATTATCAGTTTGTGCAAAGAAGATAACTCTTTCGAGTTAACTCATCTTGATGGAGGCGTGCTACAAATCCCAGCAAATGGGATCTATCTCAAACCCTTCCAATAAGTTTGCTACATTGTCTTGTATATATTAGATTAGTTTTAATTCCTCCAAGTGTGCTGTGCGCACATTGTTTGTTTGTACATAGTTCTTTCTTCTCACATGCTTCCTGCGAGCACTTTTCTTTTACTTCTAGAATTCTGACAATTTTCAGTAGTTTGTAGGATTCATAATAGAGTCAAGAAATGATCCTTAAAATGACTTCAGGGGTAGTTCTTCAAAGTTGCAGATCAAAATTTCATGATTACATAATAGATTCCATGTCCAATGGATGCTTTAGGCTATTGATCTCCTTCATCTAGCAGTTAGATGGCCCCAAAAGTCACCAAAAATGTTAACCAAATAACTCTCCAAGTTATTTGGGTAACTTGTATACACTTTTTGGCTCTGAGCTCTTCATTACAAGGTTTCATGCACTCAAGTTCACTTAGCACATTCCCTTGGTTGCATTTCCTCGTGCACCTGCCTTATTTTCCTCACGCACCCTTGCATGCTTCCCCTTCTTCCCTTCCTTTTCCTTTTCCTCTTTGTTCCATCTTCCTCTTACGTGCATTCCCTGCACTTCCACTTTCCTCTCAAAAATTGCATCCATCCTGCATGTGCGCACCTAGCACTTGCTCCAAAATTTATTGTCCTTGGTATCCCCATGTGCCCCTTCCTCGTGCCTTGCACATTACCTTGTAATATTTATGCCTTGACTATGCATTTTTTGCTCACCAATTTACCTCATTTACCCATGTGTGTTGGGCATGCCTTGCTTCTTCCTCCTTCATGCACCTCATTATTTCTTGCACATACCTTTGTGCCCTCCATTGCACCTTTCCGTGCCACACCATTCTCTAACATGCTTGAGTGTGTCATATGCAACCAGTCCAAACATGAAAATATTGCATTGAATCCTTATAATAAATCAGTGAGTGATACGTGGTAGAAACAACAAGAATATTTACACAATTAGTATCCTTTCAACTAATCCGTGCATGCCACATGTCTTGCGTGTGCTGAGAAATCTGACAAACTTCTGACAACCATATGTTTTGATATAAAGCTCTGATCGATGTGCACCTAGTCTCAACTAATAGCTGCTGACATAGGCTATAGTACTAGACATTCAAATTCAAATTTTTGGTGGATATGGTAGGTGAGAAACTAGAAAACATCTTTTTGAGCATGAATGAGTAGATCTAATTACTCCAACCACTTGATTTGATATGATCCATCCTCTTTCCTTCTCCAACATACCAAACAAACTTGGGGAAATGTATTCGACATATCTATAGGTGGATTTATAGGCATTGAATTCTTCTTACTGGTGGTTATGTTTCAAATCCAGGTTTTCCCTCCTTCTTCTCTTATTCTTCTATGGATTCATCTATAAATATAAGAGCTAGGATCATTGCTAATGGTTGTCATTTTGGATCCTTATGAATTTTGCTAAGGACTTCATATTTTCTATATTATGAGTCATAGACCTCTAGATATGGCTCGTGCATGTGGATATCAACCTCTTTCGCCATTGTAACAGTTCTATGCATTTTTGGAAGTAATGGAAGCATTGTTTTGTGACTATTCTCTTTCCTAAGCGTGTTTGTATTCTTTCTTCTTGCCTTTCTTTTACATTGCTTGCTTTTTGTGTCATTCTATGTCCATTGCAGTTCCCTTTCAAGTTGTGTTCCATGAAATTGATCTGATAAATACATTCTAGTTGTGCTACATGTGCCTAGCCTTCTTTCACACATTTCCCTTCATTTTCTCTCAGAACGGATAATGTTCATCCCTCTTTTTCTAGTGCTATCTCCTTTTACTATAGTTTCCTTTCATGTTATCCTTCTATCATTGGTCCCTTCGCATTTTTAGCTTGGTTTTCCCTTTTAGTACTAGGAGTAGCAGTAGCAATATAAATAGATAGAGGAACCAACCTTTTCTGGAGATCCATCTCAAATGCGGAAGGTCCCACAACTTGGAGATGGTTCCATTGTTGTCTCAAATGACTCGATCCTTCCAAGATCCGAGACACAGGTGCAAATTTGACGACCAATAATAGCCATTCAAAATCTTATTAAACACATTCTCTCTCTCTAGAATTAATTTAATTAATTCTATTATACCCTATGACCCCCTTAGCTAATTTTATTAGCTAATTTAATATCAAATTAATTAAATAATTCCATGCATATCCACTTTCATATTTAAATAAATTAAATATTCTCATATCCTATCCACCACCTCAACTCATGTTGACTAAAATTCATGACTAAAGCTCAAAATCATTATTAAATTCAAGAAGATATGTTTAAATTAACTCAAATCATGAATTTGAGTTAACTAAAGATATCTCACTAGTCATAGAAATCCAAAATTAATTCACATCCTTCTAAAATCAAATCATTCATGACGCTTTTTGGGTGAATAAAATAAAAGATATGAAATTAATAGTCAAAAACATGTGCAACCCCTTACTAACTCAACAATGACTCATCCATACAAATCTAGAATAACAATTCAACTCTTCAATTAATTTGAAAACTCATAAACAACTCATTCATGTTTAGTTATCTCTAAATCAACTCAATCTAAACTTAGCTTGAGGATTCACCTTCCTCAACTACACATCAATGGTCTTTCCTTCACAAATCATCCAACAACAAGCTTGAGATTTCATATTGTTATTATGTCTAAGTGCTTAGTGAATCAATCAACCATTTATATTATTATTCTTCCAATATCATATCAAATTAGTCGTCTTCATGCTCGTAGCTTGATCTATCTTCTATTCGAAATACTTCTTGGAGCATTAAAAAAACTACAAAAGCTTAAAATCAATTGGATCTAACATGAGCATCACTCAAACATGCTCTTACAGTTAGTTCTAATCTAAGGTGGATTTTAATCTTATCAAAAGGAAGTTTTGTTGTACTTGTTTTATATTTCTCCATTTATGTAATTTCCATGGTTTACAACCGTAAACATGGGACACCCAATATGTCACAAGACAATCAAGGCCCTTAGTCTTGTAAATATGAGAGCAATATCACATAAGATAGGTATAGAGCCACAAACACGGGACACTTATAGTGTCACAAGATAAGCAAGACACTTAGGACACAATTAGTGAAACAAGCAAATTGTAGACACAAAATATATGTACTTGGGTACATTTATAGGTCCTAGTGCATACTAATATATACATGATTCCTAATCAAGAAAACTAGTAATTGAGAATGCCTTTTGGGTATTTTTTTGTCTCTTTAACTTTTATTGACCTCACACACCCTACAACCATGCCGATATTTGATTGATTTATCTTTTATGGCCTCAGACACTAGTGGCCATTTATGATAGAAGCACTTATGACCCTCTCTAGCCCTTTCTCACTCTTTTAGGTCTCTTTTAATTCTTGTGCATCTTTTATACTTTTGTGTCGGCCTTCCACTTATCAATTATGAAATTCAAACAAGGGAATCATTTATATACATAGTTATAGCTCTCAAATAAGGGGCCAAACACTAAGCATTACATACTATCACCTAAGATTACATTCAAAGGGATAACAAAATTACAAAGCATCCATATAGTAGATCTATACAAGGGACACATGATGTATCACTCTGCATACACAACATAGGATGGGTAAGCTCATTTTATTTCATCTCACACATTCTATAAATTTGTTGTATTCTAGATCTATCATGCTATCATTGTGTAACTTACACAAGGGCGTCCTAGGTCATCATTACACACACATTCACACAGAACTACATGGAGTCTGAGATGTAGTGCAACACTTGGTCATAAGATCATGCTTTAGGTGACCTCAGGGGTTAGTCTGACTCCCCATTCTACATCTTATTTATTAGCTTTGATGTGGTTTGTGTGCATGTGTAGCTATCTATCTATTTTGTAGGCTATAGGTATGAGAGAGGAAATTGGAGAAAAATCAGAGTGACAAAAGAGGACCAACAACAAAGCTCTTCCAACCCAGGAAAGGACAGAACCTAAGCACCTGAGTGGACAATAGTACCCAGATCAGTCACTAGCACCTAGGTGCTCCTGTCCTCCCATGGGTATTTCTATCCTACACATTTATGAGTCTCAAAATCTCTAGTGAGCCTTGAAAACACTGCTTCTAGTCTATTTCAGCTATTCATCTGCCCATATCATCATCAGGTCACATGAAACCAACTAAGTCACCCTCTCTCCCTCTCTTGCTTAAGGTTTCATATTATTGCATGCTTGGTGCTTGTCCATTTACTGCATTTTATCACTTATATATCATACATTACAATAGTTACTCTGAAATATAGATTTAATTCAATTTATATTAAATCATTTAGTGAACCCCACTCGTGATCAAACACTTGGATCCTTATTTTTCATATTTGATTAGATCTTATTTAATGGATCCTCAAGTCTCCTTTCATCAATACTTCAAATGCACCCACCTTGTAAAGATTTTCTCTAAAAATACCTAGATACTATGTACCTCCCTTCCAATACATTTCTCACAAAAGTAAGTGCCATTTTTTATCGTCTCTCCGACAACCCTATCAATATTGATACCACAACTAATCAACCCATCTTAGAGTAAATTCAAGCTTTACACCATTTTTTCAAGATAAATTCAAGCTATGGAAACCATGATTACATCCCTCAAAGATGAAATCCAACATCTTAAGGATGCTTCTCATACCCATGCTAGTTCTTCTTCTACACCTCATCCTAATCTTATGTCTACTACATGTGCTCATATAAGTGAACCCCAAGTCTTACCACTACCAACACCTCTCAAGTTTGATCTAAATGCTAAGCAACATGATATTCTTCTTGAGCTCCTCAATCACTAGTTGATCAACTTGCCACCTAATCATTACTACCCTCCTTATCATCTTGCAAAATACAAAGGTCTCCCATTTTGCAATTATCATTGAATTAATGGACATCATGACAATGGTTTCTATGCTTTAAAACAAAGAATTAAGAACATTGAGCATCAAGGGTTTTATTTCATTTGCTACACAACATTCTACTACATGCTCATCTCCAATTGCTAAATCCTATTGGGATCCCAAATCTCAATCCCTCTATGTCTAATGAGCATCATGCCATAATTATTAATGTTCCTTCTTTGGTAAGTCAAGAGTTTCCTATCTAACCCAGTGTCATACCACCTTTGAAAATACTTACCCCTTCACCTCCTCCTATCAAGTCCTCTATAGTGTTACCAATTCCAATTAAGAAACCACCTTTAAAAATATGTACCCCATTACCTCCTCCTATCAATTCAAGTTACAACATTACCAATTCCAAATCACCAACCACTAGCCAAACAAGACCAACCAATTCACCCTCGGATAACTAACCTCTTTAAACATACTCCTATCAACCCAAAACCCAACCCTGGTCCAACTCTTACTTCTGCCTACCATTTTGATGACTCTATCTCTTATCATGCCACATCTCAAACTCTCCCAAATCATGTTCTCTCTTGTCACCACATAGATCTCCATCACTGGTACACTTGGGGGGCATATCCACTTTCTACCCCCTTTTCCATACAGTATCAATTATCTCTAGTTCACTACTACATCACGCTCCATGCTTCATGCCTAATCTTTCTCATCACTGGTCACACTTGGGGGGCATTGCACTTTCTATGTTACCCCCTTTTCCATAACTATCAATTATCTCTAGTGTCTACTACTACACTTCACGCTCCATGCTTCATATCTAATCTTTCTCATCACTCCTACACCTTTGGTACACACATTGTACCTTCATTACCTGATGACACACTCTAGTGCTACGATTCACACTTGACTTTTGAGGGCACACTTCATCAATGAACCTCACATCCTCTAATCTTGCTGCAGTTAGAGCTCAATATTTCACAATACATTTTCATAACATTTACTAACTCACTCTCACTCTATGCTTCATGACTATATTCTCAGCATCACCACATCATTGATTCACATACTTTATCTTCATTACCTGCATGACGTACTTGAATCTAGTGCTATAGTTCACACTCAATGATATTGAGGATACATCTTTTCTAGCATCTCACATAATAAATGAACACTCTAGTTCCACATATAATGTTGACACTTCACACTTTGTACTTCATGATACATATTTTCTAGTATCTACTCTCACACACAACACACTCATTTCCCGATGACACACTCTTGTTCTATGGTTCATTCTTGACTGTTGAGGGAGCATTTATAAATGAACCTCATCTCACACACATCTACTGGGGGGAAACGTGGCTCCTCCTCTCTTCACATCTTACACATCATCACAACACATCACACTTGCACACGACATTTGCATAACTTGGTTGCATTTACTCTTGTTAGCCTATACTACTTACATGTTACACTTTATTTCCTATGTTAGCCGGATTCTTAGTATGTCATTATATTTTTCTATATACACATGTGCATTCACTTGGTATCTTAAGGTGAATGTAAGACCTTTCACAAATTCATACACAATGCATGATGCTCGACACTACTCTTACCAGTCCCCATTGAGGCTCCTGGGGGCATCTACCTTTACTACTCTCATACTTCACACATCACAGGTTCTATTGTCACATTATTTCATTATTGTCACTTTAATTTTCACTGATCTATACATGCTTTGACATACTATTTATCTTTCTAACATGCTAATGGGTGCTTCATGTGTAGCATTTTCCTTGCAAGATCAATACAACCATGGTTATCTGTCACTTCTTATTTCCTATTATTTTCTATTTTTTGTGGGTTATGCCCTATGTCTTCTTTGATCATTGTATGTTTTTGGCCACTTCGCCCTAATTATCTTGTGACATTGTGACCAATGTCCCATGTATGAAACCCACTTTTCATGGTCCATCTTGTCTTCCTATTTGTTTGTTACATTATCTTCTCTTGCATGCTAGCTTTACTACACTAACACTTGTTACTAGCCTATCTTGTTTGCATGTGCCTTGGTTTCTACCATGCACATTCCCTATCTCTTATAGGTATCCACTTCAGATATTAATATAATAGTTTCTGGTCCTCTCCTTTGGGCCGCATTCTCCTATAGTCGTCATATACACCTCAAACGAGGGGGGTCATCTATTGGGTAAACAAGTCACCCCTACAACAACTTAGAGCTTCAATACAACATCAGCACAGTACATAATCAACACATGCACATAGTTACATATTGGCTCAAAATTATACTTGGGCCCAAAATACAGAGTAGGCACTAGCAATCAGACTTGGATAGTAGCGATGGGTGCTTGTGTCCCCCTGGGCACTCAATTTCTTCAATTCTAGAGGTTAAAAATAATTTTCTCACTCCAACACAGTTTACATCATTCTCTAGTAGCAGGAAATTGCCTCTAACTATAGAATTTAGTCTATCAGTTACAATCAAGACAAATCAAAAATATTGAGACAAATCAATGTACCATCTATAGTGGTTCTTATTCGAGAAGCATCATAGAAGGATAGAAAAATATAGACCTCTCTCCCCAACACTCTTATCTCAAGGCATGAGATCACCCCAAAAACTCACTCTTGGCGTGAGATCACCCAAAAAACTCACTCTTGGTGTGATATCTCCCAAAAACCTCACCAATCAAAAATCAAATTCAGAAACTCCAAGTAAATCATGACAATTATCTATATCTTACACTTCTCATACATCAAGTTCACACTTTTTTTTTACTTACTTTCACGCTTTTACTTACTTATACACATGTATTACTCTTGATTTCTCATATACATAAATTTGACTACTCTTCTCACTCTTATTTTGCATAGATCTATCCTTAATACGCAACAAGAAGTAGCTCACATTAGCAAACACAACACATTATTGTGCATAGAATTCACATTACCTATGCATACTACTTCCCTTTCCTAGTCTCCACGCTTCACTTTATGATCACTTCACGCTTCACTTGTCCACTCGGCACGCTATCGGCTACACTCTTCTCTACATGATCATAAGGTATGCATCTTCTATATAATTTATGTTATCAATTTATTCACTCAACAACATAAAGTGGGGGGAAAATCTAGACACAAAATCTATGCATTTGGGTATATTTCTAGGTCCTTGACCATACTAATATATACATGATTCCTAAGCAATACAAATAGTAATTGAAAATCTCTATTGGGCCTTTTGCTTTGTATTTCATACTTTTATTGACCTTACACACCATACAACCATGTCTGTATTTAACTAATTTATATTTTATGGCCTTAGACACTAGCACACATTTAGGACAGAAGCACCCAGGTGCTCCTGTCCATCTTGGGCACTCCTGACCCTATTTATCATTTTATCACTCTTTTGGGTCTATTTTACCTCTTGGGCATATTTTACACTTTTCAGTTGGCCTTCCAGTTTTTAATTATGAAAATCAAACAAGCAAGGGAATCATATATATACATAGTTATTTCTCTCAAATAAAGGGCTGAAGCACTAAGCATTATCTACTATCACCTAAGCTTGCATTCAAAGGCACAAGAGCATTACAAAGCATCCATCTAGCACATTCACTCAAGGGACAAGGGTTACATCACTCTACATACACAACATAGGAGGGGAAGTTTATTCTATTCCATCTCACACATTCTATACATTTTTTATATTCTAGATCTATCCCACTATCATTGTGCAACTTGCACAAGGGCATCATATGGCATCATTACACACATAAAACTACATGGAGTCTGAAATGTAATGTAAAACTTGGTACTAAGATCATTCTTCAGGTGACTGTCGTGGTCAGTCCAACTCCACATTATGCATCTTCTTTATTAGGTTTGATGTAGTTTGTGGCTATGTACAACTAGGTATCTATTTTGTAGATTATAGATGTGAACAGTGACATTGGGACAAATATAGAGTGACAGAAGAGGACAAAAAATGAATCTCTTCTATCCTAGGAAAGGACAAAAATTGAGAACCTAAGTGTACACTAGTGCCTAGATCAGTCACTGATGTGAGAATCTGTTCACCTGTGGGGGCTTCTATCCTACACATCTCCAAGTCTCAGAACCTTCAATGAGCTTTGATAACATTGCTTCAAATTTGTTTAAGCTATTCACCTACCCAGATCACTGTCACATCACACAAAATTAGCTAAGTCACCCTCTCTCCCTCTCTTGCTTATGGTTTCATATTATTTCATGCTTGTTGCATGTCTATTTACTGTATTTATCACTTGTATATCACACACCACATTAGTTACTGTGAAATATAGATTTACTATAATTTATATTAAATCATAAATAAAACACATAATTAACAAGCATGTGATGAAAACAAGAGTGTCCGAATATGATAAAATAATATATTAACTGATATAGATAGAAACATGTGAAGTAAGAGGTGTCAATGTTTTACAAGACACATGAATTAGTCTTGTTAGATCAAAAGATAACATGTACACAATAAATTTAATCATGTTGGTGTGAGATTTTTTACCACCTCACTAGGTGAGTCATCTCACTTAGGTGGGAGCATGGATCATAGGTGTCATATTAGTTATGATAGATTCCGTCATTGAAATTTTCATATGTGTAAGTGTGTGTCATAGGAGTTACATTCCCCTTTCGGAAAGTAACTCATCTTCTCCATCATGGAGGAATCATTAGACTACATGGGTGTTACTCAACAGTCCCCTATATGTACATCCTTCTCCTTGATCTATGAGTATTCCATTCCTTTTAGAGTCTTATTACCCTTGTTGTATGCACATTTATCTCATGGTTGAGTTTTTTCTTATTGAATCTTGAAGCTACTCCATCTCAGTTGAGTGTAACTCCTTGATGCACACTATTGGTGTTCAAATATGCACCCGTATATTGGATCTTGGAATGAATGATTTATTTGAGACAACAATGGAACCATCCCCAAGTTGTGGGACCTTACGCACTTGTGACAAATATTTGGAGAAGGCCAGTTCCTCTATCTATTTCAAATGCTACTACTACTCATAGTGATGGAAGGGAAAACTAAGCTAATAATGCCATGGGGCAGGAACAAAATAATAACATGAAAGGAAACTACACTAAAAGGTGATAACACTAGAAAAGAGGGATGAACACTATATGTTCTGAGTGAAAATGAGAGGAGATGCGTAAAAGAAGGCTAGTCACTGTGTAGCACAACTTAAAATGTATTCACCAGATCAGTTTCATGGAACACAACCAAGATAAGGAGTTGCAAGGGATGTGAAATGACACAACCAGCACACAATGCAAAATAAAAGGCAAGAAGAATGAATGTAAACACGTTAGGACAAATAATAGTCACAAAATGCTGCTTCTATTACTTCCAAAAATGCACATATCTGTTACGATGGTGAAAGAGGCTTTATATCCACATGTAAGAGCTAGATTTAGAGGTATGTAACTCAAAAATAGAGAAAATGTGAAGTCCTTAGCAGAATGCGTAAGGATCTAGAGTGTCCAATGTTAATAATGAGCCAAACTCTTACATTTATAGATAAATATATAGAAGGAAAAGAGTAGGAGAGAAAACTCAAATTTTAAATATAACCACCAATAAGAAGCATTCAATGCCTATAAATCCACCTGGAAATATGTGAAATATGCTTCCCCAAGCCTATTTGGCATGTTAAAGAAGGAAGGAGGGTGAATCAGATTAAATTGGGTGGTTGGAGCAATAATATCTGCTCATCAATTCTCAAAGATACATTTTCCCATTTCTCACCTACTAGATCTACCAAGAATTTGAATTTGAATGTCTAGCACTGTAGCTGATGTCAACAGCTTTCTGACAAGTCTAGTGTATGTGCTGATATGAGCTCTGTATCAAAAGATATAGCTGTCAAAAGATGTCAGAGTTTCCTGTGCATGTAAAACACATGTGCGCACGTGGATTGGCTGAAATGATGGCCAACTGTGTAAATATTTGTTATTTCTACCACGTGTCACTCATTGATTTTTTGCAAGGATTTGGTGCCCTGTTGGCATGCTTTGATAGGTTACATGTGGCAGACTCAAGTATGTCAGAAGATGACCTAGCTGCATAAGAAGGTGCAAATGAGAGGGCAGTGAGGTATGCAAGGATGGAAGAAATCAGAGGAAGGTGCACGGAGAGGAACGCGCGTGTGACATGCGCATGGGGAAAAGAGGCAAACTGGTGAGTAGAGAATGCATGGTAAAGGCACAACTATTAAAAATTAATGGGTATGACATGTGAGAGGGCCAGGGACTTAGCTGATTGAAGCAAGTGTGAGATGCACGCAGGGTGAAGAAGATGCTTAGGAAGAAAGTGAATGCGCAGAAGGTGGGTGCAAGGGAGGAGTGGAACAAAGAGGAAAAGGAAAGTGGAAGGAGAGAATAGAAAGTGTGCAAGGGTGCTTGAGGAAAATAAGGGGTGCCAAGGGGAAACTACAACCAAGGAAATGTGCCAATTGAACTTGAGCATGCACAACCTTACAATGAATAACTGAGAGCCAGAATATGTATATAAGTTACCCAAATAACTAGGAGAGTTATTTGGATAACAATTTTGGTGACTTTTGGGGCCATTTACATGCTAGATGAAGAAGATCAGTATCCTGAAGCATCCATTGGGCATGGAGTCTGTTATGTAATCATGAAGCTACCCATGTAGTCACTTGAAAGACCATTTCTTGACTCTATTATGAATCTTGCAACTACTGAGAGAAGCTCTACATTCTTGAAGAAGCAAAGAAGAGCATGTGTAAGAAGCACATGAGAAGAAAGAACTATGTACAAACAAACAATGTGTGCACAACACACTTGGAGGAATTGAAACTACTCTAATATATACAACATGATGTAGAAAAATTAATGGAAGGGTTTGAGATAGATCCCATTTACTGGGATTTGTAGCGTGCCTCCATCAAGATGAGTTAACTCAAAAGAGTTAGCCTCCTTGCAGGAACTGATGATGTATGGGCCACTCCAAAGTGCATCAAACTTTGAATGGTGCCCTGGTTTAGCTCTTTCAGCATCCCATTTTAAAACCAAGTCCCCAACCTTGAAAGCTTGAGGCCTAGCCTTTCTGTTGAACCATTTCTTTGTTGCTTGTTGATGTTGTTCCAGCTTGATCATGGCAGAGTTCCTTAGTTCTTCAAGATCAACCAGCTCTGTCATTTTGATTTCTCTCTAGTTTGTGCCTTCAAATTGTATTTGGTGGGCAAGCGCTAATGAATTAAACTCTAGTGTCAAAGGAAGGGTATCCTCCTTACTATAGATAAGCTTATAAGGAAAAGTTCCTATTACCTTTTTAACTGTGATTCTATCTACCCATAGAGCATGTGCGAGACCTTTGTATGCCACTTTCTTTGGCTGATGTTCATTGTGCACTTCATGATTATGATCAGGTTCTTGTTTGTTGACTCTACCAAACCATTTCCTTGGGGGTAATAGTTGGAAGAGGTCTTTAGATAAATGTTCAGATTTAGAGCCCAATCAGTGATTTTGGTCCCCAGGAAAGCCTTTGCATTATCAGAGATAATGGTTTGAGGGACGCCAAACCTTATGACTATACCTTCGAGAAAGTCAAGGATGACTAACTCGGTTGATTCATTGAGTATGACAGCTTCTGTCCATCTGGTGAAATAGTCTGAAGCTGTCAGCACCCACTTATGTGTAGTGCTTGAAGGTGGATTGATCATGCCTATGAAGTCAAGACCCCATTGTGCAAAAGTATGATCTTCCTGGATTGGTTGGAGGGGAAGCACTGCCAATATTTTCTTTCCTATGAAGAAAGCACATTCCTTGCATTTTTTTACCTACTTATATGTATATGCAAACAAGGTAGGTCAAAAGATACCTACCATTATGATTTTCATTGTTGTAGTTTTGGTAGAGAAGTGTCCACTAGAGAATCCATCATGAAATTTTGGTAACACCTTTTCAATCCACACGCTGTTGAACATCTTAACAACACGCAATCAAGATTTATTTTGAATAGAAGTCCATTAATCAACACATAAGGGATAGATTGTAACCTCGGATGTCTTCTCTTTGCTTTGTTTAAACTAGGAGGGTATGCACCCTCAGAAAGGAATGTGATCATGTCCTTCATCCAATCACATGTGCCAAGATCTATGTTCTTCTCAAGTTCTATTCACGGGAGATCTTCATCCAGAAATAATGAAGCCTCAGGTTCACTCTACGCATCCTCAACAATCTACCTACAAAGCACGCTACCTCTTACCAATTTTGTGGCTTTGATAGTCACATCATACTCCATGATTTTGGTCACCCATCATGTTCTTTTATCACTGATTTTTTCTCCCATGATGAAGTCTCTGAGAGAAGAGTGGGAGACTAACACCTTGATATGATTTGTGGCAAGCATACTCTTGAATTTCTTGAGCGCGCACATGATGGTGAAGACCTGCTTCTCTGTGTGACTATACTTTAGTTCATAATCCTTCAGCGTCTGGCTGAAGAAAGCCACTCCTTGTTCATTTTCTTGTGTTAGGACAACAACACTCGCATCAGTCACATAAGCATAAAGAATGAAATCCCTTGAATAATCTAGATTGATGAGTGTTGGTGTGTAAAAATTTCTTGCTTGATCTTGTTGAATCTTTCTCTTCCTTCTGTTGTCCATCTCAAAGGTATGTCCTTCTTGAGCATCAAGGTGATGGGCCGAACTAGTCCTGCAAAGTTAGGGATAAAATGCCTAACAAAATTGATCTTTCCAAGGAAGGACTGTAGGGCCTTTTTGTGCACCAACAAGGAAAGAGCTAGGATGGATGAAATGCACTCAAGATCAATTGTGATGCCATCCTTTGAAACAACATGGCCCAAGATCTTTCCCTGCGCCACCGCAAAATTTCACTTCTTGGGGTTAAGATATGCCCCATACTTTCTGCATCTCTCAAATACTTTCTCCAGGTGCACCATATGATCCATGATTTACTTTGAGAATATTTTTATGTCATCAAGGTAAACCAGGATGAACTCATTGATGTAACCTTTGAAGGAAATATCCATGGCATGCTGAAATGTGGCGCTTGCATTTGACAGACAAAAGGGAATCTTCTGATATGCATATGTTTCCACTTGGTTGTAAATGCTGTTTTGAATTGATCCTCTTCCTTGACTAGGATCTGATTGAAACCTGAATATCCATCTAACATTGAGAATCTCTACTTGCCAGCCATAGTCTGTAGAATCTACTCCATTGAAGGAAAAGGATAATGATCCTTTAGAGATGCCTTGTTCAAATCTTTGAAATCAACACAAAGTTTGATTTCACCATTCTTCTTGCACACTGGAACTAAATTTGTGACCCAAGTAGAGTACTTGATGGGAAAAATTATTTTTTCCTCAATGAGTTTAGATAAATCCTTTCTCATGAGGGGATCTATCTTTGGATTGACTGGCCACTGCTTCTATGTATGACGGGCTTGATACTAGGATCAAGGTCAATGGAGTGTTGAGCAACACTTGGATCAAAACCTTTGAGGTCTTCATACTCCCATGAGAAGATATCACTGTATTTTTGATAGAGAGATATGAAGGCCTACTTTTCATCATGTGTACAAGTCTTGCTAATCAGTAACTCTTTCCTGTGCATAATAGTGACTGGGGAGTAGTCTTCTTGCACGGTGCGCATGTACCTTTCTTAACCCTTGAACTCATCATCATGGATAAATTTTTTTTCTAAGGTGACCAGCCATTTAGGCAACTTGTTTTATTTTAGCAGTATCAGTTGGTCACCATAGCTATCATGCAATTCTGCTTGCATACTTGATGAGAACTCAACTTCATTCTGGATAAACTGGATGATCTATGCGTCACTTTTGAACACTTGCCAGCTGGTATTGTTGTCTAGAATGGATGGTCTAATCACCATCTTAATGTGCTGAGTGTTTCCTTTGACAAAGTCCTTAGTAGGAGAGAACTGTGAACCAAGTGCGGCCATTTGGCCAACTTCCTTATTAATTTTGTGGCACCACCTGTAGATTTAGAGCATCAAAGGTCTCATAGAGGTCCCAAACTATATGCTTATAAGCTTTGAGAAGCTTGTTCTTTGTTTGACATTTTTTGGTAACCTGGTGGATAACCAATTTTGTCTCCCTAAAGATCTGCAATGTCTTAACTTTCTTCTCCTCAAGTAATGAGAAAGCCATGCACCAATGCTTCATACTCTGCCACATTGTTATAACATGTGAACTGTAGCCTGTGTGTGAAGAAGAATTTCTCATCCTTAGGGGAAATGAGAACCACTCCTGCTCCCACACCGTTCCTTCTTCTGGATCCATCAAAATACAACTTCCACATACCAGGTTCAATCAGGCCTTTCTTGAGTGCATGCGAAAACAAAGATTTTTCTTCAAGAATGCAGTAAGTACCAAGCCCAGTTTCATAAGCTTCCAATTCTTCAGCATATGGATCAAATTTATGGTGCCTCTCCACCCATTCATCAAGCACTAGGTCAGGAATAGAGGGTGGAAGAGACTGCTCTTCAGGAATTGAAGCTTGTTCTTCTTGGATTAAACAATTGGCTTGGAGAGGGGATGGGACATATGACTCTACATGATAGGAAAATATAGGCTCAGCTTGTATGGTAAACTGGGTACCATACCTTGTCTTGAGTAACATATGAGACCAATCAGAAGACAAGTAACCACCCACTTTAGTAGTAAAGTCTCTTGACAAACATAGGGCAAACAAAGGAGGTAGGTCAATGATTGACACATCTTGAGTTATTGTTAGGCTTGAACATGCATGGAGGGTTAACTCAAGATCCTTGATGACTCCTAAGGTGGTGACAATTGATCCATCAAGTTGTAGGACTCCTTTATACAAAGGGCTATATTTTAAACCTAAGACATCAACAATTTTCTTAGGCATAACAAAAGTACTAGTGCCTAAGTAAATCATGTAGTTATGCACTAGATGTTTGCCTATGATCAAGGACATATAAAAGGGTGGGGGTTTAAAGGTTTTTCTTACTTTCTTCTCTTCTCCTTCTTGGTAGATATTGATAGAAGATGTGGCTTCTGCACAACTAGATCAGTACGTGGGAGTTGTGCCAGAGCTTCATGCAACATGTCTCTTTGAGAAGGAATGGTCAAGGCATCCCACATTGTGACATTTATGTTTGTTCTCTTCATGTGGTCCACAATGCTAAATGGAAGGCCCCCTATTTTGTGTATTTGGGGAACAACATCCCTTTTTGATTGTTTAGGCATGGAAGCTTGCATTTTAGCTAGAGCAGAGGCTTGACCTACCAAAGGAGGGGCACATGCTACTTTAGAAGGAGCTTTGTGCAGGATATGTTGTGTAGGGACTTGGGTGCCTTTACTACTGGATGCCTTGACTACATATTTTTGCTTCTAAGGATCTGCTTGTGTGGCTAGGATCGTGACCTGTATGCCTAATTATAACATTCTCTTCTTGTATCTTATGTTTTCCACAACTTGGGTGCATGGTATGATTGTATTATCTGCTACTTGGTTGATTGCACAAAAGTACTCATTGCCAAAGAACATCAAATTTGTCTCTGGAGGAGCTTTTGGTCTTTCTTGGTTATCTGCTTCAGGGGCACTTGTTGAAGGCTCACAAGCTGAAGCATTCTGGATCATGAAGGCTTAAGCATGCACAACATTGGCACAATGATATTGAATATGAGGCATGTTGCAAGGGAAGCACCATTCTAACTCTTGTGCCAAATTATTCTAAACTAGAACAAGCGCCCGACTTGCACTGGGTGCTGGAAGAGAAGGTGCGGGAGGAACAACTTGCAAGGGCAGATGTGCATTGGGATGTCATCTATCATTCTTCTGGTTAGGTACATATCTTTGATTTCCATACTGATTCCACCAAGGCTGATTGCTCTGGCTATATGTCTAATTAGAATTACCTCTATAGGTTTGCACCTGTTGCTTTTCTAATGATATGACTTTGTTTGACAAATTTCTAATCAGGGCCTTCAACTCTTCATCTTCCTTCTGTTGCATTGGAGAGTAGGATGTTGAGGCAACTGGTTACATGCTTTGCTCAGGAATAGGAATAGGGGCCATAGAAGGCTGGGGTGCTTGTGACATTTTTGGGAACAAGGGCATAGGTGGTCTAGGAGCTATCTTTCCCACCTGAATAAGACTATTTTCTTCCCTTACTGCAATACTATAAGCAACTGGTAAGGTCCTACCTCCCATAGATTGAATCATGAATGAGATATCATTATTGAGTGCTTTTAGTTAATACATGAAAGCATGCTAGGATGTAGGTCTTACCACAAGAGGTGTTCTATCCCAAGTCTTCTAAAATCTGATGTTGAAATTAGTCATCTACTCGTTAGGCACCCTCCTTGTTGTTGTCAGTTGCTCCACCAGAGATATGTGATTTGACGTATCTTCAAAGTAGTTGTAAAGAGCTGTTCCTAACTTATCCTAGGTGGTAATAGATCCAAGTCTCATGCCTCAGTACCATTGGAGTGCTTTACCTTTAAAAGAGGATGTAAGTAGCCTGACTGCTACATCATCATGTGTGATCAGATAGAGTGAACACATATTTTCTATATCCCAGATATGCTCCTGAGGGGTGACTTTATTCTCACCAGTAAAGTATGGAATACTTTTGAGCATGCCATTTGGCATATCATGTTACACAGCCAAAACCAAGGGACTTCCTCCAGTGAAGTTTGCAAAGTTCCTAAGTGGAGGAGGTGGTTGATGTGCCATTGCAGGGCGCGCAGGTTGTCTATTTTGAGGAGTTGAATGGGCACAGTGCTCTAGAAATGGAGATGCACGTGTGAGATTTCTGGAATGAACTCTTCTTGGGGATAGCTAGAGGTACTCAAAAGAATCTTTAGCTGCTGCACTTTTTCTTGTGTGCACTCTTCTCATGAAAGGTGCTCAGGACTGCTAAAACAGAGATATGCAAATATTGGAAGTCACCAGATGTGTTGAAATGATCCTCCAAAGGCTGAAATACTAAGTCACACACACCAAAACTTAGCAATATGTTAAATATAAGCTTTTAATTCTGGTCCCACCCGACGTGCCAGAAACTGTTGTTCTTAAAACGTGCACCCACGTCTCAGATCTTGGAATGAGTAAGTTGTTTGAGACAACAATGGAACTGTCCCCAAGTTGTGGGACCTTGCATGCTTGGGAAAAATCTCTGGAGAAGGCCGATTCCTCTATCTATTTCTATTGCTACTGATACTCCTAGTGTTGGAAGGGAAAACTAAGATAACAATGCCAAGGGACCAGGGATAGAAGAATAACATGAAAGGAAACTACATTAAAAGGTGATAACACCAAAAAAGAGGGATGAACACTATCTTTCCTGAGTGAAAATGAGAGGAGATGTGTAAAAGAAGGCTAGGCACATGTAGCATGACTTAAAATAAATTCACTAGATCAGTTTCATGGAACACAACCAAATAAGGAGCTATAAGGGACGTGAAATGGCACAACCAACACACAACACAAAAGAAAAGGCAAGAAGAAGGAATACAAACACGTTAGGACAGAAAATAGTCACAAAACGATGCTTCTATTACTTCTAGAAATGCACAAAGCTGTTACAATGGCAAAGGAGGCCAATATCCACATCCAGATTTAGAGGTCTGCAACTCAAAAATAGAGAAAATATGAAGTCCTTAGCAGAATTCTTAAGGATCTAGAGTGTCCAACATTAATAATGAGCCCAACTCTTACATTTATAGATAAATCTCTAGAAGGAGAAGAGTAGGAGGGAAAACTCAAATTTGAAATATAACCACCATCAAGAAGCATTCAATGCCTACAAATCCACCTGGAAATATGTGAAATACACTTCCCCAAGCCTATTTGGTGTGTTGAAGAAGGAAGGAGGGAAAATCAGATTAAATTGGGTGGTTGGAGCAATCAGATTTTCTCATCAATGCTCAGAGAGACGTTTTCCCTTTGCTTACCTACCAGATCCACCAAGAATTTGAATTTGAATGTCTAGTGAAGTAGCTGATGTCAGTAACTCTCTCACAAGTCCAGGCGCGCACTGATCTGAGCTATGTAGCAAAAGATATAACTGTTAGAAGATGTCAGAGTCGTCGGTGCATGTAAAACATGTGGCGCACGTGGATTGGCTGAAATTTGTAGATGTTTGTCATTTTTTCCATGTGTCAGTCATTGATTTGTTGCAAGGATTTGATGCACTATTGGTGTGCTTTGGCTAGTTACGCGTGAGGGAAGGAAACAAAGGAAGATGTAGAGGAATGCACATGGGGAAAATAGGCAAATTGGTGAGCAGAGAACGCATGGTCAAGGTACAAATATTACAAAGTAATGGGTGTAGTGTGCGAGAAGGCCATGGAATTAGCTGATTGAAGCAAGTGTGAGATGCGCATAGGATGAAGGAGCCACTCAAGAAGAAAGTGAATGCATAGAAGGTGGGCGCAAGGGAGGAGTGGAACAAGGAGGAAAAGGAAAGTGGAAGGAGAGAACAAAAAGTGTGCAAGGTCGCTTGAGGAAAAGAAGGGCCGCTAAGGGGAAACTGAAACCAAGGAAATGTGCTAATTGAACTTGAGCATGCACAACCTTGAATGAGGAACTGAGAGCCAAAATGTGTATACAAGTTATCCAAATTACTAAAAGAGTTATTTGGATACCACACATGAATTCCCTCTAGGTCTTTATCCTTCCTCCCTCCATCATGGTATCAGAGCTTGGGGATGGGAATCATGTAACTTGCTTCGGTTGTTTACTACTCATCACATCATAGTTTCGTGTGCAAGCTCTCTTCTTGCTTTGTGGTGTACTTACATTTGCAAGGGTTCTTGTTTTTGTGTTGGTGTGTGTTGCCTTGCTAGTGTTCTGGTTCATGTAAAAAGAATTACAAGTTTGAGATGCACATATTTGTTTTAAAAGATTAGAGTTTTCTCTTAAGGACCAACTCAGTCCTAGCTTGCCGAGTTGGGAATCGAGCTATCCAAATAGCTTGCCGAGCTGGGAACCGAGCTATCTAAATAGATCGCCTTATATCACTTAGTAAATCGACTCATGCTTCATCATGACTTGATTTTCTAAACCCAGGTTTTACTTCTGCGTGTTCATTTTCATTTGCACTCAGGTTGCAAACACTCCACAACTCTGTATTGTTCACTGATTTGCATTGGGGGTTCCTTACATCTCACTACCTGAGCTTGTGGTTTGCTCCATTGCTCGTCGTTTTATTCTTGCTAACTTGCCCACCGCTCGTGCTTTGGTATTCGCTTTGTCTACGACACCGTGCATTGATTCCTACATTGGGTCTTTGGAATTGGTGTGTTTTTGGTGATACAATGTTTTCTTGCTCCCATCTTGGCTACCTCCAACTTGTGCATTAGTCACCACCAGTGCTAGCTCGTTGGCTCGGCTTTGTGAGCCACCTGTGCTCTTCCATGTTTAGAGTTCAACCATTCGGTCTTAGGAACCAGGGCATCTTATCTATGTTCAACTCATGTATTGGCTTCAAATTGTTCGTGATCTGCTATGCATTCACCAGGCTCGTTTGCTGACTCTCATGATCTTATCTGTGTTCACGTCAAAGTCTTCCCTGGTTCATACACATGCAATGTTCTTGGTACCCTCTGCTCACTCCTCCTACCTGGCACGAGGTTCCGTTGGCTTCAAACCTCCCGGCGGTGGAATCTCTGTTCAGTCGTTACCTGGAGCTCTCTCCTGGCGTGTGGGCTCTTCCCTGAAACATTTCTCGATGTTTTTTATAACTCTGCAAAGTCCTCAACACTCTATAATGCATTGTGTTGACAGCTTCATTTCCACATGGAGACCTGTGGGGGTTCCTTAACTGTTTGACTGTTACATTCCTGGTTTCGACGGCATTTTCAACACATGCTCACCGTGTTCAAATATGTTTATTGACACACGGCGTCAACCATCCACCCATCGCATTTGCAAAGTACACCTTGGCTCAATGAGCCACATCAAAACTCGGTAGCATCGACCCTCTCAGCAGCTTGGTGCATCGTCTCAGTCTCAACTCACTTGCAACACCTCATCTTGACGAGCCACTACCCTCTCAACTTGGTGCATCAAGCCACCCCAACTCATTCCAGTGAGCCTGCAACTCCCAACTCAGCTTAGTCCACATCATCCTTTTTAATGTTTGTTGGTTTGAAAATTTGTCGAATGGATAGATCTATGGATAAATGAGCCAACAGTGTGCAGGGCATAGCCCCTCTTTGAGTCAGCAAAGCGAAACTAGTTTATTGCTATTCTACCGGCAGGAACCTCTGCAAGTCTTACAGTATTCTGCCTTCAGGGGGTTTGGGATCTCATCCCAGTAGAGTAGTTCCGATGAAGAATAGAAATAAATGAAGGAAAGGAAGGAAGATGGATCTGAAGGGAGAAAAGAAATGAATTCCAAAGTAGAAAGGTTAGAGGGTCTATGTTTTGGGCTGGTAGTAAATAGATCTGAACCTACTTGCATAGACAAATAAAGCAATACTGATGAACAAATGACAAAAAAGTAGAGATGGATCCAATAGAATAAACGCATAGATCTGACATAAGAAAGATCATATGCCCATAACACACATATTCAACACAAAGTCTCCATATTTGTATTAATGTTTTCTTCTGTTACAAAAAGTACAAAGCCTTTTTCTTCTCACTTCTATTTCTTATTTGAAAAATATCCACCCCTGAATACAACAAGTATTCAAGTATATAGAGAAGGAGAGAAGAAAAGAAGACAAAAGCAAACCAACAACTTAATTACAAAAATATCTTACAAGAGATTCCAAAGTCATTTGTTGACTTTTGACAACTTTGTGGATGACATCATCCCATGGTGCAACATGGATGATGTCATCATTTGTGTCAACACACTTTAGATAATTACAAGGAGAAAGTCGGTGTTAGCCAAAATGTGCCCCCTGCTCATTTTGGTGGCTAAGTACTTGTGTTATTGCCTCTCTTGTGCCTCAGTCCCCATTTTTTGGTTTTCAGGCACTCAAATCTTTCTGGAAGTGGCACCAATGGATAGAGCTCTTTCTCAGCTTTCTAGAAAGGTAAAGTTTTCCTCCTAACTCCTCATATTTTTCAAGTTATGGCCCGGCGGAGTTTTGTTGGGAAATTTTCTCCTTGGAAGCCCGCAGCCAATAGGAACGTGCCATGTGTCCAAGAAGTGGTGGGGTTCGGAGGAGAATTTGGGAAATTTACCAAGTGTTTTGCCAAAAATCTCAGATGGAAAATTTTCCCCGCCTGGCCTGCCAACGAATTAGGAAATGCCACGTGTCAGGGGGAAAATGACTTGAAAATTTGCTAAGTGTTGGCCGAAATTTTCAAAGGCAAAATTTTGAAGGAAGGCCCGTGGTCAATGGGGACACGACACGTGTCCGGCTCAGGCTGGAGTTCAGAGCTTGGGAGGGATTTTTTAAAATTTGGCTAAGTAGCCAAAAAGTTTCAAAGGGAAAGGTTTTCCCCCGCGGCCCCTTCTGTCCAATCGGGACGTGCCACGTGTCCCGGAGTGGCGGGGCGCGGGGGAAAAAATGAATTTTTTTCCAAGGTAAAAAATGGAAAATTTCAAAAGGAGAAATCGAGAGGAGAAACCCGTCGGCCAATGGAGGACCGATACGTGTCCAGCTCGAGGTCTCGGCGGGGTTTTTTGGCAAAAATTTCCAAAGGTAAAAAATGAAGGGAAAGTGGCCAGGAGGCACCCGTGCCCAATCAAATAGTGCCACATGGCACCTGAGTGGTGGAGCATGGGGATGTTTGAAAAAAATTTCCAAATGCAAAAAGGGTCAAAATTTCAAATTTTTGCCCGCCGATCCGTTTTTTGGGCCGTTTTTTCCCTAAAACTTCAAACCTCCATAACTTTCGATCCAGAGCTTAGATTTGCACGTTCTTTATATCAATGGAAAGCTTATGAAATTATCTACATGATTCCATGGTAAATTCTAAATTATGGTTCAGGTTGGAGGGAGAAAATTAAAAAATGCTTCTAGTACGTGGTGATGGCCAGAAAAGACGTTTCAACAACCAATTTTAATGCAAAATGGGTCGCTTTTCTCTCCAACATGGTCAAAAATGTCAGAGCATGGGTTTGTAAGGACCTCCATGCTATTTTAATGTAGTTTCATTCAATGAGGGATGGCTCCCATGTGTTTTGCACATTTTCTCTCTCTTGGGCTCGACCCATGGACTGTAAAAGCCATTTTTGGCTCATTTTTTGAGGGTGGAACACTTTTTTGAACATTAGACTTCTTCTTTCACCTGAAAACAAGTGAATTTTGTAAGTATCAGGCCTTTTCAAGGATTGTAATAGGTTTATACCTCTTTGGTGGTGTAATACAAGGGATTTTGGCAATGGAAATGACAGTGCAAACTCTGTGATCAGTTCTCATTCCTTGTTTGTATTGTTTTAAACTTCATTTCAGACCTCTAATTGCATTCTATCAGCTTGTGTATCGTTTTCCATGTTGCATTTCATGAATTTGTGTCAACTTGTGTGAACAAGAAGTGCTCACCACTCCTTTGGTGTATCACCATTCAGTTTAGTTTCAATTTTTGCATCTTCTATCCCTGTCTGCTCACAAATTAGGATAAAATTAGGATCTGAACCTCTGCAGTTGTGTAAAATATAGATTTAATCAGAGGATTTTGAGGAACTAGCCTCTAATCTAGAGATTCCTCTCTCATCTTACAAGTCCCACACTTGGAGAGAGGTTTCAATGTTGTGCAATCACACTGGATGCCCTAAACATAAACTTAGAACCTTGATTTGTATCCAGGAGTGCTGCTGATTTGCAACAACAGTTTTGGCACGCTGGGTGGGACGTTAGAGGTCTCATTTTTATTACAGCAAAGTTGATGTGCATCTGCTGCAATTTTCTTTTTTGAAAAGAGCCATAAATTGCACATCTGGCGACTCCAAAGGGAAGAATCAACTGGATTCAGTAGTGCAGGCCTGAAAACTTGTGAGAAGAGTCACCACAAGGTCAAGAGCTAGAGAAGAAGAAGTGTTGTTTGAATACCTGCAGTTATCTCCAAGAAGAAGGCAAAGAGGAAGAAGGATTCAAAGGTCTCCATCTCCACCAAATAGAACTCTCTCAACTCCTCCACCTGGTAGGCCTTTCATTCAGTCAACATGGGTTTTAAGACCAATTAGAATGGCACAAAACAATCCCTATGTCAACTTCACAGGCAGTAGCCCACTTGCCCTCAATGCACAACATATAATTCCAATTACAGCCTTGAAGAACATTCCATACTTCACTGGAGAGAATCAGACTACTCCAGGTGATCATGTTAAAGATATTGCCAACCTTTGTGCAATTCATGAAATCAATGAGATGCAAGTGGCTGTCAAATTGCTGGCATCTTCCTTCAAGGGGAAAGCATTGCAATGGTTTAGGAGCCTTGGAGCTGGTTCTATCACGAATTGGAACCAGCTATGTATAGCACTTCATGAGCAATTTGGAGAGAAGGGAGACAACTTGTCTCTTTTGGAGCAGCTGACAACCATTAAGAGAGCTCCCAATGAGCAGCTGATTGATTTCAACTTCAGATTTCAAAAGACTTGGGAGAGAATTCCAGTGGCAGTCAGGCCAACAGCAGAAGGTGCTTTTCTCTACTATCTCAAAGCTCTAAATTCTGATATTTCTATGTTGATTCAGTCCATGGGAGGCATAACTATCCCTATGGCTTATAACATTGCCATCAGGGCTGAAAATTGTTTGATCCAAGCTGGAAAACTAGCCCCTAGACCTCCCATGCCATTGTTTCCAAGTTCAGAGAGCCCAAACACTAATCAAGCACCTAATTTGGATCCTTCTCCCATTCCTAGAAATCAGAGTTCAAATGAAGCTTCTACTTCATCTCCAAATGCCCCAAATGAGCTTTAAGAAGTCATGAAGCAATTGCAAAACCTAGGCAATGAGCTGGTTACTCTCAAGAGGCACCAGTCCCAAGATTTTAGACCTTCTTATCAACCCCAAGCTCAGCCTAACAGGTAGCCATACCAACCACAAAGGCCACCTAATCCAGCTGCAAATGTGAATCAAACAAGACCTCCTGCCAATAGGCCGTTTCAGCCCTATAATCCAAATGCCATATCTGCCTCTAAAGCATTGGTGCCAACACAAAACAATGTTGCTCAAGAGTATGATTGGTGTTTTCCATGCAATGAACCTCATAACCAATCCATGTGCTTCAATGGTGCTTTGAATCAAGCATTAATGGTGATAACTACTGGTGTGGAGGGTAAGGGCAGTCAAGTAAACAACCAACAACAAGAAACATTCCAACAGCAATCAGCTCCAAATGACACCACGTTGGTAAATTGACAAGCAGAGGATTTTTGTGGCATGAATCAAATAGTCTCTCAAGGTGTGGCAGCCAACACAAGGTCAAAAAGAAGGAATTTGGGAGAAGATCAGCCATTAGCTCCAACTAATCCACAACCTTCCTTGGCTCCACAAATGGTGGGCAAACAGAATCCAATTTCAAATGCACAAGGGCAGCTGAGAACAGCTCCTAGACCAACTCAAATACCAGTTGTTTCTGCTCACATGAAAGGAGTGAATGTGCAAACCAAGGGACAACAAAGAGATCCTTCATCACCATTCAATATCATCGATCAGATGAAGAAGACAAATGTGAATATATCAATGTGGGAATCCCTATCTATCCCACGCCAAAGAGATTTACTACAAGCTGCCATGAAGGACTGGCCAACTTCGAATCAGCAAGTTCAGATGCAAGAGAAAGTACTCACAAATACTGCCCAGCTTGAAGGGAATCATGGAGGACAGCAAGGTAAAATGTTGAAGCCCCCTCCTTTCTATGTTTCGTTAATCATTGGAAATCAGCTAGTGCATAATTGCATGATAAATTCCGGGGAAAGTAGCTTAGTGATGCCTAAACAAAGAGCTGATCAGCTAGGGCTCTAGTATGAAACCATATCCAAAGGGGTAGTGTAGCTGGATGGGACAATAGTAACAACTGTCAGAGTGATTAGAAACTTGAATCTTATCTTGCATGCATGTCTAAATGTTGTTGTTTTACAAGATGTATCAGTCATAGACCTTCCACCACTCTTTGCCCTATGCTTATCAAGGGACTTCACAGCCAAGATTGGAGGATATTTGTCTGCTGATTGGTCACACATGCTGTTCAGAACAAGGTATGGAACCAAATCTACAATTAGGTCTGAACCTATTGCAAACTTTCACATTGAGCCTTACACTCCAAGTCAGATCAATGCCAATTGTTCAGCATTTGATCAAGAATATCACCCAAGCACTGATGAAGTTGACACTAAGGTTGGAAGCATCCCGGATCTAACTCTTGATGAATGGGAAAACAAAGTACATGTTTTTGATCCTTATCAAGAAGTAGAAGAATCTAAGTTAGGGGTCTATTGCATACATGAAGAAAATCAGCCCATTCCTAGCATCACCAAACCAAACCACAAGGATGAGAATGAGGTATGGCAGCTATTTTTTGATGGATCAAGGAGTAGACAAGGTGCAGGAGGTGGAGCTATGCTTGTTTCACCTCAAGGAGTAAGGTACTATTCAACTTTTAGGTTTCAGTTTGCATGCTCTAATAACACTACTGAATATGAAGCCTTGGTGCAAGGGATGCATTGGGCAATCAAAAAGAAAATAAAGAACTTGCAAGTCTTTGGTGACAGTGAATTGATTGTAAATCAGGTCAAGGGGCAGCATGCTGCCAAGAATGATCTACTTAAGTGCTACAAGAACAGGGTGTGGGACCTCATGGAAGACTTTGAGGGTTTTGGCATCAAATCCATTCCTAGGAAAGAAAACCAGGCTGCTGACAGGCTTGCAGCAGTAGGGGCAGCCTTTGACATTGTGGAAAGCATTCAACAAGACAAGGTACAACCAAACATCCATGTGATTATGAGGCCTTCAGTGCCAGATAACAATGTCAGTTGGCAAGTGTCTGAGAATGACCAACAAATCATCCACTTCTTGCAAGAAGAAGTTGAGTTCTCATCTAAGAATCAAGAAAAATTGGAACAACAGTATGGTGACCAAGTGGTACAACTGAGAACTAACAAGCTGCCCAAGGGACTTATCACTTTGGAGTCCATTTTTAATCCCAATGATCAGTTTAGGAAGGAGAAAGCAAACATTCAGGTCAAGAGAGAGGATTCAGTATCCATCTTGGTGGAAGAGAACAAACCATTGCAAATTGGAAAGATGACAACTGAACAAGAAAGGTATGAGTTCATGCAACTGTGTCAAGAGTTCCCTGATGTGTTTGCTTGGAGCTATGAAGACTTGAAAGGTTTCAATCCCAACTTAGCTCAGCATACCATTGAATTGGATCCAAATACTAAGCCTGTCAGGTAGAAACAAAGACATGTCAATCCAAACATGGAGCCTCTCATGAGGAAAGAATTGAACACACTGATTGAGTCAAGGATCATATTCCCAATCAAGCATTCTAGTTGGGTTGCCAATTTGGTTCCAGTCAGAAAGAAGAGTGGGGAAATCAGATTGTGTGTTGACTTCAGAGATTTGAATAGAGCATCTCTCAAGGATCATTATCCACTTCCTTCCATGGAGCAGATTTTACAAGTTGTTGCTGGCTCCGAGAGGTTTTCACTACTTGATGGCTATTCAGGGTATAATCAGATTATGGTGAAGGAAGAAGATCAGTTCAAGACAGCCTTTACAACTAAATGGGGAACTTATGCATACAGGAAAATGCCATTTGGGCTGTCCAATGCTGGTGCTACCTTCCAAAGAGCAATGGACATGGCGTTCAAAGGTTTGATTAACAACATGGTGCTGATTTACCTTGATGATATCACTATTTTTTCCAAAAATGCAGCAGACCACCTCTCTTATTTGAGATAAGTCTTCACGAGGTGCATGAGATTTGGAGTGTCCTTGAATCCTAAGAAGTGTATCTTTCTTGCACATGAAGGAAAGATCCTTGGCCATATTGTCTCCAAAGAAGGATTAGCAATTGATCCAGAAAGGGTTGAAGCCATAAGAGCACTACCATTGCCAAGCCACAAGAAATCCCTTCAGAGTTTCTTGGGAAGGATAAACTTTGTCTGAAGGTTTGTCCCAGACTTTGCAGCCCTTGTCAAACCTATCACCAAAATGTTAAAGAAAAGCATGGCTTTCAAGTGGACAACAGAAGGCAAGGAGAGTTTTGAAGCAATCAAAGAAGCCATCTCTCAAGCACCAACTCTCATCAACCCGGACTTCTCCAAGGATTTCATCCTCTATGCATTTGGAGGTAATGATACTATTTCTGCCATTTTGGTACAGTAGAACAAGGACAATGATGAGCAGCCAATTGCTTTCTTCAGCCAGAGCCTAGATGACTATGAGGTGAGGTATTCTTTTATTGAGAAGCATGTACTTGCAGTAATTAGAAGCTTGAAGAAATTCAAGCATTTAGTCTCAAACAACAAGGTCCAGCTGCTGGTCTCTCATGCTGGGGTTAAAGACTTCCTCCTCAACAGGGATTTGAATGAGAAAAGGGCAGGTTGGATCACTCGTGTCATGGAATATGACATTGAGATCAAGATCACCAAGCTGGTAAGAGGAAAAGGATTGTGTGAGCAGCTGATTTTGGGGAAGAAAAAAGAAGTATGCAATGAAGAAGAGGTTGTTTTGATAGTTCAAGACAGCCATGAGCCAAGTGGCACTCAAGAAGAAAATAATGCTATCCCTACTCCTTACTAGACCCAAAGTATAATACATTTCCTAAGCACAGGCCTATGCCCTCCGGAGATGAACAAGACCCAAAGAAGACACTTCAGATTGCAGGCTGTCCCATATGCCATTGTTGATGGAGTTTTGTTCAAGAAAGATGTGAATGGAGTGCTGCTGAGATGCATTAGCACAAATTAGATTCATAGGGTGTTGGAAGAGTTCCATGGTGGACCAGCTGGTGGTCATTTTGCACCGAGAGTGACAACTCTAAAAATTATGAAGGCTGGTTATTATTGGCCCAAGATTTTCAATGATTGCTTTGCATTGATCAAGAGGTGTAAGAATTGTGCATTCTTCATAGGAAAAGAAAGACTTGCTGCCCTTCCATTGCATCCAATCTCAGTTGACCAGCCGTTCATGCAATGGGGTTTGGACTTCATTGGAGTCATTAATCCCAATTCAAGTCAAGGGCACAAATGGATTTTGACAGCCATGGACTACTTCACCAAATGGACTGAAGCAGTAGCACTCAAAGAAGCAAATGAGTCTAGCATCTTAGACTTCTATGAGGGCATAGTAACTAGATTTGGCATACCTGCTACGATAATCTCAGATAATGCATTAGCATTCATTGGATCCAAGGTGACTGAGTGGGCTGTCAAGAACGGGATCTACCTAAGTACTTCATCAAACTATTACCCTCAAGGTAATGGCCAGGCTGAGTCTACAAACAAGAACTTGTTGAGGATCATTAGGAGAACTCTTGATGAGAATCAGAGGTCTTGGCATACCAAGCTGAAATCAGCCTTATGGGCTGATAGGATAACCCCCAAGAGATCCACAGGTAATTCTCCATTCAGGCTTGTCTATGGAAGAGAAGCAATCTTGCCCATGTCACTTGAGTTGCCAACATTGGAACTCATGAAACAGTTGGAGCTGTTGGAGTTTGAGCCCATGGAGGTGAGATATGTAGAGTTGATGGAGCTCCAAGAGATAAGAGATCAGGCATCCCAAGCAATGGAGAAGGATCAAGCCTTGATCAAGAAGACCTTTGACAGGAAGGCCAAGAGTAGATCTTTCCAGGTTGGAGATCTAGTGTTAAAATGGGATGCAGATAGAGAAAAACTGGGAAGGCATTCAAAATTTGATGCCATTTGGAGTGGCCCATACATGGTCACAAAGTGCAAGAACAACAATGCTTTCCAATTGGCTTCATTGGATGGTGAAGAACTATAGATTCCAGTCAATGGAATCTATCTCAAGCATTGTTTCTAAAGGGAAATTCTCTACCTTGTAAATATTAGCTTAGTTTTCCTTTCCTTCAAGTGCTTGTGCACATTGTTTTGCTGTAGGTTAGTTTTTCTTTCCCTAAGTGCTTTGGCACAGCTTGCTGTCCCTCGAGATGTTTTGTAGTCCTTGTTTCAATCAGGTGATTTTCCATCTTCCTCCTTGCAACATTCTAAGTCGGTTGAGGTTCCAAATAGAAAATTTAATGACTCCATGCCCAATGGACTACTTCAAGCAACTGGTACTTTCATCTAGCAGGCAGATGACCCCTCTGAGTCGCCAAAATTGTTAGCCAAAATGTGCCCCCTACTCATTTTGGTGGCTAACTACTTGTGTTCTTGCCTCTCTTGTGCCTCAGTCCCCATTTTTTGGTTTTCAGGCACTCAAATCTTTCTGGAAGTGGCACCAATGGATAGAGCTCTTTCTCAGCTTTCCAGAAAGGTAAATTTTTCCTCCTAACTCCTCATATTTTTCAAGTTATGGCCCAGCGGAGTTTGTTGGGAAATTTTCTCCTTGGAAGCCCACAGCCAATAGGAACGTGCCATGTGTCCAAGAAGTGGTGGGGTTTGGAGGAGAATTTGGGAAATTTACCAAGTGTTTTGCCAAAAATCTTAGATGGAAAATTTTCCCCGCCTGGCCTGCCAACGAATCAGGAAATGCCACGTGTCAGGGGGAAAATGACTTGAAAATTTGCTAAGTGTTGGCCGAAATTTTCAAAGGCAAAATTTTGAAGGAAGGCCCGCGGTCAATGGGGACACGACACGTGTCCGGCTCAGGCCGGAGTTCAGAGCTCGGAAGGGAATTTTTAAAATTTGGCTAAGTAGCCAAAAAGTTTCAAAGGGAAAGGTTTTCCCCCGCGGCCCCTTCCATCCAATCGGGACATGCCACGTGTCTCGGAGTGGCGGGGTGCAGGGGAAAAAATGAATTTTTTTCCAAGGTAAAAAATGGAAAATTTCAAAAGGAGAAATTGGAGGAGAAACCCGTCGGCCAATGGAGGACCGACATGTGTCCAGCTCGGGGGCCCGGCGGGGTTTTTTGGCAAAAATTTCCAAAGGTAAAAAATGAAGGGAAAGTGGCCAGGAGGGGCCCGCGCCCAATAAAATCGTGCCACGTGGCACCTGAGTGGCGGAGCACGGGGATTTTTGAAAGAAATTTCCAAATGCAAAAAGGGTCAAAATTTCAAATTTTTGCCCGCCGATCCGTTTTTTGGGCCATTTTTGCCCTAAAACTTCAGACCTCCATAACTTTCGATCCAGAGCTCAGATTTGCACGTTCTTTATATCAATGGAAAGCTTATGAAATTATCTACATGATTCCATGGTCAATTTTGAATTTTGGTTCAGGTTGGAGGGAGAAAATTAAAAAATTCTTCTGGTACGTGGTGATGGCCAGAAAAGACGTTTCAACAACCAATTTTAATGCAAAATGGGTTGCTTTTCTCTCCAACATGGTCAAAAATGTCAGAGCATGGGTTTGTAAGGACCTCCATGCTATTTTAATGTAGTTTCATTCAATGAGGGATGGCTCCCATGTGTTTTGCATGTTTTCTCTCTCCTGGGCTCGACCCATGGACTGTAAAAGCCAGTTTTGGCTCATTTTTTGAGGGTTGAACACTTTTTTGAACATTAGACTTCTTCTTTCACCTGAAAACAAGTGAATTTTGTAAGTATCAAGAATTTTCAAGGATTGTAACAGGTTTATACCTCTTTGGTGGTGTAATACAAGGGATTTTGGCAATGGAAATGACAGTGCAAACTCTGTGATCAGTTCTCAGTCCTTGTTTGTATTGTTTTTTACTTCATTTCAGACCTCTAATTGCATTCTATCAGCTTGTGTATGGTTTTCCATGTTGCATTTCATGAATTTGTGTCAACTTGTGTGAACAAGAAGTGCTCACCACTCCTTTGGTGTATCACCATTCAGTTTAGTTTCAATTTTTACATCTTCTATCCCTGTCTCCTCGCAAATTAGGATAAAATTAGGATCTGAACCTCTGTAGTTGTGCAAAATATAGATTTAATCAGAGGAGTTTGAGGAACCAACCTCTAATCTAGAGATTCCTCTCTCATCTTGCAAGTCCCACACTTGGAGAGAGGTTTCAATGTTGTGCAATCACACTGGATGCCCTAAACATCAACTTAGAACCTTGATTTACATCTAGGGGTTCTGCTGATTTGCAACAACAGTTGGGAAGAAGGAAACTATTCATCATCGTCCCATGGCTGAAAGGGTGTATCTTGATTTTGCTGCTGCTCAGGAGACGAGATGTGGAACTAGGAATGGTATTCCATGAACTTGCTGATCATGGGTTGAAGTTGATCCTGGGAAGGATCCTTGTGTCGATCACTGATAGCTTCGCAAGTCTCCCGCTGATCTGTGAGATTTTTAGAGAGTTTGAAATAATCATTTTCTACCTCTATCAGGTACCCAATGAAGTCACAACAAGCCAGTAGGTTGTTGATGGATTCGGCGTCGAAAGTGACCTCTTGTCCCAGCCCCTGTGAAACGATCTCCTTAAAGATCCGAATAGTTTCATCCACCTTTCTTAAGGTGAAAGAAGGAGTGAGAAAACCTGGAGACATTCTCAAGACAATTTTCTCCATCTGATGCATTACATCCAGGGCTTCCTCCTTTATGTTGTCAATCTTCTCCAGGAAAAACTCCAGCTGATCAACCCGATAATCCAGAGTAGAAAATTTTTGTTGAGGGCTATGGGATGTCCAAAGATGCCAAACTTGACCAGATCTTCGACTGAATAGTCGAGTATTTTCTGAAATGTCTCATGCTACATCCTAGCATGGTCCAGCTCTTTGGAGATGGGTCCTACTATCACCTGGAGCTCTTTGTTCTTTCGATTGATATTCTGATATAATTTGGTGAACTTGGTGATCACTCCCTCACTTTCTTTGAGGATTTGGTTCCTCTAGATGGAAAATGCCATGCCCTACTCGCCGATTTTGGCATATTCATTAATCTTATCCTGGATCAAAGGCTCAGGAGTTTCTGCGGCAGTTGTAGGAGGCACACTGCCCATTTTCTACAAGGCATGGAGAAGATGTTTATTTTGCTCCTTTAACAGCCTTTTCTCTTTCTTTGCTTCCTGGAGCTTCTTGCAAAGGGCGTTAACTGTAGATAGGGCCTCTCCTTGAAGGATTTCTGAAGATGTTCCCATTGTGACTTGGGTCACTATGTAATCTGTCGAAGATAGATCCTTTTTATCCTTTAAAGGGTTGGGGTATGCTATCTCCATTACTCTCTCTCCTGAGGCACTTTGAGAGAAGCGGGTTATAGGATTTTGCTTCTTAGCCCCCTTTGATGGGATGATGGAGAAGTCCATCAATGCGATGGGAAATTTCCTCTTTTGTTGGCTCAGGTGCTGAGAGATCCATGCTCGTCTGTGAGCTTTTCGGGGAGTTTGGAATAATTTTTTTCTACCTCTATCAGGTACCCAATGAAGTCACGACAAGCCAGCAGGTTGTTGATGGATTCTACGACGAAAGTGACCTCTGGTCCTAGCCCCTGCGAAATGATCTCCTTGAAGATCTGAATAGTTTCATCCACCTTTCTTAAGGAAAAAGGAGTGAGCAAACCTGGAGACATTCTTAAGACAATTTACTCCATCTCATGCATTACATTTAGGGCTTCCTCCTTTATCTTGTCAATCTTCTCCAGGAAAAACTCCAGCTGATTAACCTGGTAATCCAGAGTAGAAAGGATTTTGTTGAGGGCTATGGGATGTCCAAAGACACCAAACTTGACCAGATCTTTGACTGAACAGTCGAGTATTTTCTGAAAGGTCTCATGCTGCATCCTAGCATGGTCCAACTCTTTGGAAATGGGTCTTGCTATCGCCTAGAGCTCTTTGTTCTTCCGATTGATATTCTGATATAATCCGGTGAACTTGGCAATCACTCCCTCAATTTCTTCAAGGATTTGATTCCTCCAGGTAGAAACTGCCATGCCTTGCTCGCCGATTTTGGCATATTCATTAATCTTATCTTGGCTCAAAGGCTCAGGAGTTTCAGCGGCAGTTATAGGAGGCGCACTTCCCATTTTCTACAAGGTGTGGAGAAGATGTTTATTTTTCTCCTTTAATAGCCTTTTCTCTTCCTTTACTTCCTAGAGCTTCTTGCAAAGGGCGTCAACTGCAGATAGGGCCTCTCCTTGAAGGCTTTCTGAAGATGTCCCCATTTTGACTTGGGTCACTATGTAATCTGTCGAAGAAAAATCCTTTTTATCCTTTAAAGGGTTGGAGTATGTTATCTCCATTACTCTCTCTCCTGATGTACTTTGAGAGAAGCGGGTTATAGGCTTTTGCTTCTTGTCCTCCTTTGATGGGATGACGAAGAAGTCCATCGGTGCAACGGGAAATTTTCTCTTTTGTTGGCTCAGGTGCTGAGAGATCCATGCTGGACTTATGGGAGAGGGGCCAAAAATAGAAAAGGGAGTAGCTGCAGTAGTAGAAGGAAAATGCGTGGAGACACTTGGAGGCGGCATTGAGAGGGAGGCCGAGGAAGTGCTCACGGGGGGAAGAGATACTGCAGGGGAGGTAGGCATGGGAATGGAAGGGAGCTGAGAAATGAGGGAAGAAATGGTGGGGGACAGCTCCGCGAGAGAAGAGAAGAAAGATGATGAGGAAGGGGGAACAGTAGAAGATGGGGAAGAGGACAAGACCAAAGGAATGGTCACTTGGGTCACTCAAGGAGGGGAAGGAGGAGAGGGAGAAGAGATAGAAGGGACTTCAATAGTTACAGTAGTGGCAACATCTTGAGTGGATGTGCCTATCGGAACATTTTCTACTACTTCTTTTTCCAGGCTTTCTGGAATTACAACCCGTTCTTGTGAAGCGGAAGGAAGACTTTTAGGAGCTTCCTCTTGGGTGGAGCTTGACTCACCCTCCTTGTCTTTCCCTTTGCTCTTTGGTAGATGTTTTGGCCTGGAAGGTGCATTGCCCAATGGAGATGTGGTGAAATCAACTCCGAGGTAGATGAGGCCATTCATTCTGCACCAATGCTTTGTTCTCCACAGAGTTTCTTTGACCCTTTCTTCTATTGTCTAAGGCGCTTTGGTTCTGTCAATTATAGCGAAAGGCCAATCGTCCCCACCCATGTCAAGATATACTTGATCAACTTCTTGATCAGTAGTTTGATAACCTTTTGGGACGATGGCTACACCGTACTGGATGATTTCAGCCAAGGCTAAGTGGGAATGGTCTTTTCTTCTGAGCTTAACCTCATGATACAGGTCGATATAAATATCCTCGATCTGTGGAATGTGGATCGGAAAGAGTTTGGCCCTGGGTAGAAAATTCCTTGGGTCAAAAGTGGGCCTTATCAGGAAGTTATGCTTTAGATTTAGCAGCTCCAGTTCTGCAAACATATCTCATGCTTTTTGGTGAGAGAGACAAGTGTACCTGCCCACTATGAGGGGGAAAGGAGTTCCACCCTTCTTTCTCTTCAAGCACTTCTCGTGGTAGGTTATGAGCTGTCTTGACAGCTCCAAGAGGATCAGCTTGGGGCCGGCTTATCTTGGCAATTTGGTTGGTTCTCCCAAGAAGTTGGCTGCCCTCAGATAAGTGAAGGTGGGGAATTGAGTGAACAAGGCCCCCCATTTCTCTGTTGCTGTAAGAATGCTCTTGGTCGTACGACCGTGAGTCATGTTTGGCCTCAAAAGGCAGACGATGCCGTAGAAGAAGGCATTGTTAATCTTTGTAAACTGAGAGATACTGTTCTCCAGCTTGAGCTCTGGATAGTATTCATATATTTTTACCTATGGCCAAACCCCACACCACATCAATGTTGGGTAATCTCTCTCTGAGGCTGCAGCGTAAACTACGTAGGAGTTCATGTAGAACCTCCCCATTGTGGTAAGTTGTTGGAGCTACTCGGATATAGTCTTGGTTATGATCTCCGTAGACTTGAAGCGTTGATATGACACATTCTTGTTCATTGTCGCCAAGTATCTCAGCATCCATTTATGAAAGTAGTGGCCATTAGGAAGCCCAAATACTCTACTTAGGAACGCGATGGTATTACTGAGTTCCTCTGAGAAATCACTGTGATGAATGACTTATGGCCATCTGGTCACCACCTTCTTGTTTTTCAGGTATACCTCATTCATTAATTGCATGCACTGGTCTTCATTATCATCCCAAGCCTTGGTGCAATCTTCCTGGCTTACGGCCACAAAGTGCCGGTGGTGAGGAATGCCGAGCATTATTTCGAAGTGCCGGGCAGTGAGGTTGATCACGACCTCACCTTTTTCATTTTGGACACACCTTGTGTCTTTGTTGTAGCAGTGGGCTACTACCATCATGAATTCGTTATTCACAGCACTGACTGGGATCCCCCCAGCAAAATGCAGTCCATTGCCTACCAGTTTTCCCATCCAGGGACTTCTTGTGACCCTCCAAGTTCTGGCCCAGAAATCCTCCATATCAATGTGACCAAGTTCTGAGTCTCTTATATCCAGGTCACACTCTGCCTAGGATTCGGGCATCCTGACCCTCTGATATTTGTACTTCATTTCTTCCTCTGTGAGCTTGGCTTTGCCCTTAGACTTGGTTGGTCTCTTACTTGATGTTGACATATGTAATTTTGAACTCAGTTACTGATCTGCAAGAAGAAGAAGTGAAACCCAACGCAAGAAAGTCATATTAGCTATTTGATCTTCCATTAAAGCATTAACAGAAGGAAGAGTTAGCAATTTTAAGGCCTCAGGGCGCAGGGTGCATGAACACTACAGGTTGTAGGGTTAAATAGTATGGCGCATAGAAAAGGGGTGCTGTAAGGGACAAATCAGTGCCAAAGGTTGTAGGGCGCATGGACACTGTAGATGACATTTTTTGTTGTTGCAAGCGGAAGTACGCATCTGCGCCATATATATGTATTTTATAACGGGCGATGATATTTTTCATGTTACACGGGTACAGGATGCGCCAAAGGGCATAGGTTTAATGCGTGTAACATCATTTTTTCTTGTGCCACAGGGGAACTTGGTGCGGCGCATGGAAGGTCCGCATGACATGATGTTGCTGTAATAAGGGATGCGCCTATGCCATTAATAGTTTTGTACTTGGCGCAAGTAAGGTTGGTGTTGCATGGATGCAAGGTGCGCCAATGGCACAAGTTTTTGCAATGTTACACATGAGTTTGATATGCCAAGAGGGCGTAGGGTTAGCGGGTGTTGCAAGCAAGGAAAATGTGCTTTGAGGACGCAACTATTTTTTATGCAGAAGGCATGGTGGATGCACCGTTAGCGTGACTGTACTTCATGTTGGAAGGGTGGTGACTGCGCCAAAGAGGAAAAAGTGCAGTCTATCAATTTTTTAAGTCTTTTTTCTTCCTCTGGAGGGGTTACATGTGTTTAAGCCTCTTCTGCAGGGTTCCTTAGATGATGAATAAGCTAAAACAAAGAGATCTAAGTGATTTTTTCAGAGGCAGAGCCCTCTTTACCAGCAGATCTGGAAAGGAGGGAGAAGTGCATGGAGGAGGACAGCAAAAACAGCAAAGGGAGGTTTCATTGTTTCACAGATCATTCTATCCAACCCCACAAACAAACAACCAACAACCAAAACATAAAACATGAGAGCAATAAGGACCACTTACTAGGAATATATATATTGCGAGAGGTGAAACTAGGGTCCACGGCGTGATACGAGAACAACAGGCGTGCTGACAGGTGCAGAGGAAAAAGAACAATCACGTGTTTTCTAACTGGTGAAAGTGATAGGGCGGATGCACCTATATATAGGCAAAGTTGTAATAAATGTGCCAACCACTTTTTGAAGTGGTGTATCAAAACACCTATCGACACTAGAAAGCTTGCGCCCTTTGGCGCATCAAAACACATGTTAACACGAAGTTATGTGTGCCCTTGGCACACCAAAAGTGCTGTCAACATGGAAATACATGCACCCTTTTGGCACACCAAAACGTGGTGCAACCAACATATTGTTGACACAAAGGTGCATGTGCCTTGGTGCATGCAAGAAAGGTGCAACATGATGAGGCGCACCAAAATGGGTGTCGAAACGCCAAAGGGTGCACCAAAGGATATGTAGAGGGCATAGATTTACCCTGTGTTGCACAAACAATAGGTGTGCCTAACCCAAAAAGACCAAAAATGGCCATGTCCAGAAAACCAGATTTCCCAGGAAAGGGTTTTGCAACGTTCTGAATGCAAAGGCGTCCCTGACAAGGGACCAGAACAAAATTTTGGTATGGTTACCCTTAAAATTACCCTTGCCAATTTTATGGGATAATAGCTGGCTCTTTCTGGGGACTATCTCTGAACGGAAATCAGGGGTAGAGAATCCCAGATCCACATATGCCTATCCATTGGGTACAGAGTCAAAAATAAGGGTGACCGCAAAAGGAAACACACAACCAACAAAAGAAAACACACAACAAAAACAAACACACAACTGAAGCAAACTGTACAAAGAAGAGAGCAAGATCTACTTCCTAAATATTTTCAGATATTTCCCGCTATAAGGAAGCGAGAGTCCAGTTCCATCCAGATAAAAGAGATAGAAAGTATTCTCTTTGTTGAGCTGCTTGATCTTGAAAGGCCCTCTCCATAGGGAATCAAATTTTCCGTGCATGCCCTTTGGCTCTCTTCGTTTGTCCCACAAAAGGATGAGGTCTCCCACCTGGAAATTTCTTTGCTTAGCTTTTTTATCGAACAATATTTTTACCTGATTCTGATGTTCGGTGATCCTGTCAACCACTCTTACTCTCTTTTCTTCGAGCTCTGCTAGATACATGATCCTCTTCTCAAGATAATTTTTGAAAGTCTCATCTTTGATTGCTCGTGCCAAGCGCAGAGCAGGGAGTTCAACAGAAATGGGAAGCTCGGCATCGATGTCATATAGCACCTAAAAAGGTGACATTCCGAGAGACCTCTTTGGAGTAATGCGGTCTACCCATAAAGCATCATATAATGACTTGTGCCAGGACCACTGATTCTCATTGACCAGCTTCCGTATGATGGTCACTAGGTTTTTATTGCTAGATTTTTCCTGACCATTTCCTTGAGGGTAATAATCTGAGGTGTGAGCTAAATTTATTCCGTATTCATAGCAAAATCCAACAACTTCTCATGAGGAGAAGTTGGAAGCATTATCAGCAACAATCTTGTTTGGAACGCCAAACCTGACAATGATATTTTCTTTGATGAAACTGCAAACAACCTCGGAAGTGGCATGTTTGACAGGTATGGATTCTACCCATTTTGTGAAATAATCTGTTGCTATCAGGACATAACTATGTCTGGAACTCGATTGGGGATTGAGTGCACCAGTAAAATCAATTCCCCACTGCTTGAATGGTTCGTCGACAATGACTGGCCTGAGAGGAAAAGCAGCCAACTTGGGCCTGCCGACAAATTGCTGGCAAGGTTCACACTTTACTACCCAGGTAGCTGTATCTTGGAAAAGCGTCGGCCAATAATACCTAGCCCAGATGATCTTGTGCATTGTCACGAAAGAGGAGAAATGTCCTCCATAGGCTGAATTATGAAAACTCTCAAGTAACTTCACTTGTTATGGCTTGTCAACACATCACAAGAAGATGCCATCTATTCCACGTTTGTATAAACCATCATCCCATATGATATATCTGGCTGCTCTGAGCTTTATAGCATGCTTCTCCTTTGTAGTTAGATGGGCTGGGCATTCACCATAGGTGAGAAAGAAAGAAATATTAGAATACCACTCGTCGCTAGTTGCGACAAATAGGACCATCGGTGGTGAATCAGTTTTCTCCAGCTGGCTTTGTGCTCCATTGGTGCAATCATCCTTTTCCTCAATGTCTTCTGAATCTTTGTTTTCAGCCATAAGCTAACATAGGCCCTTACCTCTTACTAGCTTGGTTGGTTTTATATCTAGATCATACTCTTGGAATTTTGCAATCTAATTCCCCCACAAGCTTCCTAACTTCTGTTGAGTTAAAATTGACTTGACTGCCGTGTCAGGGACCAACACCACTGTATGAGAGTTTAAAATATAATACCTGAAGTTCTTGACTTATTTGACAATGACAAAGGCATGCTTTTCCAACTGAGACATTTTTAATTCATGATGCTTGAGAGGAGAGCTCATAAACGCAATCGGGGATTCAACATTTTGAGAATTCTTTTGCATTAGGATGGCCGACACAGTATGCTCATATGCATAGCTATACATGATAAAATCCTTGGAGAAATCAGGACATACCAGGACTGGCGTGTGAGTGATGGAGGCTTTTATTTCCTCAAACGACTTCTTCCCTTCTTCGCTTCATTGGAAAGTTGGTGACCCTTTCATCATGTCTAATATATGACGAGTCTTTTCAGCAAAGTCAGGAACAAAGCACCTGAGAAAATTCACTTTTTCAAAGAAAGAGTGAACGTCAGTCTTGCTTATAGGTAAAGTAAGGTTTTGAATAGCCTTAACTCTTTCGGTATCTATCTTTGTCCCTTCTTTGCTAACAACATGTCCCAATAATTTTCCTTCTATGACTCCGAAAACAGACTTTTTTAGATTTAGGGAGATCCCGTGCTCTCAGCATCTAATCAATACTTGCTCCAAATGATCACAATGATCATTTCACCATTTGGAGAACACAGTTAAGTCATCTAAGTAGACTACAATGACCTTCCCTATCATACCTTTGAACGTGAAGTCCATCACTCGCTGGAAAGTGGCACTAGCATTGGTCAGGCCATAAGGCATCCTGTTGTAAGCAAATGTTCCCCAAGGAGTATTGAATACTGTTTTAAATTGGTCTTCAGGTGAGACTTCAATCTGATTGTATCCTAAAAAACCATCAAGCATGGAAAACATTTATGATCCAGTTATCACCTACAGAACCTGATCCATTATGGGAAGTGGGTAGTTTTCCTTCAGGGACACCTGATTCAGGTTGTGAAAATCTACACATATGCGTATCTTGCCATTTTTCTTACGTATTGGCACAATGTTTACAACCCAGGTACTGTGATGGATAGGAAAAATAATCCGTGCATCCAGCATTTTCTAAATTTCAGCCTGGATAGTACCTGAGATCTTAGGGTTATAATGTCTTTGCTTCTGGCGAAAAGGTTTGACATCTTCTTTCAATGGGATATCATGTTGGACATCCTTTGGCTTGAAAGACTTTAGATCGGCAGAGGACCATGCCAATACATCCATGTATTTCTTCAGCAGTTTGACAAACTTTCGCTTCTCTTCCGGTGTGCAACATTTTCCAATGTTCACAAACTGCGGATGTTCTACCGAACCTAAATTGACCGGTTCAGTTTCTGGGGAGGAATTAGGATCATCTTGCCTTTTCTTTTTAACAAAGTGATCATTCCTGTCGAACAACCACTCTGGGGAGACCAGGCCTTTTTGGATTTTATTTCCTTTGAGATGACATATGCCGTTGTTACCTTTTGATTCTTTATCCTGATCCATAACAGATTCACGGCATGCAGAAGTGGATCCTTCAAAATGAAGCTCACTAAAATTCTCAGCCTTTTCTAGAAAGGAAATGAGTTGATTGTCATCATTGAATACCTGCCAGTGTTAAAAATTATCCAGCACGCTTGGGCGAAAAACCACCTCAATGGTATATTTGTCTGTTTTCAAACCTGGGTGAGGGAGCATGAGGGATGCTGAAATGGCCAATGAATCAGCCATGTCATTCTGAGCTCTTGGGATGGCTTTTATTGAAAAAGCATCAAACTCCTCAATGTTGTCACACACCGCGTTGTGGTAATGTCTAAGCCTTTCATTTTTCACTTGGTATATCCTCTTAACTTGATTTACGACCAGCTCTGCATCACCTTGTACCTTAAGATTCTTGATCCCTCTTTCCTTCATGGCTTGCATGCCAAGTAGCAGGGATTCATATTCAGCAGTATTATTGGTGTTGAAAAATTGTAACTTCAAAGAGAGAGGAATAATCTCTTCTTCAGGAGATATAAGCACGGCACCAGTGCCACACCCACTAGTCACGCAGCTGCCATCGAACTGCAAAGTCCAAATCTTGTTAAGATCCTCTGCTTGGACGAGGACATCCCCCTTGTCAGACTCGGTATACAAGAAATATTTTCCCATCCCTAATGATTCGAAGAGAATTTGGGCTTTGGGGTCATCGGAGTTAGTAACCAGGTACTTCTTTTGTGATTCAGGCTCCAATGTTTGCATTACACCTTTGATGGGAATTCTAGCCTTAGACCAGTTCATATGAATCTCCCCACCAACTTCACTACAAAAGCTCCTTCCTAGTAGAATTCCATATGCTGTCGGAATATCAGCAACAAGGACGGTCATCTTTACCCTTTTCTCTGGGAATGTTGCAAACACAAATTGTGCGTCCTTGATTTGACCAATCAGCGGAACTTGCTTGGTTTCCAAGGAATAACATCGGCCAAAAGGTTTGGTAAGGGTGAGGCCCAAAGCATGGGCGACTTTTGCTGGCATGACATTATCGGAAGCTCCAGAATCAATTATGCAGTTGCTTAGTTTGTGGCCATTGATTAGGAGGGAGAGGTAGAAAGGTTCTATCTTACCTGATACGGAAGTTGAGGCAACATTTATGCAGGATGAAGGAGGGGTGGAAAGGATTCCTTTTGGGGAAACCTGATTATTCATGACACCCTGACTTTGGATGTATTCAGTTAACCTTACAAGATGTTTGGGGTTCGACTGAAGGTACTCGGCTTCAGACATTTGAATCTTGGTCTTTTTAGTGTGGTCAATTATGTCAAATGCAGCCAAGGGTTGCATTGATGGAGGAATGATTCCTTCATTTCGCAATGGTAGGGTAAAGTTACTGGTCTTCATGGGAATAGAAGAAGGCTGATTTGGAGGAGAGATAGGAGGAAAAGATTTATTTGTAAAAGACTTAACAGGGGGTTGAGCAGGAAGAGGATTACCTCTTTTAGCAATAGTTGGGGGCATGGATGATGTAGCCTTCTCTTTTGGTATCCTGGAAACAACTTTTGCTTCTTTTCTTTGGGAGCGGGTGAAAACAGCATATGACTGTCCACTTGCGTACCCTTTTGTACCCTCTTCTTTGTCAGATTCTTCATCTTCAAATTCCATATACCCAATTGTAGAGTCGCCAGTCAGTTCACCAACATCTTGATCATCTTCACCTTGAGACGAAGGTTCTTCATAATTTTGCTCTTCTTTTTCGATTTCGGCTAAAGCGTTGACCGGAGGAGCCTCAAGCGCCGACTGCGGAGCAGTTGCAGGCAAGCGCGGCCTTTGTGGAACATTGTTGGAAACAAAATTCCTCCGTGGGATATCCCGGTATGAGGTGCTTGGAGAATCCTGAGCTAGCTATTTCTTTAATGTGAGAAAGTCATTTGCCATCTTCTGGAATGCCGAATCAGACGAAGTAGTTGAAGAAGGGCTCAAAGCTTTAAGCTTGGATGATTCCCTTTTTAATTCGCCAGATATTAGCAATTTATCTTCTATTCGGATGGCAGCAACCTGGGTGAGAATCAAGGTAGCTACTTGTTTTAGCAGGAGTAAGAAACTTACTTTTGAGCTCATAGCATTTATGAAGAAACACTTCTGATTCTCCGGTGTTGGAAGCATGGTAGGCGGAACATGGTTGATCAGTGCATTGAACCTAGCAATAAAATCGTGCATGGTCTCATTGGCCTCCTTCTTTAGGTGAGTGATCTGTGATAACAATGCAAATGCATCTTCCAAAGGCTTGTATCTTTCTTCGAATGCAGTTCGCAAGGTGGCCCAACTGGTAATAGATCTAGCTGGCAAATGCTGAAACCATTCCGCTGCAGGTCCTTGCAAAGTTTCCAGGAAAAGGTGAACCAACACATCTTTATGGGTCACATCTAGGATGCTACATGACATGATGAATGTAGATATGTGTGAATCTATGCTTTGGTTTCTGCTCCCGTCAAATTTGGGAAAAATCTTTCGGTTTCCATGTGGGAGCACGTGAACAGGAATTGGCAAAGCTAGGGGGGCCATAGCATTTCCCCATGGTACTGCCATCTGGACGGGTGGAAAAAGAACGTGGGCTAGAAGCACAGTTTCGCTGAGCAGTAAGGCACTACAAAGTGATGTAGACGTTCCTGATGAGAGATGCTTCCTTCGTGGAGGTGAGACACTCCTAGATGACCGGTCAGCTGAACTCAGTGATGAGAAGCAAGCTGGTGTTATACTGAAGTTGTGCCTTTGAAGCAGGTCGAAGGTAAGATTGAATTCTCTGTGAGCTCTCCTGCTATGAGTAAATGGTTCACCTGCCAGTGTACCTTCCAAATCTACAATTTTTGGAACGGATTTAAGAATTCTTTTTGGCTATAGCTGCTGATTTTCTGATCATTCTGACAAAAATCAGCAGCATGTACTTTTTTGAATATTTAATTTTATCCTCTTCTGAAAACTGATTGCGGTTTAATGACAAAGAACAACGAGGATAGAATGATGGTAAAGCTTAGTAAGCTGATTTTTGGATCTAGAGTTGACTTTTTGAAGAGTTTGAAAATTTTGGTAAACTGTCAAAAACTCAGATTTACGGAAAAATATGGATTTTTGTAAAAACTCAGTGAACTAAAGATTTCCATCTAGCCCAGATCTATGGATCTCTGAAGAAAATTTTCAGTTTGGGTCACTTTTGCAAAAAATTTGGGTTTTAAGCAAAAGTTCAGATTTGAAAACAGGTAATGATTTTTTTTATTTTCACTAATTTTTTAAACACACCACCATCATAGATCTGACAGATATGTTCGATCCCCAGCGGAGTTGCCAAAAACTGTTGGTTTGAAAATCTGTCAAATGGACAGATCTATGGATAAATGAGCCAACAGTGTGCAGGGCATAGCCCCTCTTTGAGTCAGCAAAGTGAAACTGGTTTATTGCTATTCTACTAGCAGGAATCTTGTGCAAGTCTCACAATATTCTGCCTTCAAGGGTTGGGATCTCATCCCAGTAGAGTAGTTCCGACGAAGAACAGAAAGGAATGAAGGAAGGAAGATGGATCTGAAGGGAGAAAAGAAATGAATTCCAAAGTAGAAAGGTCAGATGGTCTATGTTTTGGGTTGGTAGTAAACAGAGCCGAACCTACTTGCATAGACGAACAAAGCAATACTGATGAATAAATGACAAAAAATTAGAGATAGATCGAACAGAATAAACACATAGATCTGACATAAGAAAGATCATATGCCCATAACACACATATTCAGCACAAAGTCTCAATATTTGTATTAATATTTTCTTCTGTTACAAGAAGTACAAAGCCTTTTCTTATCACTTCTATTTTTTATCTAAAAAATATCTACCCCTGAATACAACAAGTATTCAAGTATATATAGAAGGAGAGAAGAAAAGAAGACAAAAGCAAACCAACCACCTAATTACAAAATATCTTACAAGAGATTCCAAAGTCATTTGTTGACTTTTGACAACTTTGTGGATGACATCATCCCATAGTGCAACATGGATGATGTCATTATTTGGGTCAACACACTTTAGATAATTACAAGGAGAAAGTCAGGAAGAAGGAAACTATTCATCCTCATCTCGCAGCTGAAAGGGGGTATCTTGCTTTTGTTGTTGCTCAGGTGACAAGATGTGGAACTGGGCACGGTATTCCATGAACTTGCTGATCATGGGTTGAAGTTGATCCTGGGAAGGATCCTTGTGTCAATCACTGATAGCCTCGCAAGTCTCCCACTCATCTATGAGCTTTTCAGGGAGTTTGGAATAATCGTTTTCTACCTCTATCAAGTACCCAATGAAGTCACGACAGGCCAATAGGTTATTGATGGATTCGGCATCGAAAGTGACCTCTGGTCCCAGCCCTTTTGAAACGATCTACTTGAAGACCCGAATAGTTTCCTCTACCTTTCTTAAGGTGAAAGAAGGAGTGAGAAATCCCAGAGACATCCTCAAGACAATTTGCTCCATCTGATGCATTACATCTAGGGCTTCCTCCTTTATCTTGTCAATCTTCTCTAGGATGAACTCCAGTTGATCAACCCGATAATCCAGAGTAGAAAGGATTTTGTTGAGGGCTCTGGGGTGTCCAAAGATGCTGAACTTGACCAGATCTTCAACCGAACAGTCGAGCATTTTCTGAAAGGTATCATGCTACATCCTGGCATGGTCCAGCTCTTCAGAGATGGGTCCTGCTATCGCCTGGAGCTCTTTGTTCACCTGATTGATATTCTGATATAATCTGGTGAACTTGGCGATCACTCCCTCACTTTCTTTGAGGATTTGGTTCCTCCAGGTGGAAACTTCCATACCCTACTTGCCGATTTTGGCATATTCATTAATCTTATCCTGGCTCAAAGGCTCAGGAGTTTCGGCGGCAGTTGTAGGAGGTGCACTGCCCATTTTCTGCAAGGCGTGGAGAAGATGTTTATTTTTCTCCTTTAACAGCCTTTTCTCTTCCTTTGCTTCCTGGAGCTTCTTGCAAAGGGCATCAACTACAGATAGGGCCTCTCCTTAAAGGCTTTCTGAAGATGTCCCCATTGTGACTCAGGTCACTGTGTAATATGTCGAAGATAGATCCTTTTTATCCTTTAAAGGATTGGGGTATGCTATTTCCATTACTCTCTCTCCTGACGCACTCTGAGAGAAGTGGGTTATAGGGTTTTGCTTCTTGGTCCCCGTTGATGGGATAATGGAAAAGACCATCAGTGCGATGGGAAATTTCCTCTTTTGTTGGCTCAGGTGTTGAGAGATCCATGCTGGAATTGTGGGAGAGGGGCCAGAAATAGAAAAGGGATCAGTTGCAGTAGTAAAAGGAACATGCGTGGAGACACTTAGAGGCGGCATCGAGAGGGAGGCCGAGGAAGTGCTCACAAGAGGAAAAGATACTGCAGGGGAGATGAGAAATGAGGGAAGAAATGGTGGGGGACAGCTCCGTGAGAGAAGAGAAGATGGATGATGAGGAAGGGGGAACAGTAGAAGATGGGGGAGAGGACACGACCAAAGGAATGGTCGCTTGGGTCACTCAAGGAGGGGAAGGAGGAGAGGGAGAAGAGATAGAAGGGACTTCAATAGTTACAGTAGTGGCAACATCCAGATTGTATGTGCCTATCAGAACATCTTCCGCTGCTTCTTTCTCCACGCTTTCTGGGATTACAACCCATTCTTATGAAGTGGAAGGAGGACTTTAAGGAGCTTCCTCTTCGGTGGAGCTTGACTCACCCTCCTTGTCTTTCCCTTTGCTCTTTGGCAGATGTTTTTTCCTGGAAGGTGTGTTGCCCAATGGAGATGTGGTGAAATCAACTCCGAGGTAGATGAGGCCATTCATTCTACACCAGTGCTCTATTCTCCACAGAGTTTCTCTGACCCTTTCTTCAATTGTCTGAGGTGCTTTGGTTCCGTCAATTACAGTGAAAGGCCAGTCATCCCCACCCGTGTCAAGATATACTTGATCAACTTCTTGATCAGTAGTTTGATAACCTTTTGGGACGATGGCTACACCAAACTGGATGATTTTAGCCAAGGCCAAGTGGGAATGGTCTTTCCTTTTGAGCTCGACCTCATGATATAGGTCGATATAAATATCCTCGATCTGTGGAATGTGGATCGGATCGAGTTTGGCCCTGGGCAAACAATTCCTTGGGTTGAAAGTGGGCATTACCGGGAAGTTGTGCTTTAGATTTAGTAGCTCCAGTTCTACAAACATATCCCATGCTTTGTGGTGAGAGAGACAAGTGTACCTACCCACTGTGAGGGGGAAAGGAGTTCCACCCTTCTTTCTCTTTAAACACTTCTTGTGGTAGGTTATGAGTGGTCTTGATAGCTCCAACAGGATTAGCTTGGGGCCAGTGTATACTGGCAATTTGGTTGGTTCTCCCAAGAAGTTGGCTGCCCTTAGATAGGTGAAGGTGGGGAATTTTGTGAACAAGTCCCCCCATATCTCTATCGCTGCAACAATGCTCTTGGTTGTACGACCGTGAGTCATGTTTGGCCTCAAAATGTAGACGATGCCGTAGAAGAAGGCATCGTTAATCTTTGTAAAATGAGGAATATTGTTCTCCAGCTTGAGCTCTGGATAGTATTCATATATTTTTACCTGGGGCCAAACCCCACACCACATCAACGCTGGGTAATATCTCTCCGAGGCTGCAGCGTAAACTACGTAGGATTTCATGTAGAACCTCCCCGTTGTGGTAAGTTGTTGGAGCTACTCAGATATAGTGCTGCTTATGATCTCCGCCCACTCGAAGTGTTGATCTGGCACATTCTTGTTTATTGTCTCCAAGTATCTCAGCATCCATTTATGAAATTAGTGGGCATCAGGAAGCCCAAATACTCTACTTAGGAACGTGATGGTATCACTGAGTTCCTCTGAGAAATTGCTGCGATGAATGACTTGTGGCCATCTGGTCACCACCTTCTTGTTTTTCAGGTATACCTCATTCATTAATTGCATGCACTGGTCTTCATTATCATCCCAAGCCTTGGTCCAATCTTCCTGGCTTACGGCCACAAAGTGCCAGTGGTGAGGAATGCTGAGCATTATTTCGAAGTGCCGGGCAGTGAGGTTGATCACGACCTCACCTTTTTCATTTTGGACACACCTTGTGTCTTTGTTGTAGCAGCGGGCTACTACCATCATGAATTCATTATTCACAGCACTGACTGGGATCCCCCCAGCAAAATGCAGTCCACTGCCTACCAGTTTGTCCATCCAGGGACTTCTTGTGACCCTCCAGGTTCTGGCCCAGAAATCCTCCATATCAATGTGACCAAGTTCTGAGTCTCTTATATCCAGGTCACACTCTGCCTGGGATTCGGGCATCCTGACCCTCTGATATTTGTACTTCATTTCTTCCTCTGTGAGCTTGGCTTTGCCCTTAGACTTGGTTGGTCTCTTACTTGATGTTGACATATGTAGTTTTGAACTCAGTTTCTGATCTGCAAGAAGAAGAAGTGAAACCCAACGCAGGAAAGTCATATTAGCTGTTTGATCTTCCATTAAAGCATTGACAGAAGGAAGAGTTAGCAATTTTAAGGCCTCAGGGTGCAGGGTGCATGAACACTGTAGGTTGAAGGGTTAAATAGTATGGCGCATAGAAAAGGGGTGCTGCAAGGGACAAATCAGTGCCAAAGGGCGCAGGGCGCATGGACACTGCAGATGACATTTTTTGTTGTTGCAAGCGGAAGTGCACCTGCGCCATATATATGCATTTTATAACGGGCGCTGATATTTTTCATGTTACACGGGTACAGGATGTGCCAAATGGCATAGGTTTAATGCGTGAAACATCATTTTTTCATGCACCACAGGGGAACTTGGTGCGGCGCATGGAAGGTCCGCATGACATGATGTTGCTGTAATAAGGGATGCGCCTATGCCATTAATAGTTTTGTACTTGGCGCAAGTAAGGTTGGTGTTGCATGGATGCAAGGTGCGCCAATGGCGCAAGTTTTTGCAATGTTACACATGAGTTTGGTGTGCCAAGAAGGTGCAGGGTTAGTGGGTGTTGCAAGCAAGGAAAGTGCGCTTTGAGGGCGCAACTGTTTTTTATGCTGCAAGGGTGGCATGACTGCACCAAACAGGAAAAAGTGCAGTCTATCAATTTTTTAAGTCTTTTTTCTTCCTCTGGAGGGGTTACATGTGTTTAAGCCTCTTCTGCAGGGTTCCTTAGATGATGAATAAGCTAAAACAAAGAGATCTAAGTGATTTTTTCAGAGGCAGAGCCCTCTTTACCAGCAGATCTGGAAAGGAAGAGAAGTGCATGGAGGAGGACAGCAAAAACAGCAAAGGGAGGTTTCATTGTTTCACAGATCATTCTATCCAGCCCCACAAACAAACAACCAACAACCAAAACATAAAACATGAGAGCAATAAGGACCACTTACTAGGAATATATATAATGCGAGAGGTGAAACTAGGTCCACGACGCGATACGAGAATGACAGGTGTGCTGACAGGTGCAGAGGAAAAAGAACAATCATGTGTTTTCTGACTGGTGAAAGTGACAGGGCGGATGCGCCTATATATAGGCAAAGTTGTAATAAATGTGCCAACCACTTTTTGAAGTGGCGCATCAAAACACCTGTCGACACTAGAAAGCTTGCGTGCCATTTAGCACATCAAAACACATGCTAACACGAAGTTATGTGTGCCCTTGGTGCACGCCAAAAGTGCTATCAACACGGAAATACGTGTGCCCTTTGGCGCACTAAAACGTGGCGCAACACAAATATTATTGACACAAAGGCGCATGCGCCTTGGCGTATGCAAGAAAGGCGCAACAAGATGAGGCGCACCAAAAATGGGTGTCGACATGCCAAAGGGTGTGCCAAAGGATATGTAGGGGGCACAGGTTTACCCTGTGTTGCACAAAAAAAAGTGTGCCTAACCCAAAAAGACCAAAAATGGCTAAGTCCGGAAAACCAGATTTCCCGGGAAAGGGTTTTGCAACGTTCCGAACGCAGAGGGGTCCCTGACGAGGGACCAAAACAAAAATTTGATATGGTTACCCATAAAATCACCCTTTCCAATTTTACGGGATAAAAATGTTTTAAGGTGAAAAACATTTCCTTCTTGGCATTGTAATATTTTTGGGTTATTTTTTCCCTGTTATTGTATAGTCCTTCCTACGAGTGTTGAAGACAGAGGATGAGGTCTGGGTTGGTAGGAGGCTAATACCCCTTCGTAGTAAAAACAAACCCTATCTTAAATTTGATTCCATTTCCAACGAGTACAAATATGAGCCTCTTTGCACATGTTTCAGGCTTTTTTTAATCCGTTACAGGGTTTATTGACTTTTTCCATCAGTTGCGAGAATCATTTTTTGACTATAACTTTTGACCAGTTTCTCAGTTTTGAGCACTTATTTAGTCAAAATTGCATGATTTTTTACACACTACATGATTGGATTATCATTTTTATAAAATCACTACTTTATAAAGTGCCACATTCTGGGGGGTCATTGCACTACTTGTTTGGGCTTGTACTTTTTACACTAAGTTATAAAGTGCCATCTACGATATTTTTGGGGGTTTATCCACACTATGGAGTTCCATCATTATGTTGTTATGCTCGATTTTAAGAACTATTAGACATGGAAGGAAGACATCAGTAGATATTGCACTGTGCATGGTTTGTTGCCCTACCTCCATGGTCTCGATCTCGAGCTTCTGCAAAAGGATGAGTGGTTTAACTGCACCAATGAGGTCTATGGCCTTCTTGGTATTACAGTTTCTAGGGATATTAGACATAATTTCCAGCACACTGAGTTCCCTTTCACTTCCTGGTCCATTATTCGATAGTTGCATGATGATATTTCTTCACCATCTAAGAACGATACTTCCTTAAGCCACTCTTGTTCCACCACGGATTCTACCCCTTATCACATCCCTTCCAATGTTGAGTGTTCCTCTGTTCCTGTTGCTTCTTGAGAGTCCCTTGTTGACCATCCACATCAGGACCTTTCTTTTGAGACCACTCACACTATTGTTGCCATTATAGAGCTCATTGTTGACCATGTTCATGCTTCCATTCACTCTTCGCACTTGTGTTCTATTGGAGACCCTTTCTCTGAGACAAATGTGACCATTTCCCCTTGTGCTCCCTCACATCTTGATTTATCAGTTGACAAAACTCTCCCTACACTTGTTGCTTCTATTGAGTGCCATGGTGCTTCACCTTGGCCTTCCAGCAGCTCTCCACAATAGTCTTCTCCTCCTACTTCATGTATTGCATTGCATGCTCAGTTTGAGCCATAACACATCTTGGAGGACCTATCTATCTCTTGCATTGATAGTGATTCCCTAGGGACACTTGTCACTTTGACCATTTCAGAGATTCTTCACGATCCACCTCTTCTTATGGATCCCTTTCTGAGGGTCACTGGGCACCCACCTTCCTTCTTTTCTTTCTAACATGGACACTACCGTGGCATCACCTTTGTCTCATGTGCACTCTTTTTCTAGACATATGTCACCTTCTAGGTTTAGATCAGAGTCAAATTTTAGAGTACTACGATATTATTCTTTGTTTGTGGAGTGGGATAAATTCTACTGCTCATTTTCTATCCTTCCAAAGGGGGAACATTGTTCGATGTAGGTAGATTCTCTTCAGTCTCAGTGTGGAGGACCACGTCATTAAAAAAATTGTTGGAGGACCTTCTTATTCTCTCTTCTTTCTCTCTCTACTCTGGAGTATGATTATATTTGGGTATCTTATCAGGCCATGTTGCCAGGACCCATTTCTTCTCTAGTCTTCTTGAGTGAGTTTGTCTCTCTTTTGGGGGGGAGTTTTTTCCCACTAGGTTTTCTCCTTTCACTCCACTTTTCCAAAGTTTCTTTTTTTTCATGGTTTCTTCATCAGGGTTGATTTTCTAAGACCCATTTTTCATTCTCTATGTGTTTTAATACCTTGAATTACCTCATCCTAAGTTACGATGAAGGGGGGTGATGATGTGAGGTGTATTGCCACATCACCAGGTGAGTCATATCACTTATGTGGGAGCATGAATCATAGGTGTCATATTAGTTATGATATATTCTGTCATTGAATTTTGCATATGTGTAAGTGTGTATCATATGAGTAACATTCCCCTTTTAGAAAGTAACCCCTCTTCTCCATCATGGAGACATCATTATGTTGCATGGGAGCTACTCAACACTTTCTATATGTACATCCTTCTCCTTGATCTATGAGCATTCCATTCCATTTGGAGTCTTATTTCCCTTTTTACATGCACATTGCTCTCGTGGTTGAGTTCATACTTATTGAATCTTGAAGCTACTCTATCTCGGTTGAGTACAACTCCTTGATGCACACAAATTCCCTCTAGGTCTTCATCCTACCCCCCTCTGTCAAATCAGGCATAATGAGGAAATAGAAAAAAATATATAATGAAATAATAACACTTGTGTATACTGTAGAATAGATGCCCCCAAATGTATATGAGTTTTGTGTAAAGGGTCGACTAACACCTGTCATTGTATATTGTTCTGTGTATGTCGTGCATCAAGCTCAATATACCACGTGAACACATGTGTGTAAATAGTAAATAGACATATTATCTATCAAACCAAAGTGACAAACAACATGTATAATGTAAAGTGACAACAACACAAACTATGTGTATAGGTCCCAATTTTGTATATTTACAAATATCTAAATGTTTTTTTATTTTATAACTATGTCAACATTTTTTAATTTTTGAATGTTGAGCTATGTATAGGGAGAGGGGTAACACATAAGATACCAAGTGTTTTTGAGAAGATCATTGTTTTCATGGTTAAACCCGATAGGCTCTGGGTTAGTCATGTGGTGAAGCTTCTGAAAAAGAGAGTCTATGAACAATATATTCTTACAGAAGTGATGTATTGCCATAAGATATTCTTTGTTAGTGTAAGGAAGTCCTTTTCCCCTCATAACATGAGTCTAGTGTGTCATATTAGGTTGATAATACAAGAAATTTTTGTTTTAAATAGAAACCATGCCAATGAGTAGGGGAAAGGTGATATTTGTGTTATATTCATCAAGAGTACCAGATATACATCGTAACCAATATTTTCCAAAAGATAAAAATATAGGTTGGGGATCAAGAGTGACCCAAATATTGGAGGTGATAACGCATAGACCAAAAGCGATCATGAACATAACATAACCTTGGAAATTAGTAGGAGTGAGAACATGTGTAATATCAGATGGCATAAACCAAAAAGTATGCAAAGCCTCATAAGTATATATGTTTTTGTTTGTATTGAGATTGAGCATTAAGTGTTGTTAATACTGATCATGAATGTATAATGTGCTAGTGAAAGTGTCAAAGTGTGGCTACTGACTTGATGTTGATATATAATCGGAATGTGATTACTTGAGAGGTGATAATGATTCATGGAAAATAGTGATATGTCCATGCACCTTGAGATTATTGATTATGTCTATTAAGGTCCAAGAATGATATACATCATGTATAAAAGCATGATGATAGTCATAAAAAGGGTTTTTGGATTGTTGAGAAATATTTTTAGTTGATCGATGATGTTTAAAAGGCAAGGTAAAGAAAGCTTGATCAAGTAAAAGAGATAAGAGTTTCTATGGTGCTTCGAGGTGGGAAGGTATTGCGATATAATTAATAGGTGGTATGGTATCAAATGTGTTGACTACATGTTGGAATGGATCAAATCTAGTACTCTTAGAGATAATGTGATCAATAGTAACAACATTATTAGATATAACAGTTTAAAGCTGATAATGCCCATGTCTAATGGAAACAAAGAGAGAATAAAACATAGACTCATCCTCATCAATTGGATTAAAATTGAGATTTTGTAAGTTATCATTTGTAATTTCAATGGGATCATTTTCGTGATCAATAAAATAATCAGTTGCATTAGGTTGTTGAATAAAATCATCCAAAAGGTTAGGGGTAACAACTAGTTTTAGGATATCAATAGAAGATGGAGGCACTTGATTAAATGCATTTGCAGGTGGCTCATCAAATGGAGGTGTAAAGGAATCAAAGATGTAACTAGTTTCACTAACAACATATGTGCCTAATTTATCCATAGGAATTGGTTGTAATGGAGGAGTGAAAAAATGCATACGTGTGTTTGACATATCAATTTTACAATACTGGAAAGGCTTGGAATCGAAAACTATAATATATTTAGCACCATTTTGTATAAATTTGAAACAACAATGGAAAAAACTGAGACATCTTGTATATCATGAATCCAAGGGCATCCTAAGAGTAGATTACAATGAATAATATTGTCCATGATGTGAAAATTAGTAGGTAACAACTTAGGCCCAATAAGGATATCTAAAGTGATAATGCCCAATGTAGATCATGTAATGTTCTCAAAGCCTCAAACAATAGTAGTATTATTATTAATCATAGTGGGAAAAAAACCCATTTGTGTGAGTAGTGACCGATGAAATATGTTAAGGTGAGAACCTATTTAAACCCTAATTAGATTTAACATGAAACCTAATTTATTATAGTGAAATGAATACACTAAGGGATGTGAGAATTAGAAACAGGTGAATTATTTTGATTAATTAACTTCAGACATTAATTACCAAAATTAGAATAACACTTTTATACTTGATATGATAAATAGGATATGAAATTGAAAAATAAAGGAATGAGTGCACTTAGTTGATTACAAATGCTTCTAGGAATTTCTGGGAGGATGCACTACTAAAACATAGAGATCTAAACCTAACGATGCTCTATTATGGAGAACGTAATTGGAAACTAACTTGGGGTAGGACCGTACAACTCTGATAGGAGTGTCTGTATAGTCTTAAACCTACTTGGTTATGGGATGTGTAACTTTTACACACTATTAGTTATCTGAAACTATCTATCATTGTCAAATCCTAGTTTTCAGTCATACTGCTAAAGTTCTCTAAATACTCTCATATTAATCTCAAACCCATATTATGGATGAGAAGTCCTACAAAAAAAATATTAGTTGGGTTGTGGGCAACCTTGTGAACCACCAATGCTGGCACTAATTTTAAGAGGCCTCAAATCACATGACATTCTCTACCTAGTATGTGATATTTGAATAAATGCAACTAGATTTGATAACCACCTTTGAAAATTCTTGAGTTGAGTTGGCTCTTGCTAAGATACTTGGGAAAGGGATGTTTGAATTCTTATAGATGAGAGATATTTTTGTATTAACCTTGTAAGAAACTTTAGACTTGTAGAGATTGTTTCCCTAATGATTTTAGATGACCTATTGTGAGATAAGGGAGGCTTATGTACCTTTTCCAAGTGTTAGAAGTGCATGTATAAATTTAGTATCATATGATTTTCAAATTATCAAATGAGGTAATGTTTACTTGCTTATATATGAGTATGTATATGATTTATCAAAGAAAGGTATATCCAAAGATATTAGAAGACCCTAAAATATGAATTTGATAGAAAAGTTGGAAGACATGTCGGTACAAGACCATATAAGTTGGTAATGACCGGATATACTTTCTTGACCAAAATTTACAAGCTTGAGTAAGGAAGGAAAACATGAAATATAAAGTTTGGAAGTTGTTATTTTATGTTTTTTTATATATATTTTTCATTGTACTCTTAGAATTTGATGACACGTTAGTATGCAAGGATAAACAAGCTAAACAAGAGACCTTAAAATGTGATAAGTGGGAATGGGAAGGTTGTATTTATCTTAGCAAGAGTGCATTGTCAAAGAGTGAATTGCCAAATTTTAGTGTCTACATTCCCCCTTTAAGTATGGAATGAAATTACATGCTAAAGGAAAATATACTTGAGTGTGTAGACACACTTTTTCTTTGATCGAACGTTTTTTTTACAAAATCCCATTATTCTTGGTGTTGGTAGGCTCCATGATGAAACCTGTAATATGGAGTGTAGTCAATGACCATGATAAAAAAAAAATATTTAACTCAAATGTAAAGTGTAACATGAAAGATTTTCATTAGCATAATAATGAAATAAAAGAGATATAAACAAGGAACAAATATGCTTATTTGGTCTATGAAGAGAGAAATGTGATTTTGTACATGCTTTGCTTGTGCTTGAATATTTGCTTCTCTAAATTTGATGAATTTTTTTTAAGGATTGGGGTGATCAATTCCCAATTTTTCCAAGGAGAAAATAGAGTGTTAGGTACCTATAACCCAACATGAAATACTGAGGAGAGAAAAAAAAGAATGAAGTGCCGAAACATTCTGCTAAGGAAGAATACTGAGTATCAAAGTTATTCAACAACTCTAATATCTTCCCCTTTGAGTGTAAGAGGAAAGGAAAGTATGCTTACAAATAACTTGCCACTTTAATACCTTCCATAACCCCACTACTATATATGGATCTAGGCTTGATTCTATAAATAAGGACACACAATAGAAAAAAGAACGAGTTCACCCATATTCTTCCCATATTCTACATAATTGAATGAAAACTATAATGCAATAAAATTTTGATGAAGGAAGGAGACTTATGCTACCAATATTCCTAAAAATTTAATAATAATTGAATGTCATGATGAAGGAATAAAGTGCTTCATGCCCCTTTTACTAATATGAACTGAGTTTGAAAATGTGCCAAAAACCTAAAATTGTAGCTAAAAATATGAATCTACTAAGAAAGTTGATGTAACTACCCATGAAAAAAATGTGTGGTATGGTCAAGAGTGTATGTACATTATTGACCAATTTGTATGTTTTTGAACATGTGTATTTTTGTTTGAATTTATATATTTGTCTAGATATCTAAGTAACTTTACCCTATTTGTATATGTATTATACCCCATAATCATGTTTGTATCTATTATAAGTGTAGAATATACCCATATGAATTCCCCCTCTTTTGCTACATGTGAAAAAACCATGTTGAGAGCTTGGCTCTAAAGAAACGATGTGTGACCATGCATTAGATGTTTGAAAAAATTATACAACATAGTGTAAGATGTTGAATATGTGATGACCTTAAAGAACTTGTACCTACAAAAATGAAGGTGTTTGTGTATGGTGGAAACCATGACAAGTAATAAAAGTAATGATAATGATAGATAAAAACCATAGTACAAATACTTGTAAGAGAAGAAAAACTAACAATCATGAAAGTAGATGTAAGTATGCAAACAATGTCACACAAAATGCATAAATTCTGCAACCATGGGACACCCACAATGTCACAAGATAGTCAAGGCTTGTAGGCTTGCAGATAAGAGTAATCCAGAGAAAACAAGCTATGCATAATGTCACAAACATGGGACACCCATAGTGTCATAAGAAAATCAAGGCACATAGGCCATAAACAATAAAAATACATAAACAATAAAATCACACACAACCAGGTATACATGAAAAAATATTTTTAAAACATGATAACATGATACAATAGCCAATATAGGTGAAAATATGTGACACAAGTGATGTCATCACTACATAAGAGACATGTGTTATTCATGTTAGATCAAAATATAACATGTACACATTATATGTAATCAAGAATAATGAAGAAGTAGAAATGAACTATAATAGAATAATAACACCTAGAAGTTTCTGGAAGAGGGAGAGAATATTGAGTTCATGACTATTGGCCTCAAGGTGGAGTCGATCCCTGAACCGTTTGCTGAACTAGCCAAAATGGTGGTAAGGTATATTACCCTTGAAGGAAGATATGTTACTATACCTCAAAAAAATCTGATTTTTCTGAATCATTTTCGTAGAAATAACATTATCAGCGTTCCTCATTATCTGATTAACTCTCTGGAGAAATCTATAAGGGAAGTTCAAAGCCACTCTAGGGCTGTCCCTTTGCACCAGGGCCTTATCCTCTTGATTCACCGCCATTTCTCCAGCTGCCCTTCCGTGAATCCTATCCCACCTCCCTCCTCCATACCTCCACCTGCCCACACTGCTCCCACTCCCTCCCTGCTAAAAAGAAAGAATGAAGATGTTGTCTCCAGCAAGAAAAGTAAGAGCCTCAAAGCCAAAATCCCTGCTTCCCAACGAGTCCTAAGGAGCCACAAGGACTTGGAACTAGCTGAAAACCTCCTGCATATTAGCAAGCCAGATGGAGGAGCCCAAAGAGGAGGAATTACTGGATAGGGTGGACAGATTAGAAAAGGAGATACAAGAGCTCAAAGGGGCTATAAAAAACATGGAAAGAGCTAAAGGTAAAAGGATCCTTCAAAGTGAGGAGGAAGAGGGGGTTATTGGTGAAATCTTCAAGAAACTACAGTCCTTAGATGGCAGATTGGGGAATGCTAAAAGCTGAAATGACTGCATATTGTCTGCCCTCAAAAGCATTTATAATTTCATTGAACAACATGTCCACAGTGTTTGCAGTTTAAGTGGGATCAATGAGGACATATGGGGCCCTAAAGAGAAAAGAGACATTGCAATTGCCCAAGCAGATTTACAAGACTCCTCTCAGGCCACTGCCATTGCCTTCTTCATGTCACTGCAGGCTATCAAGACCAAAATTGACAGAGCCATCAAGTAAAGTGTTGTTGTGATGTTGTTTTTTGGCTGCGATGTGGCTATCATCGGGCGGTTCTAGAGCTGTTTTGTGGCAGGGCTCTTTATATTGTTTCTCTTTTGGTTCCTTTTTGATCTTGCCTTCTTTTTTTGGGATCTATGTACGTTTAGATCCTTTTTTCACCCATATTGTAATATTTAGCTGTTGAGCCTTCCTTGGTTGGCTGTTTTGCCCTTCTTTGGGCTGCTTCTCTCATCTTTGCTATTTGGCTTTTGAGCCCTTTTATATACATGGTATAGTCCCTTCAAAACTATTTTCCCTTAATTAAAAAAAAATAGCACCTAGAAGTAGAAAAAAAAATGCCCCTAGATGTATATGGAGTCTAGGTAAAGGGGTAGGGTAACACTTATCATCATGTGTAGAAAATAAAAATTACACAAAACCACTATTACATCATGCTTTTATTAGGATTTTTAGTCATGAAATCATGCACTTACTACTTATATCACACCTCCATGTATGATATTATATGCATGATTCCTAAGTAAGAAAACTAGATATTAACAACACTTGTTTTGCTTTTACATTTCTTTATCCCTTTTGATACTTTTGTCATTTACTTTTCTTGAATGGTCACTTTACTTTTAGACATTGGACAACACATGGCCCAAATATTTATTTCATGTTTTATCCTCTAAAAATCCCAGATATTACCACCCATTAGGGACAAGAGAACCCAGGTGCTACTATCCCTTTTGGGCGTTTATGTCCTTTTTCCTCTCTTTTTCAAATTTGAATGCCACATCATTTGTTATCTTTTCTTGTAACGTCTTGATTTTTAGAAGCTACTATGATAACCTCTTTTCGAGATGTTGTAACTGTGGAAATGAGGATAATTATGTTAATATATGTCTTTTAATCTTAAAAAGAATGTGTTACTATTCAGAACCCTTGCTTACTGTAACTTGTTTACTTGGGACAGAGGTCATTATAGCTTGTGTTTTGCAAAGTGTGAAACAACAGACTTGCTTTTATATTTGATGAACTCATATTGTTGTTGATAACACACCTTGAATCAATTCCATTGATCCAAGGTATGCTGTGGCCTTCTTTGTGCTCACTTTGTCTATTTACTTTCTAATTAGAACGAAGTCTGGAATCAGATTGGAGGTTGTTATAAATTTTTCAGAACCTGGTTACAGGTATAAATACCCAACACCATGCTACCAATGGAAAGATTCGATTTGCAAAACACATATGAGTGTGACGCTGGAAAGCATAAGATAAGAAGGGGGTTCGATATAAATTTGGCAAGGTATATGTCAAGCATGGGACAAAACATCTTGCATTATGCTGGTTGTGAATGTAAGTTGGAAAAACTTACTAAAGAACTTATTAATTAAAAATACTACAGGCTACATTTTAGCCTATAACCTAATAACTATCCTATGTGGATTTTAAATTAAATTAAAAAAAAGAGATGTAAATTATTGCAAATCCTAATGACTTGTGACCTAGGTGGAAACCTAACTATGGACAATGACCTAAACTAATGCTAGCCCTAAAAGGGGGACTTGTGGATACATGTCGATGAGAGGATAAGAAGGGAAGGTTTTAAATTTAGTGAAGGAAATTAAATGATGTCCTTGAAGTTTTAAACGCCAAGTTTGGCGGGAACATGGGAAGTTGGAGGTATCCAACTAGCAATGTAGCCAAAAATGAAATTACATGCAAATATTAAAAAAGGTGGAACTCGCCAGATTAGGTTGGAGATGGCATGGAGAAAGAGAGGGAAATGCATTTAATATATTTATTGGCCTCAGTCTTGGTGGCCAGCTCACCTTGGAAAGGGGGAAAGAGGAATTTTTTTGGTCATTGTTATTCATTCGGGTTTTAAGTTTTTACCTCTACATTTCCTTTTGTGGCTCATTCGAGCCTACAAAATTATGACTCGGCCATTGATGCTCGACTGAATTTGAATGATTTTGGACCTGCGTATATAAAGGAGTAGTTGAGAGAGCTACTGAATAAGAATTTGGAAGAAAGAACACGGGAGGAGCTCGAATGTGACCTCCCACGAGTTAACCAGAAGTAATACAGGCATGTTGAGCTCTTCTCTTTAAAATTTTTTGCTCTTTGTTAAGTGTCTTCATTAAAATAACTCTGTTCTTATATTGGGTGCTTTTGTAAAATGAAAATGTTGATATGTTTGATGAGATTTCTGGGTTGAATTGTCTTTTGGAGATAAATACGACTTGGGTATTTTTTAAATGCATACTAGAGAAAACTTGGTATTTTCTTTACTAAAATGGTAAATGAAACAAAACCCATCTCTTCTGTTTGAATTTTCTTCTATGTAATGGGTATTCATTTTATCTCCCATTATGGGTTTGATTTGATGGAAGTAACAGTTATGTGAAATTTTTTTTCTAAGTTTTGTGCGTGTAAATAGTTTTGAAAAAAAAAACTGTGAGAATGCTTGTTAGAACTGTTTGCGTGAACTATTTTTCTGGTCGTATTACAGTGCATAGAATGAGAATTATTTTGGGGACAGATAATTTATTGCATCATCTTACCCTTTCCTGATTTAAAACGATATAATGACTCCATATTTGGTTTGAAGGCAGTGAATGCTTGTTGGGAAATAAATTATTTAAACCCGAGAAAGAATAACTTGGTTATATGATGAATGGAGTAGAGCGTATCATTTTATTCTTCCTTGAATCCAATTATATATATATATATATATATATATATATATATATATGTATGTATATGTATATGTGTATATATATGTGTGTATATATATATATACACACACATATATATATACATATACACACACACATATATATACATATACATATACATATATATATATATATATATATATATATATGTATATGTATATGTATATGTATATGTATATGTGTGTATATACATATACATATACATATACATATACATATACATATACATATACATATACATACATACATACATACATACATACATACATACATACATACATACATACATACATACATACATACATACATACATACATACATACATACATACATACATACATACATACATACATACATACATACATACATACATACATACATATATATATATATATATATATATATAGATATATATATATATATATATATATATATATATATAAAGGAATTGCATATCTAAACTTTTGCATTGTGTTCGATTAGAACTGTACTTGAGTAGATTCTTGTTCTTGTAGTTGAAAAGATGGTTTCTTTATTTGTTACAGTGATATTATGGTCATATAGCTTGCTGTACATTCTTGCTTGTTTCAGACCTAGCTGAAAATGTTTTTTTGGTGAATAATTATTGAAAACATTTTTAATTGAAAGATTCAGTTGTTGTTGATATTTGCGGGTCAGATGTAAAAGGAATTCAAGAGTACTTCCTTGAATGATAGTTAGTAAATTATGATTACTGTAATAGTCTTGTATAAGGGAAATTACCCTATTGGAAACAAGTTTGTACTAAATAGTTGATACTCGGCCAAGAAATGAGAAGAGGTAATATGAATCTTCTTCCTTTCATTCGATTATTGAATTTAATTGTTCTTTCTCCTTGACTATTATCGTTGACTGTTATCACTTCTTGTTCGAATCATCGAGTTTGGTCGTGATGAAAAGAAAGAGAATATTGAGTGAGTAATCGGAAGTAATAATTATTTTTCTTCTCTTATCCAGTGGAAATTCTATTATTTAATATTGGATGAATTTCCTACTACCTTCGGCATAAGCAATTGCATTTTATCTGTTGTTTTTCTTCTTTTCTGAATTGAAAGATGTACTATGCTGATGTTAAATTTTGGTGAAGAACACCAGTGTTGTTACGGTGTATGACTACCTTTCTCTTCGGAATTTGATTTAGTTGAAATTAAATGAGTAGTATAAAAGGGAAGGAGTTTTGTTTGAATTTTTAATTAAATTCTTTTCTTGAAATTTCAGCTATAATGAGGGAATGGAATTGATAGTAATTACATTAGAACAACAATATATACATATGTGTATCAGTTCTTACAGATGTTTTTAATCTGGAACTATTTAGGGAAAATAATTTTGGTACTAATTGTTTCAATATGGAATGGGCCCCTTGCGTTATTGGAAGAAAACAATAAGGAAATGTGAATAAAGTGTTGCGGGTTTACAGTAATTATTGGGAAATTTTTTTTAGTAAATCTTTTGTCTGATTGTGATGGTAATTATGGGATTGGTTGTTAAGTTGTTCATCCTTATCATCACTTAATTCAAAGATGATGTCCATCTCATTCCTTTTTTTAAAAAAATGTTTCATAAAAGCATAGTTCTTTTATTGAGACAGTTAATCAAGAGCACCTCATTTTCTTGATAAGTGCTTAATATGCTCAGTTCGATGAACTGACCCGTGCCAGTAATTTTTGTAGATGGTTTCCACAAGTAAAAATGAAGACATGTTTTTTTATGATGCTTCTTCTGATTAGCTAAGGATGGGTCTTTTCCGAGAATTTATTATTTTTCTACGAGGAAATGGAAAAATAAAAATCTGTATTCTTCTTTCTTTACGAGTTGTTAATGATGTTTGGCATGAATGAAGTCCGGTAGTATGGACTTGTATATTGTATGAATTTTAATCTAGAGTAATGAGTAAAAGAAAAAGGTGTGTTATTTTAATGGTTGTACCACCTTGGAACTGTTTGAATAAGATTGATAATATAATTTTATTCATTGAATTTGGATTTATTCAAATGATGGCTGATAGATTTTAAAGGGACATATTATCTATTCTTTACTTGAATACAAATTTTAAGTTAGAATGGGAAATTAATTAATACTTAGGTCAATATGGATTTAAAATTAACATTAGTAAAGAATAAGGTGAATACGAAATCTTAAATGAATGATATTCAGAATTAGAATATACACTAATGAATATTAATAAAGAGACAATTGAATTCTGTCTTTTGATTTCGTTAAATCCTTGGGAGGTTTTGACTAAAGGATATTCGGTATAAGGAACCATATCTCCTCATATCAAACCTTATCTGAAGTAAGGTTATAGTAAATAAATGAATACATTCATTTGGGATTAGGCCTCATTTAAATGATGTCTAGTGAGATGGAATTCTGAATTTAAATTCGGCTGCGAATAAAACTTGGTTACGAATAAAACTTGGTTAAGTTTAGTAAGTTGATCTTACTACGTTAAGCTGCAGTGGACTGTTAGTCTGAAGCTTAAATTAAAAAACTAAGATGGAAATATACAATCCTTTGGTAAGGAGGAGTAAATGTATATTAAGCTATAAGACAATTTAAGTCCTTCTTAGCTATGCAACTGTAACAAATAGTGAGGTTAGAGGATCAACACGGTTGCTGGAACCTATTCTTAAAATACTAAGGATAAGAATCTAATCATACTTCAAGTTGGATGTGTATCCCTTGATGGGAGGATTTCGTAGGACATTGGCACATGCCAGCTACAATCTGGTGTCTTCATGAAGGTAAGGCCTTCATGATGACATAATGTTGCAGCTGACATGTTACAACACCCTCCCGAATCGAATCATCAAGTTTACATAAGCTTGAACCATGTTACTTTGGACCAAGATAGAAATGTGACCTTGTATACGGAGTGACTCAGGAATACTAAAGGTAACTAGACACACAGTTGACTAGGGTCAAAAAATTATGTTTGCATACCTTTATTCACCATGAGTGTCTCCCTATACTCTTTCATATTGCTATCTTGGGTTAAAGTTTAACCTTGGATGAGAGGACTGAAAGAGATCAGAAAAGACCATTCTAGATAACAGACGAAGTGAGGTGAAGGACGTATTCCATTGATGTGTGTAACGTGAAGCATGTGAAAATCTTTGGCCAAAGTATCGCAAGCTTCTGGTTGCGTTGTCCTAATCACCTAGTTTAAGAAGCAGGATTTCAGATGAATATAAGTAATAGATATTCAGATAGGCCTCTTAAATGGAATACTTCGATAACCAAAAACGGTACAGAGAACCAAGTATACTTATTATACAATGCATGGATTAACATGAAGGATAGGTAAGTAGCCGAGTCATGAAATGAGAGATCGTTGAAACTATGAGCCATAAAATGGGAGATCGGTAGTTCTTCGAGTCATTACAGCAGCCTATGGTATCTGTTATATGATTGAATGGAATTGAATGTGTTTTCCATATTATAAAAAAATGTGAACAGAGAAAATTGGTTTTAAAAAGTATTGTGTGTTCTAAATTACATTAATTAGATAGAGAACAATTATTAAAACTTGGTCATGTGTTTTGAATTACATAATTTAGAATAGAGAACGTTATATATATATAAATTCCCTTGTTCTAATGTCTTAAAATGGGAATGTTACATCTCTAAATTACTACTTATCACTTTGGGTCGATCTTTTTGGTTGTTAATGATGGAATTAAACTAAAGAAATCACTCACACACACATGACTTACTCACTATTATTAGGGGCTTGATAATTGGGGATAATATTTACTATCTACTACTTGGGCAAGGAGCAACATCCAAGGACTACATTTGGGTTGCATTATTCACTTCATAAGAGGGGATATTTCTAAATTCCATCTCACACATTCATCTTGGGGTAAAAGTTGTTGTAGCATGTTATCTTGGTGTGGCTGGTATAAGGACAACCCAACTTCAAGGGACACAATTCAATCAAACACACACTAGAACTATATAGAGTATAACATGTAGTGCAATGTTTAGTGAAAATTACATTGGGGTGTCCATTGAGGTCAGTCTAACTCAAGAATATACATTATTTATTCATATAATGTTTTTTTAAGCATTGTATAGGTAGATAGGGTTTTTTTTATAGGAACATGTGCACCATAGGAATCGTACAATGAAGTGCATGTGATAAATAATGAAAGGAAGAAGCTAAGTTTAGACCCTGAAAAAAGTAGAAACAAAGAACTTTCCAGGACACTAGTGTCTAGATTGGACACTGGTGCCCAGGGTGGTCCTGTCTCCCTTTGGGTGGTCTTTTCCAAAGAAGATCTAGACTCTAGTTTCTTAGATAGAGCCTAATAGTCTAGATCTATACTTCTCAGCTTGTTTCCTAACTTAGAATCAATCTAGATCTGTATATATAAGCTAAGTCACTTTTATTTTCCTATTATACACACTTGCTTGTTTCTTGCATGATAGATATTTATCATCACTATTGCATTCATTTGATATTAGTCCTTTGATTAAGTTTCAATCTATGTTAAAAAATTTGGTGAACCCGATCCCTTGCATACTATTTAATAGATCCAAACCTGATTTTCATCTATGACCTGATATAAATTAGATTTGCAAAAAATATTCCTAGCGTTTCATATTTTATCCTACACTTTGGGTCACTTTCTAGGGCTCCTAATTTTTAAATCATTGTTTTTTTCATATCTTGAGCATAATTAATCTATTTTTAAATTCTTTTGAGTTTATTTTTAATTATTACATATGTAATGAAAACCTCTTTTTTGTTTTCCATATTTTTTGCACAATTTTCATAAATTCAAAATTACACTTTTTGGTAATTAATGAATAATTATAAAAATACACACTTTTGAGACAATCCCTTGGATTTATTTATTTTACATCATTAGATTAAAAAATCCTCTTTTTATTTTGTAAAATTTAAATTCTATTTCGAGATATGGTCATTTTATTTATTTAATGATAGTCACTTTTTGATCAAACATCACTTTCAAAACAAACCTATCTGTTTGTCTAGATTGTTTGTGTAATATTCTTTTATTTCTTACCATTTAATTAATAATAACTCTTCCCCATTCTATATTCAGGTTCAAATTTGTAATGCTATTTTCAAGTGTATTTTAGTTGATAATGGATTTGGTCTTAATATATGCAACATTTCCTTTCTCCATCAAATAAGATTTTTTTTTTCGATCTAACTCCATCTACTATATGTATATGTGGATTTGATAACACACCTAATTTTTTTTTTGGGAGAAACCACCCCATCCATTATTGTAGTCCCTTACACTCTTAATGTTCTATGTTACGTTATGCCATATGATCTCAATTATAATATCCTTCTAGGTCATCCTTGGCTACTGGTGGTGTAAATCAACTTGCAATAATTAAAATGTTGTACATTGTGTCACAGTCATTTAATCATCAAAATAGGGGATGTAAACTTAAAATAATACCGGTGTTGTATGAAAAGTTAAAGTGATTTAAGATGTTGGAAAGAAATAACTATCACAACAGTGCTAAAAGTAAATAAAACTTAGAACTGAAAATGAATGGCTTATAAATACTATCACTAAGATAAAGTTGTAGATTCAAAATGCAAATCCAGAAAGTAATTTATTCCCTAGGTAAACATGCATAAAAAAAAGTAATTGAGGCGTTTAGAAGACCACAAGTGGGCCCTAACTTTGGTGTTAATCCCTCCTAAATTATGCAACTAGAAACTAATGAACAACACTCATATCTTTATTGAATTTGCATAAATATTACATCAAGGAACACAAGATCAAATAATATCATTTTTTACTTTGACTCATACTATGAGTGTATATCAATAAATGAATGAATATATTTGTTACCAGTAGTAACCCTTTTCTTTTATACCTTCTCATTTACAAAAAGACGTGAGAAGAAAAAGAGTACAAGGAGTTTCAACAAACTAAGTGATATATCTTCAATAGAATAAGTGAAATATATTGAACATAACCATGAGAGATTCAATCACACATTATAAAACTCATACCATAGGTGTTTCAAATAAAAAACACACAATAAATGTTTTCAGTAATCAACTAGTTCAATCAAGTGTTAACTTAATCAATCAGTTCCTCACTAGTTTGTAATGAATGATCATATCAGAAAATTGAGTTATCTACTCAGTTTTACACTTTCATGTGGTAACTGATTCTTATCCAATGGTACATGTAAAAAATTGAGTTCCATCAATTTGCATGTTCCAATATATTTTCATAACACGGGCTCTTTGTTATATATGATTTCCTTTGGCTATGCAGATGGGTTGCTACAGAGAGGTTCTTTGGATGTGGATGACTTATTTTGCTACATATGGAAAATTTCTTACAACCAAGAGTGGCATCAACACATATCATCATCTAAACAACTTATTGGGATAACAAAAATAAATTCACACATAATACAAAAAATAAAATAAAACTAGATATAACTATATCAATTAGTAATTATGCCACAAGTTCAAGGTTGTGATGGTAATGTGTAACAATGTTTTGTAAAAAATACATAGACATGGTTTACAATAGCCTGTTATCAAAATACACAAGATGAGTTGTTATGAAAGAAATTTATATAAATCATAACACTCCTAGGATTAATATATTTAATTTCCTCATTCAAGGGCTTCATATCTTCTATGTTGGAAACTGCATTCCTTCCTGAAATCGATGGGTTTTTTTGTGCCCTCATCCTCTGATAAGAAATACCCACCATTCACCATGAATCAGTATCCCTAGACTTTGTCTTGGACGCTTCTGATTGACTCGGTAAGTTTATCTTTCCATGGTGGTATTGGAAAATGAAATATGGGAGGATGATAACCAATATGGAACCACTCATCCTCACATTTATTAGCTGTTTCAATGTACTTATTTACCCTGCAGAAATTTGGAAGAATGTTTGGATAGAAATGCATCTCCTTCCTTTGTAGTGTAGAGGATAACTCATTCCATCTAATTTGGCATGTCATATACAACCTGAACTCCATGTTCCCTGATCATAGTTCCTTAACATCTGCATATGTGTCCAATATCATTTACAATACTCTATTTTTGATTACATCCTCTTCCATATAACTATCATATTATTCTTTGATTTCATTTGTGTTGGTTACTTCATCCATGACATACAATGGTATAACATTTTCCAGATGTCTATATTCCTCTATCTGCTTAGCTATCTCTAATTCATTTTAGAAATAAGAACATAATTCATTCACCTAAACATCCCCAATATATAGAATTGGGATCCAATTTGTGTCATATGGTAGGGCATAATTGTGCAAATAACAGTTCACATAACAAATTATGGAGTCTCATGTGTACTATTTTAATATAAAGTAAATATTATCCTATTATATCTAATAACACAAATCATATCATAATTAATACAGGTAAGTTTATGATGCAACATTCTTTCTTTCAAGTAGATAACATAAACACTTGATGTGGAATGCATCTCAATATTTCATGTGCTACTTAGACTATTTCTTCCTATGTTTCTGCTTCAACCTCTTAATCTCTTTGTCCTTATCCTCCATGGTTCCTTCCTTATTCTTAGATATGAGGGTTTATTTCTCTTTTTCCCATTTTCCTTTGAGTTTGTTAATGTAGGTTTCTAATTGCAACATCAAATTATTAATATTTGGTCCCATAATCTATGTTTCCATCTCACTGCAAGATGGCTTTACAGGTTCCTTGATAATTTCATGAATAATAATTTGGGGCTATAATGGTGTTACATTTTCTTCTTACACACTATCATGTTGTGCTTGCTCAAAAAATTGCTCAATAACTTGGTCAACAATTGCAAGAATGTTTTCTTGTTCTTGTTCTTGTTGTTCAATGTATTTTTAAAAACTATAGAAATTTATTGGTGTTAAATTCCTCTTCCCACTTCCTCTTCTTCTCTCTCTTCATGGCCTTCCACTTTATAAACTTCTTCCTCATCCTAAGTTGGATCTTCTTTCTCCTCTATGGGTTTTGTAGGCTATTCTGGCCCATGACCTATAGTATCAGTATCTCCCAACTCTGTGTCTAATTATTAAAGATTGAATTTTCCCTCTATAGATTTCAAATCAATATCTAGTGAGATGGGTTGTGACTGTGTTGGATTGAAGATTCTTTTCCTTTTTTTAAAGCTCATGAGAGTGCTTAGGTTGTGTAGGAGTAGAACGAGAAGATTTTTTTAGCCTTGGAAGTGGAAGTTTTAGGAGAGGATAACTCCAATAGATTTTAAACTATAAAAAATATTTCTTAAGAGATAGGAACATGCTTCCCTTTAGTAGAAGGTATAAATTCAAAAGGTAGGGGCTCTTGAGGTTAGGAGGTGGATGGTATAGACTCTGTCATATGTGTAGAAGATATTTCGGCATTGATTCTTCTTTTCCCCTTATTTCCCAATAAAATTTTAATGTTGTTTATCCTTACAAATTCTTCCCATAGTATCTAAGGGTAATCTCTTTGCAGGGTGTGTTTAACCACTAGGGTTACAAGATAATGATGTGATAATGCTGCCTTACTCCACTGTACTTATTGAGTCATTTTCTTCAGTATTTCATGTAAGAAATTTGGGACATTTACTTGATGGTTTTTATTTAGATGATTCAACAACTTGAAATACACTGTGTTGAATCTAGAATATCTCCCTTCATAGCTAAAGTATTTAATAAAAAACTAGCAACTTGTGCCCATAGGGGTTTAAGAGATGTTCTATATGTACCTTTCCTATCTAATATGAATTTGTCATCACCATCTGAAAAATCCCTCCTTAATGCTTCTAGATTGGACTTGTCTAGGAACAACTCTCCTTGAGTTGGTAGACTAGCAAATTATACAATAATTTCATCACTTAGCCTTACTACTAATCCTATCACCCTTTCCTCTCCATTGCTTAGTGTGTTGAAAAGTTATTCCACAATTTATTCATCAAAACCCTGAAACTTGTTGCTGTAATCCATCCAACCATGATCCTCAAAATACTACACAATCTAAGGATGAATCAAAAGTTAAAAATTCACAGTGGGCTCATGTCTAATCAAGTCACCTCCCATGGTGAATACAAAACTTCTCTTAATTTCAGTTCACAACAAAAAAAATTTATTTTGAAAGAAATTTGTACAAATGGGTTGAATTGATGGGTTTTCATCTTTTAAAACTTTTTCACCAAGAGGACAAGTGACACAGATATGAGTAATTAATCATCAATGGATGTAAAAATATGAAGCATATGAAGAAAAGTGATGTGATAACATTGGCTTATGTGAAGGAGGTAAAGTGGAGACATCATTGTTTGAAAGGTAACAATATTTAATGTTGCACATGCATGATGACTCGACATAACTCCTAATTAAATATAATTAAGCTAATCATACTTTATTAAAGTGATAAATGGATGCACTTATCTCATTTTTTTCTTGCAATGATGGTTGTGTATGCTTTATTAAATGGAGCCTTGGCTACATGAAAGCTGCTGTGACACTACGGACATGTGTTTAACTAGTGTTGGCTACTTCTTACTGAAACCAAATGGTTCCTAGAGAGGGAACTCTAATATGTTGGGGTTCCAATCATTTCCTATCCATCATCCACATGTGCATGCATCCTTGATCTTTGTTATGCAACCATGAGTTCTACTAAACATAAAATAAAAAATAGGGGCTTGTTTCATGTGGATGTAAGTGAAACTTTTAGTCATTGCACTATCTCCTTGTGATGGAGATCATGCCCTATTGTAATTACTTTACACAAAAACCTACAAAACAAAAAATTTATAAAATAAATGTGTTAGTAGAGTGCTGATGAGAACCCAGAAAGGCAAACCACAAAAAATTTATTTGACCTTGGAATATTCAGCAAGTTGAATGCACTAAGGCCACTGACAAATCTTCTTCAATACTCTATGCAATATGATAAGGTGATCCAACTAGGCTCAACCTATGAGGTTAACTCTGATGTTGCTTTTTCTATTCTTTTTTTACCTCCTCTGAACAGTTCTATAAATGAACCTTTAGTCAACTAAATTTTTATACAATCCCAACATGTGGCCATTCACCAACAACTTGAATCTCACATGATCAATAGTGGTAAGCTTCACATCTCCATTAGGGAATATCTTCTCAATTTCATAGGGGCCTAGCCACCTTGTTATGAGTATTTCCTATATGATCCTTGTATTTTGAATCAAAAAAGAGTGCCTAGTCACCTTCATGGAACTGTCTTGTCTTGATGTAATGGTCATGCCATTTGAATATTTACTTCTGCACTGCCTCTTTGTTATGTACTTCCTATATTTTCCATTCATTCAACTCTTTGAGTTAGATAATTCTCTGTCTCAGAGATTCTGATAAATATATTCCTAGATCAAGTACAGTCCTTAATGTTTTGTACTCAAATTCTATTGGTAACACAATAGTATTGCCATATGGTAGTTCAAATGACATAAAGCTAGTTGTGGTCTTCCATGTCATGTTTAATTCCTGGACTGCTTCTGGAATCCTATCTGCCCAGTATTTCCTGTGGAGTGTTATGGTCTTTGTCAATATGGATTCTATTTCTCTCTTTGTGACCTCAACTTGGCCATCAGACTGGGGATGGTATGGTGTAGGCTTCTTATGCCTGATTTTATATTCTCTAATCAAATCAGAAATTACATCAACAATAAAATGTCCCTTGGAACTCCATATCTGGTGAAGATGTGCTTATACAAGAACTTATCTAATTTCTCACTATTCTTATTTAGCATTGCTTTCACCTCTGTCCACTTGGTCTATGTGTAGATTAGGATATACTACTTTTTACTAAGATGGAAGGTCTATTAGACAAAAAAAAATCTAAGCCCCACTTATCAAAAGGTTACAAGACCAATTGAGGCCGCAATGACATCTCATCATATTTAGTGGGCTTTCACATTCTTTGTAATTTTTCACATCTCTTGGTGTATAGTGTTGCATCCTTATGTAATGTTGGACCAATAATATCTAGTAGTCAACACCTTTTACACGTTATTCTCTTTGTAGAAAAATTCCCTCCACAAGGTTCATTGTGGTAGGCTCTGAGGACATCAAATATCTCCTCATCATCTATACACCTTCTCATTACTTGATATTGACCTGTATGAGAGAGAAATATAGCTATATAAGAAAAAGGTAAAATTTTTTCAACTAAATACCTCTTCTCAGAGGATGAGAAATGTGGAGGTGTTTTACCCGAGACCAAGTAGTTGGCTATGTCTGCATACCAGGGTGTTGTTATAGAAATAGTGAATAAGTGTCTCATCTAGAAATGAATCATTAACTACTTTCTATTCACTGTTGGTCTCCATCCTTGGGAGAAAATATGATACCACATTATTTTTTCTAGGTTTGTCCTCTATGGTGACATTAAATTCTTGTAAGAGAAGTAACCGTCTTATGATTCTATTACTTACTATTGGTTTGTTTATTAGGTACTTGATGACAACATGATCAACATGAATAAACACTGGATATCATGTGATATAATGTCTAAATTTATTTATAGAATATACAACTGCCAAGAATTATTTTTCTGTAACTATATAATTCAATTATGCATGTTACAAATTCTTGCTAACATAGTATGTTACATAGTTCAGACTTCCATCTTTTTGTCCTAGGAAAACTCCAATAGCATGATCTGATGCATCTGTGTGAATGTATAAAGTCAAGTTCCAATCAGGTCATCTTAAAATGGGAGCAGTAGTTAACATTTGTTTTAACGTTTGAAAAGAACTTTCACATTTCTCAGTCCAGAAGAAATCAACATCCTTTCCTATCAATACAAAAAGTGGCGCTGTAATTTTTTTGAAGTCTTATATGAACCTCCTGTAATATCTAGCATGGCCTAAAAATATTTTAACATCCTTTTGTTTTCTTAGTGTGGGCAGGTTAACTATAATAGATACCTTTGCTAGATCAACTTGAATTCCTTCTGAGGAAAGGTAGTTCCCCAACACTATACCTTCTGACATCATCATGTAGCACTTCTCATTACTCAAGGAAAAATTGTGATCCTTGCATATTTTCAAGACCTTATCCATATTTTTCATAGCTTCATCAAAATTACTGCCATGTATAATGAATTCATCCATATAGAATTCCATGTAATCATTTGTCAAATTAGAAAATATACTCAAGACTGCCCTCTGGAATGTAGTAGGTGCATTACACAAGCCAAATGGGAGAATTGAATAGGAAAATATACCCCATGGACATGTGAAGGTAGTTTTATCTTGGTCCTTTGGTGAAATCTAGATTTGATTGTAGCTACTGTAACCATTAAGAAAGGTGAAGTAATTTTTACCAGCTATGGTATCCAAAACTTGATCAATGAAGGGAAATGGGAAGTCGTCTTTCTTTGTGGATGAGTTCAGCTCTTTGTAATCCATGTAAATTCTCCATTTTCCATTCTTATTTGGTACAATTACAAGAGGTGATACCCATTGACTATTTGATATGGGGTATATGAATCCAACATCTAGAAACTTTTGTAGTTCATCCTTCACAATTTATCTTACTACTGGGTTCATGTGTCTCTGTGGCTACCTGATTGTTTACAATATTATTTGATGTAAATTCTACGAGTACAAAACCTAGGATGAATCCCACACATATCACCATAATCCCAAGTAAATGTTGTTTTATGTTTTTGAAGAAGAGTAATCAACAATTGCTCTTGTTGTCTATTCAACATCTTGTTCACATTTAGTGGCCTCCCAGGTGTTATTTATACTTACTTAGAGAGGTCCAACATTGAACACATGTTTCTACTAATAGAATTTAATATGTATTCATGAGGAATAAGTTGGTCAAAAATATAATTCTTTCCTAGAATATCCATGGTGCTTTGTTGTGGCATAGAACTTGGTTCAAGGGACAACTTAAGCACCTCAATCTGTCATCTATTTATTCACTTCTTCCATATTTTTTCTGTAGAATATTAGAGAGAACAACATATTCTTCTTGATCTTCAATTGTGCAAGATTTTTCCAACATCATCAACTATTAGATAGAGAATTGATCAACTTGTGGTTCTTTAATCTAAATTGTTTGATGATCATCATTCAACGGTTGGGAAAGAGGATAGAGTATGATTTTCTTCGTATCATTTCCATTTGAGATAATCATGTTTCTAGAACTCCATCCTATAAATGCATTAGCAGTTGCCAACCATGGCCTTCCTAGAATAAAAGGATAACCTCCTAGACTTGCCTTTGGTTGTACATGATAATGAAATCAACATGGTATTCCCAAGAGTCTACTACCACAACAATGTCCTCAAGGACTCCTTCAAGCTTTACTGTTGATCTATCTGCTAGTTGTAATAATGTATTTGTTAGCCTAAGTCCATTCAAATTCAGATCATCCACGATTTTCTTGGTCATGATGTTGATTTATGCCCCAAGTCAATCAAATTATTTTTAATTGTAGTTCCATTGATTAGTTACATTCACCAAGGGAATCCCTCGATCTATGTACTTAGGTAGCACAAAGTTCCAAGCATGATATCAGCCAACCTATCCAATAACTTGTATAGTGAGATGGATATTTCCTTTTTCTTCCTAGATTCTTTATACATAGATCCTTGATCAAATTTTTATAAATAGGAACATCCTTGATGGATTGAATGAGTGGAATTTTCACACAAATATCATTCAACTGATTTACAAAATCAAAATAAAAATTTGATTTAGGGTCCAACTTTCTTTCTTGTAATCTTTCTAGAAATTGGGGTCCATTGACTTACATTTTACCTTTGTTGGAATTTTTTTCATGTTTTTGTGGATCAACTTGCAGTGTCTTCTATATTTGCTACAGATTAGCTTGTAGAAAACTGTGGTTCATTGGTATATCTTCTATGATTGTAGGTTTACTTAGTGGATCAAGTTCTCTTCCTGAGCAGAGATGGATATTGTTGACATCAACTAAATAAGCAAAGTATTGGGTTGATTCAGTGTTATAGGTTGGCTGAGCAACTTTATTATTAGGGTTATCTATTGGTTGAGTTGGTAATTTAGTATCTTTTGGTTGAGATCTAGATTGAGGGTTTGGCATCAAAGCTTACTGCTATGGGTAAGGAGGTTGCTGGTAGAGTTATTAGTTAGTTAGGAGGTTGATTTCCCCATTTCTACCCTCTTCTCCAAGGTTCTTACCATGAATAAGGGGGTTGTTTCCATTGTTGTCTTGAGGGTTGAGGTTTCCATGGCTATAGGTATTGGCTAGGGTACGAAGCCCAACCTTGTTGAGTATTAGCTCAAGGTAGGGGTTACATATATGAATTACTAGCCTAATTTTAAAAATATGACATAAGATATTGGGACATACCTCCTTGTCTTGGTGTCCACAAATTCCTTTGGGAAACGTAGAAAACTTACCCATCCTCCATTTCTATCATTTTAAACTCTAGTGCAACCTCTTTTCCTTCTATAATGTTGGCAAATCCTATGCATGTGTAATCAGATTTCTTTCTTCTGCAAGAGTGAAAAATATCTGTAAGTGCTACCTCTATGTCCTCTCTCTTCTTCTTTTCATGAAGAGCATCAAGTTGGGTGGCCATGTCATTAACTATTTACTGTTTCATGTTCTTGAACATGTTTATAATTTATGATTTTGATATTTCCCCAATTCCTTTGGTAGTTGATCCACCCTTTGATCTAACACTTCTTATTATTTTCATGGTTACTCTAGAATAATTCCTACAGGATTCACAAATCTCATCAAAAGTAGATTTTGAGATATCTCTAGCTCTTATCAGGTCCAAAGCATCCATATCATCCTCATCGAGTCCTTTTCAGAAGAGTAACTTGAGAGACCCAAGAGGTAAACTTGTGCGTCTTGAATTTTGAACGCAGAATAGGAACCTCTCTAGATAATCTTCTAGTGGCTCATCTTCCTTCTGTGACATATTGAAGATTTCATCTCCTCATCTACTACTTGGCCTATAGTAGTATTGGTACTTGGTCAGAAAATTTTCCTTCATCTACTATCAGGTAGTAACAACGTCTCTTCCCGAGGACCATAAACCATCTCAAAGCTATATCCTTTAGTGTAGCAGGGAAAAAATTCACCTTGTGTGCATCAGTTGTGTATTCATAACTCCTGCATAACACATAAAACTCAAATAATAAAATGTCTAGGTCTTCACTTATAGATCTATGAAAATTAGAAAGAGCTGATGGAGAGATGTTATTCATAACAAGATGATGATTGTTATTGGAGATAGGAAAATCAAATGTGTATGGTTCCCCTAATTACACATTTTTATTCACCTCTTCTGCCATGTTTGGCTGTTCAAGAAAAAATTCATAACTTTCACTTGAGAAGGGGTGTTCTATCAATAAAACATGTATATAAGGGAATGTGTCTTCTTTACGATCAGAAGCGATTTCTGCTATTTGAGGATTGGGTAGGAATCTACCATGGGCATCTCTATGATGGTGCATACATAAATTAAATAAAATCAATCAAAAAATTGTTAGTGGGGGTTTTTGCAGGTGGAATTTCTATAACCTATTTTGATCTAAGAAATTCAAAAATGAAAAACCTCACAAAACTCCTATAACTTGGAAATATCCTCGGCAATGGTGTCAAAAAATGGTGGTGAAAATCAACTTGTAGTAATTAGTATGTTGTAAATTTAGTTAAAATCATTTAATCAACAAACTAGGGACATAAAATTGAAATAATGTCAGTGTTGTATGCACAATTACAGTGATTTGAGAAGTTGGAAATAAATATTTTTCATAACAATGCTGAAAGTAAACAAAAATTAGAACTAAAAATGAATGGCTTCTAAATGTTATCACTAAGAAAAAGTTGTAGATTAAAAATGCAAATCTAGAAAGTAATTTGTTCCCTAGGTAAAAATGTATGAAACAAATAAATGGAGGGGTTTAGTAGAACGCAAGTGGGACCTGACTTGGGTGCTAATCCCTCTTAAATTCTGCAACTAGAAACCAAGGAACAACACTCAGATTTTTATTGACTTTTCATCAAGGAATGAAAGATCAAAGAAATATACTTTTTGAATTTTCCTTAGAATATGAATGCATATGAATAATGAATGGATATCTATATCTGTTACTAACGCCAATGCTTTATTTCATACCTTCTTAATTACAACAAGACATGAGAAGAAGAAGAGTAGAACAAGGAGTTTCAACAAACTAAGTAAGAGATCTTCAATAAAACAAGTGAAATATCTTCAATAGAACCATGAGAGATTCAATCATACGTTATGGAACTCATAATGGGTGTTCAGATAATAAATACACAACAATTTTTTTGGTAATCAACTAGTTCAATCAAGTGTTAGCTTAATCAATTAGTTCTTCACTAGTTTGCAATAAATGATCAGATCAAAGATTAATTTATCTCCCAGTTTTACATGTTCTTGTGGTAAGTGCTTCTCTAATGACACATAAATAATTGATTTCCATTAATTCATGTTCCAAGCGATCTTCATAACATGGGATATTTGTTGTAGATTATTTCCTTTAGATGTGGATGGATTATTATAGACATGTTCTTTGGTTGCAGATGAGTTGTTGTGGACAATTCTTTCATTGCATATGAGTTGCTGCATATGGAAAATTACTTACAATCAAGAGTGGCATCAACACATATCATCATCCAAAAAAATTATTGGGATAAAAAAATAAATACACACATAATACCACAAAATAATGATAACTAGATATAACTATATTAATTAATCATTATGCCATAAGTTCATGGTTGTGATGATAATGTGCAAAAATGTTCCCTGAAAATACATAGACATGGTTTATAATACCCTTATCAAAATACACAAGATGATTTGTTATGAAACCAATTTATAAAACTCATCAGCTATATATTATGCATGCAGTCCTTTCTACCCATGCCATCACAAAAATTCCCTTACAACACCTTCTTCCATGGATAACACTAAATATATTCCACACCTCATGTTGCTACTATTTTTGATATCCCTTTAATATATGATGGTGAAGTTACTACTTACAGCGCATATCATTCTTCTCTTATGATGGACTATAGTGCTATTGATTTACATGATGAACTTTATAATAGCACGCATGATACTCCTCCCACTATGTCTCATTCTCATCCACATGATGATCGATCCCTAATGTATATTGTTTCACACTTACATATATCTAAAAGTTTGTCCCCTATGATGGTTGCTACATCTATTATACATACGATGTTGGGAGACACTCATACCCCCTTCATAATGTTACCATGACCATGGATTTCATATCTGTTTCTTGACACAAATTTAAATACACTTCTAATGATCATATTCTTAATGATTCCAATGTTACATCACTCTCCACACCTTCTGCATCACAAGTTAGAACACCGTGTGTTGATTTGACAATGATTCCTAGTACTCTCCATGTCCAAGCTTCTATACATGATTCATTTACTATGGATACACCTCATCTTGTTACATCCATGGGGGTAATCAATTCCCCTCTTTCCACGTTTATGTATATAACTCTTATTTCACTAAATTGGGACATATTCCAGTGAATTGAGACTCATGTATTTCAAGTATTAGAAGAAATCCATCTCCATTTTTACGTATATTGGATTCCATTTTTGGATATACTGGATTCCATTATTTTCAATATTGGATTACATTAGTAGTAATATTAGATTCCAATATTTTCATTATCAAACTTATTCGAGTTCCAATTTCTCTATTATTTGATTCCAATTTCGCTAATATTGGATTCCAATTTCCCTATTATTGGACTCCAATTTCACTATTACTGGATTCCAATAATGCTATTATTGGATTCCACTTTTGCCACATAATCTTGATGGCCACCCACTTTTCTATCTTATATAACCCAAGTAGTTGCTAACTTACATAACCTAAGCAGTTGCAAACTTACATAAGCCAAGATTCCACTAACTTACATATGCCAAGCGGCTACTAACTTACATATGCCAAATGACAACTAACTTACGTATGCCAAACGATCGTTAACTTACATATGCAAAGTAGTTGCTAACTTTAAGATAATGCGTAAGTGATTGTTTTCATTTATGTGACATATCAATCTTAATATCTTCATACATATATGACTATTCATGCATACCTTATTCAAATCAATAAATGTCGACGTTGGAAATCCCTTCCCTAAACTTCCTTGAATGGTGTTAAATTTGACGACCTTTTAAACATTTTTCTTGATTTTAGACCTAACATATTTGTAAATATTTTATAGAACTGGCATGCGTGACTCGCATATTTAAAAGGTCATCATCAATATTTATATACATTGATATAAATAATTTATTTGTATATATTAAGCATAGTTAAAAAAATATGGAATTGCCATTTATAAATTTTGTAAGTAGTGTGTAAGTGCGAGTGATCACACTTATAAGTGCGATTGGTGGCACATCTAAGTGCGATTGGTTGCATGTCTAAGTATGATTGGTCGAACATATAAGTGCAAGCATCAAGTCACACATATCTTGACTCACACTTTAAGTGTGAGTATCGACTGACACTGCTAAGTATGAATATCAACTCGCACTTCTAAGTGCCGGTATCGATTTACACTTTTAGGTGTGAGTCTTGGTTCACATCACTAAGTGTGAATCTTAATTCACATAGCTAAGTGTGATAACTCACCTGTCAAACAATTTTTGTGTAACGGTAATTTGTCAACACTACCCTTTATTCATACCAATTATTTTGTATAAATTTCATTATTTTTAATATATATTGATGTAAATTTTGATAATTTTTGTATTTTATATATAAATCTATATTATTACTTGACGGTTAAATATTAAATATGTAATTTGTGTGTGATGTTTATTTCAAAGATTTGCAAGTATTTTATTAAAAATATTTGCAATATTAATGATAATCATTTTGTAAGGAAAAATGCTAATTAATGTTGTTTTTTGCCTCAACATTAATTAGCCATTAATTCGAGCTATGTAAATTTTCCATTTAAAAGTACATGCGCCATTTGAAATATGTGTGCCTTTTAGAGCATGTAACTGTTATCAACCATTAATCAACCATTTAATGAAAAGCAATGTAAAATCATACGCGTGCCCTCTTAAATTCGTGAGCCAACAAAATTAGCAGTTGGATTTTTATACATATCACTATAAGTAGACAATTTTTGAGTTTATATTTTTAAAATTTACCTTTCTATTCTCTTCGTCATTGCGTAAGCTTATTCTTCAATAGAAAAATCTCATCATCGCAAGTGTAAAAAATTTTGTGCTCAAGTTCTGGAAATGTTTTGATTTCCTCTCCATGCCAAAAATTGGTATGAATTCTCACCTTCAGTCCCTCCAAAATTACAAAATTATGTTAATGTAAAATTTTCCATAGCTGATTAGGTATTATATCCATGTAAAATTTCCATAGCTAATTAGGGCTTATATCCAAGTAGGGATTTTGTAGATAATTAAACGAAAGTAAGTTTGTTATTCAATATTTTGTAGAAGGTAGTTTTTTTTATCAAATACATCATTTTGTAATATGGTAAACATTTGTTAGAGAAGTAGCACATCTTGACAGAGAAATGATGCAACTTAATACATAATAACATGAGAGCAAGATTTGCAGAATTTTAAAAAACCAAAAAAACATGCCATGAACTTGTTTTGTTGAGTCTTAAAAAAGAAGCCTGATGGTATGGATGGTGGCTCAATTTTCACAATAAAAAAATGAATATTGGAAATGATTTATGGACATGGTGGTGCACAAGAATAAAAGAGTAGATGTATTTTATAAAATTTATATTATTTTGTTGGCCTTAGTGTTGTTCGCAAATAGTCCTCCATTACACATACTCAACAAAATTCAATAGATATGACATCGTTGACATTGTCAATGACAATATTTTAGAATATATTCATGTTAAGAATGAGTTTTCATTGAATGTGTTGGTGTTGGATTACAGTGACCTATTTGCAAAAAAAATATAGTAATGCAAGAGTAAGAGAACCAAACAGATTTTGGAGAACAAAAGAACGAATAAATATTTGTGAAAGGAGAATTCAAGGAACAAGGAAACTCTAAGATGATGCTACTATGGAAGCAACATCTATCCTCAAAAATTTTCAAAAAATGTAAATTTTCTTTGTTTGCATCATGGTTATGTGGATTTTTGTATTTTACTGCCTACGAGATTTCTCTCTTCTATGCTTCAATGTCATATTATGCCTTAAGGACCTTTTTGTAAAATGATTTGGGTCCTTTCAAAACCCCCATATTAACCCTTATACAAAAAATGGACATAGTTTTTGTACATCAGAATATGTTATTGTGGTGTAACCTAGCAGACTCTATGATGACAATATCTTACTTTATTTTGTTAATTCCTATTGATTGGTAATATCCAATTAATATGGTGTCGCATAAGCTAGCAGATGCTAACCTTAAAATAATATTCTTTGACTTCTTAAATCATAGTTATCCATAAGCTCAAATTTTTATATTGTGGAAGTATTAGGTTACCTTAGTGGGTGCTAAGCTCAAAACATCTTACTTAAAATTTATCCTCAATCCACCACTCAAAATACAAATATTCTATTATCTTTTCAACTTTATGATGTTTGTAATCTATTTAAATAAAATTTTAAACTATGAAACTTATTTATATTTTTCTTTATTTTCTAGTTAGTATTGATTTGATGCCTTGTTGCAACATTGATTTATTATATTTAATAAAAACCATAATTATAAGAAAACAATTGAACAACTAGCAAATCTAGCATGATCACACAACTAGCACATCTCTCAACCGTGAGGCATGAATTTAATGCTCTGTCTTGTTTAATTTAAAATGCCATTAACAAAATTACTATTAACAAGGTTTATTAAATATAAGAAAACATAATGATTTACTACTTTATATAGGGATTAAGGCACCCAGAAACCTTACAATAGAATGCATCGTGAGCATCACTAAGAGTGAACAAAAAAGAAACAAGACAAAAATGGCTAAAACAATTTATCCCAAACTACAATCCAACATATCAATACAATGAAAAATTGTAAAACATGGAGGGGGAAACATCGCAAACGACACAGTCCAAAAAAATTCAAACAAAATCACCAACAGCCAATGAACTAGTTAGTTTTCAAATGTTTGTACTCCTCCGGTTGACACTCCTGTTCTTTCATATTATCAACCTTCTCACTCATGATAGGGATGTGGTTTTCATCCCTCTCTTCCTCATCTAAACTACTAAGGTGGAGATTATACCTAAAAACTTTATGTCCCTGTTCTAGCTTGACCACACACCCCTACAACTCCAAAAAAAAACTTTTGATCTCTACCATATCGGCCCTAATAGAGTTCTCGGTGATGAAAATTTTCTTAGAGGCATTGATGCAATGCATGACACTATTTCCCATATCTATTCCAAATTTGCCTAAGGCCTCCATATCCATTTCCACCTGACTCACCATGAGAAATTTTTATTTTATTTTATCAAAAGTCACATTCCAACCTAGCTCTACTCTCTCTTTCCCTTTAGACAACTCCCCTTTCATATCAATCAGAGAACCTGTAGCTCCAGTACCAAGATTTCCATTCCCATGAGGTGCCTTACTCTTCTTTCTCCTCAGTTTTTTCATATGGTCCGCAAGAGTAAAATTTTCATTTGAATCCCATATTTGGGCCCTAATTCCTTTGCCACCATCAGTTTATCATTCTTAAAAAGCAAAAGAATTAGTACATGGTGTATTGGGGTATTACTATTTCCCTGTTAAAAATCTTTCGCTGACGTAGAGAGTGACATAAAAAAGAAAAAGGGATGGCTCATAGAAATCTTATTCCTAAACATAGTAAGCATAGTGAAATGGTGAGTAAATACCTTTCTATAATTTTCTTCAAGAGTAATGTACCTCATAAGGTGGAGGTAGACTGTATTCCAAATATTAGGGATGTAAAATATAGCTATACCATCTACGATCAAGTAAACCATTTCTTTACCGTAGAAGAAACTCTCAATTTTGTGCTTGCATCTGGTGCAGTATTTGAATATATTTAATCCCTCCATATCTATTCCAATCACCTTTGCTATCGAATCCTTTGAAACCTGAATTTCCATGTCGTGGATCACCATGTTGCTATTTTTCCATACCTGACCAAATTCCAACGCAAGATAAGGATCATACCCTATGATTTTTGAGATGAAATTCCTAAACCCCCCAATTTTTAGAATGCACCACAAGGAGGGTTTTTCCTTTAGAGCACCATAGCTCATGGGATGGGTTATCAAATGACCACCACCCATGGTTTTAGTCATCTAAGATTGAAAATGGAAGAAACAATGGCCAAAATGAATTATAAGAACAAAATTAATACAAATCCCACCATATATCCTACATGTGGGAAGGGTCCTGTTAACAATAAGTACAAGGATGAGATCCCAACGAGGGAAAAAAAACCACCAGCACATCATTACTTAATGTTCTTAATGAGATTAATAACATTGGTTATATCATATCCCCTCTCACACACTTTAAAATTACTACCATTAACCCCCAATTTGGCAAGATAATCCGCACATTTATTACCCTTTCTTGGGGTGTGATTAATTAATTACATTTATCTAAATCTTTTAGCAAATTTTCTTTAGTATTTTAAAGGATATTTCTTATGGTTTAATTATTAATTGTATCCTTTCTCACATTTTCTATTGTTGAAATCTTGTTTTGAATAGCTAAAAAGAAAAACATGTTGACATTGGTGAGTAAATCCTTAATCAAAATTTTCCTCTACAAATCCTTTGCAAGACAACATATGTTCAGAAAATGAATATGTTTGGTTCAAGAACATATATGTCAGGTGTTATACTTAAGCATTATAGTCATTGATCTCCATAAACGTATGTAGGAATTTTTTTTATGTGAAAACAATTGATCTAGGATGTTTAAAAGACATCAAATTATTTTAGAAATACGTTCAATATTTTTCATTCAAACAACAACATATTATAAGTACAACATAAAAGGTATTTTTTAGTAAGTAAAAAATATTTCAAATAAATACAATTGTTGTCCTCCAATCTTTACAATTCATTTCCAATTAAGGTAGATAGTATTTATGTTGTTGACCTTGGGGAGTAAATCCTTAGTCCAATTTTTCCTCCAGAAATCCTTTGCAAGACAACATATGTTTTGAAAATGAATATGTTTGGTCCAATAACATATATGTCATGTGTTATACTTAAGAATTGTAGTCATTGGTATCCATAATTGCATGTAAGTAAAGCGTTTTTGTGAAAGCAATTGGTTTAGGACATTTAAAAAACACCAGACTATTTTAGAAACATGTTCAATATTTTTTCAATCAAACAACAACATATTATAAGTATAACATAAAAGGAATTTTGTTGTAATTAAAAATTATTTCAATCCTTTCAATAATAAGAACTTCTAACATCCATGATGCTAGTCGCAATTTTGTTCAAGCAGTAACAAATTTAAAAAATAGGTTATAAATTTCACTTCAATCCCAAACTACTATACCTTTTTTTGTTATATCAATTCAATCCTCCAGCCAGGAGGAGGTTCATTATGAAATTAACACTGGAGATACTAGCAGAAACTAAACTCAATGTCTTTCTTTAGCTTGTTAAATAGTAGTGATTCTTTAGCTCAAAATATTATATTCTTCAAATACATTTTCCCGCTAAGCTCAAACTAAGTTGATTTAATTTTTTAAATCCCAGTGACCACTAAAATCATAATAATATGTCATTTTATTTTGTCAAAACCCTGAGAATTCAAAGATCCAAATATTATGTTGTTTCATAAGCTAGCGGATGCTAAGTTCAAAATATCATTCAATAACTTGTTAAATGAAAGCGACCACTACACTTGAAGTAATATATACAACCAACTACCAACTATACCTGTAAAAAAAGAATATTGAATCAAGTTAATATATATACCCACACTAGTATGAAGTCACATAAGGGTTCAATATAAGAAGAATTGTTAACATCCACGAGGCTAGTTAAAAGATGAAAACGTATATTATTCTTGTCATGTAGCTGTAATTATACCTATAATTATGAATGAAATTGTACCTATAAGAGAAAAAAACCCAATAAGGATATTATTGTTTCTATGTACATGTAATTGTATCTACATTTAATTTTATCTTTTTCTGAACTAAACATGCTGCTCTTCATTTAAAAAATAAGACCCCGGGATGGAGAGGACTCACGGGGATGCATTTGTTTTCCAGACAACACTGTCCCCATAATATTCCAATCAAAAAATGTTTTTTGAAATCAACTTACCAAATATTACAAACAAATGCCCATCACAAGTGCTGTTTATGCTCCCTGTAACATGTCTGTTCTTACCCAATTCATTTCCATGTGTAGAATGAACAACCTTGGAGAACATAAATGTAACAAATAAAAGTGTCAATAGATAAATTCTAATAAGATATTGCTTTATGATTTGTCATCTGATAATCTATACAGTATGAAATCATGTCTAGAAATGTTAGTTATTTCACCTCGCTTCATTTTTTTTGCAAATTTTGTTAGGAAACAAGGTATAAAATATGTGGAATAATCCCTCACAAAATCACAACAGTAGAAAATAATATGCAGAAAATATAATAGATCTCAAATAAAGTTGTAGAATAAAATAACACAACACAAAGAGATAGTATTTAATGTAGTTCACCCAATTTAGGTTACGTCCACAAAGAATCACTTGCTCAGATTTTATTACAAGATACCACTTTTTCAATACAATACCAAGATCTGTTTGGAGCTATGCTCAACAAAATCTACAAAATTCACACCCTAATTCAAAATACATCTATAATGTTACACATCCTCCTACCATATACATAAAACCATATAAGTAGCCAACTACTTAAGCATTTTTACAAAACCGTGGGTATCAAAACCATGGGCCAAAACTGTCCCATAAAACTATGGGTCAAAAATCCCGCCCATATGAGAAAAGAACATTTCTCGGTATATCAGGTATGTTTTAAGGCCAATTTTTTTAGGGGATTTTCCCCCAAACCCATGCTAATAGGGATTGTCACCCCTGGACCCTTTATCGAGGCCTGGCCTGACCTTGAACCCCGGTGAGATAACTGTGGAAAGTGTACAATACTCTTAGTTTAAATTCTTCAACATTTTCTCACATGAAAACAAGCTCCACAACCTAACAATCTCCCACTTGGAGACTAGGTTTTCTCTGAGTAAACTTCTCAACCCTTCACTAGTTTCTGTGAAGACCAACCAAAGCTAAACACAACTTCAATTTTTTCCCTTGTGACCACCTTGGTCATCCTGTCTACAGGATTCTGACTAGTATGAATCTTCTCTAGCTTCAACTTCTCTTCCTCAAAAGTAGTCCTGGTGAAATGATACCTTAACTATATATGCTTCATCCTAGAGTGGAAAGTAGCGTTATTAGCTAGGTGTATAACACTCTGACTATCACTATGCATATTTCCTTCCTCCTGCTTATGCCCCAAATCCTCAAGAAATTTCTATAACCAAATCATTTCTTTGCTTGCCTCTATGGCAACAACATACTTAGCCTCCATGGTTGACAAAGCCACCAACTTTTGTAGTCGTGAAATCTAGCTTACTGCTGTCCCACCTATAGTGTAAAAATAACCTATCATGCTCCTCCTGCTATCTACATATCCAGCCATATCTGAATCTACATAACCACACAAAGTGGTGTCTGATCCACTATAGCACAAAACTATCCCCATGGTCCCTCTCAAATATCAAAGGATTCACTTTACTGCTTGTCAGTGATATCTGTTTGGATCACTCATAAATCTACTCACAACTCCTATTATATGGGCAATATTAGGCCTGATGCACACCATGGCATACATCAAACTACCAAGCACTGATGAGTAAGGTACCTTTGACATCTAGTTTCTCTCCTGCTCTATCTTGGGACACTGCTCCTTTGATAACTTGAAATGGCCTACCAAAGGAGTCCCAACTGGTTTAGCATCTAACATATTAAACCTTTCTAAGACCTTCTTAATGTAATCTTCCTAAAATAAAGTTATATTTCATTCCTTCCTATCCCAAGTATCCTCATACCAAGGATTTTTTTGGTTGCCCCCAAATCCTTCATAGCAAAGGATTCACTCTTGAGTACTTTTATTTCCTACACGTTTTTACCTGCAACCAACATGTCATCCACATACAGATAAAGGATAATATAAATACCATCCTCAAAGTTCTTTTTATACATGTAATGGTGGGAATGGCATATAATATAACCTTTCTCCATCATGAATCTATAAAATTTCTTATACCATTGATGTGGAGCTTGTTTCAATCCATATAAGATGTTCTTCAGTTTGCACACCATCTCCTCTTTACCTTTGACCTCATAGCCCTCTGGTTACTACATATATAGTTCCTCCTCCAAATCACCATGGAGAAATGCAGTCTTTACATAAAGCTATTCTAAGTGTAAGTCTTCTGCCACAACTATTCCTAGAACAGTTCTAATAGAAGTCATTTTTATTATAGGAGAAAAAATCTCATCAAAATCTATAACTTTTTTCTGTGCAAACCACTTGAACACCAACTGAGACTTGTATCTTTTCTTTCTTCCTTCTTCCTCTTTGAATTTGAATACCCACTTATTCTATAATGCTCTTTTTCCTTTAAGTAGCTTTACCAAATCCCATGTCTGGTTCTCCATGAGATCCTAATGCTCCTCATCTATGGCTTTCTCCCACTTCTTCCTAGTATCTACCTGCATTGCTTCATCAAAGATCTCTAGATCTCCACTATTAGTGAGTAATAAATAATAAAGAGAAGGAGAAAAATGTTCATGTTCTCTTCTTACCCTAGAATACCTCCTCAATATAGGAGTTTGGTGTTCCTGTTGAGGAGGTTCCTAAATTGATTCATGTGTCACTTTCCCATCCGAAAGATCCTCTACCACTGTATATTCTTTCTTGGATTCTTCCCCATTTTCTTGCAGTTGCTACTTATACACGACTTTCTCATTAAATACCACATCCCTAGATCGAATGATTTTCTTGTCCTTAATACTCCGACATTTATATCCAAAGTCATCACCACCATAACCAATGAAAGTACATTTTTCTGATTTTTCCTCTAGCTTGGTCATATCATCCTTTTCTAAATGGAAAAACACCTCACATCCAAAGACTCTAAGAAATGAATAATCAACTTTCTTACCATACCAAGCCTCCTCAAGTATGCCTCCATCAAAGGCACTTGAAGGTCCTCTGTTTCATTCTCTATCAAGGCTTTCCATTTAATAAAAGCGTCAAATACATCAGATTTGTTTCTAATGCAATAAACCCAAACTTTCCTTGTTGCATCATCAATACAAGTAACATAATAACTTGAACCCCCAAGAGATGATACCTGAGCCGGTCCCCACACATTAGAATGCACCAAATCTAACTTACTCTCTTTCTTTGTAGGTCCAACCTTGAGAAACCTTACTCACTTTTGTTTCCCATATATGTAGTCCTCAAATAACTCAAAACCTATTTTTGTATATCTAAGAAAATCCTTCTTTATGATCTCCATGCCCTTATGGCTCATATGACTAAGCCTATAGTGCCACAATGTTTTATCTACTTAAGAAGCCACAATATTACACATATTAGTGCTATAAGTGGTTAAATATAAGGTTATAACTTTCTTTCCTCTCGCCACCACAAGAGCACCCTTGGTAACCTTCCAAGAGTTCGCTGTAAATATCACAGTACAACCATCACTTCCCAACTACCCTGCTGATATCAAATTGCATCTTAATGTAGGCACATGTCTGACATACTTCAATAGCCAAGTATTCCCATTCTGTATCTTAACCTAAACAGAACATTTTCCAACTATGCTACAAGGCTCATCATCACCAAGAATAACATGCAAAAAATATCCTTGAACATAATCAACAAAATAATGCCTATGTGGAGTAGCATGGAAAGAAGCCCCCGAATCTAAAACCCAAGATTCAGTAATATTGTGCAAAGAAAGAATCAAAGCATCCTAACATACATTACCTGTTGCCACATTTTCCTCCTTGTTTTCTTCATGTTGTTTCTTCTTATACCAAATCTCCCAAAAGTCCTTTCTTGTATGCCCATACTTTCCATAGTGCCAACATACTATCTTGCTTTTGGATTTTGACCTTTCTCGATCCTTTGATTTTCCATGGCTTCCTCTATTCTTCTGTCTCCCTCTAGTTTCCACTATCAAAGCATTCCCTAAATTATAAGATTCCCCAAATATTTTTCTTCACATTTACTCACTTAGAATCACCCCCACAACATCCTCAAACTTCAACTTTGAGTTAGCTAGAACTAATAAATACCCAACTGTTTTATCAAATTCTATTATAACTGAAGCTAGCATATTTACAACCGTATTAAAATCATTTAAATAATTTTCTACTAAACCATTCTCAAACATCTTCATATTAATTTTTTTTTTTTTCATTAAAAATATCTTATTTTAGGTAGAGGGTTTTTCATACAACTTCCATAATGCATCCATCAGTTCTTTTGTAGTCTTTTCCTTTGAAACATTTAGTAATACTGAAGATACAAGACATAGCCAGATTGTACCAAGTTCCTTCCTATCCAGAAAATCCCATTCCACATCTATCATGCTCAAGGGTTTGTTCACCTTCTCAGACAATGGAATATAAAGATCCTTCTGATAAAGGTAATCTTCCATCTGCATCTTCCAAAGATTGAAAATTTTCCCATTGAATTTATCAACCCTTGATCTTCCATCATCTTCCATAGCTCCCACTCAAGATAAAATTTTCCCTGCGATTCAACACTTCAGCAAACCAAACTAGGCTCTTATACCAATTGTTAGGAAATAAGGGATAAAATATGTGGAATAATCCCTCACAGTAGAAACTAATATGCATAAAATATTATAGATCTCAAAGAAAATTATAGAATAAAATAACACAACACAAAGAGATAGTATTTAACGTGGTTCACCCAATTTGGGTCACCTCCATAAAGAATCACTTGCTTAGATTTTTATTACAAGCCACCACTCTCTCAATACAATACCCAGATCTGTTTAGAGCTATGCTAAACAAAATCTACAGAATTCACACCTGAATTCAAAACACATCTGCAATGTTACACATCCTCCTACCATATACATAAAACCATATAAGTAGACAACTACTCAAGTAGTTTTACAAAACCGTGGGTATCAAAACCATGGGCCAAAACTGTCCCATAAACCTATGGGTGAAAAATACCACCCATATGAGAAAAGCACATTTCCTGGTATATCAGGCATGTTTTAAGGCCATTTTTTTTAGAGGCTGCATCCCTGAACCCTCGCTCGAGGCATGGCCCAGTCCCAAACCCTGGCGAGACAACTATGGAAAGTGTATAATACTCTTAGTTTACAGTCTTCAACACTTTATCACATGAAAACAAGCTCCACAACCTAACAAATTCTTCCTTTATAATATATATTAACTAAATGCATATAATATTGCTAACATTCAAACCTTCAACCTCCACTAAATGTAGTAATTGCAAGAACATTATCTAATTAATGTTGGGGTTGGCTGAACATTAACTAATATTAAAAGTTGTTAGGTTATGTTAAGGCATAACCTCTTTTGGCGGCGGCAAGAGGATAAGGCATTTTTGGAGTTTTTGGGAATTTATTACATTCATAGATTGTGTTTGTGTGATGGATGGGATAAATTAATGAATATTACTAATTAGGACATAAATAAATTAGAAATTTAGATACATGAGTTGAAGATTGAAATGAAGGTGCTCAACATCTCTATTTAAGCATCGTCTATATTGGGCCTTTGGCAATCACTACCAAAAACGCCCTATTCATTATGGATAGTGCCATCAAATGCATTGAGCCTCCTTCTTGTGAAGAGGTTAAGGTTGACCTAATAATATGGGATATTTTTCATGATGGTGGTGTTACGTAGTTTATGGAAAGAATGTCTGGTCACTTTGTTAGAGTATGTGCAGTGTGTTGACAACCTAGAAGAAAGGAAGAGTCAAAGTGGGAAAGACTAAATTTATTATTTTGATAGAGTTAATTGTGGCTGCGACGGGGCTCCTTGAGGAGGGAAACATTTATTTTTAACACTTACTTTAGGAGGAGATGGACGATTTTTTGTATTCTAGAGAAAATCTGACAATGTATCACTCAAGCTATGAACGGGACTCACTTCCACAACCTTGGGATAGGGTTATTGAGAAATTGAGGAGGTACTTCACGCTTCAGCGATGCTAAAAAGTGATCTATAGACCTCAACTTTTTATTCTTATGCATCTTCATCATGATCGAAAGGTAAAATTTATGGATTTTCTATTTCAATTACTTGAGAAGTCCCTTAAAATGGCTATAGAAGATGATGGTCCTTTCCTACACCAAGAATTTTTGTATTTTCTCTTTAAAATTGAAGCTTCCTAAAAATAAATCTTGTGCTTCCCCTCTAAGCTAGGTGAGCAATGTCATATACCCCCTCCTCTTCCACAACTAACTCCTTATATCCATCATTGTCACCACCACCTTGGTCTCCCTTCTGACTTCAATTTAGACATCATGATCATTATCCCCTGTTATTTCACTCTTAGGTCTCCCTCGTCTTCTCTGGTAGCTCATAACCCTCAGGACACCTCAAAGCACTCTTCTAAGGTCTTTGAACCATTTTCAGACCGAACATATACTTCCTCTCCACCTCTTACCGATGCTTCTTTGGTGTCTCCTCTCATCTCCATTGACATTATAATGGCTACAACTGTCTCAACTCACTTGATCACAAAATTATGTGTGAATTCCCTCCCACCTTTTTGAATGGAAGTTAGCACGGAATCAGAAATTCCAGATGTGTTGCGGGATCTCTCCTTGGTTTACCCTGATTCTCCTTTGTCAGAGAAAATGGGCTCCCCCATTGTAACTTCAAAACATAATGAGCATTTAGAGAAGATATCTCCTAATCCACACAAGGCCATTGAAGATTATGTTTCACTCAATATATTCTATCAAGGAATGGAAAAGTCACATGGTCATGAACTGGATGAAAATCAATGAAGAATTCCTAGAAAACATTAAGTTTGTGGACATGCTGGTTTAAGGAAGGCCTACTGCCGATGCTAAGGATGAAGCAACTACTCTCATGAATATCCATAAAATGTAATTTGGCTTTGTCCAATTTAGGAATTTTTGGTTTTTTGTTTTTTATTGCATACAATATTATTCTCTTCTCGTTTCACTGTAATACCTGTCCATGAGGGATTTTTTGTGCAAGTATGCGGGTCATTTGGGAAAACCCCCTTTTACTCTAATTCCAAATAGTTTTATGTTTTGGCATATCGTAGTTGCGGCTAAGCTCCTAATATGTTAATGATTTTTTTTACATCCTTAAGATCATTTTGCTCTACATTTTATGTCTTGGTATAACCTAGCAACTTCTCAGATGAGAGTATCCTTATTTATTTTGATAATACCTGGCGACCACTAAGCTCCAAAAATTTATGGTGTGGCATAACATACCACTGTCTAATATCAAAATATAATTTTCTTACTAATTAGGTGGTAGCAAAAACCAAACTCAGAATATTATATTATGGGTTTAGCACCATAAAAGTTATTAATATCTACCTCTAATTTGCTAGGTGATGTAAAATATCTTAATTATGAATTATTAAACCCTAGTGATGAAATCACCAAATAACATGTTGTGGAAAAACCTAGCGGCCAAAAAGATCAAAATAATATATTGTTTAAGTACCTAATGGCCACTAAGCTCAAACTATGTTGATTCAAATTTGCTAAATCCCAATCACCATTAAGATCCAAATATTATGTTTTGACGTAACCCACCGGAAACCAAGCTAATAATATCTTATTTCTTTTGTTTAAACCTAGTGAGCACTAAGCACCAAATATTATGTTGTGTCATAATCTAGCGGATGCTAAGCTCAAAATATCATTCAGTAACATGTTAAATGATAACAACCACTATGCTCAAAATAATATATTGTGGAAGTACCTAGTCTCCGCTTAGTTCAAAATATGTTAATTTAATTTTTTTAATCCTATCGACCGTAACCTCCATATATTATGTTGTTGTTTAAACTAGCGTTAGCTAAGTTATAAATATCTTCGTGTAATTTTTTAACTACTATAAAATATTGTAACTATGAATTATTGAACCCTAGAGAGTTCAATCTCCAAATAATATGTTGTGGAAAAGGCTACCGGCTGCTAAGCTCAAAGTATCTGAAACCACTAGTAGTATCCAAATATTATGTGGTAGCATAACCTAGTGGGCGCTAAGCTTGAAATATCTTAATTATAAATATTAAATGCATACAAAAAATTCAACTAATTTATAATGGTCTTGATTGCTATAAAGATCTCCAAAGTTAATGTATTTCTTTTGTTTGTTATAATATTGATTTTTATCTCAAAATATTTATACTCTTAAGTTCTCTCTTTCTTTTGTTGAAACCTAGAGACTGCTAAGATCCTAATATTATGTTGTGGTATAACCTAGTGACCGCTATGTTGAAAATATCTTAATTTTATTTATCAAATCCTAACCACTAATAGGCTATAAAGATTGTGTGGTGGCATAAACTAGTGGGAACTATGCTTGAAATATCTTAATTTGAAATCTTAAAAGTATACAATAAAGTATTACTAATTTATATAGATCTTGATTGCTATACATTTCTCCAAAGTTAAAGTGGTTGATTAACTTAGAGGTCGATAAGATCAAAACAACTTACTTTAATTTGTCAAAACGTAGCGACTTACACGAGGATATGACATCTGCGGCTTTAATGGTCATTTATGACATCGATAGTTTTAATTCATGTGATAGATGAAATCGATTAAGGGTTATACACATGTGACATGTAAGATGGCATTGGAAATTTAAGATTATTAATGGGAAGCGTGATATTTATGATAAGGATATCTAATCGATGATATTTTGTACTATCACACTTACCTCCTTTCATGTGTTGTGAACTGGTGGCTTTATATCTCCAAGATGGCTGAACATTTCACTACCCCTTTCCACTTTTCATCTTTGGTCATTGTGTTTCTTGTCTCTCTGTGATGGTGATAGGGGTGTTGGTGGTTTCTTGGGTAGCATGGAGTGTGGTACTAGTAGGAAGAGGTAGAGAGCTATGACAGACAAGGACGCAGGGGAATCATTTACTTCTTGGATGGATGGGAAAATTCAAAACGCAGCTATGCAGAATTGGCTCGAGAAGGTCTAGTCGGTCATGGAGTCATTCAAAGAAGAATATTATAATGATATTTTTGAGAGCATGTGCAAGCTATTGCTTGACTTGAACCAGTCTAAAGGGTGAAGGAACATTTTTGACATGACTCAAGGGTTGAGAGTGAAAAACATACTATCCAAATATTTGGGGAAGTCTATCTTGCATAAGGAGAATGAGAAGTTGGAAGAGCATCTAGTCAACCTTCAGTATTATTTCTATGCATTGATGCGGAGGATGCAGTTGACTGGGCATGGTTTGGAGGTAGTTGTAGAAAATCATGGTATAAAACTCCCTGCTTGCACCAAAGTGAAAATACCAGGATGTTGTGTCGATTCCACCTCCTCCTCTAATCAAAGTAAAGGGGACACAGATGTCGAGATCATCAACGAGGTGGAGTTGAGAGGCCAAATGAACTAATATTTTCTGGATGAATTTGTATTTAGTTTTGATTAAGGCCCCAATGACCATATGTATAACGAAGTGTATAGATATAGGAAGTATTTGTGGGTGAAGTGAAGCTGATTATAACTCTTCCCCATATTTTGGCATATATTTAGTAAGATAAGTTTCCTGTAATCATCATGGGAGTCTATTTCTAGAAGACTTATCATGGACTTGTTCCTCATGTACTTTTTTTCAAGACTTATCATTCAAATATCCTAGTGTAAAATATTAAAATCATATAATGAATTCATCTAATTTATATATATATCTTCTTTGTGATACATATAATGTTTAGGATATATACGATAGTGAATTGACTACCCAAATACTATATTGTGGCATAACCTAGCAACCTCTAAGCTCTTAATACCTCAATTTAGTTTTGAAATCCTAACTAATGCTAGGTTCCAATGATTATGTGGTAGCATAACCTAGTGGGAGCTAAGCTCAAAATATATTAATTTAAAATAATATGTTGTGGAATAACCTAGCGGCTGATAAGCTCTTAATACCAATATTCACTAAGATTGTATTATTATGTTGCATAACCTACCCGCCACTATGCTTATAATATCTTACTTTATTTTACTAAAACCTAGAGACTTCTAAGATCCAAATATTATGTTGTGTCATAAACTAGTAGAAGCTAAGATTAAAATACAATTAGGTTATATTGTGACATAACCTAGTGTCCGTTAAGCTCTTAATACCTCAATTTAGTTTTTAAATCCTTACTACCACTAGGTTCCAATGATTATACAGTAGCATAACCTAGCGGGTGCTAAGCTCAAAATATCTTAATTTAAAATAACATATCATGTTTTTGATACATAACCTAGCGAATTGAATACCCAAATAATATGTTGTGGAATAACCTAGCAACCCCTAAGCTCTTAATACCAATATTCACTAAGATCGTATTATTATGTTGCATAACCTACCTGCCGCTATGCTTATAATATCTTACTTTCTTTTACTGAAACCTAGAGACTTCTAAGATCCAAATATTATGTTGTGTCATAAGCTAGAAGGTACTAAGCTCAAAATATAATTGGGTAACTGGATAGATTATAGTGCCCACTAAGCTTGAAATATTATACTGTGGAAGTACCTAGTGCCCGCTTAGCTGAAACTATTTTAATTTAATTTGTTTAATCCAACCCACTGTAAGGTCTTAATGCTATACAACTAGATATACTCGATGAATCCTAGTGGCCACTAAGCTATTCTTAGTCATAAATAAAATGATCGCTTGACCCAAAAAAGTGTGTTGCCTAAAATAACAAAGCATATTTAACATGAGAGAAATAACAAATCAATCGTTTGACCCAAAAAGTGTGTTTCCTATAACAAAATCCACCTATCCTTGACTCCGCAAAGGTAAATGAAGACCTCATACGAATAAGAATTATGGCCTAGTGGTCGCTAGAGTAGGAAACATTTTTCATTTAGATTGTATTAAAAAAGGAGTTTATATAAACGGTAAAAAAATAAATTTGGAATTTATATAATAGTATACGTATAGACTTGGACTCGTTGTACCCTAGAGACTTCTAAGCTATAATTAAAGGTAGAATACTTTTACATTTAGGACAAGAAAATAAACTTGGAATAGTGACCAAGAAGTTATATTACAAGTTTTTAAATAGAACACGATATACTCGTTTCACCCTAGCGGCCGCTAAGCTATTCCTAAAGGTAAATATATCATGTTCATAAATGTTATACATCTAAATTCTTAATGTTTGCTAGAAATCATATTGAAAAGCTATAAAAGATAAAAAAATAAATATGGCATTTATATAACGGATACATAAATATATGTGTAAAATCATATCTTTAATATGTTATACAAGTAAACGTATAGTTTTATCTAGTTCTTACAAGATTATGGTAGAACTATTTTAGAGTTATGAAATCATATGAAAACTTGGAATTATGTATGAGAATCTATAAAAAAAGTTTTTACATACGATGCCATCTACTCATTACATCCTAACAGTTGCTAATCTATTCTTAAAGGTAAATATATCATGTTCATAATGAAGTTGTTTTATAAATCTAAATTGTTAATATTTGTGAATATAACAACTGAAGAAGAACAAAAGCGATCGCTAGGACCAAAAAATGTTGTGTTGCCTGTATAAAAACAACTGATCCACAAGGGACCAAGGAATATGAATGCTTTTTCCAAATTAGAATTATAGCCTAGCGGACGCTAGGGTAGACAACATTTTCCTATGGTAGAGTTTATTCATAGAAAAAAAAATCATATTGAAAAGATACAAACGATAACAAATAAATTTAGAATTTATATAATGTATATATAAATATACGTGTAGAATCCTGTATGTAATTCAAAATAGAATTGGGGTTTCGTAAATAGGTTGTCAAAACAACCAATTATATCGTGGAAGCCTCAAAGCTATGTTAATTTTTGGCATAGATTAGCGGGCTCAAAAGGAAGAATAATAAAATACATATTGATTAAAATTATATTTAATAATACTATTGCATATATAATGTGTTTAACTTCCAATGTACATACCATAAAAATGATGAAGAAATTACATTTGGTTAATTCTACATGGAAACACGTATATAATTGGAAATAATTATCATACAATTGAATTCTTAATATAGTTTTATAGTTTTGAATTAATTTTTTAACCTCATATATTTTCCTAAAATATCTAAGCAACAATCATGTAATATGCATTAATTAGTGAGGTTTCTTTGCATCATCTTGATGAACAACATTATACTTTTTTTGGTTCTCCTGACCAAAATAAAATTAAAAATAAGGTGACTGTGCCAAAAGCTATCATTATCCTTAAAAACATTCGTAGGAATGAGAATGAAAAATTCAAAACGAAAATAACCAAAGAGAGACATAGAATGGCGGAAATGGGAAAGCGTTAAATAAAGATAAATACTAGAGCAGAAAAGTGATTAAAATTTCTTTTGTTAATGCACAAAAAAAGTGATTTTTCATTAAGAACAAGGCAGTTTAGCATGGAGATCAAAAGCAACTGGAAATCAAGACTTGACTATGGAGCATGATTCAGTAGGACAAAGTAGGGCTTATGTGGATCATGATTAAACTGTCGTGCAAAACACAGGAACTAGTCAACTACAGAGAAACTAATAGATCCCGTGATAAAAAAAATTACACCTTTACTATAAATATCTGGTTTAGTAATATCTGGGATTATTTCATGCTTTATGTTGTCTGTGAAACCTCCATTTGCTATCTCATTGAAACAATCATCTTGATTCTTTTCGCAACCTTTGTTGCTATCCTCCTTCATGTGCATCCTTTGTGTGCATATTTTTTGTGATTATTTTATGTGCCTTTCTCTGCAAAAAATATTATATCACACGAAAAAAAAGAGGATTCGAACACTTAGCCCCGCAATCTATAGTCTGTGCATATTTTGTTATTTTGAAGGCATACTTTTTTGATTAACTGAAAAAATCTAAAACCCTACTCAATATTTCTCTAAGGTATTTAATAATTTTTTTAGTGCATTCCATGAAAGAAATTTCAAAAAATAGAGAAAGAGTGAGATACAAAAATTTGAAATTTTCACTTTCCCCCTCTAAAGGCAAAAGGGCGGGCTATTGAAATTTCAAATATCCAAAAACTTACCCCCTCTAAAAGAAAAAGGGAAGGCTATTGAAATTTCAAATATCCAAAAACTTTCCCCCTCTAAAAGAAAAAGGGTGGGCTATTGAAATTTCAAATATCCAAAAACTTTCCCCCTCTAAAAGCAAAAGAGTGGGCTATTGAAATTTCAAATATCCGAAAATGCGGGGGAATTCAAATTTCCCTATTTTTATTTTTCCATGGTTTAAAAATTAAAAACTAAACATTTTTCATTGTCTATAGCCTATAATAATATAAACATAATAAAAAATATATTTTACAACATATAATTGAACCAAGCATAGCAAAAAAATATATTTAAAAAACAAAAGAAAGAAATCCTAAACATAGTTTTGAAGATTATTAGAATAATATACAGACATTTACGTTCCATTCTTTATCAAAATCTGATTTCTACATTGTTAGATATAGTGTGCACTAATGTAAATTAATTATCCAATGAAAATGTGCCATGTGGCAAGTTTGAACAAGATATTTTAGATACATAATAAGGCTAGCGATCCAAGACTTACAGTTAGTGTTACTGTACGACTATTTTCAAAATAAGAAATGTTTGAGCCTAGGGTCTGATATGCCATTTCTGTCAATAAGTAAAGGACCTTAGTGGGCACTAAGCATTTTCTTTGTTAAGAAATGATGTGAAATATGTCTTGAAAACCATGTATCTTATGGCAACTACATACTAAGCCTAACAATCCACAACTTTACAGATAGTGTTTAAAATGAGAAGAGGTAAAGGTAGGAGCCTAGTGGCCGCTAAGCTAAACCGTGATTTATTATTTTATGTCTACTTTCAAAATAAGAAAATTTTGAGACTAGGGTCTGATATGTCATTTGTGTCAATAAGTAAAGGAGCTTAGCATGGGCGCTAAGCATTTTCTTTGATAGGAAATGATGTGAAGTATGAGTTGAAAACCATGTATCTCATTGGAACTACATACCAAGGCTAGGGATCCAAAACTGTAAAGATAGTGTTTAAAATGAGAAGAGGTAAAGGTAGGAGCCTAGCGGCCGCTAAGCTAAACCATGATTTATTATTTTATGTCTACTTTCAAAATAAGAAACTTTTGAGCCTAGGGTCTGATATGTCATTTCTGTCAATAAGTAAAGGAGCTTAGTAGGCGCTACACATTTTCTTTGATAGGAAATGATGTGAAGTATGAGTTGAAAACCATGTATCTCATTGGAACTACATACCAAGGCCAAGGATCCAAAACTGTAATGGTGTTTAAAATAGAGGTGTTTAAAATGAGAAGAGGTAAAGGTAGTAAAGCCTAGCGGCTACCATTTTCTTTGATAGGAAATGATGTGAAGTATGAGTTGAAAACCATGTATCTCATTGGAACTTACCAAGGCTAGGGATCCAAAACTTTGTTAAGAGTGATTTGTTGTTATTTTCATACTTTAAAGAAACTTTTGAGCCTATATACCATTTCTGTCAATAAGTAAATGAGCTTAGTGGGCGCTAAGAATTTTTTTATTGTAAATGAGATAAAATATGAGTTGAAAACTACATATCTTATGGGAACTACATATTAAGGCTAGCGATCCAAAACTATAAAGATAGTGTTTATATTGATAACAGGTAAAGGTAGGATCCTAGCGATCACTAAGGTATACCATTCAATTCAATAGGTTATGGAATTCCACTCAATACATATAAAATATTAGTGGTCACTAAGTATTTTCTCTCGTAAAAACAAATGTGAATTATATGTTACAAAAAAAAGTGTTGTGAGTACTACATAATAGATGAAAACATAGTAGTGACCCAACTCTATATAGGTATGGTATTTATAATGACTGGTAGCAATGGTGGGAACCTAGCAACCACTAAAATAGAGCATGATCTTTTATTTTATTGTTTTTTTCAGCTTATTAAACTGTTGAACCTAGTGTCCACTATGCCCTTACTTTCGATACAGAAAAAATTCTTAGCTTTCGCTAAAATTTTTCCCCATAATATATAATGTGAATTATGTGTTTAAAACAATATAACTTATGGGAACTACATAAGTCTTGATCCCTCATGCACCTTAATTAATATAACAAATAACAACATAGGAAAAATGGAAAAAACAAATTACCTACCTTTAATAATGTAGGACCCAAACAATAGGAATTTTTTTTGCCTAACTTTAATATTGTACCTTAATCACTCTAAGAAATAACAACATATATTAATTAAAAAAAGAAAACAAAAGAGAACAACCCTAAGTCCAAGTACATATAAAGACGTAGGGTTTTTCCTAGTCTTCCCTTTTAGAAAGAGGCCAAGAAGTTGTAGAGGATTTATGGAAGAGGAACGGTTTGAAGGGTTGAGGAAAAATTCCACCAAAGTTGGACCCATCTCAGGTTGTGGAGGTGTTCATCCATGTGACAAGAGGACAAATTGGAACAACCTCTTCATTGGCCCCTAAAATTGGTCCTTTTGGTCTTTCACTGAAGAAAATCAGAGAAGACATTACAAAGGAGACTACAAGAGATTGGAAGGGTTTGAGGGTTACCGTGAAGCTCACTATACAAAATCATCAGGCCAAAGTTATAGTTATTCCTGATGTGGCTTCCTTGGTGATTAAATGTTGAAGGAACCTGAATTGAAAGGAAAAAGATAAAAAACATTAAACATATTGAGGAACATCTCAGTTGGTGATGTTATTGAAATTGTGAAGGTCATGAACCCTGATCCATGAGAAAACATCTTGTGGAACTATGTAAAGGAGATTTTGGGTACGTGTGTTTCTGTCGAGGGGCACTTGTCCTAATGGAAAGGATCCCAAGGATTTACAATCAGAGATCGATGAAGGAGAGGTCGAGATTCTAGAGGATTGATCAGAAGGAAGCAATTTTGTTTTAGGTATGTTTTATTGAGTTTTAGGGAATTGTATATTTGTTTGTTTTTAAGGTTTGATTGGGGAACAATGGCTTCTGATTTATGGGTATTTCATTGAATAAAAAGGATCACGCCAAATTTGGTTATAGTGGGTTTCATTTCTTATTTAATGTTATGTGTATTTTCTTGTGTTAATGTAATATGTATTTGTAGGCCTAATTTCCTCAATAAAACTGAGTTATTTTGGTAATGTTAGACTGTAAATATCAGTTGGAAGCATAAAAAAAAGTAACGTAGATAGTAAGATATTTATTGACTAAGGTTTGTAATAATTTATTTTCACTTTACAAGACAAATCTCATTTCCTATGAATTTGGGGCATGAGTCTTAACTCATTGATAAACATTCTCATAACTGGTGGTGCAAAGGCTGCAACAAGGTTTGGGGTTTGGAAAGTTAGAAAATGGCCATGAATATTTGATGTCTATGTTGAGGGAAAGGGTTCTTTTGGAAGTTGATACAGAGGATTCAACTTGGATTACGTAGTTTTGGGTTTAAGGATGATGTAAGACCATCTATAATTCCATTCTAGTGAGATTTCACTAGAATCAGATGAACTATAAACACAATATTGATGATAGGTTTTCAGTACTGGAGAAAGCATAATGAGATCCTAGAGACCACTAAACTAGAGAATGATCTTTTATTTTATCGTTACTTTCAAATTATTAAACTGTTGAACCTAGTGTCCACTATGCCCTTACTTTCGATAAGGAAAAAATGCTTAGCATTCACTAAGCATTTTCTCCCACAAGATCTAGATGTGAATTATGTGTTTTCAAACAATATACCTTATGGGAACTACGTAAGGCTTGATCCCTCATGTACCTTAATCACTCTAAGAAATAACAACATATATTACTAGGACCCAAAAAATAAAACAAAAGAGAATTATACCCTAAGTCCAAGTAATTAAAGAAAGAAAACAAAAGCCAACAACCCTAATAAAGTACAGATAGACATAGGTTTTTCCTAGTCTTCCCTTTAAGCAAGAGGCTATGGAGTTGTAGAGGATTTAGAAGAGGCACGGTTTGAAGGGTTGAGGAAAAATGCCACCAAAGTTGGACCCATCTCAGGTTGTGGAGGTGTTCATCCATGTGACAGGAGGAGAAGTTGGAGCGGCCTCTTCATTGGCCCCTAAAATTGGTCCTTTGGGTCTTTCACCGAAGAAAATTAGAGAAGACATTGTAAAGGAGACTATAAGAGATTGGAAGGGTTTGAGGGTTGTCATGAAGCTCACTATAAAAAATCATCAGGACAAAGTTACAATTGTTCCCAGCGCAGCTGCCTTGGTGATTAAAGCCCTGAAGGAACCTGAATGTGACAGGAAAAAGATGAAAAACATTAAACATACTGGGAACATCTCGTTGGACGATGTTATTGAAATTGCAAAGGTCATGAAGCCCCGATCCATGGAAAAACATCTTGTGGGAACTGTGAAGGATATTTTGGGTATGTGTGTTTCTGTCGGGTGCACTGTCGATGGAAAGGATCCCAAGGATTTACAATCAAAGATCGATGAAGGATAGGTCGAGATTCCAGAGGATTGATCGGAAGGAAGTGATTTTGTTTTGGGTATGTTTTATTGAGTTTTAGTGTATTGGGTATTTGTTTGTTTTTAAGGTTTGATTGGGGAACAATGGCTTAAATATTTATGGGTCTTTCATTGAATAAAAAGGAGCACACCAAATTTGGTTATAGTGGGTTTCGTTGCTTATTTAATGTTTGTGTATTTACTTGTTTAATGTACTATGTATTTGTAGGCCTAATTTCCTTAATAAAATAAAGTTATTTTGGTAATTTTAGACTGTAAATATCAGCTGGAAGCATTAAACAAAAACAAGAAGTAACGTCTAGTACGATATTTACTGGCTAAGGTTTGTAATAATTTACTTTCACTTTACAAGACAAAGCTCAATTCCTATGAATTTGGGGCATGCGGCTTAACTCATTGAAAAACATTCTCATAAGTGGTGGTGCAAAGGATGCAACAAGGTTGGGGTTTGGAAAGTTGGAAAATGGCCTGAATCTGTGATGGCTATGTTGAGGGAAAGGGGGTTCTGCTAGAATTTGATGTAGAGGAGTCAACTTGGATTACATAGTTTTGAGGTTTAAGGCTGATGTAAGACCATCTACAATTCCATTCCAGTGAGATTTCACTACAATCAGATGAACTATAAACACAATATCAATGATGGTTTTTTAGTGCCAGAGAAAGTATGATGGGATCCTAGTGACCGCTAAACTAGAGCATGATCTTTTATTTTATCGTTGTTTTCAAATTATTAAACTATTGAACCTAGCATCCACTATGCCCTTACTTTCGATAAGGAAAAAATTCTTAGCATTCACTAAGCATTTTCTCCCATAAGATCTGATGTGAATTATGTGTTTCAAACAATATACCTTATGGGAGCTACGTAAGGATTGATCCCTTTATCTGGTATGTAGTGCAACTATTGCCTCAACTAGGTACCTTCTAGCCAACATGATATAATTATAATCAATGAAAAACACTGGCAATCCAAAGTTGTACAGATAGTGTTTACGATGACCGTAATGGTAGGAGCTTTGTGGTCACTTAGCTAGGTCACAATTTATTATTTTATCACAAATTTCAATAAAATAAACTATTGAAAGTAGTGTCTGATGTGTCATTACTTTCGATAAGTAATGAATCTAAGCATTAGGTAAATAATTTTTTCGATATGAAATGTTGTGAAGACGACCATACTTACATTTAGGAAAAGTGTAATCCTTCCCATTTTTTTGATAGCTTGTTGTGGAATTTCCCACCAAGTGCCTCACTTAAAATATCGTACTTAGAGTATTTATAGACATTTAGACATAATCAATAAAGTATTTCCGATTTACATATATTTCACATTGTCTTATATAGAAAAAAATGATGATCTATCACTAACTTTGTTAATGTGATTTGTTGCTCAAATACTCTCCTCAAAATTTCAAACATTAGATCTTCTGACCACTATCCTTTAAACATGTTCATTAGTCTTCTTATAGGCATCTAATCCTCACTACCACAGTATGGCCGATATACACATAAATCACATAGTCTTGTAAAAAAAATTCTCAAGCTACCGCAAACTCTCTTGAAATACCAAAGATTACATTTTAATGTCCTCTACGGTTTATCATTAAAAAATGTGTAAATGGCTTGAAAAGTGTTTCAGCCTGTTCTTTTATATGTTGACTAGAAATCTATCTCCCACTAAAGTGTGTATTTTTTAATGTTCCTATCATGCCATCTATATAATGTTATGGCTTGTGTAGATCATATGTAATACTTTCAAAAGGTGCAAATGGTTTCGTATCTTTCAATGCATCATAATTTGATTTCAGACTTTTAGAAAAATTATGTTATTATTGATTTGATCCAAAAAATATGAATTACTTTAACCATTTGAATAATACATAATATGTCCTATTGAAGCCTAGCAGTAGCTAACCATTAAGTTAATTACTCTATTATGATACATAGTAAAGAACTCTAGAAGTTAGTGTCCGCTAGGGTACTATTTAAATTCCTTAATAGAAAATGTGAGAAAAACACTTTAAAGTTTGGAAATGACCTAATTATTAATGCATTTTACTCTAAATATAGGTAAAATGCCTTCCATTATTCACGCTCCATTCAGAACAATTCCATTCATCGCAAGCGGTATTTTTTGGAAGAAAAGAGACAAGGAATGGTGTGTGGAACTTAATTCCCCTGAAAACTACCACATCGACTTGTGGTTGTTTTTTATAGATTACAATTACAAGGAAGTTGGTATTGTTGTATCGTCAAAAGTAATTGATTTGGGGAAACTGCATGTCCAGGTGGAACACTTTGAATTTGAAAATAATAAGTGTCTTATTCTGGATATGGATTTGGATGTTTCTTTGTTCAGGAAATAAGACATGAATGCCTCCATAAACAATGGAACATATTCTTGTTAAAAATATGGTTGTAATTTGGGGATTCTAATAGATTTTGAAAAAATTGGCCGTTCAAATGTAAAAGTCATTCAAAATGGTATATTTACAGTATTCAAAAAAATGTATAGAAATAAAAAAACATCTTCTGTTTGTCTTTTTTTTGCATAGAAAAGGTTTTCTTTCACCTCTAAAACATGTCAAGTTGTTTACTATGCTTACGGAAACATATTTGACTAAATTGGAGATAAACACATCTAAATCAAAATCACATGGGTTGAAAAAGAATACTAAATCAACTGGGGCTTTTGAGGCTAGTGTAATAGCAGATACATTCTATTATTAGTGCTGAAGAATAAAATGAGACAACAAAATGAGAGAATTTTTTTTACGTTATTTGAGAAATAAGCTTCGAGATAATATTATATCGACATCCTGCAGTGAATCCAATGTAATCAGAAAAATTAAATTGCATGAATCACACTACCTCCAGTTTTCTTCACTATTGGGTGAAGAGAGTAATGGAAAAATAAAATCTAATTCCCATATTGGGGAAAAAAATGGACAAACAGAAAAAATATCATGAGGTGGAAGAAGTTCTTCCCATCGCGGCTAAGACAATATTAGACAACTGTAGTGCCCACTTCCCTTTGACACCTTTCGATACCTATTTTGATACTGTGATTACATTATAGACATTATTATGTTTTGATTTAGTATGCTGTTAGACATTGATCATGGATTATTGTTGATCTTGATTGATTATGATGCATTATGATTATTAGAGACACCTAAATATGTGGATGATGATATATTATTTGACATGGATGTTTTATGGATGTTATTTAGACATGTGATTTGGCTATTATGAGTTGATCTAGAAAATGGATATTATATTGATGATGATATAGTTGTTGATTAAAAATGTAAATGATGTAGTTGTTACTTCGATGTTGTTGTGATTCACTTACTTAGATGATTTTGTGATTTTATTTATATCATATTGGATGTTCTGATATGGCCATGAGGCCGAATGAGGTATTTGTATTTTGTAGGTTAAAAACATCACAACAAACATCGGGGGATCGGAGACCAACTGAAATGGAATTCTAGGTGGATTCGACACGGTCACCATGGCAACTCATTTTATTGTGTTGGGTGTTGTTTTGTTAGGGATTCCCATGGGGGGATTTCCTTTACATGTGACCATGGGGTTGTGCATTTTATTAATGTGTTTATTTTATTATTGTTGTATGTATTTTATTAGTAATATGTTCCTCTCTTTTAATTAATTAAATTGTGATAGATTAATGTGAGAAATAATATGATTAAAATTTAAATAAATTAAATTGGAATATGAGAAAGTAATTATAAGAGTTGTTGGCTGTTTTTATTAAATATGTAAGGGATGTGTCAGTTTTGAAGTATGAAATACTCCACCTCCATGACAAATTTGAATTTGTCCTTAGGGGCTATTTTTGGAGGCTTGTGGGACAAGTAAAACTTGTCCCATGCCTCTAAGTTTAATGTACCAACAATACTTATGGTTGGAGAGGTGATTTGTGAATTTTATTAATCATGTTGTTTGATTTGGATTGTAGTCTCTTACATGTTATTTATTTTGTTGTCTTTTGAGGTGTGGACTTTTTGGATTGTGCAAGTAACTTGTCATTTTTCACCCACCTCTTTATTGTGCTTGGGAGAATGGATTTTTTCTTTTTTGTTTGAATTTTAGGATGTGTGATGTGACATCCTACATGGATCCACATCATCCTCTCTTCTTCCCTCTTCTATATAATTCAAACTCTCTTCTTGTTTTGGGGTGGTTGAATCATTTTATAACTTCTTTGGGGCACATTCTCTTATGTTGGAGTTCTTGTTTTGGAGGAAGTTTGGAGAATTATTTGTATGCTTGGGAGATTACTATTTTGGACTATGTTTTTGGCATTTAAACGTTGCTATTTGGAAACCAAAGCTACCATGGAAAGGTAGACATTTATACCTTCTTTTATTGCTGTTATTTTCTTGTTGTGTTGTGTGAATGTAAAATGTTTTATTGTATTTGTTGGCTGGTTGGGTAGACTGCTTTAGGGATGGTGTAGGAGAAGGCTATGGGGAATCCATGTGCGGGGCATAAGGAAATGCCATTGGCATCAAAATTTTATGGAGCGAGTTTGAGTTTTGGATCCATCATGGAAAAGAAATAGATTGCATTTCTTACTTTGTGGGGGGCATAAGGAAATCTGTGGGGGGCATAAGGAGGGATTTGTGGGGGGCATAAGAATATGTGTGTGATGAATTATTTTAGCGGTTTGTTACTCATGGATGCCCAATTACCAATTGGGAGGCATAACTAGCTTCCCCCAAAGACCTTGCTCCTTTGGCTTACATGATCAAGCCTAAGGTTTGATTAGAATGTTTTTAAATTGTAGTTGTGAATAGCTATTTTGTGTTGAACTATGTTTTATATTACATTGTGCATGTTTGAAAGAATGTTGTGTGTTGTGGAAGCTAGTTTTTGCCATGGGTTGAATTAAATCTCTTATTGTGTTTTGGTTGGGGCTCAGGGGCCAATGATGAAGGAAGACTTCTCCTTTCATTGGATGTATTGGTTGGGTGGAGAGTGTTTCCTTTCTCCCACTTTTGTTGTGATCAACTTGGAGAAAGAGAAAATATGCATGTTGTTGTCCTAGAGCAAAGGAAAAATACAGTTTGACAGTCCTTTGAGAAACAAATTTATTTCATTGTAACCTTTCCCACTATGTCGTGGAAGAAATTGTAACGTTTTTATTGTGAAGAAAAGATATTTTAATCGGATTGAAAGTGTTTATTTAATTGTGAAAGACATTTACATTCTACTCTGTACATGGAAAAGAAATAAATAGAATTTCTGTTAATTACATTCAAGGAATGAAAAAAATAAGAATGTAAAGATGTTTCTCTTTTTGAATTAATAAAGAATTGCAAGTTCATCTCTCTTTTACATTGTTGTGTTGAGTTGGTATATCAAATTGTGATTGGAATCTCTATTTAATTATAAAGGAAAGAAATACGTATGGAGGAAGTATATTGTTTTGTATCCCTGGAAATATATTAAAATTGGAAATCAAAATTTACCATCTATCTTTGAAATGAATTGCTTACATACAGCTAAATGTATTAGACAAGATTAGAAATAAGATATTACACCTAAATGATAAATTGAATATACAAAATTTTCCTTGAAGTGAATCTCTGTTGTAAATTTTAAAACTGGTAAATTTAAATAAAATGGAAATTTCAGACTTGAACTTTACAATCAACTTGGAATTGATATAATTTAGCATGCTAAGATATTAAGGAACTATAATTGACAAAGAACACTTAAGAAGACAATATAAATTAATGCAAAATCGAATCCAATCCCTCTAACAGTCATTTTTTTGTCAATTGTTGGAAAAATGCAACTTGAAATCAATTGAAAAAATTTACCTTCCTAAAACACTTTAAACCATCCCTAGATAAATTCTCCATGTATTTTTGGCATGTTGAGTGAGGGAGGTTATATAATTTAATTGAATTTGAAAGTTGGAAATTACCAGTTGACTTTTTAAAATCCTGTAGAACGTTTTTATAAAATTTACCCTTTAAAATTTATCATAAAGAAAAATTTATGATTATTGTGAAAAGAGGGCATCGAGAGATTTCTAGAAAGTCATCGTTTTCCCAAAACTGAGCTTTCTAGCTCAAGTTATGACCCTTTGAAGTTTTCGTGCCTTGGCAGGAAAATTTGGGAAAATTTTCCCTGGCAGGCCCGTGGCCCAAAAATTTCCCGTTCAAATTATCCTTCAAGATTTTTTTGAAAAATTTGCATGGGAAATTTTTTTAATTTTTCTCCGCTGTCCCATAGCCAATCAGTAGCTGCCACGTTTCCTCACGGGGTAGCGGCGGAGGCGCGACACTTTTTCTTCCTTAGCACTTTTTGAAAATTTTAGAAAGTTCTCTTAACTTTCCCCGCCGGCTCGTAACCAATCATAGACTACCACGTGGCATGGAGGAGGGGTGAAACCTTTGAAAAATTCAATTTTGGAAAATTTTTGTTGAAATTTTTCCTAAAATTTCCCGTGATCCCACACACCCGACCCTTCCCTTTTTAAATCCTCCCGCGGATGTGCGGACCCGCATGCCTAACTTTCCCCTTATCTCCCCCTTCAGTGAAATTCACCAATAATATCCACTACATGCCTTTCCTTATCATTCATCCTTGTGATGCCTTGTCGAGCACCACGTGTCCCTAGAAAACCCATGGGCACATGGGTGTTATTTTTATTTCTCCCCCTCTTCGGTGAAATGCCGCAAACTCTTCCGCCGCTCCGCCCTTCCCTTCTTTTCCCCGGTGATGACTCTGAGGCTGCCACGTGTCCTTGGAGGACCCGCGGAAGTATGGGTGCAAATTTAAATTTTCTCCCGCACAAGGAAAAATTCCAAACACCACCCCGCGACCCGCCTACACAAATTTTTCTCTTCACCCCTGCTTAACACGTGTCCCCTTGGGGAAAATTTGACCCCTAAAGTCCGCTTGCTCATAACTTGAGTTCTACAAGGAGTTAGGAGGAATTATTTATATCACTGAAAAGGTGAGAAAATTTCCTATCCAATGGGAATGATTTAGGAAAATTTTGGAAGATTTAAAAGTGATAGAAATCAAGTTGAAACTTTGAGCCTGTTAGAAAGTGGGTATGATGATATTTTACCCCTTGAACCTAACTGAAACTTCTAACCCTAAAAATTGAACCATGTGAACTTAAAATTTGTTAATGAAGGAAAAACATGTTCTAGTAATTTATATTTTTTCTGGAATGTAATAAGGTCAATTTTTGTCTTGTAACTTGGTTGTGGACACTTATAATCAAAAATATTATTCCATAATTTTCTAACTAACCCTAGGTTGTTTCTTGGGTCTCAGCTGGGTTTTTTTAATGGGCATCACACTTGGTATCAGAGAAGTGGTTCAAAATCTTAGACAATTGAGCACACTAGAAAACTTGGGACATGAAACTTAAACCTAGGACACTTTTAAACCTATAAAACAACTTAGCTAGAATTTGTATATTTTAGTAAACATGGAAGTTGTGTAAAACTTAGCAAAATAAACTAACTCTTACTTTGGTCTATGCAGAAGGATTAGACGGAGTGAGAGAAACCTTCACAGAGACTCAGACCCACCACCACCATCACCGGATCAAGGTGTAGTAGTTGTCCTACATCAGATTCTACAACCCTATAGGATGTTATCGCCACTCTACGTGGAGCATTAGGAGGAGGTCATGCAGCTAGCCATGATGATGGGTCATTGTATTACCAGTCATTTAACCAACTCATAGATGAGTTGGTGTCATTATAACCAAGGCGGTGTCTAAAGATGTATGCAAAAGGAGAAAGGAAAATCTTATTCAACAATACTTCTTGCTAAGAAAACATACAGAAATTAAACATGCATGAAAAAGAAACACACAACAACTAAACTATTGAAATAAATCTGCAATAAATAAACTATGCTAAGAAATAACAGAAAAATCCTCCTCCTTAGGGAAGAGTGACTTTTGGCCATTATCTTCCCTTTGGATTTGGAGAAACTACAATTAACTTTTAAAACTACACTTATATTGATTCAAAACTGATTTACAAAATATGCCCCCTTTTCCAAATATATGGAAGAGGTATTTATAAACATTACTCCTAGTTTACTTGGTCCACACTCCAAGAACTAACTACCTATTCTTGGGTGGATTTATTCAAAGAAATAAATACTAAACAAACTTGACTGCAACAACCCACTTATCATGGAGAATATTTCTACAACTCATCCTTTTAATCTAGGAACACAAAGTGGGAGAGTACTTATTCAACATTCCTAATACTATTCCACCATTTTCTCATCCTTGAAACATGGAGAGAAAAATGAGGAGTGCTAAGTCCATGACTTTGAATTCTTCTTGGAATACCACATGCATTCATGAATTTGGATTGCCACATGTTTGAATCTATATTCTTGGTTGATGATGTGGAAGAAAAGAGTAGGCTGAATAGTTTGGTGCTCCTTTACATTATTTTGGAACAAACCAAAATACTTTCACTAGCTAGATGTTTCCGTAGCTGCATGAAGAATTTATGTAGCTAGGAATTTCCATAGCTGTGTGAAGAATTTCCGTAGCTGTGTGAAGAATTTCCGTAGCTAGGCATTTCCATAGCTGTGTGAAGACTATTGGTAGCTGCAATCTATGAACTTGGAGTATAGTTTCTTATGACCTATTTTCTACACACTATTACATTCCAACTTTAGAAGAAATATCAAGAAATAAAAACAATTAGATTGCAAATAGATTTCTAAAGAGATGATAAGATAAATCCTATATTCTACCTTAAATATGATATCTGTTATTAAAACTACATCTAAATTCACTTGAAAGCTTTATTTTGAGAGAGAGAATAAGAATATTATTTGGTGATATAATGAGACATATTTTGGTCTCATCATTTTCCCCACACTTAACTTCTTGTATGCCCTCATGCAAGCTACTGATCTTCCTATAGAATATGATTTTGTCAATACTTCTGCATCTTACAAATTGTCTTCTCCTTTTTTCATGATAGTAGCAAACTAAGATTTTAGAAATAAATTTTTTACTTCTTTTTTGTTCATGCTCTCATGAGGTTTTCCGTAGATAATGTAGAGATATTTTTTCCACACTTAACTCTTTGTTTCCTCATGCATTTTTCAAAATATTTGGAAGAGAGTGAGTCTCCCTCACACTTAGCTTTGTGCATGCCCTCGTGTAAACTATTTTTTTTAATTCAGCATCTTATAGATCTTAATTGCTGTAAACTGAAAAGACTTCATCTGCATCATTTTCTTTGTTACTTGACTTGATCAACACATGGAGATCTTGAATTTTTTTTATTTTTTATGCTTTCAAGAAGTGAATCTATTTGTAATTAAAACAAAAAATAACAATATTCAAGAATAGAAAAATAGAAGTCACCATACCATACTCAGTAGTTATCTTTGCTTTCATAATGTTGTATAACCGTGATTTCCATCTGCAGCTGAAAGAACAAATAGGTATGAAGTCAAAGCCATTGCAACATAGAACTTTTCAGTAGAAAGTGATTTCATCAACCAAGCTGGCATAAGAGAAGCAGTCATATGAATCCAAGAAAGACTTTGAAGTGCAAATTTTTTTGTTTTTTTTTTGGTTTGGGAAAAGCAACCATTTGCTGGTTTTCAAATTTCCCCATTTTTTTTGAGAAGATAAACATTGACTACTGCATATCGGAGGAATTTTTGGTGTTTTCAAAAGTTGGGAAAATAAATTTTTAACAAAAACTGAGACAAAGAGGGTAGCATGGAATGAATCAGGTACTAAAAATGAGGAGTAATAGCAAAATACTTGCATGCATCATAAAATATATATTTAAAAAAAAAATCTTCACCATGTTATTTTTTTAGCAGCATGTATTCAAAATGTGATATCTTGGTCGTTTCTCAATGAAAATGAAAAATTCAAAATGATATGGAAAGCTTAGATTGTGTAGAACAATACTAGAAATTTTTTGAGTGATTTCTTTATGACCTGCGAGAAGTTTGGATTAGAAAACACTATTATCAAAACAGTCTGCAACATGTTATTTATTTTGAGAAACGTGCATTAAAACTATGATATCTTGGTCATTTCTAAATAAAAATGAGTGATTCAAAATGATCTAGAAAGATAATTTCATGTAGAACAAAACCCATAATTTTTTTTGATCTATTTATTTATGATCTGCAAGTAGTTTGCATAAGAAAATGTAGCTATTTTTCATGCGCGATTTTTGTATCAGATGATTCTTTTTCCTTTGACCTCCTCTTTAATGCGCCATGTTTTTTGATTTTCTAATTTCTTGTAGTAATTATTTCATCTAAAAAATAGATGCTTGTAATAATTAGCTCCTTCAAATTCAAATCTCCAATAATTATTGAAAATAATTTAGAACAAGTCTCTCTCATTAAATAAATAGAGTCAATTTAGGAGCACTCTTTGTATGAGACTTAATTGATTAAAAGATATGCAATTTGTAGCATTTATTGCATGTAAATTTATTTCCTCTTTGTATGTAAAATTTATTTCTAAATCAATTAAGTCAACATGCAAGGAATATCTTAACAAAATTTGACTAATTCATTAAATAAAAGAGATAAAATAGGAAATCATGTTATTTGAATTTTTCTAACAACCACATGAGTCACTGCATACAAAAAGGAATGTCTCACTTCATTAAATGTAAGAGTTTAAAAATAGAATTCTCTTGTTGCATGCTTGAAATTTTCAACCAAATGAGTTGTTATATGAGAGAATAATGCATACCTTTTTGCATGTGTCTACCATGTTCTAATAACTTTCATTATTGTTGTAGATTCATTTTTGATTGCAGGAATTTGAGTTACAGAGATGGATGTTTTTTTCCTTAAACATGACGTTTCCTTCTTCCGTGACAGAAGCAACTTAGTTTTTCCTTCAACTCTCAATCTATTTACACAAATATTCCACAAAAATCTTTGTCCCGGCTAACCTGCACAAAGTTAGTTTTTTTTTTCTTTTTTTACATTTCTTGCATGCATGAAATGGTATTGAATCTAATACATGCAAATAAGAAATATTTCAGAATAGGAAACCCAAATCAAAATAGACCCTACAAAAATATATTATGTTACAATTTTTATAAAGATTAAGAAAACTTATCATCAAATTCCTATTGTATCCATTCCATCACACCAAAATACATGGGTAACTAGCCACTGTAATTGCTGTGTATATAGGAAATAGAACTAGGTACGAGTTTTATTTGATGATAATACATATTTCTATTATGAATTTTTCATCCATATGCTAATTGAGGTAGTCAGTCTTATCAACACTCTATAATATCATATTAAAATTCTCAATATGAATATAATAGAAATATTTCTTAAGAGAATAAATAATTGTATAAACACATATCTGATGGACTAATATAAAATGGTGTTTCCATGCTATTGAGGAGGGGGATTATTTTTGAAATCTCCATCAAGTTTCTAAATCTAATTGCAAAAAAATTTAATCTATTTGCAAAAAAAGAAATTTGTAGGAAAAAAAAATTGCAGGAAAAGAAATTGCTGGAAATGAAATTACAGGAAAAGAAATTACAGAAAATGAAAAAATTGAAAGTAAATTCTAATCTAGTTGCATGAAAAGAAATTCTAAAGAAGCTATTAAATAAGAATCTCCTGTCACAAATCTTGTTAAGAGGTATTCTACTGTCACTAGAATACTCTTTTAGAAAAATTTGAGTCTCTTAATAACACCATGATCCTCGGCAACAATGCCAAAATTGACGGGTCATTGTATTACCAGTCATTTAACCAAATCATAGAAAAGTTGGTGTCATTATAACCAAGGCGGTGTCTAAAGCTATATGCAAAAGGAGAAAGGAAAATCTTATTCAACAATACATCTTCCTAAGAAAACATATAGAAATTAAACTACACAACAATACATCTTCATAAGAAAACATACATGTGTGAACAAGAAAGACACAACAACTAAACTACTGAAATACATATGCGGTAAATAAACTATGCTAAGAAATAACAGAAAAATCCTCCTCCTTGGGGAAGAGTGACTTTTGGCCATTCTCTTCCCTTTGGATTTGGAGAAACTACAATTAACTTTTAAAACTACACTTATATTGATTCAAAACTGATTTACAAAATGTGTCCCCTTTTCCAAATATATGGAAGAGGTATTTATAAACATTTCTCCTAGTTTACTTGGTCTACACTCCAATAACTAACTACCTATTCTTGGGTGGATTTATTCAAAGAAATAAATACTAAACAAAATTTACTACAACAACCCACTTATCATGGAGAATATTTCTACAACTCATCCCTTGAATCTAGGAACACAAAGTGGGAGAGTACTTATTCAACATTCGTAATACCATTCCACCATTTGCTCAGCCTTGAAACATGGAAAGAAAAAGGAGTGCTAAGTCCATGACTTTGAATTCTTCTTAGAATACCACATGCATTCATGAATTTGGATTGCCACATGTTTGAATCTATATTCTTGGTTGATGACGTGGAAGAAAAGAGTAGGCGGAATAGTTCGGTGCTACTTTACATTATTTTGGAACAAACCCAAATACTTTCACTAGCTGGACGTTTCTGTAGTTGCGTGAAGAATTTCCGTAGCTAGGAATTTTCGTAGTTGTGTGAAGAATTTATGTAGCTAGGCATTTCCATAGCAACGTGAAGACTTTCGGTAGCTGCAATCTACGAACTTGGAGTGTAGTTGCTTATAACCTATTTTCTACACACTATTGCATTCCAACTTTAGAAGAAATATTAAGAAATAAAAACAATTAGATTGCAAATAGACTTCTAAAGAGATGATAACATAAATCCTATATTCTACTTTAAATATGATATATGTTATTAAAACTACATCTAAATTCACTTGAAAGCTTTATTTTGAGAGAGAGAATAAGAATGTTATTTGGTGATATAATGAGACATATTTTGGTCTCATCACATGACATAGCCCTTTCTATCGAGGGTCAGGTATCTCCTCGACCCAGTGAGGAGAATAGAGGATAGAACTCCCATGCGGAGTCAACTAGAGTATAGTCACCACCTAGGAGACAGGGTGACATATTTCTAGAGCATAGATAGAAGTCTCGGAGCCCTAGGCTTCGAAATGAGCATGCAGAGAGACCTAGAGGCCGCTAGACCACATCTGTAGATCACATCAAGGAGATCCTAAAGCTTTGTCCCTCACATTACTCATACGACATGGGTGGAATAAAGGTAGAGGCCTAGCTAGTGAGCTTAAGTGGTTGCTTCAAGATTTGTCCTTATTTTAGTAACACGAAAGCTCGTGTTGTGATCCATCTACTGAGGGATGGAGTAGGAGTATTGTGGAGAACAGAGGAGCATAAGCTCCATGTAGATTTAGAGAGAGTGACCTAGGAGCACTTTGAGGAGAGATTCAGGAGAATGTATTTGTCACTGAGGTTCATACAACAGAGGATCGATGAGTTCCATGACCTTTTTCAAGCATCTCTTTCTGTAGTAGAGTATGAGAGTAGATTTCTGGATCTACTCTAGTATGTAGAGTATATGCAGGATGAGTAGTTGTAAATTCACAGGTTTATTCAGGGCCTAAATTTAGATATTGGAGGTGTAGTGTGGATCCACTACCCAAAGACCTTAGTAGAGGCCGTCGAGAAGGCCTATATTACAGAAGAGACTCGGGGAAAGACCCAACAGGCTAGAGACCGAGTCTGGACCCGCATACAACAAATGCAGGATGATAGATCGAGGGGGTCAGTACCCCTTCCTCATGGTGGCTAGGGTACAACACAGTAATCCTTTAGGCCACAACAATAGCATCAGTCCTACCCACCTCATAGACCTCCATAGAGAGATGATGCATAGAGAGGTTGGAGTATGGGGCCTCCTCCTAGGGGTCCCATCAGGACATAGGGTGGAACTAGAGCTCAGTCAGCAAGAGCTCGCTAGCAGAGACCTCAACAGACCATAGTTGGATCATTAGGGTCTACACCATAGGATTCTAGGGCACCTACTAGAGGTGCTACTCATTGGGGAGGATCAGGAGGATGTTTTGGTTGTGGAGTTACCGGAAAATTTTGGAGAGATTTCCCACAGAACCCTAATAACAAGGGTAAGGCACAAATTTTAGAGCTGACTATTAGTGACATGGGATGAAGCCATAGTATTTATGTAGTGGTTGAGAACTACTAGGTAGAGCATTAGAGCACAGTCATTGAGACCACATGTAGCATTGGTGGTGTTCTTACCTCTGTATTGTTTGATTCTGGTTCTTTCGATTCTTTCATTACACCATCTTTAACAGAGCGATACAGGCTAGTGTCAGTTAGACAGAGCCTTAGTTGGGATGTCAAGATGGCTTCTGGAGCCAAGTTATAGACTCCTTAGTTAAGGAGTGTGTAGTGGATTTAGGACCTTTCACCACTACCTTAGATCTCTGTATCCTTCCTTTGGGCTCGTATGGAGTCATTTTGGGTATGGATTGGTTATTTGCACACACGGCCAAGATGGATTATTTTCAGAAGAACATATCTTGTGTAGATGATTTGGTAGTTGAGTCGGTGATCTTGGGGGTCAGGAGACCCATTTCTATTCACACCATCTCCACTATGTAGCTTAAGTGGTGTGTGCGACAAGGTTGTCAGATGTATGCTATTACAGTCAGTGACAGATCAGAGGATGGGTCTAGTGGACCATCACTGAATGATCATACCATTTTGAGAGAGTTTGTATATGTCTTTCCAGGGGAGCTATTAGGGTTACCACCCCCACGTGAGATTGATTTTCATATAGATTTAGTTCCTAGAGTAGAGCCTATCTCACGGGCACCGTATCAGATGACCACCTCAGAGCTCTTTGAGATCATGTTGTAGCTTGAGGGCCTTTTGGAGAAGGGCCTTATCCATCCTAGAGTATCCCCTTGGGGTGCACCAGTGATATTTGTGAAGAAGAAGGATGGATCCTTGCGTTTGTGTATTGATTACCGCTAGCTGAATAAGGTAACAATCAATAATCGTTATTATCTTCCTCACATTGATGACTTATTTTATCAGATGAAGGGAACCATAGTTTTCTCTAAGATTGATCTTAAGTCAGGTTACCATTAGTTGAGGATTTCAGAGGTAGACATTCATAATACCACCTTTCGCATGAGATATGGGCACTATGAGTTCACAGTGGTGCCTTTTGGTTTAACTACTACCCCCACAGTGTTCATGAGTTTGATGAATGATGTATTCATGACCTTCTTAGATCGCTTCATGCTCATATTCCTAGATAAAATTTTGATATACTCACGTATGCGTGAGGAGCATGAGGGGAACCTTCACCAGGTTCTTCAGTGTCTTCGTGAGTAGCAACTTTACAGGAACTTGGAGAAGTGTGCTTTCTTTCAGACAGATGTGCAAGATTTGGGTCATATCATTTCTGGGGAAGGTATCGTTGTTGATAATTCCAAGATTAGAGCCATTATGGATTGACCAACACCCAGTGTAGTGACCAAGGTGCACAGCTTCATGGTATTAGCAGGATACTACTGGAGATTTGTTCAGGACTTCTCTCAGATTGCGCACTCTATCACTTCCCTTTAGAGGAAAGGGAAGAAGTTTGTTTGGTTAGCCAGATGCGAGCAGGCCTTTAAGAAATGAAAGGAATTCATCACCACATCACCTATTCTTGAAGTGCCTGATCCACAAGGTGAGTTCTTTGTTTGCACAGATGCTTCATTGGCAGGCCTTGGAGGTGTGTTGATGCATGAGGGTAGAGTAGTGGCTTTTGAGTCTTGCAAACTCAAAGATCACGAGCTTAATTATCCAACCCATAATCTTGAGCTTGTGGCAGTTGTGCATGCTTTGGTTAGATGGAGGCATTTTCTTCTTGGTCAGATATTCACACTCAGTTTAGATCATTTGAGTCTTGGCCACCTCTTCACGCAGCCCAATCTCAATGCTCGTCAGTGGTGTTGTATGGAGTTGCTTTGTGAGTATTACATGGAGATAAAGCATGTGAACGGGAAGGAGAATGTGGTAGCAGATGCTCTCAGAAGATGGAGACATGTGGCTATGGCCACATTTGTGAGCATAGACTTGTGAAGTAGGATCCTTCAGTAACTTCCTCTTGACAACTTCTACATTGCAGCTCGAGTAGAGATCGAGTCACAAAGACCCCTAGAGGGGAAGTTTGATGGTTTTTACTTGGAGACAGATGGCCTTCTCAGGAATAGAGGCCGGATATATGTTCCCAGAGATGGAGGCTTGAGATAAGACATCTTGGTAGAGGCACATCGTGCACCCTATTCAGCCCATCCGAGGGTGAAGAATATACAGGCCACCTTATGATAGTTATATCATTGGAGAGGAATACGTTGAGACATGGCCCAGTTTGTGTCATGGTGTTTGGAGTTATAGAGAGTTAAGGCCAAGCATCAGCATCCAATTGGCCTTCTTTATCCTCATGTTGTATCGAAATGGAAGTGGGACACCATTTCTATGGATTTTATTGTTGGGTTACCGATGTCGGGATATCACCATAACGCCATTATGGTCACGATTGATAAATTGACAAAAGTGGCTCACGTTTCTATGGTGAAGACCACTTATAGAGCTAGAGCAGTGGCTTGGGTATATATAGATGAGATTTTTAGGTTACACAAAATTCTGTAGAAGATCATTTGTGACCGCAATCCTTTGTACAGTTCACATTTTTGGACTACTATGTAGTATGTCCTTGGGATGAGAATAAACTTTAGCACATCATATCACCCTGAGACAGATGGACAGACTGAGCGGGTGAATCAGATTTAGAGGACATGATTAGGATGTATGTGATGGTTCAACAGTCTAAATGGGAGAAGTACCTGTACTTAGTGGAGTTTTCCTACAATAATAGGTTTCAGAGTTCCATAGGCATGGTTCCTTTTCAGGATTTGTATGGTAGAGAGTGCATGAAACCTCTTAGCTAGGATAGGTTAGAGGACATAGTATATCTTGGACCAGCTCTTTTACAGGACATGGAGTAGTAGGTGGTGTTGATCAGGTAGAGATTGCAGGAGGCACATGATAGGTAGAAGAAGTATGCAGATTAGCATAGGATCAATCGTAGTTTTGATGTGGGCATGAAGGTGTTCCTTCGTGTTAAACAACAAAAGAGCCCTATATGTTATGGAAAAGGTTCTAAGTTGTCTCCTAGATTTGTTGGTCCTTTTGAGATCTTGGAGTGTATTAGCCCTTTGGCCTATCGTCTAGCTTTGCCACCCAGCTTGTCTCACATACATGATGTTTTCAATGTTTTAGTCCTCAGGAGATATATTGAAGATCCTTCTCATGTGTTATATTGGACATCATTACAGGTGTAGAATCAAGGGAAGGTGATGGTGGAGCCCATTCACATCTTATATTTTAGGACCCTGGGTCTTCAAGGCAAAGAGGTTGATTAGGTCTAGGTGTAGTGGGACATATATGATGAGACTACAACTACATGGGAGGATGCTACTTCATTACGAGTTTAGTTTCTACATTTGTTCCAGTGAATTCTAGGAGGAAGTAAAGTCTAAGGGAAGGGGGATGTAGTGTCCACTTCCCTTTGACACCTTTCGATACCTATTTTGATACTATGATTGCATTATAGATATTATTACGTTTTAATTTAGTATGTTGTTAGACATTGATCATGGATTATTATTGATCTTGATTGATTATGATGCATGATGATTATTAGAGACACCTTATATGTGGATGATGGTATATTATTTGACATGGATGTTTTATGGATGTTTTTCAGACATGTGATTTGGATATTATGAGTTGATCTAGAAAATGGATATTATATTGATGATGATATAGTTCTTGATTAAAAATGCAAATGATGTTGTTGTGATTTGCTTACTTAGATGATTTTTTGATTTTTATTTATATCATAATGGATGTTCTGATATGGCCACGAGGCTGAAGGAGGTATTTGTATTTTACAGGTTAAAAACATCACAACAAACATCGGGGGATCAGAGACCAACCACAATGGAATTCTAGGTGAATTCGACACGGTCACCATGGTAACTCATTTTATTGTGTTGTGTGTTGTTTTGTTAGGGATTCCCATGAGGGGGATTAAATTTACATGTGACCATGGGGTTGTGTATTTTATTAATGTGTTTCTTTTATTTTTTTTGTATGTATTTTATTAGTAATGTGTTCCCTTCTTGTAATTAATTAAATTGTGATAGATTAATGTGAGAAATCATATGATTAAAATTTAAATAAATTAAATTGGGATATGGGAAAATAATTATAAGAGTTGTTGGATGTTTGTATAAAATATGTAAGGGATGTGTAAGTTTTATAAGAGTTTGTGTAAGTCAGTTTTGGAGTATGAAATACTCCACCTCCATGACAAATTTGAATTTGTCCTTGCGGGCTATTTTTGGAGGCTTGTGAGACAAGTAAAACTTGTCCCATGCCTCTAAATTTAATGTACCAACCATACTTATGGTTGGAGAGGTGATTTGTGACTTTTATAATAAATTTTATTAATCATGTTGCTTGTTTTGGAATACACTCTCTTACATTTTATTTATTTTGTTGTCCCTTGAGGTGTGGGTTTTTTGGAGCGTGCAAGTAACTTGTCATTTTTTACCCACCTCTTTATTGTGCTTGGGAGAATGAATTTTGTCTTTTGTGTTTGAATTTGAGGATGTGTGATGTGGCATCCTACATGGATCCACATCATCCTCTCTTCTTCCCTCTTCTATATAATTCAAACTCTCTTCTTGTTTTGGGGTGGTTGAATCATTTTACAACTTCTTTGGGGCACATTCTCTTGTGTTGGAGCTCTTGTTTTGGAGGAAGTTTGGAGAAATATTTGCATGCTTGGGAGATTACTGTTTTGGACTGTGTTTTTGGCATTTGAACGTTGTTGTTTGGAAACCAAAGCTACCATGGAAAGGTGGACATTTATACCTTCTTTTATTGCTGTTATTTTCTTGTTGTGTTGTGTGAATGTAAAATGTTTTATTGTATTTGTTGGCTGGTTGGGTAGACTTCCTTAGGGATGGTGTAGGAGAAGGCTATGGGGAATCCATGTGGGGGGCATAAGGGAATGCCATTGGCATCAAAATTTTATGGAGGGAGTTTGGGTTTTGGATCCATCATGGAAAATAAATAGATTACATTTCTTACTTTGTGGGGGGCATAAGGAAATCTGTGGGGGGCATAAGGAGGGATTTGTGGGGGGCATAAATATATGTGTGTGATGAATTATTTTAGTGATTTTTTACTGGTGGATGCCCAATTCCCAATTGGGAGGCATAAGTAGATTCCCCCATAGACCTTTCTCCTTTGGCTTGCATGATCAATCCTGAGTTTTGATTGGAATATTTTAAAACTGTAGTTGTGAAATGTTGTTTTGTGTTGAACTATGTTTTATATTACATTGTGCATGTTTGAAAGAATGTTGTGTGTTGTGGAAGCTAATTGTTGCCATGGGTTGATTTGCATCTCTTATTGTGTTTTGGTTGGGGCTCGGAGGCCAATGATGAAGGAAGAATTTTCCTTTCATTAGATGTCTTGGTTGGGTGGAGAGCATTGCCTTTCCCCCTCTTTTGTTGTGATCAACTTGGAAAAAGATAAAATGTGCATGTTGTTGTCCTGAAGCAAAGGAAAAATGTAGTTTCACAGTCCTTTGAGAAACATATTTATTTCATTGTAACCTTTCCCACTATGTTGTGGATGAAATTGTAACATTTTTATTATGAAGAAAATATATAATAATTGGATTGAAAGTGTTTATTCAAGTGTGAAAGACATTTACATTCTGCTCTGAAAAATAAATAAATAGAATTTCTGTTAATTGCATTTAAGGAATGAAAAAAAAAGAATGTAAAGATGTTTCTCTTTTTGAATTAATAAAGAATTGCAAGTTCATCTATCATTTACATTGTTGTGTTGAGTTGGGATATCAAATTGTGATTGGAATCTCTGTTTAATTATAAAGGAAAGAAATACGTATGGAGGAAGTATATTGTTTTGTATCCTTGGAAATATATTAAAATTAGAAATCAGACTTTACTATCTAGCTTTGAAATGAATTGCTTACATACAACTAAATGTATTAGACCAGATTAGAAATAAGATATTACACTTAAATGATGAATTGGATATACATAATTTTCCTTGAAGTGAATATCTGTTGCAAATTTTAAAACTGGTAAGTTTAAATAAAATGCACAGTTCGGACCTACACTTTACAATCAACTTGGAATTGATATAATTTATCATGCTAAGATATTAAGGAACTCAAATTGATAAATAACACATAAGAAGACAAGTTAAATTAATGTAAAATCAAATCCAATCCCTCTAACAGTCATTTTTTTGTCAATTGTTGGAAAAATGCAACTTGAAATCAATTGAACAAATTTACCTTCCTAAAACACTTTAAACCCTCCCTAGATCAATTCTCCATGTCTGTTTGGCATGTTGAGTGAAGGAGGAGATATAATTTAATTGAATGTGAAAGTTGGAAATGACCAGTTGGCTTTTTAAAATCCTGTAGAACATTTTTATAAAATTGACACTTTAAAATTTATTACAAAGTAAAATTTGTGATTACTGTGAAAATAGGGCATCGAGAGATTTCCAGAAAGTCCTTGTTTTCCCAAAACCAAGCTTTCTAGCTCAAGTTACGACCCATTGAAGTTTTCATGCCTTGGCGGGAAAATTTGGGAAAATTTTCCCTAACAGGTCCGCAGCTTGAAAATTTCCTGTCGAAATTACCCTTAGAGATTTTTTTGAAAAATTTTCTTTGGAAAATTTTTGAATTTTTCTCTGCCATCCCGTAGCCAATCAAGAAGCTACCACGTTTCCTCACAGGGCAGCGGTGGAGGCGCGACACTTTTTCTTCCTTAGCACTTTTTGAAAATTTTGCAAAATTCTCTTAACTTTCCGTGCCGGCCGCAACCAATCACAGGCTGCTACGTGGCATGGTAGAGGGGCGAAACATTTAAAAACTTCACTTTTGGAATTCTTTTTTGGCAAATTTTCCTTAAATTTCCCGTGACCCCGTAAAACCGACCCTACCCTTTTGAAATCCTCCCGCGAACGCGCAGAACCACGTGCCTAACTTTCACCTTATCTCCCCCTTCAGTGAAATTCACCAATAATCTTTGCCACCTACCTTTCCTTCTCCTTCATCCGTACGATGGCCTGTCAAGGACCACATCTCCCTAGAAAACCTGCGGGTGCGTGGGCATTATTTTGATTTCTCCCCCTCTTCGGTGAAATGCCCCAAACTCTTCCGCCACTCCACCCTTCCCTTCTTTTCCCCGGCGATGACTCTGAGGCCACCACATGTCCCTAGAGGATCTATGGAGGTGCGGGCACAAATGATAATTTTCTCTCCTGTAAGGAAAAATTCCAAACGCCATCCCGTGACCCGCCTACCCAAATTTTTCTCTTCATCCTTGCTTGACACGTGTCCCCTTGGGTAAACTTTGACCCCTAAAGTATGCCTGCTCATAACTTGAGTTCTACAAGGAGTTAAGAGGAATTATTTATATCACTGAAAAGGTGAGAAAATTTCCTATCCAATGGAATTGATTTAGGAAAATTTTGGAAGATTTAAGAGTGTTAAAAATCAAGTTGAAACTCTGAGCTTGTTAGAGAGTGGGTATGATAATATTTTACCCCTTGAACCTAACTAAAAATTCTAACCCTAAAAATTGAACCATGGGAACTTGAAATTTTTTAATGAAGGAAAAATATGTTCTAGAAATTTAGATTTGTTCTAGAACCTAATAGGGTCAAATATTATCTTGCAACTTGGTTGTGGAGACTTCTAATCAAAGAAAATTATTCCATAATTTTCTAACTAACCCTAGGTTGTTTCTTGGGTCTCAAGTGGGTTATTTTAATGGGCATCACAACAAATATGTGATGTCACTAGAAGGAAATATACTAGCAAGGGTGAAATTCATAGATAATTTTTCTTATAAATGTGCATATCCATTCTAGCTTCCATTGACTTTATCAACTATTCCTTTCAATGTTGAATGTGTGATCATTGATTTTTACAATTTGGCCAGCGATATTTCTTCTGATGTCATAATGGAGCTTCTAATAGTTATCAGAACCAGTGTGCTAGATTGTATTAGTCTTCTTCTAATACCAACTGGTTATTCAAAAATTTTAAGTGACACAGTACAAAGATACATGGAAAAGGTTAAAGACATTAGAGTATCAATTATGAATGGATGCTATAGACTCTATGATAAAAACTTGATATTCAAAAGTTTTTGTCTTATGTACACAATATCTTGTGTGTACAACTGAAAAAATAATGATGATTATAGAGAATATTTCACTATGGATTGGATGGAGAAACTGCTACAAAAATTGGTAACTACAAGAGAATTTCACCTACAAGGAAAAATCCATCGTTTTCTTAGCGAAATATCATGTGAGTTATGGGTTGAGATGTTCACTCGATGTTGTTCAGTAAATTCTCTAGTACTAGTGCTTTCCGACGATAGTGTCGCACTCTGTGTATTGGTGGATTCCAAACTATGTTCCATTTTTATTGTTGAGACACATAGTCAAGAAATGTTTATGAAACATTACTATTGTCATATGAAGAAAGGTTCGTATCTGGAAACAACTTCAACAAGTGATTTTGTTTAATGGATTTTAACCTAAATATTGTACTTATACAATTATTGTTTATGTAGACAACCACAAAGCTATAAAAGTTAATGTACAACCGTTTCACTATGACACTACACAAACAATTTAACACGGTGATTTAATTTTAATCATTTTATAAATATGTTTAATGAGCTCTTTTTTCAATTGCCATGGTTTTCATTTTTTTAACAAAGTTATGTTTTTTACACTTTAGATGATAGATGTGGGGGACACAGACACATTGGCCATGAATATGCCATCAAATATAGGTATGTTAATCATGTGAGTTTATAAACAAAACCACTAATAAGCCCCATAAATTTATAAGACAATAAATGATTATGAAGAAAAAGAATAAGGCCCACAAATTTATAGGAAATGATAACTAATAGACATTAGTTTATATGCTTGGCTTATGGTCGAAGAAAATCCTTAAGGAAATTCATTTGTAAGCTAAGATAACAATTTAAAATGAACTATATAGAGCTTAGTGGAAACTATGCATCCAAATTCAATACAGAAATGGTTTGACTAAAAAACCTTACATTCATCAATATCTCGTTGATTTATAACTACATACTATTTACAATGTTTTACTGATTCACTACTGCATACTAACTACTTACATTGAATTAACATTGTTTTGGATTTAACATAATCATAAAAATAAATACATATAATTTAATCCAACTCGTTTGTATGTTAAACAACAGTTGGCTAGCCTCATTAAAGGTTTTCCAGCTAAGTGTAGTTTGGCTAATGATGGCATAACCTAGCGGTCACAAATCCTCATCAATATCTAGGGATTGTTCTTTGCAAAGGGTGGTTTGACGAATATAAGCATAGCTTAACAACCACTAAATTTGAATTATAATACAAAGAATAATTGATATTGTACTTACCATATCACCACAAAAACCACTATGTTTATCCATTTAAGTTTACCATAACATGATTTTTTTTTATTATTGGTAAATAGTTTTTTGAAAGGGACTATACCCTTGTACACCAAGGCTCAAAAGCTAGAATTGAAAGTTAAAGCACAAGAGATGGATCAAAATCTAGAAATAACAAAAAATCTCGACTGTAGAAGACAGTTTGCAAAGTAAGAACCAACTACCGACAATACATCAGCAAAAAAACAACTAATGTAAAAAAATAAAACAACAATGGCATATCAACACCATTGGAATCAAACTACTATCTGGCCAAGAAAAATGAGACCAATGTAACCCAACCAGCCAATTAAAGAGATAAAAGCCATCAAGGCGAAGTGTTACCCTTCAGAGTGATAAATTTTTTCTTTTTACTAACCGTAACCCATCCTGATGGAGCCTTCGCAGTTGGAGAAGAAGACAAAGGAGTAGTATTTTCCTTAGTCACATTTATCCCATTTGGGACAACCATGTTGTTATCCTAAGAGAGATATTTATCATTTTCCATGCTGCCCTCAACAGCTTGTTCTTTTTTCATGCTACTCACAATTTGAGATTCGGTTTTCGGGGCTGAAATGGATTCAATATTTGTATCTACATTTGAATCTAGACCTTTTTTTGCATAAAAAATCAGGTGTTTGGGGAGTGCGTCTTTCCACCAGTTACACTTCTCCTGTTGACGTTTTTCCATCGCACACATAGTAGAGGTGTGCCCTAAGCAAAATCACCATAACATGAAATTGATTATAAATTGATTAATGCTTATTTCAAATACATTTTTCTCACATTTTCAATGGGAAGAAATATATTATGAATTGATGATTGTTTATTTGAAATAGCTCTTGCATCAACGGATCCAATAACGTGTACATGCGGTGTAATCCAAGCCACAATATCAATCGATAACTATTAGCCGTAAGCTAAAATGTTGTTTATTTCAATTGGTTGTAATTGATATGCGGCCAATGAAAATAAATTTGTTTACTTCCCTGCAGGTAACGATAAGAGTTATTTACTCATTTTGGATATGGAGGACCTGCTATATGGGATAAAAAAAAATATAATAGGAAGATGTCATTCAGGTTCAGTATGAAAGCTATCAACTTATGAGGTGGCATGTCAGAATTTATAAAATTACTATCACCATCCTATGAACTCGTATTCTTGTCTGGCACTCTTATTTTTGCTGACGTTAAAAAGATATCAATGACCTGCAATAAAAAAATATCGACTATATTGAATCCAAGAATCACTTAGGGAAAGGAACATTGTAATATAGTCAAGGGAATAACAATAAGAGACTTATAAAAGGTTTGGAGTAGAAATGATTTTTCATACAGTTTGAAAAACAAATTTGTGTATTACATTAGGTGCAAAGGGAAACCCTCTTGAAAATTTTATGGTGGGTATGAAAAGAAGACTTAAAGATCGTAAAAAAGATAAATGGTTGATGGCCGATTTGTACAAAAAAATATGACAAATAGTGTCTTAGGAATTGAATGTGGTAGAGGGCATCAAATACTTGGAGCAAGAAAAATCTAAATAACTATTTATCTTTTCAGAATGTTGTTATGATTGTACTGCTTAACATTGCCAATAATATATACATTCATATGTTATAATGAAATGTACTATATAACTCTATTCTATTATGTTGGTATTGTTGAAATATAAGTTGGGAGATTTATATTTTCACTAATTATAAGATGACAATATGATTGAATAACTTTCGTGGTGAATTATCAGAAAAATTTGCCCTTGAAAATTTGTAAAATAATATTTTTTAAACTGTTCATAAAATATAAAATTATAATATATATATACTTAATTTTTAAAATATTTTTAATATAATTAATTTATATATATAATCTATAAAAATTTATGGTCATATCTAAAATATGCAAGTCATATGTGATGATTATTTCAAAGGTTTGCAGCTATTTTATGGATAAAAAGGATTAAAAACGTCTAAACGTGTGTCAAATTTAACACCACGCTGTGGCCTTTTTTGTAACCATTGAATGATAAGAGAATATGTTTGAGATGATATTTGATCAAAAACCAAATTCAAGGGAACTTATTTTTTGAAGCTTCACTAAGACAAAGTATAACAAATTCTTAGCGGCCACTAGCCCATTTAAAGCATAACCATTTTCTTTATATAACATAACATAAATAATGGCCAGTGACCACTAGCCCGTTTGAAACATAACCATTTTCTGTATATAACATATCATAGATAATGGCCAACGGCTGCTAGTCCTTATAAAACAGAAACATGTTCTATACATAACATAACATAAATAATGGTCAGCGGCCGCTAGCTTGATAATGGATTCTAATATTTGATTTTTTGGATTCCAATATATGGGACTTTGGAGTACATATAATCCCAATTAAGTTGATTTTGGATTCCAATATATGTGATTTTGGATTCCAATATATGTGATATTAGAATCCAATATGTGTGATTTTGGAATCCGATATGTGTAATTTTGGAGTGCAGATAATTTCAATATTTGACATTCTGGAATCCAAAAATTTAGCAATATTGGATTCCGATATTGAGTATATTTTTTAGTTGCTGGTACTAGAATAAGTCCTAATTTAGTTAAATAAGCATTCTATGGTCATAGGTGCTAGTTAATACAACTTTAATAATTACAATCTTCCCAAATTGCACCTATTTCTTATAATGAGTCTTGTGTCTCTCCCTCCATTATTTGTGGTTGATATCAATGAGCCTTATAACACTACATATGTTACACATCTCTTGATTTACACAATGATCCTTATGTTTGCACTTACGATTTCCACTATTGGAAACATGCCCAAAGTTCCATCTATTCTAGTTATCCCCTCATTTATTATACATTGTTCTATAGTAACTCATTGGAAAGATCACCATGGAATTCACACTTGGGGGAATATTATTCCCCCTTGTTACCTGATGATGCAAACTTTTTATAGTTTTAAACATGAATGTTGTGGGAACACTTACGTACATAGACCTCACTTTGCATACATACACTGCGGGAAAAATTTCTCCCATCTAATATTTATTATATTTCATGTTCAAATATTTAAAAATAAAAATAAAAAATACCATCTTGGATCTTGATTTCTTATCCTATTCTATAGTTGTACATTTTTTAGCTTGTTACTTTGATTCATAATATGATCTTTGTTTTTCCATACACATATGCATGTTCAAATGGTTCTCTTTAGGTGAATAAAAATAGCTTACAGGTTCTTACATGATAAGTGATGCTTTGCACTATACCCTATCAGTCCCACTAAGGATCTTGAGGGCATCTACCATTTTGCATGCCCACACTATTTTTCTATAAAATTCATAATGGCTGAAAAAGCTAACAAGTTTGCAGGAAAATTGAGAAAGCCAGTGCAAAACTCAAATAAGTCCGCACTCAAATATGATATTTTTAGTGTCAAAACTATTAATATGTTTTTCTTGTTCGTAGTGATCAAGCTCTAATATTTACTTGCTCATGTGTGTTCCCTTTCACTTATTCTTGTTTAGCTGATTTGAAGTTTACTTTATTTCAGTTAGTTATTCATTTTTTCCTCTATGCAATATTAGACTCTTCTTTTACCTAGCTATTTCATGTTCCTTCCATTCATTCATTTCCATTTATTTCCTTCATTCCATTCCATCTCCCTCATTAACATTTATTTCCATTTGATGTTACAAAACACCCCCCCACATAAAATTTTGAATGTATAGATGTAAATATACTTTTGGTTTTCAATAAAGGAAGCCTCACCTTCATTGAGGAGGGACTTCATTCCCTTATTATTGCATATCATTGGCATGCATGAAAATCCATATGGTAACAAACCCAAAGGTCGCATTCCTTGTTAAATAATAAATACATTGAATTCTAAATGTTGGATTTATTCGTGCCACTGATGATCCAAACGGGGTTTCTAACATTGGGCCCATTATGAAACCGGATGAAAAGGTCTGTCGTTGCACAAAATTTCAATGTTCTAAAACACCCCCACATACAATTTTGAATGTATAGATGTAAATATAATTTTGGTTTTCAATAAAGGAAGCCTCACATTCATTGAGGAGGGAATTCGTTACCTTACTGTTGAATGTCATTTGCATTCATGAAAATCCATAAGCTAACAATTTTAGGTGACTCTGTTAGGGATTCATGAATCGTTAACTAGTTCTTGGTTAAATCTTTATGACTAACCCCTCTACAAAAGCTCTAGTTCTTCAACTAAATATTTTTCCTAATGAATATTTTCAAGGAGACATTATTGCTAGCCTTCAGATAGTAACTTGGGAAAATCGTGAAATCTTGTAATTTTTTTTGGCTATTGATAGAGCCATTGACAGAGAAATCTACATTGAAAACCTTAGAAGAAGAGAACCTACACTTGTGGATAGAAGACCTCATGGAAATATGTTGATCATTATTCATCGACGTGCCCCTCTTCTACTAAGGACATAATCTATATGACTATTACAGGTAACTCACCTATCTTGCAATCAAATCTTCTTTTTGCAGATACTCAAGAAGACACTTCATCAGATTTAAGGAAAGTTAATTGGGAAAAGTGCACAAGTTTCTAGAGTATATGAGAGTTGCTAGAGTCATTAAGGTGTAAAGAGATCAAGAAAGAGAACAAAGAGAAAAGACTAGAGCTGTTCATAATGTCATAGTGATCCTTTCACAGTAAAGATTTCAAACTGGTAGGAAAGAGGTTTACATGAGGAGAAAACTATAAAGGTCGATCTGATCCCATTTTTTATTTTCAAGGAAAGTTTGGTTTCAAGTTATCTCATCCAAGGAGGAACACTCCCCGTAAATCCATAATCCTTGTATCAAGTCCTGAAAGAGCAAGTAAGGGAGGAATCACTACATGTCAAGAACTTGTTCTTTCTCACATTGTTTTACCCTCTCATACCATCTTTCCCAAGATGGAAGTTAATGTACCATGGGGAAATATCATAGGACCATTGATATAACTTAGCTTACAGGTTCTTACATGATAAGTGATGCTTTGCACTATACCCTATCAGTCCCACTAAGGATCTTGAGGGCATCTACCATTTTGCATGCCCACACTATTTTTCTATAAAATTCATAATGGCTGAAAAAGCTAACAAGTTTGCAGGAAAATTGAGAAAGCCAGTGCAAAACTCAAATAAGTCCGCACTCAAATATGATATTTTTAGTGTCAAAACTATTAATATGTTTTTCTTGTTCGTAGTGATCAAGCTCTAATATTTACTTGCTCATGTGTGTTCCCTTTCACTTATTCTTGTTTAGCTGATTTGAAGTTTACTTTATTTCAGTTAGTTATTCATTTTTTCCTCTATGCAATATTAGACTCTTCTTTTACCTAGCTATTTCATGTTCCTTCCATTCATTCATTTCCATTTATTTTCCTTCATTCCATTCCATCTCCCTCATTAACATTTATTTCCATTTGATGTTACAAAACACCCCCCACATACAATTTTGAATGTATAGAATGTAATATACTTTTGGTTTTCCAATAACGGAAGCCTCACCTTCATTGAGGAGGGACTTCATTCCCTTATTATTGCATATCATTGGCATGCATGAAATCCATATGGGAAACAAACCCAAAGTTCCGCATTCCTTGGTAAATAATAAATAATTGAATTCTAAATGTTGGGATTTATTCGTGCCACTGATGATCCAAACGGTGGTTTCTAACATTGGGCCCATTATGCAAACTCGGATGAAAAGGTCTGTCGTTGCACAAAATTTCAATGTTCCTAAAACACCCCCACATACAATTTTGAAGGTATAGATTGTACCATCTAATTTTGGGTTTTCAATTTTATAAAGGAAGCCCTCACATTCATTGAGGAGGGAATTCGTTCCCTCTACTGTTGACATGTCATTTGCATTCATGACAATCCATAAGCTACAATTTTAGGTGACTCTGTTAGTGGACTTCATGAATCGTTAACTAGTTCTTGGTTAAATCTTTATGACTAACCCCTCTACAAAAGCTCTAGTTCTTCAACTAAATATTTTTCCTAATGAATATTTTCAAGGAGACATTATTGCTAGCCTTCAGATAGTAACTTGGGAAAATCGTGAAATCTTGTAATTTTTTTTGGCTATTGATAGAGCCATTGACAGAGAAATCTACATTGAAAACCTTAGAAGAAGAGAACCTACACTTGTGGATAGAAGACCTCATGGAAATATGTTGATCATTATTCATCGACGTGCCCCTCTTCTACTAAGGACATAATCTATATGACTATTACAGGTAACTCACCTATCTTGCAATCAAATCTTCTTTTTGCAGATACTCAAGAAGACACTTCATCAGATTTAAGGAAAGTTAATTGGGAAAAGTGCACAAGTTTCTAGAGTATATGAGAGTTGCTAGAGTCATTAAGGTGTAAAGAGATCAAGAAAGAGAACAAAGAGAAAAGACTAGAGCTGTTCATAATGTCATAGTGATCCTTTCACAGTAAAGATTTCAAACTGGTAGGAAAGAGGTTTACATGAGGAGAAAACTATAAAGGTCGATCTGATCCCCATTTTTTATTTTCAAGGAAAGTTTGGTTTCAAGTTATCTCATCCAAGGAGGAACACTCCCCGTAAATCCATAATCCTTGTATCAAGTCCTGAAAGAGCAAGTAAGGGAGGAATCACTACATGTCAAGAACTTGTTCTTTCTCACATTGTTTTACCCTCTCATACCATCTTTCCCAAGATGGAAGTTAATGTACCATGGGGAAATATCATAGGACCATTGATATAACTAGCTCGACATGATCTCCCATGAGGATTGATGAAAATTCTTCCCAAGTTCAATGGAGATGGGAAGACTTCACCTAATGACCACATTTCTACCTTCTTTGCTGCATGTGTAGTTTTTTTAGTGGAATATGAAGATGTTGTTGTTTTCCTCTTCATTAAAACATTGCAAGACATTTCTATGGATTGGTTTCATTATCTTTCAAATGGATGCATTACAATTTGGAATGATATGAAAAATAAGTTTGAAGACCGTTTCAAAAGACATAAGATGAACATGCCCTTCTTGCCCAACTATCTCAGGTGAAGAAAGAACCAACATAACCCATGAAAAATTTTGTGGCTAATTTCAACAAAATGGTGAAAAAAGTTCTTGCCGGAATCCCCCCGAACCCTGACGGATAAAAAATATTTCTTTATTAATAAACAATAACCAAAAGTGTTATATTAGTTGAGAAGGGCCAGAGTGGCTACTTTAGAACTTGTTGAATCCTTAGAAATATAAATTGAAGATGACTTAATCAAGGTTGGAAAATTCAAGAAAACTTATCTCAAGGAAAATAATCAAGAAACTTCCAATGCTTCTGAAATCATACTCACTAAGTTTGTTAATGATGTGCTAGCTTTGAAAAATCAATTTGCTTAAAGTAGTAAATATGGTACTTACAAAGACATCCCAATAAAAGGCTATGTTCCTATTAAATCTAGAATTGCAGGTGCGCCAAAAAGGCTTACTATTGAAGCAACTCCCGAAACTAACTCAAAATGTGATTTCATTGAAGAAAGTGATGATGAAGTTGAGGTCTTCGATGTTTACAAAAAAGAGCTAGATTCTAGAACATCCAAAACTGAAGTTGAAGAGCCTGAAGAAAGTAATAATCATTTGAGTACCGTTTAGAAGAGGGAGATGAATATGAAGAATCTATAGAAGATATGAATAGTCAATCCTTCCTTGTCTTCACACAATCTCAGAAAAAGGAGCATAGTACCACTAAGGTGGAAGATAAAAATATCTCCAAGGAAGTTCCTAAAGAATCTAAAATAAATGAGATTCCTAAAGAGTACAAGGAAACTGAGGTTTCCAAGGTCAAAAATATCTTAAAGAAAGGAGGACCTTTGTCAAGTCAATCAGTTGATAAATCAGCTATGAAGAAATTTTCTTCTTCCACATAAGTATCAACTAAGCTCGAATCAAAGGTCAAAAGTGAGACATAATTAAGTTTGAAAGAACTAGTATATGAGACATCAAGTATAGTCACTTTTCCCAAATTTTATATTATTGATCATATCAATAAAAAATAATTTCCATGTCATAGGTTGATTACTTGAAGTCCAATAAGGATAAACTTGAGAAATTGGTCTAGTTTATCAAAGGTGAATCTACTATTCATTCCTCTAAAGGAATTTTGAAAAATCCCAAAGACAAGAAGATTCAGAATATTGTGGTGGCTACTACACCTTGAAATGAAAAGATTGAACCTTTGTTTGTGTCCTTTCTAATCAACTGATGTAAATTAAGTAATTGCATTATAGATTCTGGAGCCTCAAATATGTGATGCCTACAAAAGTATCACATGCTCTTGGGTTGAATTGCATGAGAACATTGAGATCTTGTTACTCCATGGAGACAATATAGGTTCCTATGATTAGGTAGATTAAAGACGCTCAAATGGTTTTAGCTCATTTTCCTCAAAAGTGAGTCAAGGTAACCATTCTAGTTTCTAATATTCTCACTTCATATCGTATGTTGTTAATTAGGAAATTTTGCAGATACCTAGGTGGTGAGATTAAAATGGATTGGTCTCATGCTATGATCCCTATCAGTGGAGAAATGAAGGATATAATGCCAAAGACTCAGGAAAAGTTCACAGTAACAAAAACTTATGATCCCTGTGCACAAGTCTGGTTTCAAAACTAAAGTATGGGTAATTATATGATGACTATAAAGGTTCATGCACCTCAGGTAAATTTCTGAGATCCCAATGAGATCTGGACTCTTGAGTTTGATGGAAGATGTTGCTCAATAGGTTTCAGCACATGAGTGGTGCTTATATCCCGAAATGGTAAAATGTTTTCTTTTTCTTACAAACTCCAATTTTTAAATAATAACAACACTGTAGAATACAAGGCATTAATTCTTGGCCTCCAATTTATAGAAGAGAAAGGAATCAAAAATTTTAAATTATTTGGAGATGTAGAGTTGATAGTGAAATAAGAAAAAAATTAGTTTCAAGTAAAGAATGATCATTTGAGACACTGCAGAAATAAAGTGTGGGACATGATAGAAACCTTCAATGATTTTCCCATAAAATCTATCCCTCATGAAAATAATGACAAATAATATTCCCTAGTAGTCTCAAAGTCATTGATGATCCCTCATTCAGAGTTTGATCAAGACAAATACACCATTGAAATTGGTTTTAGGCCAAGTGTTCCTAACAATGTAGAAAATTGGCAAGTCTTCAATGATGATCAAAAAATTATTACCTTCTTGGAAAAGAGGGATAATTTTGAATAATTGTAATTTGAAGGAAGTGATTTTGCATTTCGTGAATCAATGACCTCGACCATTCAAGGAGGAGTTGAGAATGATGATCCTGGTGATGGCATCATTCAACTCAAAGGAAATAAAATTCCAAAAGGATTGGTTTCACTTAAGAACTTTTTTATAAACATGACAAGTTTATTAAAGAGAGAGTTTCTAAAAGGATTGGTAGGACCTGTGAATTCTACTAATTATGAGTAAGTTAACATTGGTAACAAAGACAAAAATCACCTCTTCAACATTGGTAAGTGTTGTTCACTTGAGGAGTGTAATAAATTTGTAAGCCTCCTTACCAAATATTCTAATGTCTTGGCTTACTCATTTGAAGACTTGAAGTCTTTCCGATCTAGAGAAATGGAGCATGCCATACCCTTAGAACTTGGTGTAACTCCATTCAGGAAAAATCAAAGAAAATATAATCCTAAGATAAAAGGGACAATATTCCATGAGATTCAAAAGATGTTCGACGTGTGAATAGTTTTTCCTATTTGACTTTCAACTTGGATAACTACTATTGTCTCAGTTCACAAGAAAACTAGAGAAATTATAATTTGTGTGGATTTCCACAATATTAATCAAGCATCCTTGAAGGATAACTATCCTCTATCGGTCATGGACCATATTCTGCAAGCAGTAACTAGATTGAAAATTCTATCCATGCTAGACGGTTTCTCTGGTTATAATCAGATTGAAGTGGCTAGAGAATACCACCATAAAACCGCATTCACCACCCCCTGGGGTACATTCCCATATAGAAGAATGCATTTTGGTTTGAACAATACTGGTGCAACCTTTCAAAGGGATATGGACATGGTATTTGCAGATTATAAAGATGCGATCATCATGGTATACCTAGATGACTTGAAGGTTTTATCAAAGAAGCAAGAAGATCATCTAAGAGATTTGGAGAAAATATTGCGAAGATACAGGCTTCATGGAATCTCCTTAAATCCAAAGAAGTCCATGTTTAGAGTTACAGAAGGAAATCTCCTAGGTCATATTGTTTCTAAAGAAGGAACTAAGATCGATCCTGAATGCATTCAAGCTATCAAGAATATTTCCTTACCAACAAGTAAGCCTATAGCCCACTCATTTTTTGGGAATGTGAATTTTTTGAGGAGATTTGTGCCATATTTTTCTGATCTAACCAAATAAATTGCTGATATGATGAAAGGTAAAGAATCGTTCAAATGGTTGAAGGAAGGTAGAGAAGAATTTTAACAAATTAAGGATGCTATTGCGAAAGCTCCTACATTGGTGTGTCTTGATTTTAAAAAGGATTGTATAGTCTATTGATATGCTTCCCCAAACACGATCTTTGCCATCCTAACTCGACAAAATCAAGAGGGAATTGAATCTCCTATTACATTTATGAGTTATGGCTTCAAGAAACATGAATTGAATTATACTCCCCTTGAGAGGTATGCGTATGCGGTGGTTAGAGCCTTGAAAAATTTCAGGTACTATGTATTGAATTCTCACACCAAAGTCTTAGTTCCAGAAACCACAGTTAAATCAATGTTAACATAGCAGGAACTTGAATCTAAAAGAGGTAACTAGGTCTCCAAGATCTAGGAATATGACCTAGTTATCAAGCCTACTAAGTTAGTTCGAGGAAGAGGACTCTACCAACTCATCGTAGAGAACAAGCCACGAGATGACTTTGAAGAAGAAATAGTTGAAGAAAGTTTACCACTAGTAGTTTTTTTAGTACCACAGATGAATGGTATTCTAATATAAATTAATTTCTCACATATGGTGAATTTCCTGAGAATATGAAAACTAAGGAAAAAAGAGCTATTAAATTGAGAGCTGCCAAGTATGTCATTTGGGAAAACACCTTGTTTAAGAAAGGTATTAATGGCATGTTCCTAAGATGTGTTGATAAATAAAAACAACCCAAGTTGATTGAAGCTTTTCACAATCATGCTTGTAGTGGTCATTCATCTGGACCAGTGACATATCATAAAATTTTGTGAGCACACTATTAATGGCCCACTATGTTTTCTAATTCCCAAAAATGGGTAGCCAAATGTAAAGCTTGTCAACAAATTTTTGGAAGACCTAAATTGACGGCTTTGTCTTTGAAACCAGCTATCATTGAAGAACCATTTCAACAACGAGGTTTAGATTTCATTAGGGTTTTGAATCCAAATTCAAGTGATGGTAATACTCATGTTCTCATTGCAATTGACTACTTTACAAAGTGGGTAGAAGCCATACCAGTGAAACAAACATCTCTTATGGTAATCTGCGACTTTATCAAAAAGAATATATTGGTTCATTACAGAATTCCAAAAAATATTGTGACAGAAAATGACACCAATGTCTCTTCAGTAGAGATGATAGGTTTTTGTTATCGGTATGGGATATATTTATCTAATTCATTAGATTACTACCCTCAGGGAAATGGTCGAGTAGAATCCAGTAACAAAAACATCATTACCATCATACACAAGTTAGTCAAAGAAAATTAAAGAACTTGACATAAGAAGTTATATTCTACATTTTGGGATCACCATATCACTCCCAAAAGGGAAATCAAGATGTCTCCATTCCAACTCTTATATGGAACTGATTCTCAAATTCCCATAAAATTGGAGTTACCGACATTACGATCAGCTCAAGCAATTGCCGATGAATGCTTTGCCAATGCATTAGATAAAAGGATCATGTTCCTAAACAAGCTTGAAGAACAAAGAAGTGAAGTAGAGAATAAGATCGAGGAACACCAATCAAAAGTAAAGAAATTATTCGACCAAAAAAATAAGGAGAAACAATTTCAAATCAATGACCTAGTTCTTATTTGGGACAAGAGACGTGAACCGAAAGGAAAGCATGAGAAGTTTTCTTCATTGTGGCTAGGCCCTTTCAAAATCAGACATTTATGTGGATATAACACCTATTACTTGGAATATCTAGATGGTACTCATTTTCCTCTATCCTACAATGGGAAATATCTCAAGCACTATCAAAATTGAAAACGGGTTGTCCCCTGTATGTATATAGGCAATCAAGATTTTTGTTTGTTTCCTTTCCTTTTTTTTTGGTTTCCTCTCTTTTGTCATCCTGTTTTGTACATCTTCATCTTTGGGATAATGTTCATTAAATAATTTTTGGGTCTGGGTTTGTTACTGCATCTGTGAAGTCTTTGTTTCCAATTAGAGCCAACTGTTATTAGGTAATTTTGACTTCGCAAAATTAATAAGCATGAATTTTTTTTTTTTTCAAAAGTAATCTTTTACATGATTTATCACCCTTTCCGCGATTATCTTATTCTTGTAATCATTTTGGTGTTTGTTTCATCATTTTCAGGTGAGAACTCCTTCCGCTAGGTCATAATCTACATTTAAACTAATTAATTAATATTTAATTAATTTCTTACCCTTTATTTAATAAAATTAGTTTTATTAATTTTGGGGGTTTATAATTAGATAAATATTAATTTAATATTCATGGAAAATGAATCGAAAAGTTTTTAGTCATTTCTGTGGGAAATAAAAATTCTGCCTCCAATTTCAGGGAATGCCAAATTGGTTTTCTACACCTAGGTTTCCTTTTCCTGGCAAAATATTCTTTTTTCCCCGCTTGTGGAATTTCTCCTATTGATTTCAACCTCAACCAGATGGCTAACTAGAAAAATTTCTCCCAATTTCCCACATGGGGAAATAAGTGGGAATTACTAGCCTACTTTGCCATTTCCACGGGAAAATGATTGAGTTTTTTCCCCATATTTCCCTAGAAATTAATTCCCACTACTTGCAGAAAGAGAAATTGGTTATTCCAATGGAAATAAATAAATAGTTAAGGGGAATTTTCTTTAATCCTCGCAACAAATCCTCCGTGAAAGTATTTTTGAAGAATTCATGTGAAGCTTTCAAGATTTCCAAATTATTCTTATTTCCTCTGTAGGAGCGTTTTTGAGAAATATTTTTATCACATTCCTCACAAACGAAGAGATTATCTAAGAAATTTTTTCTGTATTTCCACTCATTGGATAAAGGCAATACTATTTCTCTGAATAGTTGTGTATGTATGAGAAAAAATGATAGGGTAAGGGTGAGGGGGAATACCTGTGAACGAAGGTGGAAGGTAGAGTACACATGTTCTAATTTCTCGATTCAATGCTAATTGCAAGAACTTCCCTTTTGATAGGAGGAACTACCTGCAAAAAAAAAAACAAAACCAGAAGAGGAATATTAAACAATATATGTCACTGGACTGCCTAGAGTATGCTAGATCTGGGAAGTGTGATAATTCATGGGTGGCTGTCAATCCACTGGTTTATATAACTTAATGCAAGAAACAATGTAAACCTAATCTAATATAATAGGCTAGGTTATGAACAAATCTAGAAGTTAGATAGGTAAATAAGGTTTTTGGGACATGTTAGGGTCAAGCTTTAAGTGATTTGGTTTATTTAGGTGAATGTTATGAAGCTGTTGTTACAGGAAAATTTACTAGATATAGAGACTAACGTCGGTATGGTATGACCAATGCCAGTTGAGGGGAAACCAACATCAGTTTAGGTTAACCGGTGTTGGTAAGGTCGGGAAGATATAAAATCAATGAAGTTTAGTTTTGATGATTCTATGTGATTACACAGAGAATAGACATAGAATGATGATGCAAATGATAGTGTTGGGAGTACTGAGAGATGTCTGGAGTCGTGTATGGAGGGATAGAAGGTTGTAGGTGGTTAGGTGGAGGGATTGACAGAAAGGTGAGAGATAATGAGATGTAAAGGAGACTAGGACTCCTAAACAAATATAAATAAACTAATCTAAGTATGGAAAGATACATATCTAAATATACTTATACTTACAGACCTGATGATTTGATGAAGGTAATGGTTGATCCATAGAACTGTTGGTTAGTACCATGGATGTGCTTCCCAAAACATTACAGTGAATGATTTCCTTTTAGATCAGAGCTTGTTGCTGTTTTAGGATGTCTGGATGTGTAGGAGTGATCTATTACGTGCTTGCATGCAGATCTCTCTTCCCCAAAACTTGAATAATTCTTCCAACATCTCAAACAAGGTTACCAAAGTGAATATATGGTAACCAACAATGGTTTAGGGTGATATGCATCGGTTAAGGTGGGAAATCCTAGGTTTACTAAAAATGACAGATCTTGGCAAAAAAATTGGCCAGCTCTATCCATTGTCCCAAATCAAAATGGAAAGTTACACTTAGATTAGTGGGAATGTGGTTAGATGAAGAATATGCATGTGATTTTTGGTTTTAACTAAGTATTAGTTAATTAAGGTAGGTAGGAATAAGTCTTAGTGGTGTCTAGGTGGTGTGGTGGGGTGAGGTGTCTAGGTGAGGTGGAAATTAGTTCAATTAGGGTAGTTAAAAAATGAATATTGTGAGCATGAGCATTACTTTAATTGTAGGTAATTAAATTAATATACATGTAGGGTGAAGGGGGAGTGTGACCCAAATTTGGTGTCTACATTTTTCCCATTTTTGTTACATAGCTTGTATTGGTAAGTGATGCTAACAAAAATAGGAAGTGATTGCCCCATGTGTGAGTGAAGGTGATTCCCCTCAAACTAGGCACTGATGAGGTGTGAGATGGATTCAGTGACTAGTTTGATAAATGTGTAGGTGATGAAAGTTAAGGTTGGGGGGAAGGGTATGGTTACTTTGGGTAAAGGGTAATGGTCAAATTAGGTAAAAAGTAATGGGTAATGACAATCAAACACATGCACACATATAGAATGCAACACTGTACAAGGTTGAAGAGCTTGTAAATTCTACGTCATCCAAGGTCAATAGGTTTATCCAAACAAGGGTGAAGTGATTCAGGTATCCAAGGTATAGGATATGGTCCAGAAAACACAACTTAGGTAAGATGCAGGAATGTTTAGGCATGTTCCACTACACTAAAGGTTTGATCAGGATAAACAACATGGTAATAGAAAAGGTATGGTTGTTAGGCTAAAACAACATAGGTAACAACATCTCAAGGTATAACAAGTACATAAGGTCAATGGTCACACCAAGTAGGCTAGGTTCAGGAAAATAGGTCATGACACAGTTAAGGCTAAGGTATAGGTAAATAACAAATCCTGAGACGTAACTAAGGAAATGTAGGGGTAGTTTGGGCTTGTAGGTAAGGTTTAATAGGTGTTTATGATGATAACAAGTGTTTGAGCTCTAATGGTTGCAGGTAAAAGAATCTTGGCATGGGAAAATGACTATAAGGGTTGACCGATGCCAATTATATGGTGACCAACGTTGGTTGGATAGGGCATAAATATGACTGATGTCGGTCATGTCAAATTGGGGATAAAAAAAAAATCCAACTTTTTATGGAATCATTTGTCATTTTCCAATTGTAAAAAATGATAGAGGAGAGGTGGAAAGTTGGAAAAGAACAGGATACGGTGTAGAGCTAAGGTGACAAGCTATATGGTAGGTGATTGGCATTTGATTAGTGGGTCCATGAGATCTATTCGAGTGATTTCATTCATTTGCGGGTGAGGTATTGATTTAGGCATGATAGAGGTGGGAGAGGGCTCAGGTGGTCCACCAGTGTAATGGTCAGATGTACCACCACACCGACGGAACCAAGATGAGGTAGGATTCTATCCTGATCCTTCATTTGTTGTTGAAATTGGTTTTGTTTAAAATTTGGGTGTAATTTTAATTTTTAAAATTTGTAGGTAAAAATGAAGGAAATGAGGGGTGGGAAGGTCCAATGTAGGTTAAATAGGGTTGGGAATGAAGATGTGATAGGTTTGGGTAGGTTAGAGTAGGTTATTAGTGTAGTTGTGAATTTGTGAAAAATAGGGTAGGGGTTTGTTGATTTTGATGCCACGATAATGACTGACGATGGTTAGGGGATGGCTGACGTCGGTTGACCTTGGTCGACATCAATCAAGTATTAGGTGGCTGACATCATTCAAGTATTAGGTGACTGATGTTAGTTATGCTAGACCGATACCAGTCAAAAGTGACCGATGTTGGATGGCTCAAGGGGAAAATAGGTCAATAAACAAGATAGGGTGGGAAGGAAAGATAGGTAATGAGATATAAAGGTAGGTTTAGTGAGAATGGGTAGGGTAATATGTTCAAAAAGGTAGGAGTTGAGGGATGGGAAATTGGGATGATGGGAAAAGGGGTAGTCTGTAGGGTTGGGGTGTGGTTATGAGGTAATAAGTAGGGAGGGTCTTGGGAATAGGTTGGTTGGTTAAGAGTTATGTTGGGTGCGGCCAAGGTTTAACAATGTTGTGTTTTGGTGGATGCAGGCTAGGGACCATCTGCAGATGTGGGACAGAGTTCCACCAATGTTACTAGTGGTACGATCAAGCATGACCATAGAGGAGTGGAAGCATGTGATGAACGTCAGCCCGATTGGGGTCTGATGCTACAGGCATATAGTGTTAGAGATGAGCTTGATGGTTGCACTCATCAAAAAATGGGATTCAACAACTGATACATTCTACCTACTGATAGGTGAGATCACTTTCACCCTGGAGGATATATACATGATTGTGTGGATGCCTATAGCAGGAGATCCATTTTATTTGATTTCTTGAGAGGCATTACAGTAGCTGATGTTGGTGGTGTTAGGAGAGGGGACGACGGAGATGAGGTTCCATAGCACAAGCTTGAGCTATGGGGACATATACGCAGCCCATCCTCAGGAGATGAGGTTAGTTGTATTGATCATGGTGGTAGTGTGTTGCTTTGCATTGCCAGATACAGAGGGTGGGAGATTCCCATGAGTGTTGATGGGGGTTCTCCACAACATGATGGAGGATAGGAATTATTTTTCTTAGGCACCAAAATTCTTGGTGCAGTTATACAAAAAACTATGGGCCTATGGGAAGCTACAAAGGTTTAGTTTGTGATGTACCTTTCTTCTTCACTATTGGGCATATGAGCACATCGTATGCGTGTGTCTAGTTGGTATGTCCTGACCTGATGCATTCAAAATGGGCTTGGTTTGAGTTGGCTACAGGAATTAGGTTCCAGTTATTGGAGAGCATAGGTCTGCCAGGGCTACACATGATGTAACATACTACATGCATGTACTAGAGGGGCTTCCCAAAGTGGACATCATTTGGAGGCCGTATGTTGGATTCCCTTCATATAGTTACATGATAGTAGAGTTAGACAAGCTACAAATTCTTAGATGGATAAAGGGATGTCATGCTAGAGAGCATGAGATGATACCCATAGATAGGGTCAGATGGCAGTTTGGGTTACCTCAGGATGTGCCTCCACCATTCCCATAGTACATAAGAGACAACGTGGAGTGACCTATACCTCTACCATAGCTGATGGTGTTGAAAAGGTAGGAGGAGCAAGTGGTAGACCGATGGATTGATGATGCCAGAGTTACAGATAGATACAAGCAATGGTGGGTAGCGTAGCTATGAGAAGTACCAATGAGGCTAGGGTATCCTAACCTAGCCATGACTATAGTGTAGAGGGACACATTACAGGTGTAGGTGGCTACCCTTTTGATATAGCTTGGAGTAGTGTAGGGGAAGATGATAGGATCAGAGGTGTAAGTTGCTATGTTATAGGCAAAGGTAGTATCCCTTCAAGCCCAGGTTACTTAGGGGAAGGTACCCACACAAGGAAGGGATGGTGATTGGGGATAGGTGGCCACCTTATAAGCATAGATAAGAGGTTTCTAGGGCTAGTTGGCCACTCTACATGCTCAGATTGTGGCCCTATAGGCATAGGTCACAACACACACACACACCCTCACAGGCCCAGGGACAGGGTCCAATTTTATAGGAAGAAGCGGGACAGGGTCCCATGGTACAAGAAGGAGGGTAGGGATCATAGGTATAGGGGTTGAGGCCACCAGTTAGAGGACAGAGCTCATAGGTTATTGCAAGACATATGACAACCCCATAGATAGTGCCAATGGCTAGATTCAGGGATGCCCTGAATGAGGCCAGATACTATTGAGATAATCTAGCTACTGTCGGGATAGATGTCAGTTCCTATGAAATCTATAGGGTATAACAAGCCTCAAGTGAGAGGATGAGATCTTGCACACATAGTGCAGAGAGTAAAGGGGGCCAATGAGCCCAAAGATATGGTCAGGGTGAGGTCACTAGTTCACGGAGGCCTGACCTAGTTGTAAGCCAGGAAGAGGTGAGACCTAGACCCATAGAGGGTGGAGAGATGATGGCATGGTGGCAGTCTAGAGGAGAGGAAACAGATGAGACTGACATGGACATCATATGGGCCAACAAGTGATGTCTTAATTTTGATGATTATTTTTGATATATACCAGCCTGCATGCCGATGATAGTTTATTTATTTGTATCTGTGTATACTAGCATTTGAGACATAGTTTTTGACATACTAGTATTTATTTGTATCTATGTATATATGTATTGATACATAGACTCTCCCATTTATAGAGTTGATGAAATTTATTGGATGGATGATGTACTTGTGTTGTAAAATTTCTATTTATATGTATATAGATGGAAACTACATGGATTAGGCATGCCGGAGTTAGGTCGGTTTAGTCATTATGGAGTCAAGTTGGTTTAGGTATGATGGAGTCAAGTATATGCATGGTTGAGTTAGATTGGTTTAGGCATGATGGAGTCAGGTTAGTTTATATATGATGGAGTCAGGTTTGTCTAGGCATGATGGAGTCAAGTTGGTTTAGGCATGGCTGAGTTAGGTCAATTAGGCATGATGGAGTAACATCAGTCTAGGCATGATGGAGTCAAGTTGGTTTAGGCATGATGGAGTCAGGTTGGTTAAGGCATGGTTGAGTTAGGTTGGTTAGGAATGATGGAGTCAGGTCGGTTTAGGCATGATGGAGTCTTGTGTTTAATTTTGAGTTAATTTCCAAGTTATTGGTAACATGGGAAATAAATGATGAGGTATATGTATGCTATGGTGTAAATTTCACAAATTTGTGATATTATAGAAATGTGGAATGATTGATTAGATGTGTTGATTGGTGTGATAAAATGGTAGAATTAATGTTTGGTAATTTTCCAAGTTCTATAAAAATTGAAATTAATTACGGTGAAATGTTAATAGACAAACATGTGGGAGGAAATTGGTTAGGGTAAAGAGTGGCTGAGCTAACATCCAAGGGCCCCATGCTGTAGGAGTGCTGCCTACATAGCCCTGGTGAAAAGGGACCTCAGGCCAATGTAGTTCTCCCATAATCTAGGGAAGAATATGATGAATTAGAGGAATGGGCTGGTAGGTTTTAGGCATGATTGAGTCTAGGTCATAGGCATGGTTGAGTCTAGGTCATAGGCGTGGTTGATTTTTGGTTTTAGGCATGGTTGAGTCTTAGGAGATAATGGAAATATTTTAAAATTTAGGTGTCGATGGTTTGGTCCTATATAGGGTAATCAATAAGTAATGAAGAAGGTGAATGGTAAGAGGTGGTAAAAGAGCTGCTTAATTGATAAGAACCTCAATGAGTCTATCATACTAAAGATTTGCTGATGAATGTGCGACCCTAAAGGCATTGCATAATGGACTATTCTAAGGGTGAAGAAAGTCACATGATCACAAAATGTCGTAGTTGTGGAAAGTCCCTTGAGAAGATAGAATAGTAGGGTGAAAAGGTAATGAGGTGAAAAATAGGTAGTTTAGCGTAACTTAGTGTATGACAACATGTTTACCTGGCAAGAAACCCATGATCAAAAATAGGTAATTCCATGAAAAAAAACTATCATTTTCTTCATTTTTTTTGTTTTTGATAGACTGATCGATGTAGGAAGTCTATATGGGATGAGAATATTATCTCCTTGAGGTATTCGTGAAGTTTATCAATGTGGGAAGCTTCTAAATATTTTATTGTATTTGTGCAATGAATTTATATAGCTATCCTTTGAGGGAGAAATCTATTTATAGTTGCGAGATAGAGAGAAGAGATGTCCCTTTTGAGGGAGTCATATTTTTTTTGGAAGTTTGACTCAAGAATTTGAATCCCATTTTGCTTTTGGATGTTTGAGTCATGTACATGACTATAGAGGAAAATTAGGTTCTTGTTTCAAAGTTAGAGCCATAGCAGATAGAGGTTAACTATGAAAAAAGATGGTTTCAAGTGATGAACAACCATGGGATTCCATATTTTAAAAAGATGAAAAGTATCCATAAGAATCATTCCATGAGTAGACTTGTGGTACTCATATTGAAGATAAGGATGAAAGGTGATGGGTAATCACATGATTCTTGTTTAGTTGTCGATCCTCAAAATGGGTAACATGGAAGGTGAACGACGCTTAAGGAACGAGTGGTCAATAAACAGAAGATGATATAGGACTGGATTTCAACAATAAAATGGTCTAAGATGTTAAACATTGAGGGGATCAGGTTCAGGTTTACCTTTGAGTAAAGACAAATGATAAGCACCTGATCCATAGGTATGAGTAATGATATAGGGTCCAAGCTAATTAGGAGAAATTTTTCCCCGTTTACTTTTCTCTTCTTTGGTTACATGTTGATTTTCCTTTAGGATGAGGTCGTTGAACTGGAAGGTTCGTTCATGGAAACATTTTTCATAGGCACATTTGATATGTTTTTGGTAGATTTGGAGATAATCAAGAGCGTTGTGATGACGTTCATCTAATAACTCAAGTTGTGTCAAACAATTCTAGCGAAAGTCATCTTCGTTGAGCGTGCCTTATAGGGAGATGGAATATGGAATTAGAGAGGCAAGACAACCTTGGTACCATAGACTAGAGAGAAAGGTGTGGCAGCAGTCGAAGTGTGAATAATAGTGCAGTAATCCCACAAGGTGAAAGGGATGTGCGTATGCCAATCCTTCCCAATATCGTTAACTAATTTCATAAGAATTTTGTTCAAGGTTTTATTGGTTGATTCTTCTTAAACATTTATTTGTGGGTAATAAGGTGAAAAGAAAATGAGTTGAATGCCAAAAGCATCAAAATGATTTCGTAGGTTTTAATTTCTGAATTTCTTTCCATTATCATTGATGAGGTGGCGAGGGACACTAAAGTGACAAATGATGTGATGGTTGATGAATTCACATATTTTATCAGCTTTTGTACAAATGAGGGGAATGGATTCTACCCATTTAGTATAGTATTAAGTAGTGGTTATAATCCATTGATGGCATTGTGAAGAATGAGGATTGATCTCTCCAAGATCCAAACCCCATTGAGAGAAATGCCAAAGGTCTCATGCAACTTGTAAGGCAAGACTAGGTGTGTGATGAAGATTAATATGTTGCTGACATTTCACAAAACATTTAAAATAGTCACAACAGTCACGATTTAGGGTTGGCCAACAATATCCTAGGTGAAGAATGCGTTTAGTAACAACTAAGCCACTAAAGTGACCTCTACAAATTATGTCATGAACTTCCTTGATGGTGTAAGGAATTTCAAAACTTGTAAGGTATCGTAAGAGAATACCAATGAATCCATGTTTATAAAGAAGATCACCCATGATGAAATATAGAGAGAAACCTTTAATAAAGGCATGTTGTCCATTACTAATGAGATCAGGAGGTAGAATGGAAAGGGAAAGGTAGTCTACAAAATTCTTATACCAAGGTCATGTGGTTTAGGCACAACCGTTTTGACGGAGTTGACATCTTGAGATTAATAAGAGGGTGATTGCAACCTTTTTATTGTGACAAATATTTTGGAGTTGGAAGATGAAGTAGGAATATGAGAAGCTAGGTAGGCCATGGTATTCGTAAATTTATTAGTGGAACATGGGGTGGTTTGAAGTTCGTAACGGTCAAAGGTAGTCAAAATTATGTCGATGTGACATTTTTACTTTTTGATTATTTCGTTACAACAGAAGTATATACCATTGAATTGGTTTATAACCATTTGGGAATTACCAAAGATATTAATTGATTTAACATCTAGGGTGATGGCAGTTTGTAGGCCAAATATGAGTGCTTTATATTTGGTAATTTTGTTAGTGCAATAAAAATCTAGTTGAAAGTTAAAGTTATAGGTTCACCATCAAGATAAATGAGGATAACACCTGTATTGCCTCCATGTTGAAATATGGAACCATTATAGAATAAGGTCATTAGGTAAGTGGTATCATCCAAAGAGAGGGTAGTAATGGATTCATCTAGGAAATCAAAGTTGGAGGGTTGATCTCCAGAAAGAGGTGCGTCTGTTAGCTAGTGATGGCTTGGCCCTTGATAGATTTTTGGTGGATGAATTCAAGGTCAAGTTCTGCAAGAAGCATGAGCCAATGTGTAACAGGTTGATGCTGGTAGGGTTTGGCATGCATGTAATGTACAAGATCTATGTTAGTGACGATAAAGGGTTTGTGGTTGAGTAGGTAATGACAAAGTTTAGTGGTGACAAAAAAAAGGCTAAGATTTTTTTTTCAACATGGGTGTACCTAGTTTCATAGTCTAAAATGGTACAGATTATGTAATAAACCACTTGTTATCTGTGCTGCTCATTGCGATGAGTGAGTATAACACCTAAGGAATGGTTAGTAGCAGAAATGTATAGGTAAAAGGGTTGGTCATATTTAGGGGGAATGAGCATTGGTGGTTAGAGAAGGTATTTTTTAAGGTGTTAAAGGCTTTCTAGCATTCATCATCCCATTTGAAGGAGACGTCCTTTTTGAGGAGATGATGAAATTTTTGACAACGGTAAAAAATTTGTGAAATAAAATGATAGATAGATTGTAAATTACCTTGAAAAATTTGAAGTTGATTGAGATTAGTAGGTGGAGGCATCTCAAGAATAGCATTTAATTTAGCAGGATTGACTTCTATGCCATGTAAAGAAATGATGAAACCAAGGGGCTTGCCTAAAAGCATTGTGAATGCACACTTTTTTAGGTTGAAGGCGAACACGATACTTGACGAGGTGGTCAAAGATTATGTTAAGGACTGTTAGGTGTTCGGCCCGATGTTTTGATTTGGCAAGAAGGTCATCTACATAATCTTCCAATATGTGATGCATGATTTCATGAAATATATAAGTCATGGCTCGCTGATATGTAGCAAAATCATTTTTAATGTGAAAAGGCATAAATCGATAGTAAAAGGTCCCCTAAGGAGTGATGAAGGTAGTTTTGTGTTGATATTCTAGAGTGAGTAATTTTTGATTATAACCTGAGAAACCTTCCATGAGTGATATCATCTCATGGCTGATGATGAGATCAACCCGTTGGTCAATGCCAGATAGAGGAAATTTTCCCTTAAGGCAAGCTAAGTTGAGGTCATGGAAATCAATGCAAATGTGGAGTCCCCCTATTGCTTTTGTGACATGAATGATGTTAGAAATACATTGGGGATAGTCAATGGGTAGGATGAAGGAAAATGAGAGAAGGAACTAAAGTTCTTCTTTGACAAGAATAGTAATGCGAGGATGCATTTTTTGCAGCTTTTGTTTTATAGGTTTGACATCAAGAATGGTTATGATATTATGGACCACAATGTTTGGGTTAATACTAGGCATATCAGCATAGAACCAAGTAAAAGTGTTACTATGGTCTCAGAGGAAAGAAGTAAATGTTTCCTATTCAGTAGCATCTAAATATTGGCCTATCTTTAGAATGTGCAGGTCGTCTTGAGTGTTAATGTTGATTTTAATAGTCGATTCATTCAATATGGTTTGCATCTCAGAAGGTAACAAATGGTGAATATAAGAATCTTCTACACCAGGGTAGGTGAGGATGGACTCATCATCTTGAGATTAAAATACATTAACACAATGTGTAACTTCATCGATCATATCATGATACAGGAAGGGATAAGTAGGAGTCTCGACATCAAAATAATAAGTCAGAGGTCCCAGGGAAATCGTGTTTATGAAAAAAAATTTAGGAGGAATAGATTCAGGATCTATAGACTCCATGGGTGAAGGTGGTGACATTAATGAATGGGGTGGAGGAGGTTTGTCATCCTCAATGAGGTCAATGTGGGGCTTCTTTGAAGATGGTGTGGTAAAGCCAATGCCACTATGATCTTTATGTTTGCATGTGGTTCATAGGATGATGATATGATGACCTTGTTCGTAAAATCCAAAGCCAAAGCCTTTCCATGCGCAATGATGAAAGAAAGTGTGTGTGAAGTGGCAGTTAGTGAGAGATTAGAGGTTAGATCAAAATGGTTGTGTTTGGGATAGTAGTTCGGTTGAATAGGTCAAAGTATCAAGTACGCCATAGGTTAGGCACCCCTGGATGCTGGTCAGGTTTCTAGGTTGACCATACTATCATCCAGTGTGATTGCATAACATTGAATCCTTTCTCCAAGTGTGGGACTTGAAAAGTGAGAAAGGATTCTCCAGAGAAGGCTGGTTCCTATTCCTCTGTTCAGATGCACACGAAATATGCAGAGGGTTTGCTCGAAACCTAATCTAATCTACCAAGGAGACAGGGTAAGAAGATGCATAAAAATAAATCTAAGCTAATAGAGGTGATGCACCAAGGAATGAAGAACACCTATCTTGCCAGTAAACACAGACCATTCAAATGTGATATAAGATCATGCACAGATAACAAAACTTGCAGTGAAAGACCAGGAGGATGCAAAATGAACACAGAGAGGGTTGAGAATCATCCACAGACATGTATTACTTGCTCCAAAGATTGATACAATACACTATAGAATGCCAAGAGGTAGAGTCGTATTACAGTTTCAAATGGGAGGTTCGAACTCCACAAATTTGCCTGATAGGAGAAGAAGGGAGGAGCAAAACAGAAAATGTTTGACCTTTTGAAAGAAGCTCCTCTTTACAATATATAGGAAGAATGAGAGAGGGAAAAGAGAGGAAATTCAGAATCTGCCCCAACCACTTCTAGGTCATATTTTAAATCATCTCATTATGGCAGAAGCGGCGGATCCTGGCAAAATGGTGGGCTGTCTAACAGAAGCGGCGAACTGTCTGCTGCATTAAAGCTGGTTGTTGGAGTGTCACTTCTGGCATTACCACGCGTCAGGGATGTTTTCTCAATTTTCTCTCTCCAAACTACACCAAAATGCAAGATTGATCCCAGAATCATGTAGAGAATTTCAACAGCTTTCCGTTGATATAAAGAATGTGCAAATCCGAGCTCTGGATCGAAAGATATGACGATCTGAAGATTTAGGGCAAAAACAGGCAAAAACAGGTCGGCGGGAAAAATATTTGAACTTTCCCCGCGCTCTGCCACTTGGATGACACGTGGCAGGCTCTGATTCGCTGAGCAATTCTCTCTCCTCCACCTTTCCGTGGGCTTTCCTTTGAAATTTCCTTGTGGGCCCTTAAACTTGGACACGTGGCACTATTTCATTGGTTCGGGTCAGTGCTTGAAACCTCGCCCTTTGACTTCTGGACTTTCTCCCTCGTGACACGTGTCGTGATTTGATTGGTATTTGGGTCTGCCAGCTTTTCACGTCCACCGCGTCCATTTGTCCCGGATGTCCCAGTGCTGTTTGGGACAGAAACCTCCGATCCGCCCGAAATGGGCTTCCCTGTCCCTCATTTGGCTGATGACACGTGGCATTGCTTGATTGGCTTTCGGCTCCTTCGGCTATCCGCGTCCCACACGTCCCTTTGTCCCAACTGTCCCAGTGCTGAAGTTCCCCTTTTCAGCCAAACCGGCCGGTTCATGTCCTTCACGTCCATTTGTTCCAACTGTCCCGGACTGTCTGGGACAAATTCTTCCGAACCACCCGAAATGGGCTTCCTTTGCTCTCGGCCGCTTCACCTTTTCACGTCCTTCCTCGCGGCCCAGATGCCTTAGTCGAATTTTCTTCTCCTTTGAACCAGCTTTCCGCGTCTTCATGTCCCAAATGTCCCAGAGCAGTTCCTTTCGAAATTTTCTTTCCTTCGGCCGAACCGGGCGGTTCGTGTCCCACGCGTCCCATGTCCCAGATGTCCCTTTGCTTCGCGGGCTGCCTGGAGGCTTTTCGGCCGATCCGTGCCTCGATGTCCCAACTGTTCCATCTTTTGCGAGGACTAGGACTTAGCCAATTTTCACGATTTTTCCTATCCCAAGCTTGTTTTTGCCACTTTTTTCACCTTTCCTCAGAGCTTGCTCTTTCCTTCTTCAGACAGGGGAGTTAGAAAAAATCTGAGGGGACCCTAGAAACATGATTTTTTCCCTGAATCAATCCATTTGCCTGGGACTTGAGAATTCTGATGCATGTTATCAAATTAACCCTGGGGGGGTGAATTTTGGATAACAATTGGTGACTCAGCGGGGGTACCTGCCTGCTAGGTGAAAAGACCAGTAGCCTGAAGTAGTCCATTGGGCATGGAGTCATCAAATATTCTGTTTAGAACCCTAACTGACTCAGAATGTGTAAGGAGGAAGATGGAATATCACCTGATGAAAGCAAGGACTGCTAAACATCTCCATGGACAGCAAGCTGTGCCAAAGCACTTAGGGAAAACAAGACTAACCTACAGCAAAACAATGTGCACAAGCACTTGGAGGAAAGAAAATCTAATCTAATATTTACAGAGGTAGTGAACTTTCCTCTAGAAGCAACGCTTGAGATAGATTCCATTGACTGGAATCTATAGTTCTTCACCATCCAATGAGGCCAATTGGAAAGCATTGTTGTTCTTGCACTTAGTGACCATGTATGGGCCACTCCAAATGGCATCAAATTTTGAATGCCTTCCCGGTTTTGCTCTATCCATATCCCATTTCAACACTAGATCTCCAACTTGAAAAGATCTATCCTTGGCCTTTCTATCAAAGGTCTTCTTGATCAAAGCTTGATCCTTTTCCATTGCTTGGGATGCCTGATTTCTGATCTCTTGCAGCTCCATCAACTCTGCATACCTCACCTCCATGGGCTCAAATTCAAGCAACTCCAGCTGCTTCATGAGTTCCAATGTTGGCAACTCAAGTGACATGGGCAAGATTGCCTCTCTTCCATAGACAAGCCTGAATGGAGAATTACCTGTGGATCTTTTGGGAGTGATCCTATCAGCCCATAAGGCTGATTTCAGCTTGGTATGCCAAGACCTCTGATTCTCATCAAGAGTCCTCCTAATGATCCTCAACAAGTTCTTGTTTGTAGACTCGGCCTGGCCATTACCTTGAGGGTAATAGTTTGATGAAGTGCTTAGGTAGATCCCGTTCTTGACAGCCCACTCAGTCACCTTAGATCCAATGAATGCCAATGCATTATCAGAGATTATTGTAGCAGGTATGCCAAATCTGGTAGTTATCCCCTCATAAAAGTCTAAGATGCTAGACTCATTTGCCTCTTTGAGTGCTACTGCTTCTGTCCATCTGGTGAAGTAGTCCGTGGCTGTCAAAATCCATTTGTGCCCTTGGCTTGAATTGGGATTAATGACTCCAATGAAGTCCAAACCCCATTGCATGAATGGCTGGTCAACTGAGATTGGATGTAATGGAAGGGCAGCAAGTCTTTCTTTTCCTGTGAAGAATGCACAATTCTTACACCTCTTGATCCATGCATAGCAATCACTAAAGATTTTAGGCCAATAATAACCAGCCTTCATGATTTTTAGAGCTGTCACTCTTGGTGCAAAATGACCACCAGCTGGTCCACCATGAAACTCTTCCAACACCCTTTGAATCTGATTTGTGCTAATGCATCTCAGCAGCACTCCATTCACATCTTTCTTGAACAAAACTCCATCAACAATGGCATATGGAACAGCCTGCAACCTGAAGTATCTCCTCTTCGCTTTGCTCATTTCTGGAGGGCATAGGCCTGTCTGTAGGAAGTGTATCATACTCTGAGTCCAACAGGGAGTGGGCACATTATCATTTTCCTATTCTTGACCATCCTGTAGTACCAAGACAACATCTTCTTCATTACCTGCTTCAACTTGTTGACTCAAGGCTAGTTGTTCGCATAGTCCCTTCCCACGTACTAGTTTGGTGACCTTGATCTCGATGTCATATTCCATGACACGAGTTATCCATCCTACACATTTCTCATTCAGATCCTTGTTTAGAAGGAAGTCCCTGACTCCCGCATGAGAGACCAATAATTGGATTTTGTTGTTTGAGACTAGGTGCTTGAATTTCTTTAAACTCCTGATCACTGCAAGTACATGCTTTTCAATGAAAGAGTACCTAGTTTCGTATTCCTCCAAGCCTTGACTGAAGAAAGCAACTGGTTGTTCTAATCCTTCTTTGTTTTGTTGTGCCAAGATTGCAGAAATTGTATCTCCACCACCAAAGGCGTATAGCATGAAATCCTTGGAGAAGTTTGGATTGACGAGAGTTGGAGCTTGAGATATAGCCTCTTTTATTGCCTCAAAACTTGCCTTGCCTTCAGATGTCCACTTAAATGCCATGCTCTTCTTCAACATCAGTGTTATTGGCTTTACGAGAGCTGCAAAGTTTGGAACAAACCTGCGGACAAAATTGATCCTTCCTAAGAAGCTTTGAAGAGCCTTCTTATGACTTGGCAATGGCAACGCTCGAATTGCTTCAACTCTTTCTGGGTCAATCATCAATCCCTCCTTTGAAACAATATGGCCAAGAAGTTTTCCCTCATGAGCCAAGAATATGCATTTTTTGGGATTCAATGATACCCCAAATCTTCTACACCTCTGAAATACCTGCCTCAGATGAAAGAGGTGATCCACTGCATTTTTGGAGAATACAGTGATGTCATCAAGGTATATCAAAACTATTTTATTGATCAACCCCTTGAATGCCATATCCATTGCCCTTTGGAAAGTGGCTCCAGCATTTGATAGCCCAAATGGCATCTTCTTGTAGGCATAGGTCCCCCATTTGGTGGTGAAAGCCATCTTGAACTGGTCATCTTCCTTCACCATTACCTGATTATACCCTGAGTAGCCATCTAGGAGAGAGAATCTCTCCGAACCGGATACTACCTGCAATATTTGTTCCATTGAAGGAAGTGGGTAATGGTCTTTGAGAGATGCCCTATTTAGGTCTCAGAAATCTACACACAACCTGATTTCTCTGCTCTTCTTCCTGACCGGAACCAAGTTTGCGACCCAGCTTGAGTGCTTGATCAGGAATATAATGCTTGCTTCTATTAGCTTATTTAGCTCTTTCTTCATTAGAGGCTCAATGTGAGGGTTGACTGGTCTCTGCTTCTGCCTGATGGGCTTAGCATCTGGATCCAATTCTATGGTATGCTGAGCCAGGTTGGGATTGAAACCTTTCAAGTCTTCATAGCTCCAAGCGAAGACATCTGGAAATTCTTGGCAAAGTTGTATGAAATCTGATTTCTCCTGTTCAGTGGCTACCTTGCCAATTTGAAGTGTTTTGTTTTCCCCAACTGGAATTGGCTCTGAATCTTCTCTTTTGACCTGTATGTTAGCCTTTTCCTTACGGAACTGGTCATTAGGGTTGAAGATAGACTCCAATGTTACTAAACCCCTAGGAAGCTTGTTTGTCCGTAGCTGCACTACTTGATCCCCATACTGCTGCTCTAATCTGTCCTGATTCCTAGCTGAGAATTCAGCCTCTTCTTGTAAGAAATTGACGATCTGTTGATCGTTCTCAAACACCTGCCAGCTGGTGTTATTATCTGGAACTGCTGGCCTCACAATCACATGGACATGTGGCTGTGTTTTTTCCCTTTTGATGTTGTCAACCACATCAAACATTGCTCCAACAGCTGCGAGCCTATCCGCGGCTTCATTTTTCTTCCTAGGTATGGACGCGATATTGAAAGCTTCGAAATCCTCAACGAGGTCCCATACCCTGTTCTTGTAGTTCTTTAGCAGTTCATTCTTTGTAGCATGTTGTCCCCTGACTTGATTGACGATTAGTTCACTATCACCAAAGACTTGCAAGTTCTTTATTTTCTTCTTGATTGCCCAATGTATCCCTTGCACCAAGGCTTCATATTCAACAGTGTTATTTGAACAGGAAAACTAGAAACAGAAGGCTGAGTAATACCTTATACCTTGTGGTGAAACGAGCATAGCTCCTCCTCCTGCACCTTGTCTACTCCTTGATCCATCAAAGAACAGCTGCCATACTTCATTCTTGTCCTTATGATCTGGCTTGGTGATGCTGGGGAGAGGTTGATCCTCTTCATGTAAACAATAAACCCCTAGCTCAGATTCTTCTACTTCTTGATAAGGATCAAAAGCATGCACCTTGCTTGCCCATTCATCAAGAGTCAAATCCGGGATACTTCCAACCTTGGTGTCAGCCTCGTCAGTGCTAGGGTGATCTTCTTGATCAAATGCTGAGCAATTGGCATTAATCTGACTTGGAGTGTAAGGCTCAATATGGAAGTTTGCAATAGGTTCAGACCTAATTGTAGCCTTAGTTCCATACCTTGTTCTAAACAGCATGTGAGACCAATCCGCTGAAAGATAGCCTCCAATTTTAGCAGTGAAGTCTCTTGACAAGCACAATGCAAAGAGTGGTGGAAGGTCTATGACTGATACATCTTGTAAAACAACAACATTTGGACATGCATGCAAGGTAAGACTCAAATTTCTAATCACTCCAACTGTTGCTATTGCTGTCCCATCTAGCTGCACTACCCCTTTAGATGTTATTTCATACTGGAGCCCTAGCTGATCAGCTATCTGTTTAGGCATTACTGAGCTACTTGCCCCGGAGTCTATCATGCAATTATGTACTAGCTGATTTCCAATGATTAACGAAACATAGAAAGGGGGGGGCTTCAACATTTTACCTTGTTGTGCTCCATGACTTCCTTCAGGCTGGGCAGCATTTGTAAGCACTTTGTCTTGCATCTGAACCTGCTGATTCGAAGTTGGCCAATCCTTCATGGCAGCTTGCAGCAGATCTCTTTGGCCTGGGATGGATAGGGATTCCCACATAGATATATTGACGTTTGTCTTCTTCATCTGATCAATGATACTGAATGGTGATGAAGGATCTCTCTGTTGTCCCTTGGTTTGCACATTTACTCCTTGTACGTGGGCAGCAACAGCTGGCATTTGAGTTGGCCTAGGGGCTGTTCTTGGATGCCCTTGTGTATTTGAAACGGGACTTTGCTTGCCAATCATTTCTAGATTCATAGAAGGTTGTGGGTTGGTTGGAGCTAGTGGCTGCTCCTCACCCAAATTTCTCCTTTTTGACCTTGTGTTGGCTGCAACACCTTGAGAAACTACCTGATTCATGCCACAGAAATCTTCTGCTTGCCAGTTCACCAATGTGGTGTCATTTGGGGCTGATTGCTGTTGGAATGTTTCTTGTTGTTGACTGTTTCCTTGACTGCCCTCGCCCTCCACACCAGTAGTTGTCACCATCAATGCTTGATTGAGAGCACCATTGAAACACATGGATTGGTTATGAGGCTCGTTGCATGGAAAGCACCAATCATATTCCTGAGCAATGTTGTTCTGTGTTGGCACTAATGCCTTAGAGGCAGATATGACATTTGGATTATAGGGCTGGAATGGTCTATTGGCAGGAGGCCTTGTTTGATTCATATTTGCAGCTGGATTAGGTGGTCTTTGTGGTTGGTATGGCTGCCTATTAGGTTGAGCTTGGGGTTGATAAGAAGGTCTGAAACCTTGGGCTTGTTGCCTCTTGAGAGTAACTAGCTCATTGCCTAGGTTTTGCAATTGCTTCATGACCTCTTGAAGCTCATTTGGGGCACTTGGAGATGAAGTGGAAGCTTCATTTGAACTCTGATTTCTAGGAGTGGGAGAAGGAGCCAAATTAGGTGCTTGACTAGTGTTTGGACTCTCTAAACTTGGAAACAATGGCATGGGAGGCCTAGGGGCAAGTTTGCCAGCTTGGATTAAACAATTTTCAGCCCTAATGGCAATGCTATAAGCCATAGGGATAGTTATGCCTCCCATGGACTGAATCAACATAGAAATATCAGAATTTAAAGCTTTGAGATAGTATAGAAAAGCACCTTCTGCTGTTGGCCTGACTGCCACTGGAATCCTCTCCCAAGTTTTTGAAATCTGAAGTTGAAATCGGTCAGCTGCTCATTGGGAGCTCTCTTGATAGTTGTCAGCTGCTCCAAAAGAGACAAGTTGTCTCCCTTCTCTCCAAATTGCTCATGAAGTGCAATACACAGCTGATTCCAGTTTGTGATAGAACCAGCTCCAAGGCTCCTAAACCATTGCAATGCTTTACCCTTGAATGAAGATGCCAGTAACTTGACAGCCACTTGCATTTCATTGATTTCATGGATTGCACAAAGGTTAGCAATATCTTTAACATGATCACCTGGAGTAGTCTGATTTTCTCCAGTGAAGTAGGGAATGTTCTTCAAGGCTGCAATAGGAACTGGATGTTGTGCATTGAGAGCAAGTGGGCTGCTGCCTGTGAAGTTGACGTAGGGGTTGTTCTGAGCCATTCTAATTGGTCTTAAAACCCTTGTATACTGAATGAAAGGCCTATCAGGTGGAGGAGTTGAGAGAGTTCTGTTTGGTGGAGATGGAGACCTCTGAATCCTTCTTCCTCTTTGCCTTCTTCTCGGAGATAATTACAGGTATTCAAACAACACTTCTTCTTCTCCGACTCTTGACCTTGTGATTCTTCTCATAAGTTTTCAGGCCTGCACTACTGAAACCAATTGATTTTTCCCCTTGGAGTCCAGATATGCAAATAATAGCTCTTTTTAAGCAAGAAAAATGTAGCAGATGCACATCAACCCTGCTACAATAAAAATGAGACCTCTAGGTCCCACCGGGCATGCCAAAACTGTTAGTGCAAAATCACAGCACCCCTGGATGCTGGTCAGGTTTCTAGGTTGACCATACTATCATCCAGTGTGATTGCATAACATTGAATCCTTTCTCCAAGTGTGGGACTTGAAAAGTGAGAAAGGATTCTCCAGAGAAGGCTGGTTCCTATTCCTCTGTTCAGATGCACACGAAATATGCAGAGGGTTTGCTCGAAACCTAATCTAATCTGCCAAGGAGACAGGGTAAGAAGATGCATAAAAATAAATCTAAGCTAATAGAGGTGATGCACCGAGGAATGAAGAACACCTATCTTGCCAGTAAACACAGACCATTCAAATGTGATATAAGATCATGCACAGATAACAAAACTTGCAGTGAAAGACCAGGAGGATGCAAAATGAACACAGAGAGGGTTGAGAATCATCCATAGACATGTATTACTTGCTCCAAAGATTGATACAATACACTACAGAATGCCAAGAGGCAGAGTCATATTACAAGTTTCAAATGGGAGGTTCGAACTCCACAAATTCACCTGATAGGAGAAGAAGGGAGGAGCAAAACAGAAAATGTTCGACCTTTTGAAAGAAGCTCCTCTTTACAATATATAGGAAGAATGAGAGAGGGAAAAGAGAGGAAATTCAGAATCTACCCCAACCACTTCTAGGTCATATTTTAAATCATCTCATTATGGCAGAAGCGGCGGATCCTGGCAAAACGGCGGGCTGTCTAACAGAAGCGGCGAACTGTCTGCTGCATTAAAGCTGGTTGTTGGAGTGTCACTTCTGGCATTACCACGCGTCAGGGACGTTTTCTCAATTTTCTCTCTCCAAACTGACACCAAAATTCAAGATTGACCCCAGAATCATGTAGAGAATTTCAACAGCTTTCCATTGATATAAAGAACGTGCAAATCCGAGCTCTGGATCGAAAGATATGACGATCTGAAGATTTAGGGCAAAAACAGGCAAAAACAGGTCGGCGGGAAAAATATTTGAACTTTCCCCGTGCTCTGCCACTTGGATGACACGTGGCAGGCTCTGATTCGCTGAGAAATTCTCTCTCCTCCACCTTTCCATGGGCTTTCCTTTGAAATTTCCTTGTGGGCCCTTAAACTTGGACACGTGGCACTATTTCATTGGTTCGGGTCAGTGCTTGAAACCTCGCCCTTTGACTTCTGGACTTTCTCCCTCGTGACACGTGTCATGATTTGATTGGTATTCGGGTCTGCCAGCTTTTCACGTCCACCGCGTCCATTTGTCCCGGATGTCCCAGTGCTGTTTGGGACAGAAACTCCCGGTCCACCCGAAATGGGCTTCCTTGTCCCTCATTCGGCTGATGACACGTGGCGTTGCTTGATTGGCTTTCGGCTCCTTTGGCTATCCACGTCCCACACGTCCCTTTGTCCCAACTGTCCCAGTGCTGAAGTTCCCCATTTCGGCCAAACCAGCCAGTTTGCGTTCTTCGCGTCCATTTGTTCCAACTGTTCCAGACTGTCTGGGACAAATTCTTCCAAACTGCCTGAAATGGGCTTCTTTGCTCTCTGCCGCTTCACCTTTTCACGTCCTTCGCGTCCTCATGGCCCAGATGTCCCAAATGCTTAGTCGATTTTCTTCTCCTTCGGCCGAACCAGCTTTCCGCCCTTGTCCCATGTCCCAAATGTCCCAGATGTTCCTTAGTGCGAAAGTTCTCCTTTTCGGCCAAATCAGGAGGTTCGCGCCCTTCGCGTCCCATGTCCCAGATGTCCCTTTGCTTCGCGGGCCACCTGGAGGCTTTTCGGCCGATCCGCGCCTCGATGTCCCAACTGTTCCAACTTTTGCGAGGACTAGGACTTAGCCAATTTTCACGATTTTTCCTGTCCCAAGCTTGTTTTTGCCACTTTTTTCACCTTTCCTCAGAGCTTGCTCTTTCCTTCTTCAGCCAGGGGAGTTAGAAAAAATTCTGAGGGGACCCTAGAAACATGATTTTTGCCCTGAATCAATCCATTTGCCTGGGACTTGAGAATTCTGATGCATGTTATCAAATTAACCCTGGGGGGTGAATTTGGATAACAGGACCATAAGGGAAAACCTTGCCAATGTGGTAGTCATAATGAGTGTGATGACACAAGTTTCCATACTCTTACAGATTGAGGAATGTGTTAATATTTTAGAGGCGGTACTCCTCTAGAGTGAAGCATTGAAAAACACCTTCTAAGGGATCAGTAGTAGATATATGGGTAGAGGGGATAGAAGAATCACCAAATGATTGGGAAGGAGGGGCATCCCTTGGTTGGGAAGTAGATGGGTCAGGTATAGAGGCTACAGATACAATAGGAAAATAAGAGTTATGTGTGGGAGAGGTGGTGGAAACATTGGTGGATGGGGTCATGGGTGAAGGAGAAGTGGGGGTAGTGGTAGATGCCTTAACCGGTACAAGAACATCGTTAGGTTGGTATAGCATGTTACAAGTTTTGAATGGTAACAAGTCGATGGGAATGGTATAGTTATGGCCTTCATGCTCAAATTTTACACAATGGTGCAAAGTTGAAGGGTAATAACCCATGACGTGAAGCCAAGGTCTTCTGAGTAATAGGTTATACTAGAAATCTCCCTCTAAGACGTATAATAATTACGGTATAGTGTAAGGGCCCACAAAAAAGTTGAGAATAATGGTGCTAAAGTTGGAGGTGATGGCATCATTGAAGGAGTGCAACATAACTGGGTTATTATGCATATAATTAGAAGGGATGCACATTTGACTATACATGTGGGAGGAGATGATGTTAATGATAGAACCACCATCGATCATGACACATTTTATGTGTATGTTATCAATATAGATGGAAATGAAAAGGACAGGATCAGGGTCATCAGACTGGACAGGCACAATCTCCTCATCAGAGAAACTGAGAGTGACAACTTGATGAGTAGGCACAGGGGTAGAATAAGGATATGATTTGGTAAGCAAGGCCACGTGGTGAGGGGTGATGATGGAAGCCACTGGTGTGGGGTCATTGGGTAAAACTTCAATGGATTACAAAACCTCCATAAGGGATTGTTTATGAGATTTGAAAGTGTAGATGAGATCATACAAAGACATCTCTAGAGGGGATAGATGTAATTATTTTATCATTGTATGATGGGTGAACCCGTTAGAGATAGGGTATGTGGGTCCTTGGATGGTGATTTTGGGTGCGGGTGTAGATGGTATATTAGGCATGGGGTTGGTTGATGGGGTAGTTGATTTTTCTTTTCTTTTGTCCTTTTGGGTGCGGGTGGAAACTTGGACCATGTTGATCAGATGGGAGGTTGTAAATGGAGAAGGTGTGGGATGAGTAGTGTAACGACATGATGGGAAAAAACCTAATGGGGGAAAAAACCTTGTGAAGTGCATATGACACACTGGTACTTGGGTGGTGTGTTGGCCAACTCTCTGAATGAACCATGTTGATCTCAAATTTTGGAGGTGGAAAAAGGATTGTGGGGGCAGAGATGTGGGTGGTTGAGGAAGTAAGAGATGATGATGTATGGTGATACGTGAAGGTGGAACATGGTCCTCATTAAGAAGGTCATTGTTGTTGAAATTTTTTTTAGGAGGACAAAGTTGGAGAATATTGGTTTTTAGAGCCTTAAAATTTTCTAAATCATGTCTTGGAACATGATGATATGCAAAATATTGGTTTCATCAAACTGTTTTGGTTTGGGTTTGAGAGGGTCGTAAGGTTGAAGTGGCGGTAATATGATTATGAAAGTCTTTAAGAGGTTGGTGAGATTGTTGGTGTAGTATCCTACCAATGGATCACAATGGGAAGTGAGTGTGGGTTTGGGTGAAGGTGCAAATGGTTGTGAGGGAAGAGGTGTTATAGGGGGGGTAATGGGTTGGCCCACTGGTTTGGTAAGTGCTTATGTCTTAGGTTTTGATGGAATCTTCTTGGGTAAAGGTACAGTAGAAGAGTTAGCAATGGAAGGTTTTATTGGTTTAAATACCTTATTAGAGGGTAGTGGGTTCTTCTCATTGGTTTTCACCTTCTTGGGTAAAGGTGACATGGGAGAACGTGATGTAGAAGGGAAAGTAGATGGTGGAAGAGAATGGGTTACCCATGGGGACAATAGAGTCGCAATGGAAGTGGTTGATAGAGGATGGGTAGATGGTATGGGTTAAATTCGTATATGAAAATTTAGAGTTATAGTGATTGGTGGAGGTATATGTAGTAAGAAATGCATAGGTGAGGGTGAGGGTGTTTAGTATTTGGGTGAATGAGGTGTAACAAAGGACTGTGATGAAGCAATAGGTTGCTTGGCTTTTGACTAGCCTTGGGTAGGATACTGTTTGGCTAGGGTTAATGGGTGAGGCCCTAGGATGGAAGGAAGGGGTGAAGGTGACAAAGGTGTGGTAGGTGAGACTAGTGTATGTGGCCTAGAACATTGGGTCCTCCTTTTAGGTGGAGGAATAACTTTTTTGTGGGTTTGGGAAGATGTGGCTAAATCCAATTTGATAGGTGGATGAGAAAGGCTTGACGTCAACATAACACCCAAGGTAGTGATGGGTCTAGATATAGATGAAGATATATGTGTGGGTAGGTTCTTAGGTATTACAATGGTTTTAGTCATGGGTAAAGGTTCGGGTATAGGTAGAGGATATGAAGAAGAACCTATTTCGATAGGTATGATCAAGGTCGATCTAGTTGTTGGAAATACCTTTCGCTAGATCATGGAAGTATCTTCAGGAAACATTTACATTTGAGTCGAAAAGGGGAGCTTAAGACATCCATAGAGCATAGAATTATCAATGTAATCCAAGTGATTGGCCATATGTGAAAACGGGACTACTGTAGGAAGAGATGCAGTTGGTTTGGTGCCAATCCTTATAAAATATGTCTGTGAGACAAGGAATTGGATAGCCTTAGAATATGTGGGTAAACGAGCTGAGATCATGTCAATGGGGTCCTAGGATGTTGAGGGAGAATTTCCCCCAATAGGTAGTGGCATGTCTGAAGAATCTCCCATGGGTAGGAGAGATGGTAGGTGGGGTGAGGTAGACTTCTCCCTTGGTGGAGGAGGAGATGACGATTATCTTGTGGATGGGAGAGTTAATATTGTTGATTGTTTGGAAGGTCATGATTTAGACACTGGAATGACATCAAAAGAAAACATGGGGTCCTCCATGAGAGCAAGGGGAGGTGAAGGGGAATCCTCTATGGGTGAAGGTGTAGAAGAGGTATGCTCCTCTGTGGGTAGAGGAGCTCGTGCCAAAACTTATTCAATAAACAAAATATGTGGAATTTGAGGAACGACTGGTATGATATCAAACACCACGTGGACTTCATGGAAATCATTGGCATTGGATGAAGGTTCACTACTTTGATTAGAAGATGGTTTATGGTTAGGGAATGAATTCTTAAAGATGTGTAAATTTTGATTTTCCAACGCATTTGGGTTGTCCATGATGAGGTCTCCATTATCTATCATATCTTGGATAATATTCTTAAAAGTTATGTAGTTACTATTACTATGTCCTTTAACGTAGTGATAATTAGAGTAATTGTGTTCCTTATACCACATGGGCATAGGATGAGTAGGATTGAAACCAATATGAGGTTTTATGGGAGGGAGTGTAATGGATCCATCTTTAAGAAGCTTTTCCAAGACTAAATAATATGGCTTTCTAATTAAAGTGTAATTCCACTGCTCTTTCTAGAACTGAAAGGTCTGGAAAGGGGAAATATTGGAAGAAGGTTGGGATTAAATAGAGGGATGGGATGGACCCACTTTAAGAACTACCATGTTGGAAGATCCTTTGGCTTTTGAATAATTATTTTGGGGTTTTAAAGATGAAGAAGAGTCATTTGGTTTGAACAGTGCGTTCTTATTTTGTAATTGGATTTTGTTTTTTTCAATGGCATGAATTTCCAGTGTTTGTGCCATGGTGAAAGCTTCATTGAAGGTTTGGAAGGTTTGTACCTATAGATTTGGAGATATGTGTCTGGCACAAGCTCTAGTGAATAAATCAATAAGTTCAGTTTGAGGTAACTAGAATATTAATTGGCTGATAAGAATTCGCCAGTAAGTAACGAAATCTATGATAGATTTTTCATCATAATATTGTGTTGAATATAGGTTGGTCATGGTGACCTTTCTACCTACATTGATTGATAAGTGGTCCATAAATGCTTGAGCCACTTGGTTGAAGGAGTATATGGAATGTCTAGGTAAACTACTATACCAATCTAAGGCGGGTCCTATTAGGGACATAAGAAATGTTTGTAATAGAAAAGCATCATCATGGGAAATTAGGTAACACCCATGCTTGAATGACTGAAAGTGCTGTTGTGAGTCTTATTTACTATTGAAAAGGTTGAACTTGGGCATTTCCTAATGCACGTGGTATGGACGAATAGGAATGGATGGATGAATAGGCTCATTACAAATTTCATCATAGGTCAAAGAGTTATGAGATCTAGAATCTGATACTTTTAATGTCTACATCTTTTCCATCATCATCCTAATGAGATCATTGGTGGGTTGTGAGGAATGGATGCCTCTTGCAGTAAAGGGAGGTTGATGATGGGTCTATGATATAGATGGAATCCCAGTACATGGGGGTACCGATTATGAAAACTACGAAGGGGGAATAGATACAGGTGGAATGTACCCCAAATAAGTGACATACGAGATTGGGGGCTACTAGTGATGCATGTAAATAGGTGGGGTGGTAGCGATGAATCTCATGGTAATGGGTGGTAGAGATTGAGGGATGGAAAGAACCATATTTTGGAATAGGGTGTGGGTTGCTGATACTAGAGGTAGTTATGATGCAATTGGTATATATAAGGAAAAGAGGGCAGATGGGGCTATGCTCAAGGAAATCGGTGAAGGAATGGTTGACACATAGGTGTAATATATGTAGTTGGGGCATACGTTATGGAAGAGGTGGAACCTAACTGAGAGACCATATGGGGTAATGCAGGATGAGGGAAGTGTTGAGCTAGTGGTAGCTGACGCGGAAGTGGGCGAGAGGGTAGGAGGGATAGATACAAGCATGCTGTCTATTAAATGTCCTAAGGATTCCTGAGTAGATGAGTGGGAAAGATAGTATTGTAAGGCTATGAGATTCTGATGAAGGAGTCTTACAAACTCCTCATCACCGGTAGTAATGGGGATAAGCTGATTTGGATCTATAAGTGACAGGATGGATGACGACGATGCATTAGGTGGGAGTGGCTAATGGATGATCTGAAATACAAGGGCGTTAGTTTTGATATGAGTCAACACCATGTGAATTAGTGCTAACCTGGTAAAACTGTATTCTATAAATGACACATAAACCAACAAAAGCAGAGAAGGATGAATTCCTGAGGGTAAATCTCGTTAGTTTTTTTATTAAAAATCAAACATAGAAACCGACGACGGCCAATATGACCAATGATGGTTATAGGGGAATAGATGAAGGTTATGATAACTGATACTGGTCACTATGGAAAATACCAGTTTCAGCCAATGAAACAAAATTGATGAATGTGCAATGTGGAAACTGTATCTATCAGATTTATCAGAATGTTGGAGATATAATGGTGTCTTGAGGACCAAAATAGAAAATAATAGGTGATGAAGGATGTTTCAAGTAAAATAACCAAAAGAGCTAGAAGACAACACTGGTTAGGTAAACCGACGACGGTCAAATATAAAATGACAACGGTCATTGGAACAATTCCGGTTACTTTGAAATTAGAAGAAATGAATAAAAAAATGGATTTTTGGTGAATTAAACTAGATGAAGGATCAACCTAGAAATATGAGAATGATAAGATGAGGTCTTGACACACTCAGAAATAGTCAGAATAATGCAACTATGATGGGGAGTGCAAAAGGAAGAAGAAAAATGAATAATCGTAACTCTCACAACTCAAAACGCAAGTCAAGAATAAAGCTAAGAAAAAAACGTAATCCTAATAGTGAATTTATGTTTGTTTTAGCTTATGCTATTAAGATTGACTTGTAAATTTAGAATAGAGTTTTTGGTTGGGAAGGCATCCTATGAAGAAGGAAATGTAAAGGTGAGGTTTTAGGTTCTGTTATGGTGGGGGTGGTCCTTTCTCTGAGGTGATGACTAGACAAAGATAACCAGCTGGGCACCCAATGTCAATCCTCTAATCGTATGATTGTTGAAAACTTTTTTTGGGTGGGATGTTGTTTAAGAAGATGTGTAAATTAAAATTTGTGCATTTTGGCAAATATATAGAAGAGAGAAATGTGATTTCTACGGTTTAATTGTGTCAACTATCATATGGGCATGAATTCCAACATAGAGGTTGCCCTCATTTTTAAATGTGACCTAATAATGTAACATACAAGGATAAAATGCAAAAAATTTTATAACCCAAATTGACAATTATATTTGATGAAGAAAATGATGAATAGGTCAAGAATGTTCTCTTTCACTACTATGCAAATTCAAGAAGAAATAATTGGTTCGTTTTAAGCACCAATTGACAAATATTTTTTAGAAAATTAGAAGAAAAGAATATTACCAGGGAGAATATTAAATGTGTATTTTTCAAAAGGAAAGAAACACAAAAATTTTACCCATATGAAGAAAATGTAATGAACCCAAGAGATGGTCCCACCGGGAGTGCCAAAATGTTTTGCCAAATAATTGCATATGTATGAGAAAAATAAATAGGGTAAGGGTGAGAGGGAATACCTGTGAATGAAGGTGGAAGGTAGAGTGCATGCATTCTGATTTACTAATCCAATGCTGATTGGGAGAACTTATTTTTTGCTAGGAGGAACTATCTGTGAATACCAAAAAAGACCAAAAGAGGAATATTAAACAATATATGTTAGTGGAATGCCTAGCATATGCTAGATTTGGGAAGAGTGATACTTCCTACGTCGTTGTTAATCCATTGTTTAAAACAACTTAATGTAAGAAACAATGTAAACCAATAATGTCCTACTATAGTTAATATTATTTAGGTTTCTCATTCAAGTACAATAAGAAAATATAAGCTAACATACTAGGTTATTCTCAAATGTGGAAGTTAGATAGGTAAATAAGATGGTTAGGATAGGTCAGGGTCAAGCTTTAGGTGATTTGAATATTTAGGTGAATGTTATGAAGTTACTTTTATAAGGATATTTACCAGATACAGAGACTGACGTCATTCTAGTATGACCGATGCCAGTTGAGGGGAAAGTGACAACAGTTTAGGCTAACCAGCGTCGGTAAGGTCAGGAAGATAGAAAATCAACAAAGTTTGGTTTTGATGATTCTCTATGATTGTACAGAGAATGGACAGAGAATGATGAGGCAAATGACAGTGTTGGGAGTACTTAGAGATGTCTGGAGTCATGTATGGAGTGTTGGGAGGTTGTAGGTGGTTAGGTGGAGGGATTAACAAAAAGGTGAGAGATGATGACATGAAAAGGAGACTAGGAATCCTAAACAGAGATAAAGAAACCAATCTAGCTAAGTATGGAAAGATACATTTCTAAATGTACTTACTTATACTTGCAAACCTAGTGGTTGGATGAAGGTGATGGTTGATCCCTATAACTGGTGGTCAGTGCCACATGTGTGCTTCTCAGAATGTTACAGTGAATGCTTGCCTTTTAGATTAGTGTTTGGTGCTAGTTCAGGATGTATGGATGTGCAGGAGTGCTCTATTGCGTGCTTGCATGCAGATATCTCTTCCCTAAAACTCGAATAATTATTCCAACCTCTCAAACAAGGTTACCAAAGTGAATATATGGTAGCTGATGATGATTTAGGGTGACCGGCGTTGGTTAAGGTGGGAAATCTTAAGTTTACTAAAAATGACAGATCTTGGAAATATTTTTGACCAGCTCTGTCCATTATCCTGAATCAAAATGGAATGTTGTGTTTAGATAAGCGGGCATGTGGTTAGAGGAAGTATATGCATGTGATTTTAGGGTTGAACTAATTCTTAGTTAAAAGGAAACATGTTATGAATAGGTCTATGATGAGGTGTCTAGGTGGTGTGGTGGGGTGAGGTGGAAATTAGTTCAATTAGGGTAGTTAAATAATGAATATTGTGAGCATGAGAATTAATTTAACTGTAGGTAATTAAATTAATATACATGTGGGGTGAAGGGGGAGTGTGACCCAAATTTGGTGTATACAAATACACTAGAATAAAATTGCAATGTTCACACAAAGGTATTGAAACATCTGTTCATGCGTTTACTAAAGAAAAGAACCAGATCCATGCAAGTATATAGAATCAACCCAATACTTTAAAAAGGAAAGCCCGCACATTGGGAGGAATGAAACAAGTTTCCACACAGGCTCAAGGAGATATTTCCCATGCATTCATCAGAGCATTTCCACCACATGTGCAATATTAGAAATAAAAACCAAAAAAGGAGATCCATGCATTTTTATTTTTATAGAAATAACATGCCAAAGTCAATCCACACATTCTTTAGCAACTCATACGTAATCTAAATAGAAAAAAACACATTTCCACACATTCATGAGGCAACATAAGACAAATAAATAAGAAATTTATATGCCAAAACAAGGAAAAACATGCCACAACTTTTCTCACATCCAAGCCAAGGAGAGAAGATATTTTTTTCATACATTTTACAAAGGGGAAGAATCTCACACACCAACCAAAGAGAAAGAGTTCATGTTTTAGGAAGAATTAAGTATTCTACACACTAGTCAAAGAGAAAAACATCCATACTCATCCATAGAGAATAAAGGCTCTGCCACACATGCCTGAAGAGAAAAATACTACATGTTTTAGAAAATTCATTATCCGTGCATTGGTAAAGTTAAACATCTCCCACACATGTTTCTAGAATAATATTTGAATTCTCACATCGGTTCAAGGCAATAAAATCTATGCAAACGTAAAATAAAATAGTTCAATGCATGCAACATTACCACGCTAGTGAAGAAATAAAATCTCACTAAGAGTTTGAGAATTAAATAGTTTAAATTGATCCTACGCAAAGCCATTTGCAATTTGATATTAAAAAAAATTATTATTTTTTCCTGGTTTGTAACTTGAGCTTAGTCTCGATTTTTTTTTCTTGTGTTAGCATTTTGAACATGGGATCGATTATTATTATTATTTTTAAAATAATAATAATAATAAAATATAAAATGAGTCATATTTATTGCATTGACGGTGGTTTAGATACTAAGACCCAACACCGTTTACACCATTTTACATGCCTGCACTATTTTTTTGTAAAATTGATAATGGCCGAAAAATATAACAAGTTTGCAGGAAAATCAAGAAAGCCAATCAAAAATTCAAATAAGTTCACACTCAAATACGACTTCAAAGGGGTAATTCCTCCCACTTCTATCAAGTTTGCATACGACAATATCACCAAAACTAATTTTGGCCACATTAACGTGCAACAATTTTTTGATTGGGTGAAACCTGAAGGCAAGACCATATTCTCAAATAGGCTATATCATAGCGGTCTACACAAAGTAGAAAAATTTCCTGTCTCAATGCAATGTCCTGAGATGGTCATTACTTGAACACAAAATTATGATCTTGAGAGGTAAATAATTTATAAGGATAATCAAGAACCTTTCCTCTTGATCACACCAGAGCACATTGAATAATTTATTAGCATACCTAACTTCCCTGAGAATGCTGACATCACTCAAAATTCTGCTCAAATTTTTTGGTATAAATAACCCCTCAGGTGGAGAAAGATGGTAAATAAAAATTGGTTAGTGACTAAGAGTCCTCATGTTGACCGAATTTATAAGGAATTGTACTAGATTAAATTCATGGAGGAGATCAGTGACATGATCACTCTTATGAGCTGTGTCTTTAGTATACCCTTTGCTAGGATTTTCCACCCATGGTATCATCCTTGCCAAGAGAAATTTTGAGGATTGTGCCACCATCATTAGTGATACTATTAAAAAAAAATTGATTGAAGTGAAGACGACTGGGTGTTTCTATATGACATCATACGAGACTTATGTAGTAGCTAGAAGAAATTTATTTTTGGGGCTAGAAACGAAAGGCGTAATGGGTTCATCAAATAGTATTTTTCACCATTATCTGAAATTGAGTTTCAAGAATATCTCTTATCACTTCGGGAGAGTTAATGATGCTTTCAACTTCCACGTGATTGGAATCTTGAATAGAAATATGGAAGAAATATTCTCCAAGTATGCCATGTCTGTCATTTCTTAGTGGGGAACATGGTTTATCCAATTTCAATCCTTTTCTGATCAAAAGGATCCTCACCAAGAAACACCAATCTAATATCTTATTAGAATAAGTTGCAGTTAGTTCTAAGGCATGGAGAAAAATTAGACAATTCCGTTGATATCTTGTTTGCAGGAAACTGAGCTCATTTGTTGTAACACCCTTGACAATGGTTATATTCCTCCTTTGCGTTTCAAGTGTTGACATGTGATTTTATAGATAAATATGTGTTCTTTTTATTACTGAAGATCATGCTTGATATGGATAAATCATTTACACTCTTTGATTGTAGGGCTAGTATGCTGTTGCTTGTAATTATCTATTTCTCTTCTCATTGGATAAGCTGCAATCTAGTTTTAAGAGTTACAACATATCCTTTCACTATTGGAATCATCCTTGGATAAATTCCATTGATCCAAGGCATGTTTTAAATCTTCTTCTCTAAACAAAATGAAAAACTAACATATATTGATTAAAATACTTAACAGATTGAACTTGTAGTTATTGCAAATTCTTTATCATCTCAAAATAATGTGCCTGCATTCTGTTTTGTGTTGTTCTCAGCTCTTCTTGATTGACCCTTGTAGGGAGCTTAATGGCGTTAAGGGAAATAGAAACCCTGCTTCCAGATTCTTATGAAAAATAAATTATAATGTACCCTTTACCTATATGGTCTACCCTAATAGACACGGGACTCAGGTAATTTAGCTAACTATTACTATACCATTTTACATGGGATGATATTCTAACCTATGTTGTTAGCTTGAAAGGAAATAACCTAGGGGATGCTAAGTTATTTCTAAACCTATTTTTTTTAGTTAAATCTTCATCCTATCCTAAGGTGGCAATTTATTGTTGGGGGTTATATCCTAAGGTTATATATATTTAAACTAACCTAGGATCTAACCTAAGAAAATTATATCTATCCTAAACTAATGGGATATGAAAGGGGACCTATGGGCCATTGGCAAGTGGGAACTACGTGGCGGTTCCTAAGATTTTTATTGGGATTTGATTTGATTTGGTTTTGAATGCATGACAGTATTTCCAGTGTGGTAGGGGTTAGTGAAAGTTAGAGGAACCTACGTGAAGGCATCACTAAGTTTGGAAATGCATTTTGAAGTGTAATTAGGTCTCGCCAACTATGAATGGAAGTGGCAAGGAAAGGTAAGTGGGAAAATTGGAATTAATGTCATTAATATGCCTTTGGTTTGGCAAGCAAGACGTCTTGGAAGGAATGATGGTGGATTTGTTAGGGGTTGTTTTAATTTGCACACTTCATGATTTTTTCTCTGCATGGAACCATCTATTTTTTTGAACCAGCAGTTTGATCTGCACTTAGTCGCTATTTCTGAATTCTTTGATCTATTTTCAGTTCAAGGAATGTATAAGAGGCAATGTGGAAAAATATTACTATTGTTTGATATTACTTGGAGAAGAAGAGGTGTTGGAAACTTGGTTGGAAGTATTCTTGGAATTGACAGAGGTACTATCAGGCATGATAGACTCTACCTATTAAGATTTCTTTCTTTATTCTAAATGATTCATTAAAACAATTCTGCTCACTGGAAATTTTATATTTTCATGATGTATGTTTTTATTCACGTGTATGTATTCTTAGAAATTATGTGGGTTTTGGAATGTGAATCCTTTGATATTATTGACAGTTTTTGGGAACTTTACTTGTATGGGTTGTTATAGGTTTTCATGTGATTTGTTTTTGAACTCTGTAACCTATACTTGAAGCTCTTTTGAACTCTGTAAATTGAACTAGTAGTTATGTTAATTATATTTGAAGCTTGTAGCTTGTATTCGAAGCTTTGTTTTCTTGCATTTGAAAATAATGTGGAAAGAGCTGGCTTATTGCTTGTTGGGTTCTAAATTCATTGTTGAGTTGTTGGGTTTCACCTTGTACTTAAGCTCATTGAGTTTGAAGTAGAAGCTCCTTGGCCATTTTGAACTGACAGTGTTGTTTGGATGGCTTTGTATCTCTATTTAAGTTTGTGTTCAGGTAGCTGTAATAGAACTCCATGAATGTTCTAAGCTTGTGTGAAGCTTTGTGTCTAGTTTGAGCTTTTTTTGGGGCCTTGTGAACATTTTGGACTGAGTGGAACTTGGTAAGATTTGTACTTTAGGATTAACCTTCGTATTCAACACTGTACCTACATTCAGTTCTTATGATGAACTCGTAGTCGAGTTGTGAGTTTGTTTTGTACTTTTACTCCGAGATAGGGTTTTATTCTTTTATGGAATTATTAACTCTTGAATCTCTTTGGATTTTCTTTTGTTTATCTGAACCGGTAATGGAATTTTTTGGGAAACCAAAATTTTAGGTTTGATGCTCGTATTTGTCTCTGAGCAAGTAATTCCATTTTTGTAATCTTTATTCTCTACATGTTTTATGAGCTTGATTCTCTTGTTTTGTCTAGTTTTGGAGACTTCATCTCCTTTTTGAACTATCTACTCAAGGGTGGCTTGAGAGTTTGCTTCAGTTGGATGCCGAACTAGTAACCTCCTCACAAAATTCCTTCATGTCACTCTTTGGGTACAAATGATCTTATGGCTTATGCCTTTGGACTATATATTTTTCCTTGAACCCGACATAGTAGTAGATATCAAAGAAAAACCTTTCCCTCTCTGACCTGAGTGAAGCCCATGTCTTGTGGGAAAACTTGACTACTTTGTTCTTAGAAATAATTGGAACTGGAACTATGTTCCATTATGGGACATCCGTATCAGTTGTAGAGGTTCATGGAATTAATTACTTACTTCCTTTCTATCTTTTATGTTAAACAAACCCTACCTGTCTTATGATTTTAAAAGGAACTAGAGAGGTTTGTGGTTATTTTGTTTAGTTGAGTTGGAAGAAGGTAGGACAGAACTTTTCTTATTGAATTACTTATCTACTTACTTCCATATGAGTCATGGGTTTTTGTAGAATGATAATTTTAAACCTGTTATTCTGTATGTGGTTCGAAAAGTTACAGTATCACTTATCTGGATGATGGTAATGTGGCTCTTACTTGGGATTTTGAACTGCCTTCTCTTTTGTAGTTTGTTTTTAATGTTTGTAATGGGAATTCAGTCTTTGAGTTGAGAGTTGTTGTGACTTTTCAATCTTTTTCGATTAGAGGACTTTTACTCCACTATTATATCCTTGTTGAACCACCATGTATTAAAGAGAAAGAATTACTCTCTTTGGGGAATTCTATAGTTGGGAATGCACTGTGTATTTCTTCTGAGATTTGATATTGGATTTGAGCTAGGTGAATGAGAATAGGTCTTCTTGGGAAGGTTGTATGAAAATTTGAAGTATGCGGACTTTGACTGTGCATTCGGATTTGAGTTCTCTTTTGGAAACTAGCTTAAGAATTTCTAAGTTTGTAATAGATGATGGATTTCATTTCATAGTATAAATGAAATGAAATATGGTTTGGGGTCCTTGTTGGTTTGAGATCCTTTTTCTGTTGACTGATAATTTTATTGATTGAACTTCTCGTTATTCGATTCTCTTTTTTGTCTATATGGAAGGATGAAACATACTAATAGCAAATATGTTGTAACTAACTCCTTGCAGATTGGAAAAAGTTAAATGTGTCCTTTTATCCTTATGAAATTATAAAATAATTTAATGACAAGACTTGTTGACTGTTTAATAGTTACTGATAGGATCAATTAAGTCTTGTGGTATAATTATGAAGTTGTAGATTATAATATGATCCTTTCTTAAAAGTAAATTCATATTCTTAATTGTACTTCTTTCTTGATGTTATTACTTATGATTATCTGCATGATGTTTTTCTATTGTTTCATGAAAGCAAAGTTGTTTAATGAAGCAATTAGTGGAATGCACTTTACTTTAATGCTTAGTGCTTATCATGCTCAGTTCATTGAACTAACCCGTGCTAGCAATTTTGTAGATGGACATCATAAGTGATTAAAGAAGACATGAACTTTCATGTTGTATTGGGTTATTTAATTTTGAACCTTATGTAAAGAGTTTTGATTCATTCTTGAATTGTATTGAAAAAGAAAAGTTGTATTCTTTTTGGAATGAAGGTTGTTTGTTATACAACATGCCTGAAATACATATTCTTGTAAATGAATAAGTTTTAATGAGGAATTTGAATGTTGAAGGTTTACTTGTATTGGTTGTGTAAACTATCTTATATTTATGAAGAAAATGGAATTCCTATCTTGATGATATTATTCATATCTGTTATAGGTTTAATTCAGATAAAATTGATAAGTTAGATAAAAGGGAATTAGTTTAATCTCCCTTAATAAGATGCAACTTGTTAAGTTGCATAAGTTAACAATCTTATCTAAACAATTCTAATATAGTATTGAAATGTGTAATGAATATGCGATGGAACTTTAATGTTTGTGAAAGATAAGAAGGGTTTGATAAACCCTAACACTTAATCAAGTAAAGGAAGGTTCTTCCTCGATAAATGAAATGTAACCCAAAGAATGGTGATATGATCATTAATCATTAGAATTCATTTCTTATAAAGTCTACCACTAGTTGAACCAATTTGGTTGCTACACCTTCTCTGAACAATTGAGTTATATTTAATGGAACTTATGATATTACTATCCTATTTTGGTTAATTGTTGTTAAAATAAATAAGTGAACATTAAAAGCAATCATGAGTTAAAGGAAGTTATTTAATGCTTAATTGATTCAAGTATAGAACAATGACTTAAGGAGTGTTGGATTAGGGATTAACATAGGTGCTGTAATTTATTTATAATCCAAATTAATTTAACATTAATAACCTCCTTGGGGTATGTACATCATGATGAGGTAGTTTTTGTAGGATGCTGGCACACACCAACTACAGGGCTATACCTTTAAGAAGACTTAGGTCTTCTCAAGGATACAGTGTTGTAGTTGACATGTGGCAACACCCTTTTGCATTGATCATCTAGATCTACACACAATAAGGACTTGAACTTAGTTTTTCTCTAGGTCAAGTTAGTAGCATGTTTATGATAGGGAGTAACTTTCAATAACTCAGGGTACCTTGGCACATCCAGTTGAATTAGGTCATATGGGTATGCCCTTTTACCCTAAGTCATCAAAAGTGTCTTCCTATAATAGACTATGTTCCTAACTCGGGCCAGGGTTAAACCTTGGACAAGTGGACTGGCGGCAGTTAGTAAAGACCATTATAGATAACAGAGGAGTGAGGTGAAGGATAGATTCGAAAATGATGAATATGCCATCTAGGAATAGTGACATACATAGTATGTTGTAAATATTTTTTCCAAAGTATCACAAACTATTGGTTGCGTTGTACTATATCCTTAGTTTAAAGAAACATGATATCATATGAATGTTGGTAACAAATATTTAGGTATGTTCTTTAAACAGAGCACTCAGTACCTGGTTAGGGTAGGAAAACCAAGTATACAAATTTTATGATACATATTCAATACTTAAGGTTAAACATGAATAGATCGGTAGGTAACTGTTGATGCAAAATCACAGCACCCCTGGACGCACATCAGGATTCTAGGTTGATGTTCAGGCATCCGATGTGATTGCACAACATGGAAACCTCTCTCCAAGTGTGGGACTTGTAAAATTGAGAGAGGAATCTCTAGAGAAGGCTGGTTCCTTCTCCTAAACTACCTGCCACAAGCTATTCCAGTGCAGGCAAGCTAATCTAATCCTAATCTAACCATGCCAAGGAGACAGAGAGAGAGAGAGAAAGGAAAAGAACAAAAGCCTACACTAAAACAGTGATACACCAGAGAAGGAGGATGTTGAACATCTATCAAAACTGCCATGGGACAAAGAGAGGTGAGCAATGGGAAGGATGGATAGATGCATCACAGGCCCAAGGATAGATTTCACACAGAAAATGTCCCAAAACTCCATGAACACAACTCCGAACCTGCAATGAGCATTCAAACATGCACAGACACCTGCAATGAAGAGAGGAAAGAAGAAGATAAGCAAAAATGAGAGAGGATGGACAGATGCATCACAGAACACGTTTTTTTGCTCCAGAAGTTTACACAGAACATCATTCCATTAGTAAAAGGCAAAAACACCATTACAGAGCAAGGGAGGAGGTTCTAACTCCATTTTCAACCCTAGAGAAGAAAAGAAGGGAGAGCAGAGCAGAAAGAATGAACTAATCCTTTCAAATGAGCCAAATCTGGCTTTTTACATTGCATGGGTCGAGCCCAGGGGACAGAAACGTGAAAAAACGTGCAAGCCCCTCCCTCATTTACTGCAGATGCATTAAATCAGCATGGGGGATCTTTGTCAACCATATACCCTGTCACTTTGAGTGATTTTGAGGAGAAATGCGACCCCATTTTCATTAACTGGGCCGCTAAAAATGTCCACTTCTGGCCATGCAGAAGAAGAATACGACCCATTAGCATTAAAACAAGTTGTTGAAAGGTCGCTTCTGGCCCATTATCACACATCAGCACCGTTTCTCCATTTTCTCTCTTCAGACTACACCAAAAACTCGAGATTGATCCCATAATCATGTAGAGCATCTCACAAGCTTTCCGTTGATATAAAGAACGTGGAAATCCGAGCTCTGGATCAAAAGACATGGCGATCTGAAGATTTAGGGCACGGAACAGACCAAAACGGATTTTGAAATATTTCCCACGCTCTGCGACTTGGATGACACGTGGCACGCTCTGATTGGTCACGTGATTCTCTCTCCTTCTATTTTTCGGCGGGGCTATCTCTTGAAATTTGACCTTTTTGATGATTTTAAAAACATTTTCTACTTTTTTCCCGCTCCCCCGCCACTTGGAAGATACGTGGCATGATCTGGTTGGAGGACAGGGCGCGGGGTCAACCTTGTCTTTTAAACTTTGGGCCCAAGACTTCTTCAAAATTTCTAAGTCCTCCCCAAACTCTGCACTTCCCTACTCCATTGGACACGTGCCCAGATTCCTATTGGCTCGGGCCAGTGCTTGAAACCTTGCCCCTTTGACTTTTGGACTTTTCCTCCGAGACACGTGGCAATTTCTATATGGTTCTCAGGGCCTGCCGGGTCTTTCGCGTACTTCGCATCCATTCATCCCGAACGTCCCATTTTGATTTTGGACCCTTTGGGACAATTTCGGCCGATTCGGCTGGTTTGGGTATTTCTGGCCCACTTGTCCCAATTGCTTTTGGGCTCCTTGTGCTGATTTCACGCGAACCGGCCGGTTCGGGCATTTCGTGTCCATTTGTCCCACTCATCCCGAACTGCCCCTCTCAGCAGTTAGTCGATTTTCTCTCTCGGTCGAACCGGCATTTCGCGCCCGCCGTGTACTTTCGTCCCACTTGTCCCAAATGCTTAGTGGGCTGACTGGACTCATTTCGGCCGGTTCAGGCGGGTTCGTGTACCTTTGTCCCATTTGTCCCACCTTGTGCTGGACTAGGACTTAGCCGATTTTCACAATTTTTCCTGGCCCAAACTACTTGCTTTCTGCAACCTTCTCCGCACTTTCTCAAAGCTTGTTCCTTTTTTCTTCGGCCCAGGGGTGTTAGAAAATTACCTGAAGGGGACCCTGCAAACCTGATTTTTGCTCTGAATCAATCAATTTTCTTGGTATTTGGATATTCTGATGCATGTTAATCAAAAATTACCCTGGGGGGTGGAATTTTGGATAACAGTTTTGGTGAATCAACGGGGGCATCTGCGTGCTAGATGAAAAGGCCAGTAGCCTGAAGCAATCCATTTGGGCATGGAGTCATAAGTAATGCAGCCTGAAAACTGATCTGAACTTTGAAAATCTCCCCTCTGAGCCACTTGGAAACCCACCGGGCATGGAGTTGTTCTCACCAAAAACCACTGAAACGAACTGTGCAAGAGCAAAACCAGCAACACCAAAAACTATGTACAGAACTAAAAATCATACATGTCCCAAATGGAACATGCAGAGTGTGCACGAGCACTTCTTCTACTGAAAGCAAATCTACCTAATCTACTCTAGCTGGAAGCAAAGGCAAGCTAAACAAACCCTGCAACAGGTTGTGAGAAATAGCTTCCTTTCTTCAAAATTGGCAGCCATGCAATTGATTTGGCACTTATCATGGCTGTTTGGATGGATGGAAAATCAACAAGAAGCTGGTCTTCTATCCAAATCATCAAGGTATCAACTGAAAAATCCAATACCTCTTTTAGTTGCTCTGCATTTGGATTAGAGAGGTATGGCAGCTGATCCCTGGTACTTTGTAGCTCATCCTCATGCTCAGAAGCAAGCATGACTGGCTGTGGCTTCTCCTTTGGCTCCAATGAAGCCAAATACCTGATTAGGCAAAGTATGGTCCTTTGAGTATGCCCATTGCTGTGATTTTAAACTCCAAGAATGGAGTCTTCTTGTAGATCCTCCTGGATGGATGGTGTGGAAGAAAAGGTGAAATACTTCTGTCCTTTCCCTTCCTCCGATGGTGAACATGGAATATTTAAATCTTCCAATTTTGATTCCAAAGAGTTGCTGTAAGATGCAGGCTGCTGTAAATGAAAGTTCTCCTTCATGGCAGCAGGCTCTGGTGTTTGGAATGTGGATGATGAAATAGAGAATGGTGAAAACTCAATCAGCTCTTCTTCATCAAAACAGTCCTCCAAATCTGATAGGTAAACTACCTCATTGCTGTCCTGCTGCTCGTATTCAACTTCCTCCATGGTGTCCTCTTGATCTGCAACTTGACCACCATGGTTTCCTTCACTTTCCAATATTGAGTTTGAGAGATGAAACTCCTTTTCAGTAATAGAACTTGAGAGAGATGAAGTGGAAAGAAGAACTGAAGGTTCTCCTGTAGCCTGCTTTGTGCTCGAAGCCCTTGGATATGCACTTTTCTCCTCCACAGCTAGGATTGTGCTCCTCTTCTTTTGGATTTGGAGCAGCTTCTCCTTCCTCCAATGTTTGAAGGCAATCTTGCTCTTGATTGAACTCCTTCTCCAGCATGAAGTTTGTCAAGTCAAACTCTTCAATTTGCTGCTCTAGAAGGACAAGTTGGGACTGCAAGATCTTCTTCTTCTGCTGTAACCAAATCAGTCCTAACCACCATTTGTTCAACCTTAGCCTCTTCTGTAGGCTTAACCATCAAGGGGATCTTTGTCATCCCAAATTTGGTAGCCCAAACCTTCAAGTCATCTGTCATTTCTTTTCTGTTGGGCTCCTCTTCTTGCTGTCCTTGATGACTGATTTTTTCAATTCCTTCTTCCCCCATATGAAATTGGGAATGCACGAGGAGGAATGGGTTGAAACTCAACCGATTTTACACTTTTTTGTGGTGGTGGAGGCAGTGAAACCTCTTGTTTCTTTGGAGGAGGGGGGTGTTTCTGTTAGCTCTTGTGGAGGGGATGATTGTTTGGAAGGAAAAAGGAAAGAAGAATCGAGATGTGGTGGAAGACTAGGGGATGGAGACATGGATTCAACACTTGGGACAGCATATGCAGGGTTTAAATGAGATGGTGCTACTTGAGTATTGGAAAGAGAAAAACCAGATGATGGTATAGAACTTACCCATTGACAAGGTTGTTCAACAACAAGTCTGTAGGCCTCTATCTCTGTTGTCCATTGTGCAAGTTGGGGCAGCATCTTTATCATGAAGTCCAGCTTCTCCTGAGGGCTGTAATGCCTTGGAAAAGGTCCCACCCATGGACAGGGTGCTTCATAACCGATTCCAAAAGCTCTCATTTGAGCTGTTGCTCTGGACCTGCACCATCCCCTCCTCCATCTTTTGGATTTTCTCCAACAGACCAGCATCTTGGATTTGATGGTCTTCATTGTATGCACACTCTTGCTTTTAGAAAGCTCCAGAGCCAAACTGACTTTGGCACTGCTGCTCATGTGGGTATGCATACTGATCTTGAATCTGCTCAAAATGCTGATTTGGAGGATTTGTAAAATGTGTTGGAGGTGGAATATACTGCTGTTGTTGATGTGAATTCCATGATGGAAATGAAGTCATGATTGCACAACTTCATAGAATGAAAGAATGAAAGGGATGGAAAGAAGGATGAATGAAAAATGGATGGAAATGAAGGTCTGCAACCTTAGAGATGGGTTGTTGACCAGATGGAGTCACCAGATGTGTTTGCAAGTGCCTCCAAAGGTTGAAATCTTCACAGGAACACATCAAACTACAAAAGATGAAGTGAAAGACCTCTAAGGTCCCACCGGGTGTGCCAAAACTATTGATGCAAAATCACAGCACCCCTGGACGCACATCAGGCTTCTAGGTTGATGTTCAGGCATCCGATGTGATTGCACAACATGGAAACCTCTCTCCAAGCGTGGGACTTGTAAAACCGAGAGAGGAATCTCCAGAGAAGGCTGGTTCCTACTCCTAAACTACCTGCCACAAGCTATTCCAGTGCAGGCAAGCTAATCTAATCCTAATCTAACCATGCCAAGGAGACAGAGAGAGAGAGAAAGGAAAAGAACAAAAGCCTACACTAAAATGGTGATACACCAGAGAAGGAGGATGTTGAACATCTATCAAAACTGCCATGGGACAAAGAGAGGTGAGCAATGGGAAGGATGGACAGATGCATCACAGGCCCAAGGATAGATTTCACACAGAAAATGTCCCAAAACTCCATGAACACAGCTCCGAACCTGCAATGAGCATTCAAACATGCACAGACACCTACAATGAAGAGAGGCAAGAAGAAGATAAGCAAAAATGAGAGAGGATGGACAGATGCATCACAGAACACGTTTTTTTGCTCCAGAAGTTTGCACAGAACATCATTCCATTAGCAAAAGGCAAAAACGCCATTACAGAGAAAGGGAGGAGGTTCTAACTCCATTTTCAACCCTAGAGAAGAAAAGAAGGGAGAGCAGAGTAGAAAGAATGAACTACTCCTTTCAAATGAGCCAAATCTGGCTTTTTACATTGCATGGGTCGAGCCCAGGGGACAGAAACGTGAAAAAACGTGCAAGCCCCTCCCTCATTTACTGCAGATGCATTAAATCGGCATGGGGGATCTTTGTCAACCCATACCTTGTCACTTTTAGTGATTTTGAGGAGAATGTGACCCATTTACATTAACTGGGCCACTAAAATGTCATTTCTGGCCGTGCAGAAGAAGAATGCGACCCATTAGCATTAAAACAGGTTGTTGAAAGGTCGCTTCCGGCCATTATCACATGTCAGCGCCGTTTCTCCATTTTCTCTCTTCCAACTACACCAAAACTCGAGATTCATCCCAGAATCATGTAGAGCATCTCACAAGCTTTCTGTTGATATATAGAACGTGGAAATCCAAGCTCTGGATCAAAAGATATGGCGATCTGAAGATTTAGGGCACGGAACAGACCAAAGCGGATTTTGAAATATTTCCCGCGCTCTGCCACTTGGATGACACGTGGCACGCTCTGATTGGTCGTGTGATTCTCTCTCCTTCTATTTTTTGGTAGGCTGTCTCTTGAGATTTGACCTTTTTGATGATTTTAAAACATTTTCCACTTTTTTCCCGCTTCCCCGCCACTTGGAAGATACGTGGCATGATCTGGTTGGAGGACAAGGCGCGGGGTCAACCTTGTCTTTTAAACTTTGGGCCCAAGACTTCTTCAAAATTTCTAAGTCCTCCCGGAATTCCGCAGTTCCCTGCTCCATTGGACACGTGCCCAATTCCTATTGGCTCGGGCCAGTGCTTCAAACCTTGCCCCTTTGACTTTTGGACTTTTCCTCTGAGACACGTGGAAATTTCTATATGGTTCTCGGGTCTGCTGGGTCTTCCGCGTACTTCGCGTCCATTCGTCCCGGACATCCCATTTTGATTTTGGACCCTTTGGGACAATTTCGGCCGATTCGACCGGTTCGGGTATTTCTGGCCCGCTTGTCCCAATTGCTTTTGGGCTCCGGTTCGGGAATTTCGCGTCCATTTGTCCCACTCATCCCGAACTGCCCCTCTCAGCAGTTAGTCGATTTTCTCTCTCGGTCGAACCGGCATTTCGCACCCACCGCGTACTTTCGTCCCACTTGTCCCAAATGCTTAGTGGGCCGACTGGACTCATTTCGGCCGGTTCGGGCGGTTCGCGTACCTTTGTCCCATTTGTCCCACCTTGTGCTGGACTAGGACTTAGCTGATTTTCACAATTTTTCCTGGCCCAAACTACTTGCTTTCTGCAACCTTCTTCGGCCTGGGGAGTTAGAAAATTACCTAAAGGGACCTTGCAAACCTGATTTTTGCTCTGAATCAATCAATTTTCTTGGGATTTGGATATTCTGATGCATGTTATCAAAATTACCCTGGGGGGGTGAATTTTGGATAACAGTAACCGAGTCATGGAATGAATAGATCGGTGTATCACCAAGTCATTTACAACTGCATATGGTTATTTGTTATGAGATTGATTGGTATAGAATTTGTGTTCTAAATAATGTTTTATTTAGAACAAAGAACATTGCGAGAATTTTTTTTCCCTTGTTTCTAAAGTCTTAAAATGGGATTGTTACATTTGCAAAAGTTATGGCCCAGTAAAATTTTCAGGCAATCGGAAAAAAATTGGGACTTAGTGTAAGTTGGATGGATGCATGCTCACCAAGTGGATCAATGAGATTATGACACATGGAAAATATAGGTGACATAGAAAAATTTGGTTTGGAACGTCAGTATTTAACACTTGGTGACAGATATGTGGGCCCCGCTATTTGCTGGCTAGGAGCCCTCAGCCAGGTTTGACACACTCGATTATGGAGGGGTGTCTTGGCCTCCTTTTCATATTATCACTATACAAACTTTTGTATATATATGCCTCTAATTGCATTTGTATTATGTATGTGGGACTAATTTGAAAGTGCATATTAAACCAAATCAAATTCTAACTACCACCCATTGCATATCTCCTTGCCAAATACCACACATTTTTATGCTAACTGCCATATTTGTCATGCCTTATCTCTCTAACATTATTTCCAACTCATACACCTATGCTATCTAATCCCAAGTCAAATTTTACTAAAACTTGGTTAATAATGCACCAAACATAGGCCTATTTCCCACAAACCAAGGTCAACATTAATCCATGTGCCATACATTGGCCAACCAAACCCACAATGTGCAACATAAGGTAGATCAAAATCCAATGAAAGACCAACTACCTTATCATTATTAAATGTTTTCCTTGATGGCTACACCCAAAATGTGGGATTAATATCCAAAGCCGCCTATATAGGATGAGAAAGGGGGGATTCAAACCCCTATCTTGTTGGTTAAAAAGTATATCTCCAACCATTGCGCCATCTCATTACAAAACAATCTAAAAGGATAATTTCTATATTTGTAAAGGGACAAAGACTATGTAAAATATTCAAATGCTCATAACTTGAGCTAGGAGTGGAATTTTGAGGAAAAGTAAAAAAGAAACCCCTACTATTTTTGATAGAGGAAGACTGTGAGAAGGTTATAATTTTTTAGAATTATTTGTAAAGAATTATTTTCAAGATTTTAATAGATTGGTCCCATTCAACCAGATCTAGAGATGTAGGCCTCAAGCATAGAACTCTGTTATCACACCTTGTGTCAAATTTCTAGTGAGTTTTATTAATTTTTCTATATTTTAGCATAGTACTTGCAGGTTTTAATCATTTATCAAAAATATAAAAAGGTAATAGTCACCAATTTTAAAATTGAAATTCAATACAAAGTAAATTTTGTTGTGTAAATAATTACTAGTTAAAATTGACTTTCAAATCACTAGTATCAAAGTTGGTTCTGGTTCAGATTAATGGTTTTTGGATTGCAAGTTGTTTTTCTATTGGATGTTAACAAGGTATCAGTCTAAGAAGGGTGAAGGAGAGCTAGTAGAATGGGATCTCAAAATTGGTACAAGATGATCTCGAAGTCCTACAATGGCGGATCAAGAGGAAGAATACTTTCGTTAATCATTCCTATAGATGAAGGAAATGTACCGAGATAGAAAAAGAGAAAAGGGAACTATAGGAGGTAAGAAAGAAGAAATATATAGTTATGATATTCCTAAATGTGAACCTTTAAAATCTGATTTTCCTTCATTAAAGTTAGATATCAAGTTTAAATTTCCAATGTATACTGGAGAGATAAGTACAGAGAAGTTGGATAACTGGATCCAGAAGATATAAGTATATTGTAGGGTTCAGAGAATTAGGGATGATGAATAAAAAATTCATCTATAAAATATTTGAATGGGTGGCATAACACTCATTTTGTGGGAGAGTAAGCTTCATGAAGTGGAAGAAACTGAAGGTAAAGTAATCACTTCTTGGTCTAAATTTGTTTCAAGTCTTAGGAAATTTTTTTATCCTCTTGCTTATAAGAAAAAAACTATGATGGATTGGAAAACATTAAGACAAGATAAGGGAAAAAGTGTTCAAGAATACACACAAGAATTTAGGAAAGGGCTCTAATTCTAGGAATTTCCCTAAACACAAAAGAAACACTACTTAAATATATTGGTGGATTGCATAGTTACCTAAGGCATATGAATATTGTTTTAGGTACCACTAATATTGATGCAGTGTGTGTTCAAGAAACCCATTTGGAAGCATGAGGGAAAATGAAAAAGGAGTCCTCTTCCTCTTCTTTTAAACAAAAGAAAAAACAATCTGAAGGAAAGGTTCAAAAGAACAAGGAAAAGGAAAGAGTAAGCATAAGACAAACTCTACTATTAAGAAGGAAGATGAAAAACAATTTTCTAGTCATTGTAAAAAGAACCATGATGAGTCTAAATGTTGGAAATTACATCTTGAAATGAACCTAAATGGATGGTTAAGAAAGGAAAGGAAAATAAAACAAACATTGTAGTTCATGATCTTGGGTCAGATTCAGGTGATGAAACCAAGATCACAACTATGAGTTTTCAAGGTAAATCAACTCTTTCAATTTCCAACAATAGTACTAAAAATGTTGCATCTTCTTCTAGTAAACAAACTATACATGATGATAAGAAAAGGAATGAGCTTTTCCACATTAGATTAATTTCAAAACATACAAAAATTGTTACTCTTTTTGATAGTGGATCTCAAGCTACTCTGATTTCTGAGGAGGTTGTAAAGAAATTAGGACTCAAAACTAAACTACATTCTAAGCCTTATCCTTTGGGCTCGGTTTGTGATGATGCAAAACTACAGGTAATTAAAAATTTTACTTTCAAAGTTTCCATTACAAAAGACTTTATAGATGAAGTTGAATTGGATGAAGTTCCTTTGGATATTTGTGGGGTGGTTTTGGGAATTCCTTACTTGTATGATCATACAACAATCTTCTATAGGGAAGAAAATATATATTTTCTTGTAAAGGATGAAATTGAGTTTATTGTTAGAGCTCATCGTGACAAGAGTAATATATCCTTGGTTACTACAAGTCAAATGAAAAGGCTTGTAAACTCAAGAATTTTTTTTATACTCGTGGTTGTCAAAGCCAAAGAGAAAGAACATGATATGAATTTTGAGGATTTTGATCTGAAACATAATAATGAATTGGTAAATTTTTTTTCTAATTTTGATATTGATTTTTAGGATCCATAAGGTCTACCTCCCAAAAGAGGGGTTCCAAATAAGATACAGTTGCTTCAGGATGCACCTCTTCCCAATATCGAAATGTATAGATTCTCAATAGTAGAGAATGAGGAAATCAAGAGACAGGTAATGGAACTTTTGGCTCAAGGTAGAATTCATCCAAGTACATCCCCATGTGGTTTACCAATTATTTTGGTTCCTAAAAAGTATGGAACTTGGAGAATGTGTGTTGATTTCCGTTCTTTAAACAAGATTACTGTAAATAATCGTTGCCCTCTTCCTATAATAGATGATTTACTGGATCAATTAAAGAATGTAATTTTTGCTCACTAAGTTAGATTTAAGAAGTGGTTATCACCAAGTAAGAATTGCAAAAGGTAATGTTTGGAAAACTACTTTTAAAACAAAACAAGGATTGTTTGAATGGTTAGTGATGCCTTTTGGTTTGTGTAATGCACCGAAAACATTCATGAGAGTTATGAATGATATTTTTAGACCATTCATTGATGATTTTGTTATTGTCTACTTAGATGATATTCTTGTATTCAGTAAGTCATGAGATGAACATATTAAACACATAAATAAAGTATTAGATGCATAAAGGAGAGAGAAATTGTATTTAAAGATGTCAATTTTTTTTAGATAAGGTAAAAATACAGATCGGCTCCCAGGGGCCTTATAAAAGGAGGAACAAGTACCAACGAGCAAGAAATAAATATAAAAGTACTCAAAAGGATTTAAACATGCTTAAATAATATAAATAAGAACATGACTTAAACCAAAAAAAGATAGAGAGAATAACAGAGAAAAAATACCAGCCCTAAGACATCTGTCTCTAGAAGTTTACCAAAAGTTTTCCAACAGTCCAGAATAACCCAGCTAATTTTTAGGAAAAACTTCACTATTTATAGTAAGAATTTCTTTGTTCATAGCACCCTCAGTACCATTGTCATTCATATCTTCCTCTAGCTCATCCCCAGAACTACTATTACATAAATTGAACTTCCTCTTTTTAGTGCCTTCCTCAATCCCTTCCATCATATCACTCAACTCTTTGACCTAAAGCTCCACCTCCAGAATCTTATGTTTGGACTTCACCTGGGCTGAGACAATTTGATTAGAAACATTAATGACATCTAACATGGTTTCCCTTTGACCAACATTGGTTTCCTCCATCACCCGAAGCACCCCCTCTAAATACTGCACCTTTCTTCTCCACTCCTTGAAGCCCTTAAAATTTCCATCACAACCCCTCTTTCTCAATGTGCTCGCTTCACCATGACCTTCCTCACTCTTCTCCTTATTAGAATCCTCCCACACATTTTTTATATTTTCCATCCTTCAACTTAGTAAGGCATTATGCAAGAGTAAGATAATCCTACTCCACCTTATCTTTCGGGGATGGGTTCAGAATAGGTTTCCCATTTTCAAACATCAGGAGGATGAGCTGTTTACATAGAGGCATCTCAACCTTCTCTTGTTGGAATGTAATTAGAGAATTTTTCATTGACATAAATAGGAAGAAAGGAATGCTCACCATGACCTTATGATGAAACATATTTAGAAGGGTCATATGATGAGTATAGATTTTTCGGTATTTTCCTTATAGAGTGATATACTTCATGATTTAAAGGCACACTTCTCTCCATATTCCCAGAATACATGAACTGGGTATACCATTAGTAAAGAAAGAGCACCTTTCCTTTCCCAAGAAGAAAAAATCAATTTCATGCTCTCTGTAGGTTCTATCCTTAAATTTTTTGATCCTATCCATTTTCATCTCCATCGCAAGGGAAATGGTGGTCTTCGAAAGCTCAATTTCCATACCTCTAACCTTAAATTTTCCCTCTTTCTGTGCTCTTCCAAATTCCTTTGACAGGGAAGGGTTGTGACCATGTAATTTATCAATGAAATTACTGAAACCACCAATATTAAGCTTGTTCCATAAAACCTGATTTAAAACATCAATATTCTAGGTAGCTGGTTCATTCTATCACCGCACATCTTCACAAAACCAAACCTCCCTTGATCATAAAAATTCTCAAATTTAGACTCCCTTTCACACCAGCAAAACCAAAGAAATAGATCCTTTTATGTAAGTTGTCACAGTACCTAAGGTACATACGTTCACTTGTGCCAACCTAATAAAACTTAGTGCCCTCTATCTCTAATAATTACTAGATTAATGCTTGGGGGAAAATCATCTCCGTTATACCAGATCTTATAATCATGACTATGAAATCCATAATTTTCCATCTTATCCGCACAAAAAAAAGTGAAAATATGAATTTGGGAAAACATCTTTAATTTACTTGGGTTATGTTGTAGGAAATGGAGAATTGAGAATTGATCCTGCAAAAATAGAGGTTATTGTAAAATTGCCTAGACCCACTAATGTGATAAAATTTAGAAGTTTTCTAGGTGCAATTCAATACTTGTGAAAAATTATTTATAACTTCTCATATATTGCATCTCCTTTGTATGTTTTGACAAGTGTTAAACAATTTTTTCAGTGGGGAGGAAAACAACAAAAATCCTTTGATACCCTAAAAGAGAAAATAAGTACCGCGTTGATTTTGGCACTTCTAGATTTGCAACATTCATTTGAAATTGACACAGATGCTAGTGACTATGCAATGGGGGCAATTTTGATGTAGAAAAAATGACCAATATGTTACCATTTAGAAATCTTCACAAGTGCGGTAAGAGATTATCCAACTTATGATAAAGAGTTGTATTCTTTGGTGTAGAATGTAAAAAAAAGAAGCATTACTTAATGGGAAAGAAAAAAATTATACATACCGATCATCAACCCCTTTAGTATTTGCAAACATAAAAAAGATACAACAATCTAGACATTTCCGTTGGATGAGATTCTTGTAGTAGTTTCATCTCGTGATTAGGTATAGAAAAGGTATACAAAACAAGGTTGCAGACATGTTATCTAGACCTCTAGTAGTAGTTGCATATATTATTTTAAAACATAGTTCTTTGGCTCATCTTAGTTATAAGGAAAAATATGCTGATGATGTAGACTTTAAAGAAGTGTATGAGGATCTAATAAGTGGGAAACATGTAGGAGAAAAAGATTATAATTTGCATGATGGATTGTTATATCATTCTGGTAAACTTTGCATTCTAGAAAATGAACACATGCACATGATTAGGGAAGCACATACTTCTCTTATTTATGGGAATTTTAGTGTTAGTAAGACAGTTGCACATTTACATAAATATTGTTATTGGCCTAGAATATAGGAACATGTAACTAGGTATATTAAGGGATGTGTTCTATTTACCACAAAAAAGCCAAGTAACAGGAAATTAGGACTTTACACTCCTCTTCCTGTTCCAAAAAGGCCTTGGGAAAGTGTTTCCATGGAATTTTTAGGGGGCTTTCCCATGAAACGGAAGAAACATGATTACCTATACGTGGTAGTGGACATATTTAGTAAAATGTGTGTTCTGGTTCCATGTACTAAACATGTAACTGGTGAGGGAACTGCACATTTCTTTTTTTAGTTTGTTTGGGTTCATTTTGGTTTGCCTACTTCAATTATATCTGATTGAGATTATAGACTTCTTGGGGAATTTTAGTAAACATTTTGGGGATTAATGAACACAAAAATGAAAAATAGCACTACTTTTCATCCACAGACCGATGGTAAAATAGAGGTTGTAAACCAAACAGTGGTACAATTACTTAGGGGCTATTGTAGTAAATATCCTAAATTATGGGATGAACATCTCAATTATGTGCAACATGCTTATAATCATGCCTTACATTCTTATTCTTTGAAGTAACCATTTGAGACTTGTTATGGATATCTACCTAATTCCCCTTGAGATGTATATTATGGATAAGAAACTGTTGTTAATGGTTTAAGTGATTTTGACAAGGCTAAAAGATTTGTGTAGAGAATACAACAGGTTCATTAGTATGTTCATGAACAATTGGAGAAAAATTAGGCTAAGTAAAAAGCCATGCATGATAAACATAGAACTGACCACAAGTTTAAAGTTGGTGATTCAGTTTGGATTCACATCAATAAGGAAATACTGAGATGTGAAGGTAAAAAATTAAAACCTATACGGTATGGTCCATTCCAAACAATGGAAAAATTGGTAACAACACTTTCTGGTCAGATTTACATCCATATATGCAAATATTTTAGAGGAATGACAAAGATCTAGAGGGAATCCGTGAGCATCGACACATTGCACTCAACTGTAGAAATGGTGTGGCTTCAAGATCAAAGCAAGAACTCATCTAAAAATCAATGTGCCTGCATTTAGGGAAAATGGCTCAAAAGAGGCCCATACTCCATTGTTCATAGATTAGGAAATGTGTGTACATATAGGGGAGTAAATGTGTAAATCCCATGTAAGAAAATATTCCTCCATAATGGAGAAGAGGAGTTACTTTCCCAAATGGAAATATAACTCCTATGATGTAACTTACACATATGATAGATTCTGTAAGAGAATCTCTCATAACTAATATGACACCTAATACCTATGATCTCAACTAAGAGGTGAAGGAAATGCCACCCACACCAACACCCCCCCTTCATCATAACTTAGGATGAGGCGGTAAGTCAGAGATGAGAAGTGGGTCTCGACATAAGGCCTAATGAGGTACCCTTGTACAATAAGAAAAATATCCCAAGTAGTGAAGGAAAACCCAGTGGGAAAAACATCCACCACAAGAGAAAAACACACTCTCTAATATAAGAAATATGCTAAATATGGGTCCCGGCCATGGACGAGCCTAAAAGGGTACCCATGTACAAAGATGCAATCTCTTGGAAAGAAGAAGAAGAAAGAAGAAGAGGGAGATGAGAGGATTGTAGAAGATGGCATGGACGAATCTGAACTCTGCAACTCTAAGAAGTCTCCCAGAAGAATTATGATGATGAGATCCTCTTCCTCTAGAATGAAGAAGAGCCATCTGCAACGAACTATGTGCCTGCCCTTAGGAAGGACATAAATGTCATTCTGGAAGTTTTACCACTCCACAAAGGAAACTGAAGGTAGTAACATGAAGAACTCTAAGTTTGGTGCATGAAATTGTGATATAGGTCTAGTGAGTGAGTGCTAAGGAACCAAAGGTAATGCCACATGTGTAGATCTATCACAGTGAAAAAGAGGAACACCCGTAGAAAGGATGTCCAAGTGATGTGAAGCGAACAAAACATCCTCCACAACAAAAAAAGGATCCACATTTGAGGGTGGATCAATGAAGGTCTCTGGAAATGTGGAAGTGATATGATTCCTGGAAGGGGCACTCCCAAAAACAGAGATGATGAACTACTCTAAAACACCTGTAGATGGATGAGGGACCTATAGTGCATCACACGTAGACTCTAAAAAAAGACAACTAAGGTCAGGTAGATACTCATCCCAATGAGGGGGCTCAACAAACAGAAGAGCAATGCTAGATAGGTATAAGTCATATAATAAAGGTAGAGGAGTGAAAGGGGCCTCACACACAATAAGTGGAAAGGACGCTGGTGTAATGATGATATGAGATTGAATATGAGACTACTTGATATTTGATGAGATGTGGGATGTGACAACACTCTCTGGAATAGTGAGAGAAAGAGGAGAAGAGTCCTCTGCAGTACTCTCGACATCAAAACTAGATGCATAATCCTCGTCACTAAAATACCTGTAGATGGATGAGGGACCTATAGTGCATCACACGTAGACTCTAAAAAAAGATGACTAAGGTTAGGTAGATACTCATCCTAATGAGGGGGCTCAAAAAATAGAAGAGCGATGCCAGATAGGTATAAGTCATCTAATGAAGGTAGAGGAGTGAAAGGGGCCTCACACACAGTAAGTGGAAAGGAGGCTGGTGTAATGACAGTATGAGACTGAGTATGAGACTACTTGATATTTGATGAGATGTGGGATGTGAAAATACTCTCTGGAATAGTGAGAGAAAGAGGAGAAGAGTCCTCTATAGTACTCTCGAAATCAAAACTAGATGCACAATCCTCATCATTAGAAGTAGAACCAAGTGAGCCTGTGTTAGTGGAACTATCATTACACGAAGAAATAGAGGAGACAATTGAATCAGTAGCAGCAACAATGGCGGTAGTATGTGAAGGGTCTCTATAGAGGGAATGAAGAATGCTCTAGACACGATGAGGTGGATCATAGTCTGCCACATGAAACTAGAGAGATCTAGAGACATGCATCATCATGTGACCAAAGATATGGTCACAAGTGTCAATACATTCCTCCAGATGACGATGATCAGTGGGTGCAGGATTTGGCCCAAGTAAGAAGGGTGAAATAACCTCGTGAGTGAAGTAACGTTCCATGGAAGCACACTAAGATGAATAGTTCCCTCTCCCAGTAAGAAGTGGTGGAGGATGTAAAGTGATCCTACGATGCTCAAGTCTAGAAAGAGCACTCTCCATGATGTGGAATTAAAGGTGTAAGGTGCACGAAAGAAAGATGTCAGACTTGGCCGATAATGCATTTGCGTGTGAAAGCCCAAGAGTACCAGTGAACCCCTCCAGAATGTGGCACTTTATAAAGTAGTGAATTTACAAAACTAACAATGTCATCATGTAATGTGTGAAAAAACATGTAACTTTGACTAAATAAGTGCTCAAAAACGAGCAGTGAGTCAAAAGTTATAGCAAAAAGATGATTCCCACATCTGATAGAACATGTCAATAGGCCCTACAAATGGATTAAAAAGGTGCTTAAAATGGGTGCAAAGGGTGTTGTGTTGGTACTCATTGGAAATAGCATCAAATTTCAAGCATAGTTTGTTTCTCTTGTGAGGTGGGATTAGCCTCCTGCTAACACTGGACCTCACCCTCCATCTTCGACACACGAATGAAGGACATAATACAAGAAAAATACAACCTTGAAAATTATTATAATGCCATAATGATAAATGTTTTAATCCTTAAAACATTAAAAACTAGATTGTTTTTAGACGTTATGTTGAGTAGCATGGAATGTGCTGAGTTCAACATAGATGGTCCACATATCAACCAGGGGAAGGGTGGCCAAGCTGTGTGTGGAGATTATTAGGCTCGCAATAGTGAAACGGTTGAGTAGAGGTCTAAAATATGTGCGAATGATGTAGATTTGAATGCCATGGTAAAGGACACAAACCAAGTCGGAGGCCTCCATGATACCATTGATGCAGGTCTACTCAAGATGAAAATTAATATGTGTGTTAGTGGTAACAGATTTGGCTGTGTAGACCATGAATAGTACCTCGGTTGTGCAGACCATGAACCCATTCAAATCAGACCAACAAAGGAAAAAACAAGCCAAAAAGTGAGCCCTCGAGCCAAGACAATCCAACGCAGAAGGAGAAAAAATAGTGCAGGCTGAGTGATGCCATGTTCTTCTAACAGCTCCAAGTCCAGGTGGCTGGGATTTGTGCATGTGCAGGCTAGGGAATCACGTGAGTCAGCTGAGTTGTAATGGTGAAGCCAAGTCAAGCCAGACCGACACAAACTTACACAGTGAATCAGAATGAGGTAGCATGTCAGAGGATAATGCAAAATGCTCATGTAGCAAGAGACTAATGTAAGAGCCCAAACATGCTGAGTCAAAATCAATTACAGACCAAGCTAGAGGCCAAGTAGAAAATAAAAAGTTTAAAAATGACTACCTTGGAGAAATTGAGACGTAGATCAATGCACGAGTCAAATGCTAGGCAAAAATAGTGAGTTGTTTAATGAGGTATGATCTCATGAGCTGAATACCAATGCAAACCAAGTTCAAACAAGGAATTGCAAAGGAAAAACCCAACGCCATAGTTCCAATGGAAAAAAAATGCACGAGATGCAAGCTCAAAACCGAGTCATAGACTGAGTAAAAGAAGAGATCATCAACAAATAAGGATGACAATGCACCAAGTTGATGTGGATGCAACATGCATGAGTCACCAATGAGTAGTATGGGAAGCCAATGCAGATTCCAAAGAGCTCAATGCAAGGAAAACACTAAACACAGAACCAGAGCCCTTGAAAATGCAAGTAGAGCACAAATCAAGTTGAGATCTTGCACATGAAGCTACGAGGTAGTGAGTAGTAACCAAGGTGAGCAACATGATTCTGATCCCCAAGCTCTGATACCATGTCAGAGGAATGAAAAAGATATGGAGGGAATCCATGAGCATCGACACATTGCACTCAACTGCGGAAATGGTGTAGCTTCAAGATCGAAGCAAGAAATCACCCAAAAAGAAATGTGCATGCATTGAGGGAAAATGGCTCAAAAGAGGCCCATACTCCATTGTTCATAGATCAGGAAAGGTGTGTACATATAGGGGAGTAAATGTGTAACTCCCATGTAAGAAAATATTCCTCCATAATGTATAAGAGAAGTTACTTTTGTAAATGGGAATGTAACTCCTATGACGCAACTTACACATATGACAGATTCTGTAAGAGAATATGTCATAACTAATATGACACCTAAGACCTATGATCTCAACTAAGTGAGATGACTCACCTGGTGAGGTGGCAATGCACCTAATAAATAAATAAGAGGTTAAGGAAATGCCACCCACACCAACAAAATCTACTCAATTATAAATGTTGATAATTTAAGATTGTATGAAATTCTTATTATTTTTGATCACGATGATGCTAACATAATGCCTTCCATTGAAGATTTTGCACTTGAGTATCTTGATGAGTTGAAGGAAGAAATAATTTTGGACAAGAACGTAAGAATTTTGCAAAGAGGTGAAATTGAGTATCTTTGTGTCAGGTTCAAAGGCATGCATTTGAACAAGGAAAAATGGATAGAAACCATAAAGGTGAGGGAAATGTACCCTCACCTATTCACTAATTAAGTTGACTTTTGGGGTCCAAAAGTTTCTCAGTGGGGAGGAATGATCCAGAGGATCCTCACTTAGAAGCACCAATATAACATCTTCTCAGAATAAGTTTTAGTCAGTTATAAGGCATGGATAAAAATTAGATGATTCCATTGGTATCTTGTTTGCAAGAAACAAAGCACGTTTACAAAAGTTATGAAATGATGAAATTTTTAGGCAATTGGTAAAAATTTGGGATTGCTTGCAAGTTGGATGGATGCACACTCACCAAGTGGATCAATGGGATTATGACACATGGAAAATATAGGTGATGGATAAAAAGTTGTTTTATAACATTGGTCTTTGACACTCGGTGACAGATAGGTGGGACCCACTCTTTTTTGGTTGGGGGCCCTCAGCTAGGTTCGACACACTCGATTATGGAGGGATGTCTTGGCCTCGTTTTCATATTATCATTATATGAAATTATATATATTATGCCTCTAATTACATTTGTATTATGCATGTGGGACTAATTTGTAAGTGCATATTAAACCAAGTCAAATTCCAACTGCCACACATTACATATATACTTTCCAAATACCACACATTGTTATGCTAACTACCATATTTTCCACGCCTTATCTCTCCAACATTATTTCCAACTCATACGCCTATGCTATCCAATGCCAACTCAAAGTTTATTAAAAATTATTTAATAATACATCAAACATAGGCCTATTTACCACAAACCAAGGTCAACATTAATCCATACACCATACATTGTCCAACCAAACCCACAATGTGCAACATAAGGTGGCTCAAAAGCCAATGAAAGACCAACTGCCTTAGCATTATTAAATGTTTTTCTTGATGGCTACATCCAAAATGTGGGATTAATATCCAAAGCGGCCTATATAAGATGAGAAAGGGGGATTCAAACCCCTATCTTGTTGGTTAAAAAGTATATCTCCAACTATTGTGCCATCTCATTGGAAAACAATATAAAAGGACCATTTCTATATTTGTAAAGGGACAAAGACTGTGTAAAATATTCAAATGCTCATAACTTGAGATACGAGTTGAATTTTGAGGAAAAGTAAAAAGAAACCCATACTATTTTTGATAGAGGAAGACTGTGAGAAGGTCATAATTTTTTAGAATTATTTATAAATAATTATTTTCAAGATTTTAATATATCAGTCCCATTCAAGCAGACCTAGAAATGTAGGCCTCAAGCACCAAACTCGGTTATAATGCCTTGTGTCGAATTATCGGTGAATTTTATTCATTTATCTATATTTTTTCATAGTAATTGTAGGTTTTAATCATTTATTAAAAATACAAAAAGGTCATAATCTCTAATTTTAAAATTGAAATTCAATACAAAACAAATTTTGTTGTGTAAACAATTGCTAGTTAAAATTGACTTTCAGATCATTTTCCTACATTCACATGAGTAGGTTTGTGGATACTCCGTGGAAGCTTCCTAAGTATGTCAGTGATAAGTTGACATTGATGGAGCTTGTGTGAAAATTTTTCCAAGTTCATTGTCTTCTCAGTGAAAAACATCATTCAAGCATCCATTTCCTAATCCAAATTGGGGAATATCAATGTCAGAATCTCTTTAGTGCATAACTCATGAAGAAGGATGTTTATCTCATCACTATAAATCCATATGTGAAGAGATTCCCATTTGATATATATGGATATATGTAGAATATTCTTAGAGAAAAGTATGAGCACAATCCTACCATGGAAGACTTTTGGGCTTCTTGTTTAGATGAACACGAAGTAAGAAGGTGAGAGTTTTCTCACCTAACCCTTTCTCAAATCAAGGTTTTCCGCTTCAGAGACCCTCTAGATTCATTTGTGGATGATGATGAAGATGTTGTTGATCCTTCATATGATTCCATTACTTTCACTCCCTTTCCCCAAAATGATTGGACCAAAAGACATGAATTTTCTCTTGATAACAAGAATCAACCAATTCTCGAAATAAGTATAGCCTGGTATAAACGAGAAATTTCAAAGTTACCATCAATCCAAGTTCATACCTCAGGAGTACAAAAATTTCCAACTTGAGGAGGTATAAAATCAACCAAAGCTTCTTCTCAGTCAACCTCAGTGTCATTTACTCATACACATAAAGCCAGAAAAGAGTGATTGCCCAAATACACTTCTCCAAAGAAGGTGTCACGAGGTGAAACATCCAATGGTCTTGACCCTAGTGAAGGAAGAGAACGTGTATCAGGGATTTCCAATTTAAGTAGAGATTCTTCTACTCAAGTTACAGATAGTTCAAGGAATCTCGTAAGAAACACTCATTAGCCGTGTTATGCACAAGAGTCTACTCAAGTGCAAGTGGTCCAAATACCAAATGCTTCTGAACCTATAGTTCATGAAGAATTTTCTCCATGTCTTCTTGACATTCAAGAGGTTGATATCAAATTTATTTCTCTATAGATTGAGGTTGTGGAAAGGATTCTTATAGAATCTAATGATGTTAAGAACAATGTGAATGTTGCTTTAGACCCCAGGCTTATGTATACAGAGTTGGTGAAGGAGACACATTTTTGGGTTGATTATGAAATTAAGAAAAGAAAGAGGGTTGTTAAGGAAATTGATATCAAATTTGATTCCCTTTTAAATATTTCAAATTATATCATTCCCAAGAATCCTAAAGTATTCTTGAGAATAGTGGTGGATGAAGATAGAAACAAATTTTACAGATCTTGTCATCCCACGAGTTGAGAAAGAGTGTAATTCCATGACAACTATTGATTATGAAGTATCTAGACTTGGACTAGGGAAGCCCACATTTGAAAGTGACATGGAAATGGCCCAATATTCCATGGATATTTTGCTAAAGAGGCTTGGGAAGTATAATTATCAGAACTCTCAACTTAAGGTTGAAAAGAATCAGTTAGTGTATTATGTTCAACATATGATAAATCCAATATCCTCCATTTTCTCAGTACCCAATGCAGTGGCTTCCCCTGATGAAGAAACACTCAATTTATTAAAGGGGATAAACACATTGGGCCATGTCATTAAATATTGGCTTTCGAAGATTCTCATTTTTGGGGGAGAGATGATCAAAACAGCCGTAAAACTTCAAGAAAATGTTAGTGCATACCCAGATCCAATCCTTTCTTATAAGGAATATTTTGTTTCTAAGATATCAAATTTGGATGAGATATTTCCTGGTTTATAGGAGATGACAAGTATGGAATCTACAACTCTAGCCATTGAAGGAATCCTTGAATTTGAATGTCAAGGGACACACTTTATTTGATGTCTAAATCTCAAGTCACATAAGACACTTCTTGAGGATTCCATGATTTATTACGAGAGCATATGTAGTGAAGCCTTCACCTCACTTGCCTTAATTCAAGAGTTCATAGCTGAAATCCCTTGTGATCTCATGAATGAGCATAATCAAAGGAATTCATCAGAAAATGTTGAGGAACCATTCTCGTAATTTTTCAAAAACATGTACATTCCAACCATCAATTTCTCTTTAGCTTCAATGGAATTTTGCATCAAATTAAGGAACTTTATTGAGAATGTTCAATCAAATACGATCAATCGGAATGATATGCTAGGTAGGATTTTGGAATTACACGTGTTTTGTGAGGCTATTCTTAAACCGAGTGAACCTCCTGAAGAAGAGAAGATGTTTGAGACATTGGGAAGGTTAAGATCTTTTTAGTTGGTGAAGGCAGTGAATCCTAAGTTCACTGATGAGATGAGGAGATAACTGTTATGGTATCTAATTGTAGACACCTAAAATTGGTTACCCAATTTAGTGTCCCCCACGTTCCTTTATCTTCTTGGGTAACCTGGGGCATGTTTATATCACCACTTCTCCCTTAGGGTATTATTTAAATATTTGATTTAAACATCTATCCTAAATTTATTTCACCCCATTATGTTTTACCCATAGATAATTAAATATTAACTATTTAACTACACTTTTTACATGTATCTTAACCACTTATCTACCCCATATCAATTCCTAACCTCCCATATCAATTCTATCCATCTATCCCCCCTATTTATCCTCCCCCCAAACCGTGCAGTAGGATATTTACCATATTTGAGTAGGAGGGATCACTTGCATCCTTCCAAAAAGGTTCTTTTTAGCCATTTCGGGAGTCAGTTCCTTGATCGACGCCGACTGGTACTCAGTCAATGCCAATTTTTTGGAATGACACTGACTATACACCAGTCAGCACCGATTACGAATATAGGGCTAGTATTCAATTCCGGTTAGATAGAAAGAATGACAGAGAGTTTTGAGCATCAAGCCTGAGCATTATCTACTAAGTGAAAGCTAATTCTATCCAAATCAATCCCTGAGAGGAGTACCATTACTCTGCTCCTACCACATAGACATCATGAGCATCCATCGATCTCTTGGTGACTCTGCTCGTACATCTAGTGAAGGTGGAGCTTTGTCAGCATCCTTAAGGCTCCTACAGATCTAGCGGACATTGATGATCTAGCTTTCATTGTCCATTTCCAAATCTTCCTGTATTTTTCCCCTAGTCGACGCCGACCTACCCAGTTGACACTGATTTTCCTTAATCAACACCGACCTACCTAGTTGATGCCGATTTTCCTTAGTCGATGCTGACCTATCTCAGTCGATGCTGATTTTCCTAATCGCTGCTGATCAGTTTGCAGACAGGTAAAAGAATTCAGGTAACACAAATCCAACATTGTTTTCATAGTTTCCTATTTTCTACTGCTTTATGTCCATTGTTTACATTCTGTTTGTCACTTTTAATTAGAAAATGTAGACATTTATTTACACTCCTTTATCATGTATTCTTCTTCCTTTAATTGAAAACGTGGACTGACATCCACCGAGGGAGCTTATCGTTTCCCAGACCCAATTTTTGGGAAGTCCACCCAAATATATTTTAACGTTGTCTTTTTTTGTCAAGTATATGTGTTTCGTAGGTTTCTCAAATCTACTTTCTAGGATTGCTTGTGTGCGCCTGTCTTGTCTATATCGGCTTTCTTTTCCATCTACATCTTTGTATCTTGTCTTATCTACCAGGTATCGATTTCATTTGAATTTTTCAAGGTTTTTGTGTTTAGTTTGGTACATTAACTTGGACGGGTAACAATCTTGAAAATTATTGATCTACATTCTAGCACGCCCGATGGGACCCAACCTAAGTACCTTATTGGTAAGTTCATTTCTTTTCCAGTTTTGAGCTTTTGTTCTGTTTCTTCACTACTTTTCGTTAGTTCTCCTTAAGCATTTCCTTCCTTCATTTTGGTCTTGATTCTTTCATTTATAATTTGTAAAGTTAAAGTTTCTTCTTTCTTGCAAAAATAAATCCCAATTCCTATTTCAAAGATTAATAAATCTTTCATTTGATTCCAAGATTGCATTTTTGATCCATTTCTTTATGTAAAATTGTTATTTTCTTGAAAAAATTTTAGTTCCTTAAAATATAAATTTTCATTCTACTATTATCTGGATATATCTTTCTGGATTTGTTTGTGTGTTTGCTTAACCTTTTTTTGTAGAGCACTTTGATTTTTCATGGGATTGTTCGAGGGGAAGATCTCAACAACGCGATTTTTGAATTCCACATGCCTTGGAGAGCTAAATCTACAGGTATTCCTCTTTTACAGTGTTTTCTCCTTTTTAGGAACTTAAAAAGAACTTGTTTTTTTTGTTTTCTATCACATTCAAACATTTCGATTTTGGTGCTTAAAAAGAATTTAATCAAATTTGGGAAAGAACTTGTTTGACTTGTCTTCATCAAAATCAAACACCTCATCTTTAGTGCTTAAAATGAAATTTTTCTTTATCATTTCTGTTGTATATTATTTATCTAGTTTTCTAAATAGGCTTAAAAATTGATCAAAATTGGTAGTGACACTATTTGATTTTTATTTTTCACCCTTGCACACAAAGCCAAAATCACTAGGTATCAAGCATTTAAACAAAAATTCCTTCCCTGGCCTCACCTACTTGGAAGTGACATCCAAGAGGAAGAGCCTACGTGGTACTCAGGCCACGCTATAAATTCACGAAAGTTCTGGTATATATTGGCAAAGCACCAGACTCCCTTATCGCAGTGGTGTGTGAAGTGCGGAGTTAGGCCCCAATATCAAGCCATGTATTGGTATTTTACTTAAGTGCCTTTGGGACTCCTCACCAAAACATTCCCCAAACCATCCTTAGTTAGGCTATCTGAGTAGTTCTTGTTCTAAAAATCCTTCCCTAATATTTTCTTTCTTAAAAGCATGAAAAATTTAACAGAGATAATCACCTACGCTGCTTGAATTGTCTATGCATTAGTTAGGAGAATCTCCTTTTTTCTATATTTCTGTTTGCTTATGATGGTCATCACCCGGTTATAATCTAGAAAAATGGTTCAACTGGCCCCTTCTTCATCTGAGAACACCACTAATGTGGATGTTTCAGTACCCCTCGGGTCTTCCTCAAGACCACTGTTAGTTGGTTCCCCATCTTGGTCATACAATCCTTTCTATAATCCTAAAGCGATCCCATCACCTCCAGCTTTCCCCAGTCCTTTAGATGTATCATCTACTTCTGATATAGAGTATGTTCCTCATGGAGATCTGTTGGTCGTCAAATAGGACTTTTTAGAAGAGCAACAGTCAGGGGACAAGGAGTCCCTCCTCTTTAATGGGAGAGGTTCCCTTATTCAGAAACGAACTTATTTACAAATGTACAGAACATTGTTTTATGGTCAAACTTGGATATTACGAAAGTGTTTTCCACAAGGATCATCAATTACACAAGGACTGAGGAAAGGGAATAAGAAGATGAGTAGAATAGCAACATTCAGAATTATAGATAGCAGAATAATTCTTCATGTATGCGAAGCTTCAAAGAATTTAAGACAAGATCATTTGCATTGGCTGAATGAGATTAAATTTAAAGACACAAAGTTCCATAAATAACCTTCTTCAGATTCATTCATCAAGGACACAAAGTTCCTTCTTGGTTATACAAGATCATTGTATTTGCAAAACTGAACAGTATGCAATCAGAGAGACTAACGAATCAGGAACAAAATGATCTTCACAATATTAAAGGAAAACACAAAGATAACAAGAATTAGATAGACAAAGAATGGAAAGCCCTTTTGTATTGATTTCTTTAAGATCTATTTACACTTTCAGCAAATACCCAAGTCCTTCCTTCTTTCAAAATGGCATGGAAAGGCCATTATATAGCTTGCAAGTCAGTTACTCTTCGTAACCGTTTCTTTTAACTAAAGAATAGTTAAGGATCGCCAATTGCAATACCTTAACTAATTACAAAGAATATGAAAAGAATGGGAAGAAGAGAAAAGAAAGGAGAAGGAGATAGGTGGCCAGCTACTGGGAAGGACCCACCATCTTTAGAAACCACTTCTTGAATTTCTTTAACGTCTCAGCCATGTCTTTGCCACGAGGGACACACCAGACGTTTCATCCTAAAGATGACAATGGATATCTTTGAAAACTGATGTAAACGGCATCTTGAAAGCTTCGTCCTTCTGCCAGCTGTCCTTGAAATTTGATCTTCGCAACTTAAATTCAAATTTAGCACATTCGGGTCGAGCGGGAAAAACTAAGTATGAATTGCATTAGGTTCACTTGGGACATGTGAGACACGAATGCGTGAAACACGAGGCTCGGCCGATTCAGACGAAACAGGGAGAAGACGCACAAATGCATTTTGGGACATTTGGGACGAAAATGCGCGAAGGACGCGGTTCAGGCGAACCGGCCGGAAATGGAACAGTTTGCATTTTTTGATTTGGGACAAAGAGCTTTGAAGTACATGACTTGGGATTTTCAGCCGAAAATGGGACAGCGTGCACTTTTTAACTTTGGGACATTTGGGACAAAAAGTTCCGAAGGATGTGGTTCAGGTGAATCGGCCGAAAATGGAATAGAAGGCCTGTTTGGACTTGGGACATTCGGGACAAAAAGTTCCAGAGTACGCGACTCGGCCGGTTTGGGCGAAATTGGAACAGAGCGCACTTTTGAAATTGGGACATTTGGGACAAGAAAGTGCGAAGTACGCGGTTCGAGCGGTCCGGCCGAAATTGGAACATCTCGCACAAAAGTTTTGGGACACTTGGGACAAAAAGTTTCGATGGGCCCGAAAATGGAACAGCTTCGGGGATTTCGGCCGATCGGGGAACAGAATGCACTTTCGTACTTGGGACAGGCGGGACAAAAATGTCCGACAGGCCCGAAATACATACAAAATGACCCGAAACACAGATTTTCTCAATTTTCACGACTTAGGCACTTTAGAGAAAACACTCATAACTCAAAATTTTGAAATTTTACTTTTATCAGAGCAGGGAATTTTGAGTGGACATCAGCTGGCTCCTTCTGGGGATGACTTGGCATAAATTCAAGGAATGAGGCAAGGCAAGAACCTAGACAAACTTGGGGAAAGTAGACCAGTGCCTTATCCATTGGGCAAAGGAGTCAAAAACAAACCAATACAGAGGGCAACACACACAACAACAGAAGGAAAACACACCAAAAGTAGAAAAGCAAAAACACTGTACAGAATATACAAAGGGACTCCCTAGTCACCTATGACTTGAACAACTTCAAATACTGCCCACTATAAGGAAGTGGGAGGGGAGAACCATCCATGTAATCAAGATAGAAAGAGTTCTTACCAGCAAAGTGTCTTATCTTGAAAGGTCCGAGCCACAGGGAATCAAATTTTCCATGGCTGCCACGAGGTTCATGTCTTTTGTCCCATAACAGCACGGTATCTCCAACTTGGAACTCTCTGAACCTAGCTTTCTTGTCAAACAGAACCTTTACCTTCTGCTGGTGAGCAGATATCCTATCAGCAACCTCCAATCTGTCCTTGTTCAGTTTGTGCAGGTACATGATTCTTTTATCCAGAGCATCACTGAAACTAGTATCCTCAATGGCCTTCATCAGGTGCAAGGCTGGAAGTTCCACTGTCACTGGAAATTGAGCTTCTAATCCATACACCACTTGAAAAGGAGACATTCCAATGGCTCTTTTAGTGTGATCCTGTCTGCCCAAAGAGCATCATAAAGCTTCTTATGCCAGTTTCGCTGAGACTCATTGACCAACTTCCTTATGATAGTCACCAGATTTTTGTTGGTGGATTCTGCTTGTCCATTTCCCTGGGGATAATAATTTGAAGAATGAGCCAGAGAGATGCCATACCCGTAGCAGAAATCCATTATCTCAGTTGAGGAGAAGTTCGAAGCATTATCTGTTACAATCTTGTTAGGTACACCATACCTTACCAAGATGTTCTCTTTGATGAAGTTGCATACCACTTCAGAAGTAGTGCTCTTGACTGGAATAGCTTCCACCCATTTGGTGAAGTAGTCAGTGGCGGTTAGCACATGAGTGTGACCAGCACTAGAAATAGGGTTGAGTGTACCAATGAAGTCCAGACCCCACTGTTGAAATGGTTCCTCAATCACAACTGGCTTGAGAGGCAAAGAGGCCAATTTAGGTCTTCCCACAAAGGTCTGACAAGCCTCGCATTTATCCACCCACTTGGATGCATCTCTGAACAAGGAAGGCCAATAATATCCTCCCCGGAGTATCTTGTGAGCTGTGACTGTTGATGAATAGTGCCCTCCACATGTCTGATCATGAAAAGCTGAGAGCAACTTTCTCTGTTGTTCCTTGTCCACACACTTCAGAAATCTCCCATCTAAACCACGCTTGAACAAGGCATTTTCCCACAGTACATATTGCGCTGATCTCAATTTAACAGTCCTCTTTTCCTTGGTAGTTAAATGAGAGGGGCATTCCCCATAGGTGAGAAAATGGGTGATGTCAGAATACCATTCATCGACTGAACTAAGGAATAGAACAGTAGGAATGTCAGCTTTCTCCTCCAGCAACTCATGTTTGGCTCCTTCAGCAATGAGCTCACAAAGACCTTTTCCACGAACCAGCTTGGTCGGTTTGATATCAATGTCATACTCCTGGACTTTAGCCACCCAGTTTCCTCTCTTGGACCCAAATTCTTGCTGTGTAAGAATTGACTTAACAGTTGTATCTGGAACCAGCACCATAGAGTGAGAGTTGAGGATATAGAAACGGAACTGCTTGACAGCCTTGACTACTGCAAAAGCATGCTTCTCCATCATGGTGTATTTTAGCTCATGATTCTTCAGGATATAGCTCATGAAGGCAATTGGTAGCTCATGTTTATCAGAGTCTTCTTGGGTTAAGACAGCAGCCAGGGTATTATCTGTAGCATAGCAATAGATGATGAAATCTTTGCTGAAATCAGGACAGGCCAAAACTGGAGTTTTAGCAATAGCTTTCTTGATACCCTCAAAGGATTCCTTTCCTTCAGAAGACCAACCAAATGTTTGCTTCCCTTTCATCATCTGAGAAATATTCAAAGTTAATTCAGCAAAATCAGGGATGAATCTTCTTAAAAAATTGATCTTACCGAAGAAGGAATGCACGCCTTTTTTACTGGTTGGGAGAGGAATTTGCTGGATGGCTTGAACTCGTTCAGGATCAATCTTAATACCATCCTTGGAGACGATGTGCCCTAATAGTTTTCCTTCTGTAACACAGAAGACAGATTTTTTAGGATTTAAAGAAATCCCATGCTCTCGGCATCTCAGCAGAACCGTTTCCAGGTGGTCGAAGTGATCCGCTCTTGTCTTTGAAAACACTGTCAGGTCATCAAGGTATATGACAATGCATTTCCCTTTCAAGCTTCCAAAAGCCAAATCCATAGCTCTCTGGAAAGTGGCACCAGCATTAATCAGCCCAAAAGGCATTCTCTTGTAGGCAAAGGTACCCCAAGGAGTAGTGAAGGCTGTCTTGTGTTGATCTGCAGTATCAACCTCTACCTGATTGTATCCTGAGAATCCATCAAGCATAGATAACATTTCAGATCCTGTTACTGCTTGCAATATTTGATCCATCATAGGCAAAGGGTAGTTATCTTTCAGAGAAGCCTGATTCAGGTTCCTGAAATCAACACAGATGCGGATCTCACCATTTTTCTTCCTAACAGGCACTATATTTGCGATCCATGTCGAATGGTGAATGGGAAAAATAATTTTAGCCTTCAACAACTTCTGGATCTCCTGAAAGATGGTGTCAGCTATTTTTGGATTGTACTGCCTCTGCTTCTGCTTGAAAGGCTTAATTCCTGGTTTGAGAGGAATAGAATGCTGCATATCTTTTGGCTTGAAGGCTTTTAGATCTTCATAAGAATAAGCAAGAACATCCTTATACCTCCTTAGAAGATCAATTGCTTTTCTCCTCTCGTCGGTTGTGCAACATTTTCCAATATTTACTAGCTTGGGGTCAGTAGAACTCCCTATATCAATCTTATCATACTCAGCTGATTGCTGAGGTCCAGTAGAAGCTTTAGATTTCACATATCTGTCATGTTTATCAAACAACTCCTCCAAACTCACCAAACCTTTGGGAATCTTGTTTCCTTTGAGTTTAATGCACCCTTCCTGATCTGTTTCTTCTCCTTGGGTGACAGGATGGTCAGAGGACACACTCTCACGAGGCAGGTTGTCACTTCCCTCAAAATACAGTTGTTCGAAATTACCCTTGAGTTCCAGGAAGGAAAGCAAATGCTGGTCATCGTTGAAAACTTGCCAGTTATTGGTATTGTCAGGTACACTAGGCCGGTGGACCATTTCAATAGTGAACTTATCCTGAGAGAATTCAGGATGGGGAATCAGTAGTGATCCTGAGACAGCCAGTGAATCAGCCCTGCTGTTCTTTTCTCTAGGTATTGCTTCAATGGAGAAAGCATCAAGGAATTCAATTGAATCCCAAACCTGATTCCGGTAATGCTTCAGCCTCCCATTTTTTACCTGAAAAAGGCTTCTGACTTGCTTCACAATCAGCTCTGCATCACCACGAGCCAGAAGATTTTTTACACCTCGTTCTTTGGCCACTTGCAATCCAAGAATGAGAGCCTCATACTCTGCTGTATTGTTAGTGTTTTCGAACTGCAACTTAAATGAAAAAGGGTGTAGGTAGCCTGCAGGTGACACTAGTAGGACACCAGCTCTAGAACTAGCCGAGGAACAACTTCCATCAAATTCTAAAATCCAAACACCATTGGGATATTTAGGTGATACTTTCGAGGGTTGGATTTCATCAGGGGATAGAATCATGTAATTACCATGACCCATGTCCTCATAGAGTATTTGTGCCTTAGGATCATCCGTTTTCTGCACAATATACTCAGATTGTTTCTCAGGCAGCAACTTCTTCATGTGTCCATTGACAGGTATGAGTGCATGTGACCAATCCATTTGAATCTCTCCACCCACATCTTTACAGAAGTTCCTACTTAGCAACATTCCATAAGAAGGAGGAATGTCTGCTACTAGGATGGTAGCCAAGACTTTCTTTTCAGGTAAAGCAGCAAAAGCCACTTGTGCATCTTTAATCCTTCCAACCAAAGGCACTTCCTTACTTTCCATGGAGTAGCAAGATCCATAAGTACGAGTGAGGGTCAAGCCTAAAGCATGAGCTACTTTAGCAGGCATCACATTATCTGAGGCTCCGGAATCTATGACACAGTTACTGAGCCTATGGCCAGCTATAAGAAGTGTTACATAAAAAGGCTTGATTTTTTCACCAGGCGAGGTGACAGCAACTACCAGACTAGGCTGTGGTGCAGAAGGAGGAGTGGGCAAAAGGCCTTTAGAGGTGGTCTTGGAATGGGAATTAACAAATTGGATCATCTTGGCAAAAGCTTTGGGATGGGTTTGATAGTATTCAGCTTCTGAAATTTGAACCTTGGTCCTTTTTAGGTGATCAACAATATCAAAGGATCCAGAGGTGGATGGACCATCATCATTTGGAATTCTAGGCTTATCAACTTTAGGAGAAAAAGAAGGAACTTTGCTAGTAGGATTGACAGGACTTACCTTTGGTGCAAATGAGGTAGGGATAGGAGATCCTCTTTTGGCAATTACAGGAACAGTTGCCGGCTGCTCCTTAGATTTCTTCATGGGCTGTGTTACTTTCTCCTTCTTCCTTGTCTGTTCTCGAGTCATGACAGCAAACGATTCACTGTTCATATCTGCTACCACTTCATCATAGTCATCTCCATCATCAGTGCCTTCGGTGGTAAAGAAATTAACCCGAGATCCCTCAAGTTCTTCCGCCTCATCATCAAATTCCTCCAGGAACTCCTCACGAGCTTCATCTTCCACATCATCATCTGGCTCTTCAACTTCATAGGTTGCATTCACAGGAACTTTAACAGGAGGTCCTTCAAGTGCTAGTCTTGTGTGAGGAGCAGGCAAACGATTTCTGGGCTGAAAATTTCTTCTTGGAACATCTGCATACGGGGCATGCTGAGCCAATTGTTTCTTTATAGCTACTAGATCATTTGCAAGTTTCTGGACTAATGGATCAGTATTGGGTCCAGAGGTGGAAGAGGAAGAAGCAGCAGATTTAGATTTGGGAGGATCTCTTCTCAACTTCCCTGACATGATCAAGTCATCCTCGACACTAACAGCCAGTTCTTGATCCAGAACTAACGTTCCGAGATTAGCCCTTCTTAGAGCATAACTGACTTTGGGTGTTTGAGCATTTAGAAAGAAACATTTTTGAATTTGATCAACCGGTCGAGTATTTACAGGAATTTTGTTGATCAGTCTGTTGAATCGAGCCACAAATTCTCTCATGGGTTCTGATGGATCTTTCTTTATCTGAGAAATTTGGGCAAGCAGGGCATGCACATCTTCTGCCAGCTTGAAACGGCTTTCAAACTGAGTTCTCATTATATTCCAGTCGATGATGGCACCAGCCGGAAGGTGATAGAACCAATCAGCAGCATTATCTTGTAACGTCTCAACGAACAGCCTTACTGAGACGTCTTCATGTTCAACTCCTAAAACTCCACATGCAACTATGAAGGTTGCAATGTGTTCATCAGGGTGTACTTTGCCATCTCCTTTAAATTTGGGGAAGTTCTTCCGGTTACCTCTAGGTAACTCATGCAAAGGCTGAGTAAGGGCCAGGGGCCCAACACGTTGACCCCATGGCAATTGTGCCGCCATTCTTGGAAATACGGCTTGGAGGGGAACTGTAACACCAGCTAGGATCAAAGCTCGTAGATTGGGACTAGCAGGTTCTGAAGGAATACCACCCGTAGGACTTCTATCTTGAACAGGTGGAGTGCTCGTCGAACGAGTTCTTCTATTTGAAGGGAAAGGAAAACCCTGTTGCTCCAAAAGCTGAAACTGAGAGTCTTTGATACCAAGGGTCCTTCTCCCTCGAGTGAAACGCGGAGTCACCAGATCAAAGGATGATTGAAAAATTACAGTACTGGAATGTGATTTTCCCCAGCGGAGTCGCCAAAAACTGTTGGTCGTCAAATAGGACTTTTTAGAAGAGAAACAGTTAGGGGACAAGGAGTCCCTCCTCTTTAATGGGAGAGGTTCCCTTATTCAGAAATGAACTTATTTACAAATGTACAGAACATTGTTTTATGGTCAAACTTGGATATTACGAAAGTGTTTTCCACAAGGATCATCAATTACACAAGGACTGAGGAAAGGGAATAAAAAGATGAGCAGAATAGCAACATTCAGAATTATAGATAGCAGAATAATTCTTCATGTATGCGAAGCTTCAAAGAATTTAAGACAAGATCATTTGCATTGGCTGAATGAGATTAAATTTAAAGACACAAAGTTCCATAAATAACCTTCTTCAGATTCATTCATCAAGGACACAAAGTTCCTTCTTGGTTATACAAGATCACTGTATTTGCAAAACTAAACAGTATGCAATCAGAGAGACTAACGAATCAGGAACAAAATGATCTTCACAATATTAAAGGAAAACACAGAGATAACAAGAATTAGATAGACAAAGAATGGAAAGCCCTTTTGCATTGATTTCTTTAAGATCTATTTACACTTTCATCAAATACCCAAGTCCTTCCTTCTTTCAAAATGGCATGGAAAGGCCATTATATAGCTTATAAGTCAGTTACTCTTCGTAACCGTTTCTTTTAACTAAAGAATAGTTAAGGATCGCCAATTGCAATACCTTAACTAATTACAAAGAATACGAAAATAATGGGAAGAAGAGAAAAGAAAGGAGAAGGAGACAGGTGGCCAGCTACTGGGAAGGACCCACCGTCTTCAGAAACTACTTCTTGAATTTCTTTAACGTCTCAGCCATGTCTTTGCCACGAGGGACACACCAGACGTTTCATCTTGAATATGACAATGGATATCTTTGAAAACTGATGTAAACGGCGTCTTGAAAGCTTCGTCCTTCTGCCAGCTGTCCTTGAAATTTGATCTTCGCAACTTAAATTCAAATTTAGCACATTCGGGTCGAGCAGGAAAAACTAAGTATGAATTGCATTAGGTTCACTTGGGACATGTGAGACGCGAATGCGCGAAACACAAGGCTTGGCCGATTCAGACGAAATAGGGAGAAGACACACAAATGCATTTTGGGACATTTGGGATGAAAATGCGTGAAGGACGCGGTTTGGGCGAACCGGCCGAAAATGGAACAGTTTGCATTTTTTGATTTGGGACAAAGAGCTTTGAAGTATGTGACTCGGGAGTTTCGGCTGAAAATGGGACAGCGTGCACTTTTTAACTTTGGGACATTTGGGACAAAAAGTTCCGAAGGACGTGGTTCGGGCGAATCGGCCGAAAATGGAACAGAAGGCCTGTTTGGACTTGGGACATTCGGGACAAAAAGTTCCGGAGTACGCGACTCGGCCGGTTCGGGTGAAATTGGAATAGAGTGCACTTTTGAAATTGGGACATTTGGGACAAGAAAGTGTGAAGTACGCGGTTCGGGCGATCCAGCCGAAATTGGAACATCTCGCACAAAAGTTTTGGGACACTTGGGACAAAAAGTTCCAACGGGCCCAAAAATGGAACAGCTTCGGAGATTTCAGCCGATCGGGGAACAGAATGCACTTTCGTACTTGGGACAGGCGGGACAAAAATGTCTGACAGGCCCGAAATACATACAAAATGACCCGAAACACATATTTTCTCAATTTTCACGACTTAGGCACTTTAGAGAAAACACTCATAACTCAAAATTTTGAAATTTTACTTTTATCAGAGCAGGGAATTTTGAGTGGACAACAAGATCCTAGATTTTAGGCACTCCTTGATCGCAATCCGGTAGCCCTTATGGACTATCTAGTGCATAAGTATGTTTGAATATTTGATCAAGGACCACCAATCCAACAATTTTACTACTATTCTTATGAACCATCTTAGGATTTTATAGAACAGTTAGCATACTTTTCCTCACCTCAAACCATGGAAGAGGGTGGCACATTTATGTTTCCTTTTTCTCTACCACCAACCATGTCGAATGGTTCCCAAATGTTCATGCCTATCCCTAGTGCTGCGGCTACCTCAGCTACCCCGCAATCTATTTTTGAGAGGTCCTCTTCTTTAGCTATGATGGGTGCATATGCACTCTCACAGATTGTTGTTAATTATTCTATGCCATCCGTTACATCTCAAGGTCAGTACCTCTTTACGAATCAACCCCCTTCTACGAGTCAGTTGGTTCCTTCTTCTAGTCCTCCAGTTGGTGTTTCTTCTAATGCTCCAAGGATAGTGACCTTTACCCATCCTCTAGCGTCGGCGCCCTTAATAACCAATCTGGCATTAAAAATCCTCATTCAGAATTTTTTCCCCACTAGGTCCAATCAAATCAACACCCATGATCCTTAATCCATTCCGATTTAGTCGACAAGTGTAGGATCCCACCAACCACAGGCTCCGTCTTTCATTCAACCACCTTTCTCTCAACCACTTGTCATCTCACAACCTGCTCATATGTAGGCTCCTTCACAACAAGTGCCTCCCCAGGCGTCACCTAGAATGCCTGGGTATTCCTCTTATCATCTTGTTAATCAGTAGATAAATCCCCCATTAACACATCAACAAAATATACCACTCACTTCTTATGTGGGACATACCAAAATGCTTCCCCCTCAATCTGATGTCATCCAAATTATTTTCAAGAAAATTACAGACCTAGAAGCCTCCACCAAAGATGCTCGCCCTTCATACTCTTTTGAAGAAGTGTGTAATGAACCAATTCATCCATCAGTTGCTTTTAAGCCCTATCCTCCCTAAAGGGAACTTCCTAAGTTCTCAAAATTTCATAGTCAGGAGGATCCTTAACAACACCTGCGAGCATTCAAACACACTTGCTACCTTATAGTCCAGGATCAGGAGCTTATGCTTCACACTTTCCCTATGTCTCTAGCAGGGCCTGCTTTAGACTAGTATAATAACATTCCTCAACACTCCCTATTTTCTTTCTCTCAATTAGCTCAGATGTTTGTTGAAAACTTTTCAATAAATATCACACATAATATCTCGATTACAGATCTTTATAACATTCGTCAATTCGATGACAAGTCTATTACAGACTTTGTCACTCGGTGGAGAGGTATAATAAATCAATTGTATTTTTCCCTCCCTCAATCTCAACAGATCAAGTTATTTACTTGATCTTGTGCTAATCATATTTCTTCCACTTTAAAGATCTAAACCTTTCACACATTTGAAGAAGCCTTTACGATGGCATGCAAACTTGAGTCGCACGCCATTGAACAAGGGAAGTTAAAACTTCACTCTAAATCCAAACCATATTTTTCTTGGTTTACAAAATCAAACCCTTCCGCTTCTAATAAAGACAAGAATCAGGGATCCACCAACACTATCATATTAAAAACATCATGAGCTGATAACACTTCTAATTAAACACCAGGGAGAGAATTTTCATCTTCTAGAAAAGGACCCTCATCATCTCGATCTTTTACTTCGTTGGGAGAATCATATACGTCCATCTTAGAAAAAATGTTGGAATTTCACATGATCGAACTTCCCCCTATTAGAAATTTTGATGAGAGGAAATAACATCCATTCTAGTATACAAAAAATGACTTCTTTCATTATCATAGAACCAAAGGCCATGACATTGAATGATGTCAGACCTTCAAAAATATTGTCTAAAAATTCATTGATAAAGGCGAGCTCATTCTGGATAATCCAGATGCTCCCCTAAATCAGGAACTTGATGTCTTTAAACAACCTTTTCCCAATCATTCCTTGAATAATGACGTTTCAGGGTCTCAAAAACCAAACACTCATACTATCAGCTTCATCTCTACTAAAGAATCTTCCTCTAAAACTAAGCCATCTACGAACACGTCAACCAAATCAGAACTTACTCCAACTCCATTAAATTATGAAATTCCGCCATCTTCAGATAATTTGTCTTTGAATATTTCTCCATTATTAGAGATGGATTCATCTCTCCCTACCTATTTTTCTGATCTTCCATCTATGCTAGAGATAGTGTCATCCTCATCTGTCTCGTCGTCAGATATTCTTTTGATGCTGGAAATATTTACATCCCTTCGAGTTTCCACAACGAATAAACCTACTTCTATTTCTCCCATTTTTTCCACAACTATGCCATTGGTAAATATACCTATAGTCATACCAACTTCTCTACCAACGGAAGTATCTTCAATTCTAATTCTTCCCATTTCCTTTCCTATAGTAGTTACACCTACAACTACTGTACCAGTAGTATCTCCCTCATAGGGAACCACTTATTCGTCATCCACTTCTTCCATCACCGACGATGCCTTGACCATTACGGAAAAATATGAAGAAATAACACTGACACCTACACTTTCAGTTCCTAAACTTAAACTGAGACAACTAAATTCTAATGTTGCATCATCAGTACCACACCATCTCCTTCCCTCGAAAAGGTTACAATCACCTTATGAAATTGAAGTTGTTACCATCCCCAAAAAAGGAAAACCAATATTTCGGACTATTAAAACTCTTGGTGCTTTTCCTCATAAATCTCTCTCCATGCCTCATAGAAGATTGGATTTATTCACTGAGAAGACGTCTTCTTCTACAACACCATCAAAACCATCATCTTCTTCTACAACACCATCAAAACCATCATCTTCTTCTAAAACACCTTCTTCACTGGTGCCTCGTAAAGTGGATTTACCCACTAGAAAAGCATCACCTCTTTTATCAGGACCATCATCTTCATCACCAAAAGCCAAGGAACCCTTTGTGCCTCTTTTGGGAGCTCATCCCTTATCTAATTCCATCTTATCTAAATCATCATTTGTTTCAACCAAGCATCATTCTTCATCTCTGAAAACCACAACACTTGTCACATCTTCGCCTTCTTCAAAATCTATCTTAGGAGCTCCTCCTCCACAGAAATCAATCTTGCCCCACTTACTTCCGTCCCAGGCACCCAAGGCTTCTTCTCCTGATATTTAGAAAAGAAAAATGATCCCTAAAAAGACTATCAAACTAGACATGCAGATTCTTGTACCTCGGCAGTCTGTTGAGGCAAAAGAGACACCTTCGTTATCTCTGTCCTCATCTTTGTCTACCAGATTCTATACTGAAATCCTTCACCAACTTATCTAATCTTCATCCATATCTCTTCTTCTAATCAAACCCTATAATCCTAAAGGAGTAAAACCTTCCTGGTTCAACTCTGATTTGATTTTTTGCTTACCACCACACTCCAGGACATAACACCGAGGGATGTAAAACCCTCCAATCTGTTGTGAGTAGTCTTTTTGGAAGAAAGTGATCTTCTGTTGGAAGAGGAGGAGGAACAAGTATCTCATGTCATCTCAACCACATTTGAGCCTCAATGATGTACTCAGGCATCTAGTTATATTAATTCCACTATGGATGGTCTTCCACCTTCTCAAATCGACATAATTCATATCACCACTAGAACACAACGGTATGATAATCCATCATCTTCTACAACCTATCGACCATGGGTTGTCATTTCTGTGGCCCCTGAAGGAGTTCATCCTTCCTCATTAGCCCTAAGGCCTTGGGTCTCTATTCATGCTTCACCCCAGACTCAGATTCCTGTGTTAGTTGAGGAGAGTGTTATGAAACATTTCACCCATGCTCCAGTCAAAATGTCTCTTTTTGACCTCATTCAATCATCTCCACAACATCGCCAGGATCTGATTGATAATCTATGCCATATCATGGTGAATTCAGATGAGTCCTAGCCTTTTGACATGGTTTTTGGGTTGAATAGACCATCAACCACCATTTCCTTTGAGGATTATGAAATTCCTCCCCTTTCTTCTAAGGATTTAGAGGCTCCCCTCTTTATCACAGTTCAAATAAACAATACTACGTTAAAGCGCACTATGATCGATAGTGGTGCTGCACTCAACATCATTTCCTCTCACACCTTCAAGTAAATTAAGTTACCAAAGAATGTAGTGTCACCACCACCTTTCACCCTTCAATCATTTAATGATCAACTGGCGGTTACTTTAAGAACTGTGGTCCTGCCCATTCAGGTGGGTAAGAAACTGCTTCATGAGATTTTTCCATTGTTGAAGGAAAATTCCACTACAACATGATCCTCAGACATTCCTGGATTCGTATAATGCATTGTGTCCCATCAACCCTCCATCGATGCTTAAAATATTAGCATGAGGCAAAAATCTATACTCATCTAGGAGATCCTTTTCCTTTCGCACAGTGCAACATGACCACAAGATCGGCCCCTTTAAAGGAGAATGCTGGTTCTCCTTACGAAGCTTCATCCTCTTCCATACCTATAAAAAAACTACCTGACTTATAAAATATGGAAGAAACATTGCAACATTTTTCACTAGGAGAGCTTCCTCTTCTTTCTTTTGATGCCCATCTCAAACCTAATGAGTATGGTAGACTAGACAAACAACATGAATACCAGCCAAGTCTTGGTCACATCATCACCATTGGTCTCCCCAATCAATAGACTAACTTCATTTACGGTGGTATTAATACACCTCACTATCACCCGAATTCTACCCCAAGGGCCAAACACTATTCAGTAGGGTTTGATTGTTTACAGAATCCTGCATTCACAAAAACTTATTTATATTGATGTGCATGGAAGGGCTTTGGCCTGGGAAAATATGAACAGGGTATACATGATCTCACATCCATTACAACTCTTAAACCACATCAAAAATTTGGTTTAGGATTTAAACCTCTCTCAAAAGCCACCATCACCATTCTGAATGAGCCTCTCTCCATTGAAGAACCATCTTCTCCTACCAGGTCAAAAGCATCACTTGATGTGGATGACGCCATTTCCATCCTGCCTAACTTTTTTTTAGTCAATACTATTTCCATAGGTCCATTGACCTATAAAACTAATGGTGAATCCACTTCTATACCATTAGTCTTCCCTGAAATAATTGGAGAGGACTCTCTCACTATCAACACTATTCACTATACAGATGATGATTCTATCCTCACCTATTTGGGGGTAGAAGACTCTTATCTTCCTAAAACCATTCCTTCTGACATGTCTATGCTTCTCAACGAAGCCACTGTCAAGCTTAATATAGGGACTTCTGAAGACCCTCGCATCATTAAGGCCGACCAATCTCTTAATCCATAGGAGTTAGGAGACTTTACCACATTTCTTTCCAACCATCACCAAGATTTTTCTTGGTCATACGAAGATATGCCAGGACTATCCTGATATTGTGGTCCAAAATATCGTTACTCTTCCAGACATCAAACTGGTTAAACAAAAATTGCGTAAAATGCACCTTCGTATAGCCCTTCTTGTCAAAGAAGAGTTACAGTGCTTACTTTCTGCTAACTTCATCCAACCCATTGATTATCCACAATGGGTTTTGAATGTAGTACCAGTAACTAAAGCTACTAGGAGAATTCAAATTTGTACCAACTTCCAGGATCTTAATCTCACTTGTCCAAAAGACGATTTCCCTCTACCTAATATCGATGAAATCGTGGATTTAACCTTAGGTCATGAGATGATTTCTCTTATGGATGGTTTCTCTAGATATAATCAAATTCTCATCACACCAGAGGACCAACATAAGACTTCTTTCATAACCCCTTGGGGGAATTTTTGTTATCGTGTCATGCCTTTCGGTCTTAAGAATGTAGGAGCAACCTACCAACGAGTAATGACCTACATATTCCATGATCTCTTGCACAAAACTATGGAGGATTACGTCAATGATCTCCTTGCTAAATCCAAACGTTGTTAGGATCATCTTTTCATTCTTGCACCTCTCTTCGAGAGGCTCATTCATTTTTGTCTTCACCTAAATCCATCTAAATGCATGTTTGGCATTCTCACTGGTAAACTCTTAGGATTTCTCATTTCTATTATTGGCATTGAAGTCGATCCTACAAAAATAAAGGCTATCCTTGAGATTCCTCCCCCTTATAACTTAAAATAGCTCTGCAGTCTTCAAGGACATCTTTAATTAGTACGTCGTTTTATCTCACAACTATCAGACCATTGTCAACCTTTTCATCATCTCCTCTATAAGAATGTGCATTTTGAATGGGATGAGCATTGCCAAAAGGCCTTTGATGATCTCAAAGCTTATCTTCTTTCTCCACCTATGCTTACACCTCCATGTGAGGGGGAGCCATTCTATCTTTATATTTCTGTGACTGACCATGCTCTGGGAGCCATGATCTTGCATCAAGATGCTAAGGGTAAATAACAAGCCATATATTACATTAGTCACACTCTTCATGAGTATGAAACATGCTATTCTAAACCTGAAAAATTATGTTTTTATCTCTTATTCACAACCTCTAAGCTTCGTCACTACCTCCTTAATCACAAGACTTATATTGTTATGAGTATCAATCCACTCAAAAAAATTCATGCGAAACCATATCACAATGATCGTATCACTCATTGGCTCATGCTCATGACAGAGTTTGATGTCGAGTTCATCTCACAAAAATCTATCAAGGGTCAGGTCATTGTGGATCAATTAGCTAATATTCCTCTTCCAGACACTCAAATTCCCCTTGAGTAATTCCTAGATGAATGAATTCAACAAATTGATTTTGGTATTTCTCTATTTAAAATTAAACTCTTCTTTGACGGGTTTAGATGTCAGCAAGGGGGAGCTGCATGTTTTGTCATGATTCCTCCTTGGGGTGCACCTATCCCTGTCACACACAAACTTAACTTTGAGTGTACCAATAATATGGCTGAATATGAAGCTCTTGTTTTAGGTCTTCAAAATTCCATTAATCTTGGTGCTCGCCATATCGACATCTTTAGTGATTCTAAGCTCATCATTAATCAAGTCACAGGTGTCTATCAATGTAAAAATGATATTCTTCAAAAATATCGCGATATCGTTCTCTTTCAATTTCAAGCTTTTGATAAATTTACTATCCAAGCTATCCCTCACATTGCGAAATGATTCGTGGATACAATGGCTTATTTAGCCTCGCTTATTCCACCTTTTACCGAAGACTCACGACTTTCTATAGTTGTGTAGCATTTAGAACAACCCTCTCATCTCGGATAGTTGACTTCAATCAACGCCGTCACAACCAACACTCAAGATGAGTGGTATCAGCATATTTTTGATTATCTATCTTGTTCAATGCTCCCTCCTAATCTGACATCCAATGGTAGAAGATATTTTATCCTACACGCTAATTGTTATACTATTCTGGGTGGAATCCTCTACAAAAACGGTTTCTATGGTATTTTGTTTCGGTGCCTTAAAACCCCTGAATCATCTAAAGCTATCCAGGAGGTCCATGACGGTATCTGTGGTGGAAATTTTAGTGGCTTGGCCATAGCTAAACACATCTTATGTTTAGGTTATTATTGGTCTTCTCTTAATCAAGACTGTTGCGAATATAGTAAGAAATGTGTCAAGTGTCAGCAACATTCCAATCTTACACATATCCCTAGTCAGGCTTTGCAACTTGCAGCAGATTTATGGCCTTTTTCACAATGGGGTCTTGATCTCATCGGTCTCATCAATCCCCACTCCGTACAGCGTCATTATTCTATCATTACTGCCACAGAATACTTCACTAAGTAGGTAGAAGCTATTCCTCTTTCATTGACTAAAGCTAAACCCATTGTTGATTTTGTCTATCAACACATCATTTTTCGCTTTGGTGTCCCACACAAAATCATCACAGATAATGGTAAATCTTTCAAAAACATTGATTTGTAGAACCTTTGTGATGCGTTCAATATCAAATCTATCTTTTCTTCTCCATACTATCCCCAAGCTAATGGCCAGGCCGAGGCTTCCAATAAAACTTTGCGTAATATCCTCACAAAGGTAACTAGTCGAGCTGGTAGGGATTGGAATTTACATATCCCTTTTACTCTCTGGGCTTATCAGACTAGCATTTGTACTCCTACTAGTGATACTCCCTTATCTCTCATCTATGGATATGAGGTTGTCCTTCCTTTAGAAGTCCAGATCCCATCTCTTTGTGTCTCTCTTAGAGAATTTGTCTCTGATGAGGACTATCGTCAAAATTGTCTAGCGCAGCTTGAATTGCTTGACGAGTAACGTCTCAATACTCTCGAGCATCAGCAGGTCTATCTTGAGCATGTCAAATGTGCTTATAACAAGCACTTGCAACACCGTGACTTTAAATTTGGTGATCTTGTTCTTAAAGAAAACCAAAATATCACTACACTAGAACAGAGTCAGTGTAATAAGTTCACTCCTAACTGGATGGGTCCGTACGTAGGCACTCATAAATATAGGTTTGGGGCTTATTGTTTATCTTCCATGGATGGTGTATCTAAAATGGAACCTCTTAATGCTTTGCATCTAAGGCCCTTCTATTGTTAATATCTATCTTACATGATCTTAGTCACAAAACAGATCTTTCATCCATCTAATACCAGTTGAATGTATTTTGTTGTGATTTGGAACTATGTGGTTCTCCGCGTTATGTCTTTTCTACCTTAAATACGATTACTGCAGCTCTACTCATGTCATTTTTTCCTCTTATGGATATGTTCCTCCTCATGGTAGGAACACCTTAATCCCTATTTCATTTGTCCTAAGTGTCTATCTTAATCGAATCTACTCAAGGCAAGAATACGTGTTCGTATACATTTTCTTCCCCTCTATCTTATCTTTCTAGGTCTAAACTTAGCTTCTTTCAAAAAAAGATGCTATCCTAAAATTCCAAAAGATAGACTGATCCCTCGAAGGACAGCTATCCATGCCTTATCAAATAAATCAAAAAGTATAGACCATTCCCTTGAAGGATGGCTATCATCAAAATACAGACTGCTCCCTTAAAGGACGCGTGTTTATTTCATGGAATTTTCAAGGCTTCTTGCATTAATCAGCCTTTGCAGTAACAAAATTCCTCTTTGGCAAGTTTGTTTACTTGTTAACATCATTGAAAGACTTCCCGTATCGATCATTCTTTCTATGTCTGGAAAACTTCCCGCATTGATTAGTTTTCTCTTCTATCAAAACAAAAATCATGAAGCTGAGATATAAGACCTTTTGCGATCATATGGAGACCATATTTTCCAATATGATCATGTATTCTGTCTTTCATATATTTCGACAAGATACATACTTACTTCTTGTTCCATCTATCTCTTAGATCTGGTTCGTGACTGACTAGTGTCAGGTTCATTTTATCTGTATCTATGGCCTTATATGCATCATCTTTCAGTTTCCTACCAAAGTCTCTATTTGTGGTCGGTTAGGGGCCTAACTTATCATTTTTTTCCTATCTAGATGTATTGATAAGTGCTCAGACTCACCGTACCAGGTGCTCGTAATGGCACTACTACTGCTGCTGCTGGTGGCCCTCCTAATATCGTACCCTGTGACTCGGACTCTGAAATAGTGCCTATATCACCGTATTTGGCCCTAAGGGCCTCTCTGTGCCAATGGTAGCGATCCCTCTCCTGGATCACTATATCTCACTCCTGATGTGTTGTGTCTCTCTCTAATATCAATGTATCCCTCCCCTCCTTCAGAGCTCTAATCTCCTCAAGGGCATCCTAGTGTGTATGTGTTAGGGTAGCATGCTCTCCCTCCAGCCTCTCTAGCATTGTAGCTATGTCATCCTCATTTGCATCTATGGATGCTGGCAGGTGTCATGGTAGCTCTGTAGAATACCATGTAACATAGCCATCATCTACTCTTGCATCGTCATCACTATCTGTGGAAGGTGGGGCCTCCCTTAATAGATCTATCAGGATCAAAATCGGTAGATCGCTCTCTCTGTTATCCTTCCTATATGACCTGTAGGTGGCCGGAATTGTCTATACTAAGTCAAACTACCTCAGTACCCGTATAAACAGGATGTGCTCCCACATATCTGGCCCGCAGCCCCTAACCACCATGCTCTATCTCGGCTCCACCACGTGAGCCTCCTGACCGGCCCATGTTGGGTAGACCTGATATGGTCTCCAAATGACATACTCTGGTGTCAATTTCCTGAAGTGCTCAACATACCACTCCGCAGCTCTCCCTGTATCTCTCGGGGCCATGTCATCCTACCATCGCCGGAATCCATAATCAAGGGCCCCCTCTGCTACTGGCACCCATGGAAGCCCGGATGGCTTGATCACTACTATGTGCTCATATGCCCAACAATGGAGCACAAGGATAACATCGATACCTGTCCACCTAACGGTGGAGTACATCTATAACTCATAGTATATTTGAGCTATTAGGGCATAAAAAAATGCAAACACCTGTCTGAACTACAAGATGTCACAAACACACTCTAGTAACAGCAATGGAAATCTCCTACCTCCTAAATCTGATAGAGACAAATAGGATATCACCATTTGAATCAGTGCTATCCATCTGCTCCTGGCATCATTCTATCTATAATGTGAGTCTATCCTCACTTCCCTAGACACTATCTCTGAATCATCTACCTTGTCTCCATATAATCGTCCTAGGGCCCTCTGTTGGTGCTCTCGTGGAGTAATCTCAATTGGGTCCTCGGTGATCGGCACCCTCAGGATCCTATATATATCCTCGTGGGTGATGGTCATCTCACCCATCCTGAACCAGAAAGTGCATGTCCTACTATCCCATCACCGTACTAGTGCTCGCATCAACTCTACATCTTGAGGCACCCATCGGTAGTACCGGAAGCCCCTGAGCCTGGCTAGTTCTAGGTGACACCAATCCACATCAGTCACATTGGGGAGAATGGTCTCTAGAAGCTCAAGAATAACATCCTACATATATAAAGCCTCTTGTGCTTACATCACATGACATCATGGACGGTGTTAGCTACTTATTTATCCAAATCCAAACATCAAAAAACATATTCTATCACTTTATTAAGTCTAAACACTCTAATTGGCGTCGATTGAGTTAAATCGATGTTGATCTGATTTAGTTGACGATGATTGAAACCAATCAGCACCGATTGAATTCAATCGGCGTCAATTTTTCCAATCGACACCGATTGAAAGGCCAAATCCCCAAAATGCTCTGGCCTCTCATTTATCTCATTTTTTCCCTAAAAACTAGCATACTAATATGCTATTTCATGATAAAACTATATAAAAAGTTCAGGTAGATCCACTTACCCCAGGTTGTGTCCTCTTCCACTTTTGACTACTCCCAAAGGCTTCCATGTTGCTCAAAATCAAATTTTGACTCTCTCTAAATAAATCGTTGCGGTCTAAATAAATCATTCACGTTTTCCTTTCTCATATTTATATGGGCTCGGTATGGTCAGTGCCAATTTGTATGGTCAGTACCGATTTCTTTAGTCAACATTGACTTTAGCTTGATTGACACTGATTTAGGCCCATCGTTGCCAATTGGTTGCAATTTTACTTCTCCACATCACTTTCTTCCATCTCCTAATCTTTTTGCCATAGTGTTGATGCTTGGCTTATTTACCTGGTCATTATTATGACCCGAGTGTTGCTTTTTGGTACATACTTTTGATATTATCACCCATTTTGAGTCTGTTCCCTATACATGGGGCACTCACATTTTTGGTAGCTTAAAGATAACGGGTCTGTAGGCACTAGCGTCGTCTGCTTCGTAGACCATCTGGTTGTCCCTACCAATGTATCATTCTTTAGGTGCTACTATTTTGCAGCCCTCTTTACACTCATTGGTCTATAGATATTAACGTCGTCTAATGTGAAGACCATCTAATCTACCCTACCAATGTGAGTTCCTTAGGTTACTGCCTTTTTAAATATTTTTGTGCGTTATTAATGATCATATCTATTCCAGGCATCTAGCTGGGGCATCCTACGTTTTCATCTACCTTTTTCAAACTTGGGATCAGTTGTTCTTTTGGGATCCATCCCATCCCTAGTTTGAGGGGGATCACATCATCAATTTTTCTTCCTTTCTTCCAAATCCTTGTTTTTGTCTTGCAACTTTGCTTATCACAAGTTACTCGACAAAAAAGGGCAAAATGTAGACACCTAAAATTGGTTACCCAATTTAGTGTCCCCCACATTCGTTTATCTTCTCGGGTAACCTGGGGCACGTTTATATCACCACTTCTCCCTTATGATATTATTTAAATATATGATTTAAACATCTATCCTAAATTTATTTCACCCCATTATGTTTTACCCATAGATAATTAAATATTAACTATTTAATTACACTTTTTACATGTATCTTAACCGCTTATCTACCCCATATCAATTCCTAACCTCCCATATCAATTCTATCCATCTATCCCCCATATTTCTCCTCCCCCCAAACCGTGCAATGGGATATTTCCCATATTTGAGTTAGAGGGATCACTTGCATCCTTCCATAAAGGTCCTTTTTAGCCATTTTGGGAGTCGGTTCCCTAATTGGCGCTTACTGGTACTCGGTCGATCCCAATTTTTTGGAGCAGTGCTGACTATACACTAGTCGGCGCCGATTACAAATATAGGGCCATAATTCAGTTTTGGTTAGACAGAAAGAACAACATAGAGTTTTAAGCATCAAGCTTGAGCATTATCTATCAAGTGAAAGCTAATTCTATCCAAATCAATCCTTCAGAGGAGTACCGTTACTCTACTCCTACCACATAGACATTGTGAGCCTCCATCGATCTCTTGGTGAATTTGATCTTGCATCTAGCGAAGGTGGAGCTTTGTCAGCATCCTTAAGGCTCCTACAGATCTAGTGGACATTGAAAATCTAGCTTTCATTGTCTATTTCCCAATCTTCCTGCAATTTTCCCCTAGTCGACACTGACCTACCCAGTTGACGTCAATTTTCCTTAGTCGACGCCAACCTACACAGTTGATGCCAATTTTCCTTAGTCGACACTGACCTATCTCAGTCGACGCTGATTTTTGTAATCAACGCCGATCGGCCTGCATATAGGTAAAATAATTCAGGTAACACAAATCTAGCATTATTTTCACAATTTCCTATTTTCTATTTCTTTTTGTCCACTGTTTACATTCTGTCTGTCACTTTTAATAAAAAAATCTAGACATTTATTTACACTCTTTTATCATGTATGCTTCTTCCTTTAATTGAAAATGTGGACTGACATCCGCTGAGGGAGCTTATCATTTCCCGGACCCACTTTTTAGGTAGTCCACCCAAATATCTTTTAACATTGTCTTTTTCTATCAAGTATCTGTGTCTCGCAGGTTTCTCAGATCTACTTTCTAGGATTGCTCGTGTGTGTCCATCTTATCTACATGGCTTTCTTTTCCATCTACATCTTCAGATCTTGTCTTATCTATTAGGTATCGATTTCATTTGAGGTTTTCAAGGTTTTTGTGTTTAGTTTGGTACATTAACTTGGATAGGTAACAAGCACGGAAATTCTTGATCTACACTAATTAAGTGGGAAGAATCCATTTATCATACATTTTAGATATCCGGACCCCACTTCAATAGATAAGACAATGCATTTTTTTATATGTTAAATGGTATTTTAAGTGGTTTATTGTTAAACTCACTTTTGGAAAACTTTGGATAACTTAAGTGGTTTCTAGTTTTAGTTTCTTTTTATAAAGTTGGTTGAAAAATTCAAAGTCACTTAAGATTCCCTATTTAATGTGCATGTAAATCATAACTACTTTGTAACCAACTTTTGGGTTATAAAAGGAAGTTAGAGGCTCATTTGTAAGGGTGACTTTGAGAGAGGATAAGAAAATACTTTTTTGCAATATTTGTTTAAAGAAAGAAGTTGTGTTCTTTTGTAAAGAAATTTTAGAGTTAATGAAATATGAACTTTGTGTCCCATTCATTATCTCTCGTAGTAATTTATGTTCTTATGTTCATTAGATGTTAGTGTTTAAATATTGCATACAAATATTGTCCTGGATCTTATTGTCAAAAATATTAATTATGTTGTTCTTGTTCACAATGATCAAGCTCTAATATTTACTTTCTCATGTGTGTTCCCTTTCACTTATTCTTGTTTAGCTGATTCGAACTTTACTTTATTTGAGTTAGTTATTCATTGTTTTCCTCTATGTAATATTAGGCTCTACTTTTACCTAGCTATTTCATGTTCCTTCCATTCATTCCATTCCATCTCCCTCATTATCATTTCTTTCCATTTGATGTTACAAAACACCCCCCCACATACAATTTTGAATGTATAGATGTAAATATAGTTTTGGTTGTCAATAAAGGAAGCATCATCTTCATTGAGGAGGGAATTCATTCCCTTATTGTTGGATGTCATTTGCATGCGTGCAAATCCATATGGTGACACACCCAAAGGTCACATTCCTTGTTAAATAATAAATACATCGACTTCTAAATGTTGGCTTTATTCATGCCACTGATTATCCAAATGGGGTTTCTAACATTGGGCCCATTATGAAACTAGATGACAAGGTTTGTTGTTGCATAGAATTTCGTGATCTAAATAAGGATTTTCCCAAAGATAGTTTCTCCTTACCACACATCAACGCCATTGTTGATTACATATCTGGGTATGATATTATTTCTTTGATAGATGACTTTTCTAGTTACAACTAAATCAAAATCAATCTGGTAGTTCAAGAAAAAACTTATTTTTCTATGCCACGAGGAACATTTTGTTACACCATCACTCTCTTTGGCCTTAAAAATGTTGGGGCAACCTATCAACGATCAATGAAGAAAATTTTTCATGATTATATTCATAATATTCTTGAATATTATGTTGATGATATACTTGCTAAATCATAACACTGCTCTACACATGCTCAATATCTCCACACACTTTTTGAATGTTTACAACAATATAAAGTATGCTTGAATCCAAAAAAATGTGTTTTTAGAGTTACAACCAACAAAATAATTGCATACATTATTTCAAAAAGTGGTATTGAAATAGTCCCCAATCAAATCAAGGTAATTTTTGACATGCCTCTACCTCAAAATTTGCATCAATTATGTTCCTTTCAAGGGAAAATTCAAGCTATTCGATAGTTTATTATGCAACTTACTGATAAAACCCAACCATTCAGATGCTTGATGAAGAAGGATACTAAATTTATTTGGGAAGATCACTAATAACAAACATTTGATGCTATTAAAGCATATCTCTTAAATCCACCTGTCCTAGTCCCTCCCGTGGCAGAGTGACATTTCTTGTTATATATTTCTTCTATGTTTCATGATTTAGGAGCTCTCCTAGCACAACACAATGGTTCTCAATGTGAGAGGGTTGTCTATTATATGAGTCATAATTTACTCCCTTATGAATGCAACTACAAGTATGTTAAAAAACTATATCTTGGTCTTGTCTTTGTATCAAACAAGTTACGCCACCACCTTCTTAATAATGAGGTCCATATCATTAACAAAGTAGATCCATTACGATCCCTCTTTTCCTGTACACATCTCTTGGAATGTATGGTGTACTGGGTCATGCTACTCACTAAATTTGATTTCAAATTCATTCCACAGAAAGAAATCAAAGGCTAAGTCATTTCTATTTAACTAGCTGAATCACCGCTTCCTAATGCATCTATTATCTCTGATTCCTTTTACGATGATTTCACTACTTACATAATCAACTCTGATACTCATACCATGTATTTTGATGGATTATGTTGTTGCTCTAGCATTAGGGCCAATATAGTCTTCATCACCCCACACAGTGACCCTCTCCCCTTTGTATACCACTTAGGGTTTTCCTATACTAATAACATCACCGAGTATGAAGCCCTCATTCTTGGCCTTATCACCTCTTGTAAGATACTTATCCAAAATATATGCATACATAGTGATTCATAGCTCATTATTAATCAAGTTAATGACACATATCACACAAAAGAGGAGCCCTTAATTCCCTATAATATGCTTATTAATGATATCTTAGCTATATTTGAGTCTTACACTCTTATTATTGTCCCTCGTAAAGACAATTGTCATGTAGATGCTATGGATTGTGTGACATATCTTATCACTCAAAACTTCACTAATGAGTAAGCCACGTTCATCATTTAGTGATTGCGACAACCTTCCACTTCTACTCTACCTCTAGTAGCTTGTGCCATCACACATAGTCATAACAACCCCGAATGATTCACTTAAATTTATAACTTTATTTATCACCAAACCATTCCTGATGGTATAAAATCTGATGAAGCTTGTCACTTATGACAAGAGGCCACACATTATGTCATCGTAAGAGCATAATTATTTAAATATGCATTTGATGACCATCTGATATGATGTCTAAGAATCTCTGACATCTCCACAATTATCTCTTAGATACATGACAACATATACGGTGGTCTCTTCTATGGAAAAGCTATATCACAAAATCTCTTACACTAGGGCTATTATTGGCCTAGCATGAAGAAAGAATGCCTAGAATACACTACACACTATGATAAATTCCAAAAGCATGAAAATATTCACCATGCATCTACATATGATCTTCAACTGATTCCTCCAATAGGGTCATTCTCTCAATGGGGTTTCAATTTTATTACCATGATAAATCCTGAATTGGTTGATGGACACAATTATATAATTACTACCACATGTAAACACAAAATCATGAACTTTGGGTATCTATTTAGTCCTAATTACATACTACTATTCATATGATTCCTAAGTAAGAAAAATACTAATTAACCCATGTCTTTGGCCACATTTATTTGCTTTATGTTACAAATTTTGGTATTCCACCCTTACTTTCTCATTCTACCTTTTTAAATCTTAGCATTTATCATCTTAGACACTAGTGTTAGGCGCCCTCATCCCCTTTAGGTGCCCTTGACCTCGGTGTACTTTGTTCACATATTTTTGGTCCTTTGTATCCATTTGAGCATCTTATATTTTTGGTATTTAACCTCTTTGGGGTTAATTAAAAAATTCAAGCAAGGTAATCATATAAATATAAGGTTATGTGATCATAATAAATGTCCAAACAGTAAGTATTATCTATCACCACCTAAGGTTACATCCACCAATCATCTAAGAGCTCCATTACATCGATCTAACATCATCCTAGGGACACAAGGGATGGTTATTTTACATACACTTTATAGGAAGGAAGTTCATTCTATTCCATGCACACATCTATTACACTTCTTTACATCTAGGTACTTTTCTTGTTGCGACATGCACAAGAGCCAACTAGGTCACAATTTTGCACACAAGCATATAGAACTACATTGGGTATAGAATTTATTGCAAAACTCAGTATAAATTTCACTCATTTGACAGCTGAGGAAACTTTGACCCCTCATATTGCATCTTTATTTTTAGGATTTTATGTCTCTTTGAGGGTTTTGTAGGTGGAATTTTTATTGTAGGTTATTTGTGACCTCAACAAAAATTGTGTGACATACTAGCGACCAAAACAAAGAATAACAAACAATATGTGACTTGAAAAATATGGGTTTCTGAGTATTTTCGTAGTCAAAAACACCCATTACCAATATGTAGTGCCCACAAGTGCCCCTTCCCCTTTTTTGGGTGCCCTTGTCTAGCCTACTCTTCCAGATCTACATTTTTCTGAGCTTTGGTGCGATAGTTTGTGCTTTAGATTTTCTAGTTTTCTAGCTCTATACACCTTCGAGATCTCTGCAAATCAGCTAAGTCACTCTATCCCTTTTTTGCACTTAGGGTTTCATATTTTCTAGCTTAGTTTGCTTGGGTAAATTTCTGCACTTAATTTTTTATTTATTTACTACTACAATAACAATTAGATTAGGTATATATTTCCATATTTAGCTTAATCACCACAGACTATTTTACTAAATGGGTCGAAGTAGCATCACTGTGAACCAAAACTAATTTTTATATTTGTGGATTCATCACTACTCACATCATTACATGCTTTTGCATTCATTCTGTCATTATGAGTGATAATGGGTCTTCTTTAAAAAATAACGATGTCAAAAAGTTTTGCACCAAATTCAAAATCAGACACTCATTTTCTACTCCGTATTACCCATAAGGAAATGAAAAAGATGAGGCCACCAATAAGAATATTTCCAAAATATTATGCAAGACTGTTGCTACTAATGGTGATGACTGGCATGATAAAATCTTATATGCTCTCTAGGCTTATCGTACTAGTGTGTGAATGCCCACTAATTCCACCCCTTTTTTGTTAGTCTATAGTACTGAGGCCATCATCCCACTAGAAATATAGATAACATCATTATGATTTTCACTCAAAGGAATAATTAAAGAAAAAAAATATCATGAAAAGTGCTTACATGATCTAGAAATGCTTGACTCTCACCATGTCCAAGCTCTTGAACATTTTCATGCATATCAATCTTGCATCACCCAAGCATATAATTGAAAAAAAATTCATCATGAGTTCAATGTGGGTGATCTTGTGTTAAAATAAAATTAGAAAAACATGAATTCTAATGCTCCTCTCAAGGGAAAATTCAAGCATAACTAGCTTGGTCCTTATATCAATACTAATAAGCTTGGCGACAATGTCTATTACCTTGCCACTTTCTTGGGTAAACCACTAAAGAAACCACTAAATGTTATACATCTTAAGTGATACTACACACAAAAAATGCACATTACCTGATGATGTGCTCATGTGCTATATTTCACACTTGGCCATTGAGGGCATACTACATACATGAACTTACACATGACACATTTCACATTCAGTGTATTTATGACATATCTTTCTAGCATTACACTATAGCATAACACACTACCCTATGTCACACTCTAGTTCCAAGGTTTATACTCGACTGCTGAGGGTATCAATTTGAAATTAACCTCACTATATTCACTCACTTTTTATGCTCTATACTTCATCGATCATATATATCTAGTGCATAATTCAAACCATTTCCCAATGACGTACTCTTGTTCTATGGTTCATTCTTGACTGCTTAGGGGGGATTTATAAATTAACCTCATCTCATGTAAAATCATTCACACTCATTCGAGGGTATGATGATCCTATCACACTCATTTTGAATTCCATTCCATTCACACTCACATTATACTACATATCTTGGTTTCACATTATTGTTGCTTACTTATTCTTGCATATTACACTTTGATTACTATGTTAGTTGGATACATTTTATGTCATTATCTTTTCCATATGCACATGTGCATTCACTTTCCTTCTAGTTGTGATTGTAGAATTTATACAGATCTTACACGTAACATGAATTCTTGGCACTATACCTCTCATTAGTCCTATAACAGGATCTTGGGGGCATCAACTTTCGTACACATCACAGGTGTTATTGTTTCTATTTATACTACTTCCTATTCATATCACCACACTACATTGTATTATATCATACACATTTTGACATACTTTCTATCTTTCTAACATGATAATGGGTGATTCATGTGCAACATTTGTCTTGCATGAAATCTTTTCTACCATGGTTATCTGTTACATTGCTTGCTTTTTTGCTAATGTTTGTTATTGTATGTTATTGTTTTCAGGATTTTCCCTTTGTCTTGTGTGCACACTATATTATTTTGGCCACTTCGATCTTGATTTTATTATGACATCGTGAGTGATGTACCCTGTTTACAACCCTATTTTCATGGTCTACATTGTCTTCTTACTTGCTAGCTTACATTTATTCTTATATATGCATATTTATATTCTTTACACTAACACTTATTTTCCATCCATTTTATTTGTGTGTGCCTTAGTTTGTACCAAACAAAATCCCTTATATGTAGGGATTTATTTTCAACATAGTGTCTGGTCCTCTTTTGGGCCACATACTCCTCGTGACGTCACATGCAACCTAAATAAGGGGGACATCATTAGGTGAGACAATCACCCTATTTAACAGTTTACATTTACAGTTTAATAAAGTTCAATACCAGTACAACATAGTCTTCAGTCTCAACAACAACCCAGGATATAACTTGGGTCCTTAGCACAACATAGACACCAACGCCCAACACTAGAAATTAATGCATGGGATCCATTGAATCTTCCTAGGCACCTATGACAAGGGGAAGTGATATATTTTTCCTCAGTTTTCCCTAGTTCACAACAATTTACATAACAAATTTTACAAGACAGGCACAATCCTTTAGCACTCAACATGCATACATTACACCTTCTTTTCTACTATGCATTAGATAAAACTAGATTGAAATATATCAGATTCACACACACCATCTTTAGTGGTGTATACTTTGGGAAGTAGTAAAAGGTTGGAGAATAACACTATGCCTTTATCCCTACACTTCTTCTGTATAAGGAGTAGTTGGCATGAGATCGTCCAAAAAAATCACACTTAACACAACTAGTGTGAGATCACCCAAAAACATGTTCTTCTAAAACATCTTTAGGATCCTTTCTATCTCTTTTAGTCATCACAGATCATGTCCACATGTTCCTTTTCACATTTTCACACACTTCTTACTTGTTTGGATTGAATTTTTAGTATGCACATATTTGACTACTCGTTTTCTCTTCTCTTTTGTAGGTATGAACTTATGGGAAGCAATAATCACATCATCCAACATTAAACAACATAAAAAATAGTTACAACAAAACATTTACACATACGCTTTCATCCCTAGGGTCATCATTTTTCACTTCCTCTTCTCTAGCTTCCACGCTTCATATTTTTATCACTCCATGTTTTTTTTGTCTCCTCGACACAATTTTCACCATAGATAAACATGGTTATCAAGTAAACATCTCTTATATAATTTATGTTATCAAGAATTCACTTAACAACATAAAGTGGGGGAAAATGTAGACACTAAATCATATGCTTTGGGTATATTTCTAAAAATGATCACATACCACTATTCATATGATTCCTAAGCAATAAAAGTACTAATTATCCATTGTATTTGACCTCTTTGATTTATTTTCTATTTTCCTTATTGGTATCACACACCTTCTTACCTAGTATGAATTTCGACACTTCAATTTTTCCGAGTCTGGACACCAACACCTAGACTCCACCTTCCCCTCTCAAATTCCCCGACCTCCTTGTATCTTGCTCACATCTTTTGGGTCCTTCCCTTCTGTTGAGAATATTATTTTCTTGGTGGTCAACATTTTAGTGGTCAATTACAAAATTCAAGCAAGGGAGTCATATAAATACTAATCTATGTTGTCAAAGTAAAGGACCAAGAACTAAACATCTATTATCACAACCTAAGGTTACATCCAAAGGCATTATAAGAGCATCAAAACATCCATGTAATATCCATTCAAGGGACAATGTACTGCATTCTTCTGCATATAATTCATAAGAGGGGAAGTTAATTTTTCCATGCACACATCTACTTACATATTTTAAATTTAGCTACTTGATTGGTACTAAGTTTAGTTCACACAAGATCCACATAGGGAATGATTCTACACACACACACACACACAACTACATAGATTTTGAAATGTAGGGTAGCACCCAGATCATAAGTTCACTCAATTAGGTGACCTCTGGGGTCTACTTGATTCCCCATTTACATTTTATATTTTTAGGATTTGATGTGTTTGAAGTTTTCCAGGTTCTCTCTCTTATTGTAGGTTTCACGTGGGTTAGGTGATCATACAATGACATACTAGTGACAAAGAATGAATTTTAGTGACATTGAAGCAACAATGTAAAAAACACATTTTGAGATTCTGAGCAGTCACAAGCACCCAGGGGAGGTCTACAATTCCCTAGATTCCTTTGACTCTACCAAAGCACCCTAGTCCCAACATTTCTAGCCCTCAAAAAATTTTATGGGCTCGGTTAAGATATTCTCCCCTTTGGCTCCATCATTTTTCCAGCTAGGCATAACTTTAGTATTATTGCAAATAATCTAAGTATCTTACCCTCTCTCGTGTAACTAGAGTTTCATATTTTTCTAGCTTACTTGCTTGGATAAAATATGTACTTTATTACATATCTATTTAATATGTTGTTACATATTTAGATTTATCATTTATATTTTCTATATTTTCTGAATCAGTGTAAAGGAACTAATTATTTAATTTTATTGGTGACTAGTTTTTATCGGTTTTGTGACCATCTCTAGTGGCACTTATCCATATGGAAAGGTTAACGGTTGGAGGGAAAATCCTAAAAATATACCAATTCTCTTCCCTTGGTGATAGGATACCTAAATACTCCATTTAGCGATGTGACACTCAAATTCTTATTTTAGTGACACGACACTCAAATCCTCACTTTGGTGATAAGACATCTAAATTCTCAATACCATTCCAATCATCTCCAAGGCAATAAACAAATAGGAATAGTTATATATCTTCTGTCATGAAACATAGGTGTATTCTACCATTGATTCACTTATTTTTAAATAAGCATTTATATTTTCAAATTTACTAACTTAAAGTTCAATTTCATTTATCATGATCATTGACTACATTTTTCTTCTTTTATAGGTCTGACACTTCTCTAAAAAAATACAAAACACAAATATCTAACAAGGAAATTTTTTAAGCACAAGACACTATAAAAAGGTCAATATCCAAGGAAAAAACATAAACATAATTTCTAGTAAACACATGAGGTCAGGCCTAGGATCTTTATCCTCTTACAGATTCCACGATACACATTCTATAATCTCCATTTGGCACAATATAATGCAGAATTCTCATTCAACATGCTATTGATTTCAACTCTCTTCAGATTTCCATAAGGTGTGATATTATTATATACTTTATGCTACCAAATATTCATTCACCAACATAATGTGGGGGAAAATTTAGTCATTAAATGATGCACTTATTACTTACATCATGCCTCTAAGTATGTTATTATATGCATGATTCCTAAGTAAGAAAACTTGACATTAACAACACTTGTTTTACTTTTACATTACTTTATCCCTTTTGATACTCTTGACATTTTATTTTCTCGAATGGTCACTTTACTTTTGGACATTGGACAATACATAACCCAACTAAGTATTTCCCGTTTTATCCTTCAAACATCCCTGACACTACCACCCATTTGGGATAAGAGTGTCTAGGGGCTACTGTACCGTTTGGGTGGTTCTATCCTTTTCCCTCAATTTTTCAAATTTGAAATGCCACATCATTTGTTATCTTTTCTAAATCATTACTTATCAATTCGGGTCATACTTTTTAGTTATTAGTGATTAAATTCAAACAAATGAATCATATATATACACACACACACACACACACACACACACACACACACACACACACACACACACACACACACATGACTTACTCACTATTATTAGGGGTTGGATGATTGGGGTTGGTATTTACTATTTATTACTTGGGAAAGGAACAAAATTCAAGGAATAAATTTGGGTTACATTATTCATTGCATATGAGGGGATGATTTTTAATTCCATCTCACACAATCATCTTGGGGGATTTTTTTTTTTGTAACCCATTATCTTGGTGCAACTAGAACAAGGTAAACCTAGATTCAAGGTATACAATTCAATCTCTCTCTCTCTCTCTCTCTCTCTCTCACACACACACACACACACACACACACACACACACACACACACACACAAGAACTACATAGAGTCTAAAATGTAGTGTGGTGTTTGGTGATAATCACATTGGGGTGATCTCCAAGGTTAGGATGACTAAAGTATATGCATTGTTTATTCCATATAATGTTTTCTTGAGCCTTGTGTAGGTAGACAGGGTTTTTTTATAGGAATATGAACCCTAAAAAAAATTAGATGAAAGAAATAGAGAGAGGAAGAAGCTAAGTCCATACCCTAAAAAGAGAAAAAGTAGAGCACTTGCCAGGACAATGGGCCCTAGAGCAAACACTAACACTTGGGGAAGTCTTGTCCCCCTTTGGATGGTCTTTTCCAAAGAAGATTCATACTCTAGTTTCTCATAAAAATCCTACACAATATAAATCCATCCTTCTCAGCCTATTTCCCATCTCAGAATTAGTCTAGATCTGTTGATACAAGATAAGTCACTTTTATTTCCATATTTTTCACACTTGTTTGTTTCTTTCATAATATATATTTCTCATTACTATTGTAATCATTCTAACTTATTCCTATGATTAAGATTTAATTTTGTTAAATCAAGATTATATGTACATAGGTAATGAACAATGAAATAAGGTCTTACTGACATCATTCCTTTATTGATTTACTCTTTGTTGCTTGATTGGACTTAGACTATTGTTATTTTCCTACTTTGATTGAAATTTGATCCTTTATACATAGATCTATTTCACCTTATTTTCATTTCTTAATTATATATGAGCTTGGGTTAGAAATATACAATAGGGTAAGGACCGTATACACGGTCTTGACAATATTATGTAGTTTTGATCCCCTTTTATTTTATGATTCGATCACCCATACAGGCTCATTAGTAATTGTTTTATATTTTGTTTTATATCTTTTGGTTAGCCTTTCCCACCACTAAGGTCCTAGTTTCAAAGCAATGGCTCATATATATAAAAGTATAACATAAACATTTACTGGTTAACAATCATCTATCTGTCTATCACATATAATGTTGAAAAGGAAAGGAACACTTCTGCATATTGCCTACATAATATATGAGGGGAAAAAATTACTTTTTATAATATGTACACAAGGGTTTGATTGGGATGAATCATTCTAGCATGTTATTAGTGTGGAAACACAAGGGAAAAGCTATGCTAATGGATAGTTGCATACACATTAGAAAAAATAGAATGAGAATTACATGGAGTCTAAAATGTAGTGCAAAGCTCAGTGACATCAGAAAATGGGTGATTTCCAAGGTCATTTTGACTCAAATATTTGTAGTTTTTTTATTTAATGTATTCTTAAGTGTGTTACAATATAGCTAGGGTTATTTTTACAAGTCCAAGGTGTGAATATGAGGGATTTATGTGATAATAAAGATTATACAAAGTGAGAAACAATGATATAAAGTGACATTAAAGTTTCTAGAACTCAATTTTATGCATGGTCAAGACTGTACATTAAGACTAGGTTATGTTGTACGACCCTACACAAATTTTATGGTCTTGAAAAAAAGACACAAAAGCACATGAGTTGATTTGTGCAATTTTTAGATTATGTTCCATCCCAGATCTTCTTTTAAAACATCCTAAGTGTCATTTGATTCAACTAAGTGGCTCTTTATATTTCATTTATACTTCTAATCACTTGTATGTACTTTGTAGAATGATTATTACATTGTACATGTTCTATATTTGATCTAAAATATAATGTTGAATGCATTTGTGACACCATTTTCTATATTATCAACTCAAAATATCTAGATTAGTTATATTAGGGTTGATACATTTTGGTGAACCCGTTTTCTCAAATCCTTCACCTAATCTAAGATCTTTCCAAGTTTATATAGGTTAGGCATGTTGATTTTAAAACCCTAGAGTTGCTTTAGGGTACATGTATGGTTGGTTTGTGTGCATTTATTGTATGTGTGTGATCATGGATTTTTTTTTGCCTTTATGGATCATAGTGGTTACTATCCCTAAAATCAAGTCCATACAACCTATGAGGATGCAAGGAATGTTACTCCATATTCATATTCTCCTCACAATGACATAGTAATTAATTTAGATATATGTACTAATTCTATGGTATTTACAAACCATCCTCATCACTTTGGACCTAAACCTATTGTAAACTTTTCCTTAAACCACTTTGGTATGAAGGATAGTCCTACATTTCTACCCTTTCTTTTTAACTTTTCAGCAGGATGTTGATTCTAGCCTTATAGGTCATGTAGATGGTTGAAGTAGTGATCATGAACAAGCACACTTTTCTGCATTAGTAGATAAGGATTCTTTAGATTCTAGTGATGATGAAAGTGTCTTTATATTACATTCAGATGATATTCCTTCCATTTATACATTGATTGATATTGGCCCTTATGATTCCACTAATGAGCTAGGATAAATTCATAGTGATAATTATCATGATGACCTACATAGTACAAATGAACTAAATGAATAGGATTGTGTTTCTATGGCTCTTATTGATTACAAACATAGTGAGATTGATTGTAACATGTTTACATCTCTTGATTCTTCATGTATTTCACTTAAATACTAAATGAATGGTATTTCTTGTGCTAACACTTCTAGATGCAATACTGATATAATTTATTCTCTTCCTCTTGTACCTATTATGAGTGCTAGTGATACATATCATGTTTCTAATCTTCCTATTGAAAGTAAAAGAAATGATTCTTTTATTAATCCTTTCATTTTTATTATACATGAAAGTTTTCATACTAATAATATTAACAAAAATATACATGTTACTTCTATGGTTGCATCTGATAGACATGTTATTGATACATCTCCTAGTGTGAATACTTTTCTTGCTAATAATTCCAATATCCCTTTAGTATCTCCTTATGAGAACATTCCTATTAATCCTCAAATTTTACCCAATTTGGTTCCACATATGGCTTCTTGACCAATTAGTGTTCTCATGGCTACTCTTAATGAAATAATACAACCTTTGAATAAGCCTCTAAATGTCAATGTCATACCTCCTCAAGAGATACTTTATCTTATACATGTGGTTGATGAGTTACAACACAAGGTTCATACATTGAATCTAGAAAGAAAAACCTATTATGTTAGTATTTATGTTAATAAAATCTATGGTAACCCATCCCACAAAAAATATTTCTATCTCCTTTCCCTAGGAATTTTATCATGCCTAAATTCTAATTATTCAATGGCCCTTTGGATCCATATAAACATATTATGCATTAAAGGAAACTTTTGGCTTCACATAAAAATGATAGAATCCTTTTCAAATCCTTATCCCAAAGTCCCACAAATAATTAACTCTATTAGTTCACCTATTTTCCTAGTGGTTCCGTAGGTACTTTTGTTGAACTTGGAGATTTTTTTCTAGCACACTTTAATTGTAATAGAGGCCCTAGGGTTACATATGAGTGTTTATCTTATTTACATCAATGTGAGACAAAGCCTATAACTAATTATATTATACACTTTAAAGTAAATATGAACCTAAAGTTATATCACCTAAGTGATTTACAAATGAAATTTATATTATGTAGAGGTATCACACATCCCCTCAAGGAAAAATTACTTTATGATACATGTGATTCATTTAAATAACTTTTCTTGTGTGTTCTTGACTTCAAGCTAGATATTTTACAACCACTAAAACATAAAAAAATAGATACAAATGTTTGAACCCATCTATTTGCACATGATTATGAAAAACCACCAGAGACTATACCTAATAATCATATAGCTAAAATCTTGAATTTCAATATAGGCACAAAATCTATGCACTTGGGTAAATTTATAGGTCCTAAAGAATGCTAATGTATATATGATTCCTAAACAAGAAAAATATTGGTTGACAAATCATTTTGGGCCTTTTTATTTATCTTTTGTATTCTTATTGGCTTTACATACCTTACAACATGTCGATATTTGAATTATTTATCTTTTATGGCCTATAGAAGCACCCATGTGCTCATATCCCTTCTAGGTTATCCTGATATTCTTATCCTTATTCTCTCTATTCTGGGTCTCTTATAATTTTGGTCATCTTTTATAACTTTGGGTCGACCTTTTAGTTGCTAATTAAAAAATTCAAACAAGGGAATCATATAGATATATATACATAGTTATAGATCTCAAATGAGGGGCCAGCCACTAAGCATTACCTATCATCACCTAAGCTTGCATTCGAAGGCACAAGAGACCTTAAAAGAAGTTCATATAGCACTATCATATAAAAGACAAGGGATGCATCAATATGCATACACAACATAGGAGGGGAAGTTCATTTTATTCCATCACAAACATTCTATACATTGCTACATTCTAGATATATCCCACCATCACTGTGCAACTTGCACAAGGGAAACCTAGGGAATCATTACACACACATTACAATATAACTACATGGATTTTTAAATGTAGTTTAGTGATCGGTACTAAGTTCACTCTTTGGGTGACTATAGAGGTCAGTACAACTCTATATTCTACATATTTTATTAGATTTGATGTGGTTTGTGGACATGTGTAGGTAGAAAATTGTTTCACATGTTACAGGTACAATCGATGACCTATGAGTGAAACTAGAGAGACAAAGGGAAAATAATAACAAATATCCTTCTATAGAGAAAAGGATAGAACCTTAGCACCTAAATAGACACTAGCACCAAAATTAGTCAACAGTGCTCGAGTGCTCCTGTCCTCCCATGGGCACTTCTGTCCTGCACGTCTCTGAGTCTCATAACCTTCAATAAGGCCTTGATGACACTGCTTACAGTTTATTTCAACATTTCTCCTACCCAGATCATCTCTAGATTATGTAAAATTATCTAAGTCACACACTCTCTCTCTTTCTTAGGGTTTCATATTTCATATGCTTATTGCTTACGTATTTCTATATGTTATCATTTGTATATCAATATCTACAATAGTTAATATGAAATTAGATTTAATTACATTTAAAATAAATCATTTGGTGAACCCCACTTGTGATCAAACACTTGGATCTTTATCTTTCCTATTCTATCAGATCTTCTTTCATGGATCCTTAAGTCTCCTTGTATCAATTACTTCAAATGCACCCAACTTGCAAATATGTTCTCCAAAAATCCTTAGACACTATGTACCTCCTTTACAATATGAAACCTACACAAGTAACTACCATTTTTATTCTCTCTAAATACCCTATTAGTCATGATACCACAACCAATATACCCATATTCGAGTCAATTCAATATTTACACCATTTATTTCAAGATAAATTTCAAGCTATGGAAACCATGATTACATCTCTTACATTTGAAATCTAAAATCTTAAGGCTTATTCTCAGGACCATGCTAGTTCTTCTTCTACACCTCATCCTAGTCCCATGTCTACTACATGTTCTCATAAAATTGAAGCTAAAGTCTTACTGCTACCATAACCTCTCAAGTTAAATCTAAATGCTAAACAACATGATATTCTTCCTAAGCTCCTTAATCACCAGTTGATCAACTTTCCACCTATCTATTACTACCCTCATATATCGGCTTGAAAAATACAAAGGTCACACATTTTACAATTATTATAGAATTAATGGACATGATGAAAATGATTTCCATGCTTTAAAACAAAGAATCGGGCACCTTGAACATCATGGTTTTATTTCATTTGCTACACAACATTGTGCTACATGTTAATCTCCAATTGCTAAATCCCACTGGGCTCCCAAATATTCTCCCTTTATATCTAATGAGCATTATGCCATAATTACTAATTTTACTTCTCTGGTAAGTCAATAGCCATCTATCCAACCCATTTTCATACCACATTTAAAAATACTTACCCCATTACCACCTCCCATCAAGTCCTTTACAACATTACACATTCTAAATAAACAACCACCTTTAAAAATACTTACCCATTTACCTCCTCTTATCAAGTCATCTACATCATTACCAATCCCAAATAAAAAACCACCATATAAGGAAACACCACCACTTACCTTACCACAAGATGAGATCCCTCACTAACCTCCTTCAATTAAATGTATAATTCCTCTTTTCGATCAAGATAATGCTTACTGGAATTATCTTTCTGACATCACCACATAGATCTCCATCACCCGCAAACTTGAGGGACATCAAACTTCCCCTCCTCTATCACTCTTAGTTGTCTCTAGTATCTCCTTATAGTTTCTCTACTTCATTTCATGATTAACGCTCATTATAAATCTTTCCTAGCATTCTCACATCTCTGGTGCATACACTATACCATCATTACCCAATGACGTACTCTAGTTACACAGTTCATACTTGATTGTTGAGGGTCTAATTATAAAATGAGTCTCACATACCTCACATCTATCTTATTTGTTATACATTTTTTCCTCCACGATGAATCTTTTAAAGCATTCTCACATCAGTTATGGTATACACATTGTACCATAGTTTCCTAATGATGCACTCTTGTTCTATGGTTCATTATTCATCAGTGAGGGAGAAATTATAAATGAACCTCATATCACAAACATTCACTAGGGGACAACGTAGCTCCTCCCATTTACACATTTTACATCACATCACACCATTGCATGTCCACTGCATTTACTCTTGCTATCTTATACTACTCACATGTTACACTTTGTTTCCCATGTTAGTTGGATATTTAGTATGTCATTATCTATTCTATACACACATGTATGTTCACTTGGTATCTTGAGGTGAATGCAAGAATTTTATAGATTCAAACACGATGCATGTTTCTCGACACAACTCTTTACCAGTCCCATTGTGGATCCTGGGGCATATAACTTTACACTCTCATACTTTACACATCACATGTTCTATTGCTACATTATTTACTACTTTTCATCACTATGACTTTAATTTTTCGTTGATCTATACATGCTTGGACATACTATTTATCTCCCTAACATGATAATGGGTGCTTCATGTGTAACATTTTCCTTGTAGGATCTATACAACCATGGCTATCTGTCACATTTTTCTTACTATTGTTTGTAGGCTATTCCCTATTTCTTGATTGATCATTGTTTTATTTTGGCCGTTTCATCCCTAATTGTCTTGTGATATTATGAGCGATGTCCCATGTATGAAACCCTCTTTTTACGATCCATCTTGTCTGCATAGTTACTTATTACATTTTTTTATTACATGCCAGTTATTGTTACACTAACAATTTTTTCCTATTTTATCTTGTTTGCATGTCGCTTGATTTATTCCATGTAAATCCCCTACCCCATGTAGGTATCCAATATCAGATATGTATATCAGATTTAGGTCCTCTCGTTTAGGCCATATTCTCCTACGTTATTTGTATGTACCCAAAATGGGGGGGGGCATTATTCGGGTGAACAAATCACCCTTACATAAACACATAGTTACAGATCATATCATAATATTATAGAATTGTAAACAATAAATAGTCATAAAATGGCCCATAATTAGACTTGGGTCACAAACACAGAGCAGAAACTGGCACCCATAACAACTAGGAATGGTGGGTGCTTGTGACTTGGGTAAAAAAAATAATTTCTTAGTACACATTAGTTTCTAGTAGTTCACTACACAGTTCTACAGTAGTAGTCACTTGACTCTAGTTTTAGTATTCAGTTTCCATTCAATCGCAAATAGTTATATACAGTGACATGCCATCTGCAGTGGCACTTATTTTGGAAGCATCATGAAAGGAGAGTAAAATATACCTCTCTCCCCAAAAATCTTCTCTTGGCATGGGATCATCCAAAAAAATCCCTCTTGGCATGAGATCGCCTTAAAAACTTGATCTTGGTACAAGATCACCCAAAAAATATCTTGGTGTGAGATCACCCAAAAACCTCACCTTTCAGCAACAATTACAATATCTCCAAGAAAACTAGGATAATTTTCTATCTCTTACTCTTATACATCAGGTGCATAATTTCCTTTTACACACTTTTTACTTATACATATGTTACTTTTATTTTCATATACATAACTTTGAATAATCTTGTGCTCTTATGTTGTAGGTTAGTTCTTATGTGCAACAAGAAGTATCTCACATCTGTAAAAAAAAGCTCTATCAACACAATGCTATGTATGCATTTCACCCCTAAGTTATACCTCCCCTTCCTAGTTTCCACACTTCGCATTACGATCGCTTCACACTTCATTTTTCCACTCAAAGAGCTATTGGCTACACTCTTCTCTATAGGGTCACATAGTACTCATCTTCTATCTAATTTATACTACTGAGTATTCACTCAACAACATCAAGTGGGGGAAAATGTAGACACAAAATCTATGCACTTGGGTATATTTGTAGGTCCTAAAGAATACTAATGTATATATGATTCCTAAGGAAGAAATCTAGTGGTTGATAACTCCATTTGGGCATTTTTCTTTATCTTTTATGTTATCCATTTTTCCGTCTTGGGAAAAAATGGACAGTGAGGGTATACTAGATCCTGTGACTGAAAAAAATATTCATGAAGCATTCCTAATAATTTCGGGTTGAATTTTGTATTGAGGGATCTTTGTGGTGTTCCAAGGAAGTTTGGGATCATCTTGGGATATTATTTTATTTTACAAGTTTTGGAGGTTTAGTGTTTGCTTAGGATGGGAAATTGGGCTCAATGGGCCCATAATTATCCAACAAAAAGAAAATGGGTCTGAGAATTGATAGATTAATTTCAGAAATCCTTACGGTGTCTCCATGGCTTGTAGCACTACAAAAATATAGGAAAAGGTCTTAAAAATCCAAAAAAATGGAAGACATTGTGAAAAAGGCATATAATAGGACATTGAGTTTAAACAACTCATCGAGAAAATAAAAAAGCTAGCAATATCGTTGCATTATGAGATCGCGGGTCGGTTTGTATTTGCACCGAGGGGGAGCTAGGTGGTTTAGAGGTGACTCAGGTGAGCCCATGGGAGATAATGCTTAGCATTGTGAGAAAATGGAGCCCAGGATCCCAACACATCATTGGAGAGAGAAACTCAGAGTAATGAGATTAATATAGTAGGAAATAAAATGGAGGTTGATTGAACTCATTGTAGGAAGACACTACAGTTGAAAGATGACACAATAAGCCTAAAATCTTGGTGAAGCATTCACATACCTTTCTCGTAAAGGTAGACCCATGGTTTCTTAGAGACTCGTGGAAGATAAGTCAAGTTAGCATGCAGGAGATTGGTGCTTGGAGAAAAATGAATCGCAGGGTATGGAATCAAAAGCTAGCATGGTCTACATAGTAGATTTTGGTGGGCTTTGCATGTCTCATCGAACTGAAGCAAAAGTTAGATAGATGAGGCACTAGGAGCTCAAATCATCGTGAAATGGCTCAGGTTGTGGGGTTATTAGGTTGAATAAGAGGCCAAGAAATAATCCAAGTTTCTCAGTGAGTATATGAAGAAATCAAGGCCAAGTCTATGGGGGGCCATAGAAATGCACAAAATAGCTCTCCAAGAGAGGCCAGAGAAATCACATAGAATGAAGCTTATAACACAATAAGAAAGATGATTTCAGGCTCACAGAGGCTAGGTGTGAAGAAGGATCAAGATAATCAGCCATGGTGAGTTGAGGAACTGGAGATAATCTCGGTGAATGTCTATGGCACTCAAAAAAAGTAGCGAGACAAGGGATCCCAAGTTGATATGGAGGTGTTTTGGAGAGGAGGTTTAACGTCGAGTCTTTTGGTGGGACTCGCCATACATGAGAATAATAGTTATTGGGTCATCAAGGTCTAAGCTATCTAGGACCATGCATGTGTAAAAAACAAGGTATTTACTATGAGTAAGGGCTCTTAAGCATAATTGCTCGAATATGAGCTCAGGAGTTTGAATATAGGTATAGAAAACTCAGCGAGGTCAAAACCGAGAAAACTAGGAAAAAGGAGGATGATGCATTGAGCTGAATATTGAGCTTGGATCCGTAGATGAATGAAGTGGTAAGAGTGAGTCAAGTGTATTGAGCTTGAAAAAGGACTTGAAAACTCACATGTGTGATGGTTTTGGAACTTAGTTTCAGTTTTTAACATATCGGGGTTTCAGACATTTGGGCACCAAGTTGGAAAAATTTTGTAGGAGATTCTAAAACTTGAAATTTTGAAACTCCAAAATTTAGAGTTTCAAATTTTTGGGATTCAGAGGGTTTAAGGTGGGAGGAGGTCAACATGTCAGAGGAACTTTGAACTTTGAAGTTTGAAGTGTGGGAAACCAGTGTGAGGCTCAAACTCGGAGGTAAAGTTTCTCGATCAACATATTTTAGTAGGGTGGTTTCAAATGTTGGTGGGCATGTCATGCATAAAAGTCAGGAAGTTGGTAGGAGTTAAAATGTATGGCCATTCACATGTAGATTTAGGGGTGTTTACCAAATTAAGTGTTGAGGTGGTCTGCTAATGAGAAAAGGAAGAGCAATTTTCAAGGGACCAAAATGAGTTGGTAAGTGTGTTCACCATAGAGATCAATGGAAGGGATCCCAATGCAATCACTGAGCCCTTTTTGGTGAGCACATGGTGTCTGGGGGGTTTTTCTGACCAATGTGAAGTAGGAAGCAATTATATGTTCCAAGGTGCAAGATGGGACGTGGAGCAAGCTGACCAATCCAATAGAAATAATTGTAATGGTTAACCCAAGGCATGATTCAATGTAAGTACATGGTGGAAAATAATGCAAAATGGGGGACTTGACATGATGGCAAAGCTAGCCTGATAACATAGGATGAGTTGGTGAAGTGAAAGCATGAGGCACCCAATGCGGGGAGTTAGGTGGAAACTGAGTTGACTGACGCAACATAGGATCAATGAAAACAAAAGAGCTCACTACATGGATGTCAGTGAGACGTTTAAGGGAACCCTTTGAATTAAAATCTGGAACCAACCAAGGTAGAATACAAGATGGAAAAATTAACGAAGAAATCATTGAAGCAATGCAGTGAAGTAACTCACCAACTAGCTTGAAGAGCTAGATGGCAAGCTTCTTTTTGAGTCAATGAACCTAGCAACACTAAAACCTACTCAAACACAATTTAAATTCTGTGGGTCCTACAAATAGACCAATGACTAACTTCAAAGAACTTTAAATATTATTTTTATTAAAATGGAGAAAAATTCAAATTTTTGAATTTATGAAGGCATGGAGGAGAAGTTTTCTTGGGTACAATTGAGGATGCAATTAGGCATGTAGTGCTACAAGATAGCATGAACAATTACAAGGAGACCATACTTGCTAAATTTTTTCCTAGGATTTAGGATTTCTCCTCCTTTCTCTCACATAGCTAAGAAATTCTATAAAATATAAGGGAATGCATTATTGCAAATAGTTAGACAATTTTTAAATCTTCCCCTCTTCTTTCAAGCCGAGTTGTTGTGAATTTTGAAGCTTTCAAGCCCACCTTCAAAATATTGTAATAGAATATTTTGTCTCTTCCTATTGTAATGATGCACTGTGCATGTGTTTGGAGTAATAAAAATTATGTCTTGTGATCAATTTATTATCCTTGAATTGTTATTTGTTACTCTATGTTGCCTCTTTCATGTTTGTAGGTACACTGTGCAACTTTGGTTTCTATTACAGGTTTTGGGAGTTGTACTTATCAGGAAATGAAGTATTGTATGCAGTTGGGTTTGTGATGCATTTCCATCCTTCCCATATTCATCCTTATTACTTAGAATACAAAAAATGTTTCTAGAAAACTCCTTTCTTGGTGCATCACCACTTATAGTGTAGGTTTTAATTTATGCAATCTCTCTCCCCAATCCCCTAGAAATGCTAGTATAGGTCTAGCTAGATGTTTTGTTTGCATTAGGAGTAGTGTAGTGCTTAGTTTAGGAAGAAGAAGATGACCTTTTCTAGAGGTTCAACTCAAGCTCGCAAGTCCCACAGCTTGAGAGGTGATACCCATGTTACCCAATCACACTGAATCCCCCAATCACAATTGGGAAATTCAGGTGGTGCTGTGATTTTGTGATAACATTTAACATTCTTATTGGCTTTACACACCTCATAACATTTTAGTATTTTACCAATTTATATTTTATGGCCTTGGACACTAGCAACCATTTATGATAGAAGAACCATTTAGTTGTCAATTACCAAATTCAAACAAGGGAATCATATATATACATAGTTATATCTCTCAAATGAGGGTCCAAACACTAAGCATTACATATCATCACCTAATTTTACATTCAAAGGCACAAGACCACTTCAAAGATATTCATCTAGCACACTCATACAAGGGACAAGAGTTGCAAAACTCTACATACACAATATAGGGGGAAGTTAATTTTATTCCATCACACACATTCTATACATTACTACATTATATATCCAACCCAATATCATTGTGTAACTTGCACAAGGGAAAGCTATGGAATCATTACACACTCATTCATATAGAACTACATGGAGTCTGAAATGTAGTGCAATGCTTGGTACTAATTTCACTCTTTGAGTTGCCGTCAGGGTCCATATCAATCTACATTCTGCATATGTTTTGAGATTTGATGTGGCTTGTGGACATGTACAGGTAGACAATTGTTTTGTAGGTTATAGGTATGATAGACAATCTAGGAGTGAAACCAGAGTGAAAAAGGGAAAATAATAATGGATCTCCTCCTACACGGAAAAGGACAAAACCTTAGCACTTGACTAGATACTAACACCCAAATCATTCACTAGTGTCCCCTTTCCTCCCATGCACACTTCTTTCCTACACATCTATGACTCCTAAAACCTCCATTGAGCCTTGGCAACACTACTCATAGTATGTTCCAATAGTTCTCTTGCCTAGATCATCTCCATATTCTCTAAAATCAACTAAGTCGCCCTCTCTCTCTCTCTTTCTTAGGGTTTCATATTATATATGATTATTTCTTGCATCTTATGGTATATTATCATTTGTATATCATTAGATATAATAGTTAATCTTAAATTAGATTTAATTACATTTAGAGTAAATCATTTGGTAACACTTTTTACCATCCTGGTCATAAACCAATAGTTTAGATGTGACCCCCTCCATAAATGAAACCCCTTTATTTTGGAAAATATATTGATCATCTTAATGAAATTTTACTGACATTAATAGAGAAGAGGTTAATTCATTTACCATCAAATGATCATTACCCTCCTCATTAGTTTGAGTGAGAAAAGGGCCATCCCTATTGAAACTTCCATTGAATTAATGGACATCATGAGAATGATTTCTATGTATTGGATCATAAAATTAAGTTATTATAAGATAAAGGTATTATAACTTATGATACATGGTATTCAAATATATCTAATTCACCCCATCAATACTATAAACATGTGATAAGTGTTACATTTGATGATCATTCTTCTAGTGTTGCATCTAACGATATATTTCCCATTGAATTTATTCCTACAAATGGATCAACGAGGGCCAAGAGATTATTTAAAATATTTCACATGTAACAAAAACCAACCATTCAGATATATCCATTGTATTTCCCATTAAGCTCAATCTTCGCATTTAAATATCATAATACATTCCTAGTAATTTATGCGACTACTCAATATTCATCACATATATTATTTACACAATCAATTCCTTATTCTTCGACACTACTTGTGTTCACTCCCCTTTTAGATGAGTTTCTTATGGGCATATTTGAGGATCACCCTTCCTTCTTTCTTCAGAATAGGTTTACTCATTCTATATGCTCACAACATAGATACAAAATTTATGCACTTATTATTATTATACCATGCCTCTAGTATGTCATAATATGCATGATTCCTAAGCAAGAAAACTAGACATTGACAACACTTTCTTTGCTTTACATTGATATTGTTTTATCTTTCCATGATTTTTCTCTCTTCTTTCTAGTACTATACCTTTACTTTTGGACATCACATAATGTGTCTGCCAGCTCAATACCTCATGTTTTATCTTTAAATATCTTTGTACACTAGTGCTCTTTTCTTATTTTAAAAAGTTCCACATCTATTATTATCTTTTCTTAACTTCTATTTATCACCATGGATCGAATTTTTGGGTTGTTAATGATATTTCAAGAAAAGGAATCACACACACACACACACACATGAATTACTAACTATTCTAAAAGGAGGCAACAAGAAGAGGAAAATTGGGAAAGTGGGCTATTACTCTCTATCTACTACTTGGGTAAAAGGAACACTTGAGGACAACATTTTGGATACATTATTCACTACATAGGAAGGGAAATTTTCTAAATTCCATCACACACATTCATCTTAGTGGAAAATTAGTTATAACTCAATATCTTGGTGTGAGTAATAGAAGGGAATGTTATCTTCAAGGGACATGATTATATCACACACACACACACACACCAATACTACATTGAGTCTAAAATTTAGTGCAACACTTGGTGAAAATCACATTGGGATGAATTTTGAGGTCATTTCAACTCAAGAATGTACATATTTTATTCCATCTAATGTGTTCTTGAGCCTTGTGCAAGTACTTAGGTTTTGTTTTATAGGAATGAGTGTGACAAGAAAACCATACAATAAAGGTGGAGTGACATAGAGAAAAGTAAAGGAAAGCTCATTAGAGCCTGAAAGAGCCAGATCTAGACTCAATGAAAGGAAACTAACAACAAATATACACACTAGCTCCCAAGGTGGTTATGTCCCCTTCTGGGAGATTTTTTCTAAAATACCTGGAGATCATTGTCTCCAAAATGGAGAATGCATAGTCCAGATTCAACCTGTTTCACCATCATTCCAGTTTAAATCCATTCTAGACAACAAGTTAACAGCTAAATCACTCTTATCCTCTTATTATGTATATTTACTTGTCATTAAATGTTATATCTTGTATATTTATGATATCATCATATTGATGTCAGTCCTCTGATCAAGGTTAACTGTTTGGGACTTAAACACCCAACAGGAAACCACCTTAGACATCTCCCAATCCATAACTTCCTAAAACCAGCCTTAGACTCATTTAGGCACCTTTATCACCTACTTTTCTTTTCTGTTCACATCCTCTAAATTAATCATGAGGTTGAAAAATATTTTGCTTGATTTTTTTGTCAACAACATACATAAACAGATGTTTCTCTATTACACACCTATTATTGCTCTCTCCCAAATCAAGAAAAAAAAACTCTCTCCAATTATGTTACTTCCTTTGATGATCTCACCCAACAAGATTCTAAACTCAAAACCATGTCTCCATGGTTTCACCTCATGAGAACCATGTCATACAAAATTCTCCCCACCTTGACACCAATCCTCATATCCCTTGTCAAGATAATCTTCCTAAATCGATCACACCAACATCTCCTACTCCTCTAGATACACTCAAATCTCCTCCTAACCCCATATATGACTTCTTACTCCAAAAATATCCTATAATCTCTCAATCCTCCCAATCTCCAACATTGGTGGATCGCATTCCACCCACATCCCATTTTGACAATTCCATTAATAGGCCTATCCAATTGTCTCCAATTCTTAATACACATATCCCCACTCATCGTAATGCTCCTATTTCTCAACAACCAACTATGCAGCAATCCCAACCTATGACACATGTTAGTATTTACCAAGAAACTCCCCAAACACCTACATATCCACAAATTAATAAACTATCTTATCAAACCATTCCACAAACATCCTATCCATAAACTTATCAACCACCTTATCAGACACTTCATCAACTACCCACACACCCACAAACTTATCATTCGCCTTATTAAACTACTTTTCAAACCACACATCCAATCCAATCTCAACCTTACAACACCTCGAGTGATTCAATTCATGCCTTAATGAATCAGTTAGCTAGTTTAGAAACCCTTACCATAGCACCCAAGAACATCTTATCTTATGAACAAATTTGTACTGAACCCATTCATGTGTCAGTCCCAATAAAACCCTACCCTCCTCATTGGAAACTTCCTACATTTAATAAATTCAATAATAAAGAAGATCCCCAACAACATCTCCTCGCATTTAAACACACATGTTGTCTTATTGCGCATGATCATGATTTACTTCTTTGCACTTTCCCCATGTTTTTTTCTGACCTCCTATGTTGGACTGGTATAACAATATCACGTGACATTCCTTATTCTCTTTCACCCAACTTGCATAGTTATTCTTAAAACACTTTTCTATCAATATCACATGCAAAACCACTATCAATGATCTATATACTATTCGACAGTATGAAAATGAGCCCATTGCTGACTTCGTTGCACGGTGGCATGTTACTATAAATAAACCATCCTTCACTATCGCACAAACCAAAATCATCGACTTATTCTTGCATTTTTGTGCCAAACATATATCATCCACTTTACAGATCCAATCATTCCAAACCTTTGATGAATCTTTCACAATGGATCGGAAGCTCAAAACTTGTGCCATTGAGCAGGGTCATCTTAAATTAAGTTCAATTAAATCAAAATTTGAATCCACTAAACCATACACACATAATGGCAAGTTTAAGACTGTGGCCAACAATATGGTCATTGTACCCTCATCCCCACCTACACCAAGCACATGGTCTCAACAAAAATCTCCTCAATCAACAGCCCACTACACTCCTTTAGGAGAACCATACAGTTATGTATTTGATAAGTTGATGAGCATAAAATCTATCCAACTGCCTTCCATACGACTCGTAGACAACTCGTAAGCCAAGCCTATTTGGTATCACGAGGCCCAATTTTGTAAATATCATCAAGTCAAAGGTCATGACATTGAGAGATGTCGTTGCTTCAAAGAGCATCTCTAACAACTTTTAAATCAAGGGGAAATCCAAATTGATACTTCCACTGCCTAAACTAATCAACCACCAACAACTCAAGTCACCCCCTTTACATCTCAACTATCAAAGGCTTGTATGATTGACACTGCCAACCAAGATATTATCTTGTCACCAACTCCACATGTTCCCATAATGGACATCATTCCCACCTATTATTTAGAATCTTTCACACCTACATAAACTTTTACTACTTGTCCTGGACCTACACCTTCTCATGTCCTTATCATGTCTACATCATATTCAGCTATATCATCCATTTCCGCCACTTCAAACATAACCCAATCTATCACATTAGATTCATCCTTAGCACTTATTTTGTCTCCACTCGTATCAACACATATCCCTACATCTCTCACACCTATTCATTCACTGACATCTTCATCAAATGCACCTGTTACTACACCTACATTGCTTGCAACCATCCCAACAAAACTTAGTTCTACTACATACACCCTTGCAACCCCACCTTCGATGTTAACCCCATTAGCTAACATATCATTCTTACCCCTTGAAACATTTATGAAAAAACCAATCTCTTCTACTTCTACATCTGAAAATTCTCCTGCATTTGCTACATTACCCTTACCCATAAGGTCTACTCCATCGGTTATCACATCACTCAGATCTCCACATATTCCAAAATTTCCTACATCTTTATCTATCCCAATGACCCCGATTCCTATCATATCAAAAAATCCACCTAGCTCTACTTTGATAACCTTGCCCGTGGCCACATCACCCAATATATCCCAATATTCTTTACCTAATCCTTCTATCGCACCAACCAAATCCTCTCGATATGCAACCCTATCAAATATACCCCTTGAATCACCTACTGTACCAACACATCTACTTAAATCAAATAAATTTGCTTTACCTTCTCCATCTACAAAATCATCTCTTTCCATGACCAAATTGAAACAATCCAAATTTCACATAGATATCATTAATCACATCATACAAATACTTATCTCTTCATTAACATCTTCATCTTTTTTTAGGACAGTTTCTCCATTGATAACCACACCACCACTATTAGATCCTCCAGTTGAAATTATTTTCATCCCTGCTAAAGGTAAATCTTCTCAGTCAAAGTCTAAGGCTCAGGGAAAACATCCTAGAAAACCCCCTACGCCTCCTCAGAAACATTCAAGTTTTCCCTCTTCTCAACAATCCAATTCCACAACATCCATGTCAGGATCGATCTTTCCATCTACGAAATCTTGTAATAAACAATCCACATCCAAACAATACCATCCTTCAAAAAAATTTGATTTGTCCTCCAAAACATGAAATTCACACATATAATCTACATCTACATTTTCCCCTAACTCCAAGTTGAGACATCCCATCAAAACCCACAAAATTTATCTTCCCCATGACACTTCAATGGGGTCATACGCAAGCATCTTTTGACATTTAACTCAAACATCTACAATTAAACTTCCTCCTATTAAATCCTTCAATCCATATGATCCCAAGCCATCATGGTTCAATCATAATTGTAGTTGTGCTTATCATCATACCCCAAACCATGTCATTAAACATTGTAAGGCCTTTTGGTCAGTCGTCCACAATATTATAGAGAAATATTCTTTCCTCATTCAGAGGAAAGTTTCTTCTCCATCTACCTTGAATCCAATCCATATCCCATCTATCGGATCTCCAATGATCCCTCCATCCACATCTTCCCTTAATATTTATCCAGCCCATGCCATTCCCCCTAAGGAATGCCCTCCATTGTTTATCGATTCCGCTTATCTTACTAAGCACACCTATGGTCTTCGATTGTTTAACCCATCCAAATCTAAAACAATCTCATCTAAGCTATTTTGACATCCTTTACCTCCTTCACATTTGATTTATTGGGGGAATAACCTTCCCTCTCCCTTAAACACATCATTCATACAAATCCGTTGTTACTAGGGGAATTCTATCTTTGACATTATTTTGTCTACCTCCTTTACATCCATCCAATCTAAAATATTTCTATCCAAATCCTCATCTCATTCTAAGTCCTCCTTTGAGGCCATGTTTGTCTCTCCATTGAGGGACCTTTTTCTCTAAGTCCACCTTTGTTGCTATATTTGTGTCTCTTCTGGGACACCATCTATTTCGAAGTCCACCATTGTGGCTATATGTGTGTATCTTTTGGGATACCATTTATTTCATAAATCCCTCCTTTGAGGCCATTCTTGTCTTTCTATGTTTATGTCTCTCTTAGATCATCATTTATTTTCATCTAAATCCACCATTATGAACATAAGTTTTATTTCCTGCTTGGCTATCATCTCATCTTATTACAACTTCACTGTATTCCCTCTCATGATGGTAAACTAGAGACGGAACCTCTTAATGCATTGCACTTGTGACCAGTCTACTGTTAGCATATCTACCAATGAGAACTTAGTTATATCCTTAGATTGTTCTACCATCTTTATCCCCATCCATTTATCATTGTAATAATCTGAATTATGTGGTCCACCTTCACTACTTTGATGTGATCAAGTAGCCATTACATCCATTACCTTCTCGTTCTCCTATTCAGCCATGTGAAGGGCCCAAAGTGTCTCCTGTACATTCCTTATCCCCTCTTAAGTGGCTTACTTAGCTATTCCCAGCTCTCCCCCATGTGAAGCTCAACTTCATGTATCTAAAATGTGAAATCAAAGTTATAAAAAATAGACTGATCCCTTGAAGGACAACTGTTCATGTAAAAAAAAAGTATACAAATCAAAATCCAAGCAAAATAAAAAGAAATAGACCGATCCCTTGAAGGATGGATATCACATTATTTTTTCAATCCATATTATGTATAAAGTAGACCATACCCTCGAAGGATGGCTACTATGTTATTATGGCATCTGGAAGGTTTTCTGCATTGATCAACCTTCCTTTATTAATATTTTCTGAAAGCTTCCCACATTGATCAGCTCTCTACTAGTTTTCTTTCCCTTTTCTAGAGCTGGGGCATAGACTTAAGGAACACCACCTTTGGAGATCCCTCTTCCCACATAAAAGTCACATCTTCGATCCCTTTTTCACGTCAACATTAGTATAACAAGAATTTTTCATCCATATTTCCCTCATAATATTTTTCGTATAACTAACTATCATTGGTTATGTGTTAACACTTGCTATTGGCTACCAATGTAATGCATTAAGTGGTAACCCTTTCTTGTTTATATCCAATCTAGTTTGAAACATAGTTTCCCTGTACACCCTTGCTACAGCTATGTTCCATTCATCTCATCTAAATCATCTTTTATAAAAATCACATCAAATTTCGTACTATGAATTTTATATCTATCCATCATCTCCATGAATGTGTTTGAAAATACACTCTTCGGTTTGTGAATTCTACTTGATCACCATTGTAGTTTGTGAATCCTACTTGAGGGTCCTTCTCAAGGAAAGTTCATTATCGTATAGCTCCTTATCTCTCAACATGTTCAACACCATCTTTGATCCATTGCTCCTCACTTTCCATGTCCACTCATCACCATTTTTCTCCACATCATCATTCTCACCTTTTTGTCCCCTTGCATGATGCTAGACATCTTACTTGTCTTCCCTCTTGAGTTTCTCTTTTACTCTTCTAATTTTAGTTTGACAATCTTGCTTAACCATCCATGTAGCTAGAGAACCTTAGTTAAGGTATATATTCCTCCTTGGATCCTCTCGCTGTAGAAACTTCTCCACCATTTCCTCTTTCAACAGATGACAATCAGCACAAAAAATGTCTTTCCACTCCTTTTTTGCTTAACACTCTTACATCATCACTACTACCATGTGGGCATCCCATTTAAGGATTTCCCTTACACTCTCCATCTAAAACACATATATTCCTCAATCCATTCATGTCACACTCCTATTGTTTCCTTGTTATCACATTGTTATCACCTCCTTTCATCTTTTGTTCCATTTTGGTATGCTCCACTCATTCTTTTCATCATTATTTTTCTTATTCATTTTGGTGATCCTACTTAACCATCTCCATCGCAGGGCAATATTACTAAAGAGTTTCTCTTAAGAATGGTTGGTCGTCTGATCCTTCCACTTCTGATCCTTCCATCTCCCGTCATCTCTTCCTCATCTTTTTTCTCCCACATCTCATCATACTCATTTATTCCAACCAACCCTTTCACACCTGCATCCAATACAACGTTGTCTTTCTCCTTCCATATTGTCACTGCTAGTTTGGTGATCTTACTTAATATTCCCTCTTAAGCATGATTTTTCATCCTGCACTCCCCCACTACCCCATATTCTCCCCATCTACATTTTCTTGGCATTCCCCATCATCACATCCTCTCACCTCCTCTTTCATTCTCACAAACACCACTTCCTACTGGTCTCTTTTTCATCTCCATCATCCATCGCTAGGTAATCTTACTTAACCGTTGCTTCTCTATTCATTTCATGTCTTGTTTATTCATTTTTCTCTCATTCATTCTCATCCACTGCATCCTCTCCTCACCTTCATCTTCTTACATATCATTTCCCCTCCTTTCTTAAATCTTTCCACTCTATCTTCTAGAGTTCTACCACATATCTACCACCATATTTACCCATCATTGTCATTAGTCTCTCTCTAACATTATTTCATCATCATCTTCCATTTCTGTGCCAGTAATTATCGATGGAATTCTCCTAAAAATCACTCATCCCCATTTTGCATAGCCTAAATCCTTTTCTTTTACCTCCTCCATTCTATCTACATTGCTTCCTTCCTCTATGTCCTCTGATCATTATCGGAGGACTTATCCTAACATCCATTGGCGTTCCCCCTAACATTCTTTATTTACTTTTTTCCTTGTCTTATCTTTTGTCTCATCTTTTCCTACTAATCATTATCGGTTGATTTCTCCTAACATCCATTCACTAACATTGCCTCTCCTATCCCATCCTTTATTTTTCCTCGCCACTTCTTCATCTTCCATTCTTCCTTGCCAATTTATTCACTGTCTTCATCTTACACCTTTGTATTTTCTTGTCAGTAACATATCCTCATCTCATGCATCTCTGTTTCTTTTCCAATTGATGTCAGTCCTTCCCTCAAGTTTATATTTACGTTCCTTATGCTTCTCACTCTTTACCAAATATCTTCATTCTTGTTTCCCTTCCATCTACATAGTTTTCTTCATTGTCTTCTCCTCCTTTCTAATATTCATCTTATTTCACTTCCTCTACATCGTCCTTCTTCCCATTTTACCTCACCCTTCTTCCCTACTTCCCCGTTGAAAACCTAACTCTTCAGCGTTATCCCATTTCCTTTATCATCTCATCATCCACATGCATTTCCATGCAGTTAGTTCAATATTCTTTTCCTTGGATTTCCTCACTATGATCTATTTCCTTCATTTTTCGTTTCTCTATCATCTGTTTCATTTTCCACTACCTCTCTATTTTCCTTTGCTCCAATCTTTAGCACACCTTTCATCTTGAATAAATCTCTCCCTTTTTCATAATTTCATCCTCTACTCTGTTGTTTTCTTGTCTTCTCTTTATTTTTCCTTCTTCATTTCTCCCTTTCTCTATAATATTTCTTTGTTATCTTCTTCCTCCCCTTTAATTCCTTATTTTATCCTCCTCAGTATCTGTTCTTCTATTCAATACTCCTTGTCTCCTTCATATTGAATATTTCTTTCTCTTCTAATAATCAACCAATCCTCTTGTCTATTCCCTTTTCTCTTTCTCAACATCCCTTACATTTGGCATTCGTAGTCAATGTCGATGTTTCTCTATTTATGTATCGCCATCTATCCCTTTCATTACCGTTCTTGTTCTTCTCTTTACAACATTGACCTCTTCTATTTTTGAGAACCCTGTCACATATTTTATCTTCGTCAGCCCTCTCGCAGGGACATCATTATATCCATTTTTAAGAATCTCTTCCCATCTTCTTTTGACATTTTTGTCTTGGAAGATACCATAACGGCCATCACCTATCTAATCTTGTTCTCTTCCATGAATATTTTCTCTACTTTTGTTTTGTCACAAAAGTATATATATCATATTTGTCGAAGAAACAAGACTTCTTTGTCTTCTTCACCTTCTAATTTGCTAATAATTATACCATATTTCCTATGAAAGATGATTTCCATAATATTTATTACCTTTTTAGGGCATTCTATCTCACCCTTTTATCCTATCTTCTCATCATATGCACATTTATGGTTATTCTCCGTAGGGCATTTTATTTACATATCCATATCCCATTATGTCATCTTCGTGCCCTATCATGGGGAACCTTTTTCATTCTTGTACTTGTTGGTGCATATAACTCACCTTGTGTCCTTCTCGTGCCCTATGCTGGGGCATTATTATCTTCATCCACATCCCTTTTGTGGATGCATGATTTTTTTTGCATGATTCCTTGCAGAAAAAGGATTACGCACATCTTTCGTATTCATTTGCACATATTTTGATATTTTCCTATGACCCATTGGTCATATTGTTCTACATCTATACTGCAGTGGTCTTCACCCACTCATTGGTCTGTAGAACATTGTCATATGTCTCTATTGAGACCACAATTTTCCTCTACCGATGTGATATTGGAGTCACCGCCATACTTTTTATTATTATTTATTGTGATCCTTTTTTTCCTAGGGCATCTTGCCTTTGGTCATGTCTTCATCCATCCTCAGACATATCTTTCATCTAACCATTTTTGTTTTTTTCTCATGGCTTGCTATCGCAAACCACTCAAAAAAAAGGGGCAAATGTAGACACTTATTTTTGGTTATAGAAGCCCCTCAATAATCTTACATGCATGCTAATTCCATTCTCGCATCTCTTTCTCTTAAATTAAATGAAATCCTATCTATTTTCTCACATTTTTTTTATTGATTATCAATGAGATTGATATTGGACCCATTTGTTGATTCAATTTTTGGAATCATCCCCCATCTCTCACAAATTATTTAATTCAAAATTCACCCATGCGAAACTCTTTTTTTAAAAATGGTATCTTCTCACCCACCATGCCCCCCACTACATATAATAATTTAAGTCGGGGTCCCCACATGATCACATCATATCCCTAACTCAGGCTACTTTACTACACCCTAGGTATCATCTAACCTATAGTTTAGTCTCATATCTAAGCAATAAATATGGGGTTTTCCCCCATATTTCAAAGGAGGATAATTTTTAAGAATACCTGGAGATAACTAGGCCTAGAGAAAAAGAAAGAAACTAACTAATTTCTACCCATTTGAAGGAGAAATATTTTCCTTAATTTGTCATCATACCATCTTGATGCCTGGTTCATCTCCATAATAGAGCATAAGCTAAGTACTCTTGTTATTTCAGTTGCTTGACATTTTTACTATTGTTCATGATCTATTATCATCTTGTTTGACACGGGGGTTGAAATCCTCCAAGGGAGTTGAAATCCTCTTAGAACCAGCACTGTCCAGGAAACCCCCACATATTGTGAACTAATCTTATTTGGTTTAGTTTTGCAGATGTGACTCCTTGATATCATACATCTGTTTTCTTTACACCCACATCATCCATCTCCATCTCAAAGGTAATAAGCCCTTGTATACTCGACGTGGTTTTGTGTTTCTTGATTACTCATACACTCATTTGGAAAAGAAGCTTGAAACACAGATCAACAACTAGTTACATTTCATATGATTTACCTTTTGTGATAGAATACCATGCTACTGATTTACATGATGAAATTTATATTAGAACCCATGATACTCCTCCCATTATGTCTCACTTTCATCCAAATGGTTCTTAATCCCTAATGCATACTACTTCACACTTACCTATATCTAGATCCTTATCCCCTATGATGGTTGCTACATATATAATATCTAAGGTATTGGAATACACTCGTACCCCCCTTCACAATATCACCATGACCATGGCTTTTAAATTTGTTTCTTTTCACAACTCTCGATATAATTCTAATGATCATATGCTTACTGATTTCAATGTTACATCACTTGTCATTGCCTCCTCAAAAGTAAGAAAACAATGTACTGATTTTATTCATGATGCTCTTAACTCACCCACTTTCCAAAATTATATGCATGAATTATATGTTAGACCTTATCTTATTGTATCCATGTGGGTAATTAATTCCCCTCTTTCTACATTTATGTCTATAATCATAAGGGATAGTACATACACATTTAATGTTTCTAATATTCCCAAATTGTACTGATTTCTTATGATGATTCTTATGTATCTCCCACCACTGCTTGAGGTTGATACCAAAAATCCTCCTAACACTATATATGTTACACATCTCTTGACTCACACATTGATCCTTATGCTTGCACTTACTATTTCCACTATTGTCAACAAGACAATGTTCCACCTATTCTATTTTATCCTAATAGAAACAATTTGATTGTTTAAAAAATTCCTAATCATGGAATTGGGATCTTGTAATCCTAGGATTTTACCCTCATTTTGTTGACACTGTTCTATGGTAGCTCTTGTGTTACTCCCTTGCTAGCCAATGATGCACTCTTGTTATAGGTTCAAACACGTCTATTGAGGGAACACTTACCTACACGAACTTCACATTGCATACTTACATTAGGGATAAACCTTACTTCCCTTCCCTAGTTATAGTATTTTTTATTCTAATCATATAAAAACATTCATATGTTTGTAAAAATACAAAAACATTATCTTAGATCTTCGTTGCATGTATCCTTCCTTGTTTATACTATTCCATGTTGCATTTTTCCTCTCATGTTATTTTGATTCATAGTATGTTCTATCCTTTTAGATATATGCATATGTGTTCACATGGTACTTTGAGGTGAATAAAGGTCATCTAAAATTTATCACATGATTCATGATTCTTAAAACTATTCTCTACCAGTCCCACCGAGGCTCTTAGAGGCATCTACCTTCTATGTCTTTCCACATTAAGGTGTTATCATTGCAATATCTACTATTTTTGTTTATATTTCATCATATATATGCCTCGTGACATACTATTTATTATCCTAGCATGCTAATGGGTGTTTCATGTGTAGCATTTATCTTCGAGGCTTACTCCCAACCATGGTTATATGATTTTCTTGTGTCTTGTCTTGTATGACTATGAATTATTTGTCATTATTTGATGTATATGTCCTATGTTTGATTTTTTGATTTCTTAAAAGGAATTTATGGCCTTAAGTGTCTTATGACATCCAAAGTGGTGTGCCATATATTCCAATGGCTAATTTTTTTCTTTTTTCTATGTTACTACATGGTTGACTAGTTTTTATTACATTATGCCATGCTTATTTGTCACTAACAATTTATGATAGCTTTATTCCTATTGTTTTACATGTGTCAGGGTTGTTATCATACACATTCCCTAGTCCCCTCGTAAAATTTATTCTCATGCTTGTATTGATTCATATCATGCACCCTAAATAAGTGGGGACAATTATCAGATGACTATTTCACCCTATCAATAGTGTAGAAACCATACATAGAATGGTACACATCAAAATTTGGCCAAAAATGAGCTAAAAAACTGTTTAGAATCATATTTGGGAAAAAACATCATAGGGATAGAAGCATCTATATTAAATAATAATGGTGGGTGCTAGTGTCCCAATTGGGTGGTTTTGTCTTGGGAAAAAATAGGTAATTTATAAGTTGAGAAAGTTCTCACTGATATGTTTTCTTAGAATCTAGAAGTAGATAATCAAATATAATTTTCTATCTGGTACATAGGAATAAAATTAGTGGCATATTTCATACTTTGATAAAGGGAACTAATTAATATTCTTTCTTGGTTAGCATATTTTTTACCAATGTTAAATAAGGAGTGGAACCTAGGGCATATGTATGAACAATGATATGCCTAGAAAAATTGGTCATCTGTAGTGACACTTATCCATGGGGAAGTGAAAATAGGAGGAGATAAAATTTGAAATATCTCATAACACTCTTCCTTTGGTGACATGATGCCTAAATCCTTAGTATATTCACGTAAGATTGAGAATTTATCACTCTCGTCTCTTCAAACCATCTCTAAGGAAACAAACACACAAGAACAATTCTATCCTTTCTCTAGCGATATTTAGGTGTATTTTTATCCTTGATTCACTTTATTATATGCATTTATATTATGGTTTATCTAATTGAATGTTCAATTTCATATAGCATGAGCATTGACTACACTTTTCTTCTTTTGCAGGCCGTCCTTATCCAAAAAATTGAAAACACACATGGAACAAGGAGTAATCTCAAGCATAAAGTGCTCAAGAAAATGTGATATTCAGTTACAAACATACAAATCATTTCAACTACATATGAAGGCCACCCCTAGGGTTATCATACCATCTTATACTCTATGGCACACATCCTACAATTTTCATTCGACACACTATCGGTCACAATCTTCTTAGGCTCTCCAAAAGGTACAATCTTCCAATATAATTTATGCTATTGAATATTAATTCACCAACATAAAGTGGGGGATAATTTAGAAATGAAATTATGCACTTAATATTACTACATCATGCCTCTAGTATGTTATTATAACATCATGATTCCTAGGAAAGAAAACTAGACATTGAAAACACTTGCTTTACTTTACATTGACATTGTTTTATCGTTCCATGATTTTTCCTATACTTTTATAGAATTATCCCTTTACTTTTGGAATTAACACAATGTGTTACAAATCTCAGTATCTCTTGTATTTATCTTTGGATCTCTTCAGATACTAGCGTTAAGTAAGGGACAAGAGCATCTAAGTGCCACTACCCCCTTGGGAACTTCTATCATTTTCCCTATGTTTAAAAGTGCCACATCAATTGTTATCTTTTCTAAACTTCTATTTATCACTTTGGGTCATATTTTAGGGTTGTTAACTATGAAATTAAAGAAAATGAATCATATATATACATGACTTACTAACTATCATAAAAGGAGGAAACACGAAGAGAACAATTAGGAAAGTGGGCTATCACTTTCTATTTACTACTTGGAAAAAAAAACACTTGAGGACTAAATTTAAGATACATTATTCACTAGATAGGAAGGGAAAAATTCTAAAAATCACACAAATTTATCTTGGGGGAAAATTAGTTGTAGCTCACTATCTTGGTGGAAATGACACAAGGGAAATATAGCTTTAAGGGAAATGATTCTATCACAAAAAAGAACTAGAAATACATTGAGTCTGAAATGTAGTGCATCACTTACTGACAATCACATTGGGGTGACCACTAAGGTTAGTATGAATCAAACATATGCATATTATATTCCATCTAATGTGTTCTTGAGCCTTGTCTAGGTAGTTAGGTTTTGTTTTATAAGAAAATGTGAAAGAATGAAATTGTATAAAAAGTAAGAGTAACATAGAGAAAAGTAAAGATGACGTTATTAGACCCTAAAAGAGCTAAATATAGACTCATTATCAGGACACTAGCACTCGCGTTGGTCCTGTACCCTTTTGGGTGCCTCTTTCTAGCATACCTATAGATCATTATCTTCTGAAAGGAACATACACAATAAAAATCCAAAATATTTCACCATCCTTCTAGTTCAAATCCAATCTAGACAAAAATTTATCAACAAATTCACTCTTACCCTCTTATTACTTATACTTACTTGTCATTGCATGTTAAAGTTTGTAAATTTATGATATTATCTGATTGATCTCAGTCCTATGATTAATATTTAATTTTTTTAAATCACATGGGTACTTATAATAGGATTATACATATCCCATGCAACATGTCCTTTCATGACTATATGAATATCACTGGTATGACATAGTCAATCACTTAGTCCCATGCATTCAATTCACTCCTATCACAATCACTTCTCTATTATACACTAAATATGATATCTTTCCCTAATCATAAAATTTCACTACATACCAAACCTATGTAACATATACATCACATCATATTAAATATACATACATCAAATGCCTACATAAATTTCAACTACATTCATTTAGCTATATTAAAAATTTCTATATGCCACAATGATGACAACACAAGTTATGCACAATCTAACATCAATATATATATATATATATATATATATATATATATATATATATATATATATATATATATATAAACATTTGATATAACAATGATACATCAACTATGAAAAGGGTATGATCCTTCATACACACACTAATCCTCCTGCTCCCTTCTATCCACATATCTAGGGTACCGTGAGATTGATGTCCCTCCTATACCTCTATGATCCCTAGATCATGACCCCAAATGGTAATGTGCAAATCACTCATGTAATGTACCATACTTTAATAAAACTTGGGCATACTGGGCTTAGGACTTGACTAATATCGTAATCAAATATTGTTCCACATCATTCTCAAAATAAATCTCAAGCTACCTAGAGATATTTGCATGGATCACATCTCATTGAATTTATAACACTATACATGTGGCATCTGCAACTGTAATTGGATTAAATAGATAAACATGCTTAGCTGTAATATTATCTACTCTCTCTAATAGCCTACCAGTCACTATATCTATTGAAATATTTTTATAGTTTTGTACACACTGATGCATCTATAAAGGTAGTCTAATACATATCACATGCAATTCCCAAGACATACCAATCATTTCATTACACTCATATCTACAAACAATAAATTGGAATCATATTTGTATTGTGCTACTATAGAAACTATAACATCATCTCCAAGTACCTCTCCCAAACTTTATCTACCTGATGGTGGAGAACCATGTATACCATATGCCCTGATAGGTGTTACATCCCTATTTGGTTCAACAACCACTATAGTGAATATATAAACCCATGGTTCTTGTCCCATCATAATGTATATGTTGTTCTACACCACACATAATCTATATCACTCAATATCACACCATGATCTACCTCCTATAAGAGTGGAGGGAATAGCTTAGTTGGATGTGGTATATGATGAATCCCCTCTCTCTGTGCCACATGTATTTACCATATCTAAGGATAATATAATGGGGGGAAACTCCTGCGTAATAGGGAGCTATCGTGTCACCCTCTCATACTAAGAAAATTCTCCCTATTGGGAAAAATGGTATTATAACCACAAGGTTTGGCATATTCAGAATAGATCTACATCATCCTCATTCTATCCCATATACTCTCTATAAGCTCTCCACATGATATCCATGGTTGTTAGCTTATCTAGAATTGATCTGTAAGTCATATTATCAAAACCCTGCCACCTAGGCATGAACCATCTCACCACCACAATCTTAGGGTGGGTCCAATCTATCCGTAACCCACCAATAGGTCATAAAAAATTAATTTTCTCATATATCCATATATGTAATAATTAAATCACTACCACACCTCCACTACGAATCTATGAAATAAACCTCCAAAATACCTATACAAGTGTGTTTACACGCTTTGACACCATACATATCAGGTCCCTTGCTTCTTAATAAACTAGCATATCTTCCACATCCTATATGATATCAAGACACCACCACCATCCATAAATACAAAATATTATAGCAATACTGCAACCATAAAAGTGTCCATGATCGTACCAAGTCTGATAGAGGACTCTACTACACCACACTGTCCCAATAAATATTTATATGCCTGGCACATATGAAAGAATGTATCATGTGGTAATACATGTACTCTCTTTCCAAAAATAACAAATCTCAATATATAGTATACATCCTCCATAGCCATTGTCATCTCCTCTGCGGGAAGCCAAAATGTGCACATATCAACATTCCACCACTCATAGAGTACGGTGATCAAATGCATGTTTGGGGCAGCTACCCTAATATTGCTACATGATGTAGCCTAGATCTATCCAACCAATCCCAATATACATCGTCTAAGCCTAATGTGAATAACGTATCCATTTTTCACCCATTGTGTAAATCTCATGCATGCATATCCTACTGTAAACAACACATGTAACCAACATATCAGTATCTCTAAACAACTAAAATACATCATTTATGATTTTAATTTAGACCAAACATTTTATACATTCCAAAATCCAAAAAACTATTCCTTTGGGTCAAAAATGTATGGTACAAGTCAGAAACATATGGTGTAGGGTTAAGATCAATTCCTTACGGTTTTTCCACTAGTGCCAAATGAGACCAATCGGTTCATTTTTGAATTTTCTACAAAAAAATGAAAAAATTAAAAATTTACAAATTATTTTGAAAAATATGCCAAAACACAATATTGGTGACACTCACCAACTCTTCTATTATCTAGGTCTACCTAGCCTCTACTACATGCTCAAATCACCTCCCTGACTTGTGCCATCATCACAATCTCAGAGATCTCATTTACACTTATCCATAATTACAAATGAAAGTTACATTTCACTTTTTACATTTGATATTTATAGTAACAAATAATGGTGGAATTTTACCCACTTACATATTTCTTATGGTACTTATTTACTAATCCCTTCACAATGGTACAACCTGCATCTTAAATCATGTTACTCCATTTTTCACACCATTTTTGGAACGATGATCATCCCTCTCTCCTTCTTTGCACTAATACATTATTACTCAATCTCACATTCATTTTTCATTTGTGCACTCAATTCTTAGCAATCACTTTATATTTCTCTCTCTAATGCACATTTCCAAGCTACTACCTATCATTTATATCTCAATCACTATGGAAACCACCACTACATGCATCTCATTCATTCTATAATACACCACTATATTTGTGAATTTCTCATGAGCCTTTAATTTATCTCAAATAATTATGTCTTACACTCTCCCTTTCATTGAAAGGGGGAAACTATATAGGGCTGACTATGCAAAGTCTTCTTACTTTTTCTCTCTTATTTGTAAATCATTAAACAAGTACAATATGATAGTTGTTATGTCAAAATTACAACACCCCCGATTGTTTTCACGTGTGTGTGGGGAAATCAATGTAATTTTCTAACATGGGAACATCTCTCAAGCTGTGGGACTTGTGAACTTGAGATGGTCCTCTAGAAAAGGTCAACTTCCTCTTCCTAACCCTAATGATAAACTACTTCTAATGTAAGAAAAACACATAACTACACACATCCTAAAACTTACAAGGATACAAGGAGAGAGGGAGTACATGAAAAGGGAAATCCTACATTAAGGGGGTGGTGATAGCACCAAGAAAAGGGGGTGAGATACTCTGATTGAGGGAGAATGGAAGGAAGATGGAGTTAAGAGAGGACAGACCAGTGTGACATAGACCCACATCTCCATCCACCATCAAATATCCATGAAACATAACATCTTACACTTGGAAGTGAGAAATACATGCAAAAAATACAAACACAAAATATAGAGGCAAGGAGATACAACAAAACAATGAAAGGGTTGAAAGAGTACCACGAACACAAATTTTCTTTCTTTTAAAGTATGCATAGTCCATTACATGATGAAATAGAGGCAAAAATACACTTTTCAGGCCCAAGAGAAGGATTACAAATAAAATAATTTGAGAAAAGAAATTGGTAGAGTTTTCTCATAGCCAAAACATCCTTTCAGAATGTCTCCCATCATAATGAGGTGCGTTTTACAATATATAGAGAAATATCCTCAGAATTGCCTCACCAACTGACATGTTTCATTAAAGAGGTATGGGAGGCCATAAAAGTTCACTTCTCGAGGGTAATTTTTCTTTCATATGAAGACATGGGATTCATACTCCATTAAATCTGGTTATTGAGCTATCTTTTTCCACCTACCTTCACCTGATTTGAGACCTGTCCAACCCATGAGCCATCCAACCAAACAATGAGTCACCCAACAAAATAACCATATGACACTATTGGGCCATACAACTTGTGGGACATATAACCCCCGGGCCATAAAACTTGCAGGCCTTCCAACCCCTAGGTCGTCTAACTCCCCGGCTGACTTGCAACTTGGGACTAACTTGTAAAGGCGATATCTCAAGCTCTTGGATGAATTTTGGGGTAAAATTATATATGATTCCACATAGAAAAAACCAAATGAATCCAATTGTGATGATCTAAAGATACAATATTTACTAAAACACCTCAAAATTTCCCCTTATTTATCGGGATTGACAATTGTGCGCCAGAAGAATGAGTTGCCTTAGAAAGTGATGATGTTTCAAGATGTCCCATATTTTCACCATGTAGGGCATGTAAAATGAATTCCATAGGTAATTTATTGTACTTATAATTCTTCACATGGCTCTTACAATATTGTTTTTAATCTCAGGTCCTTAGTTGTCCATTTCACCCTAGGGCTGAAAATGGATAACAATTTGGTGACCTCTCGGGATATTTGCCTACTAGATGAAGAGAACAATAGCCTTGAAGCATCCATTGGGCGTGGGGTCAAGACTAGAACTCAAAATATGATCTTGAACTCTAAATTTTTTCCCCTTGAGCCCACTTGAATTGTTATTTGAACTTGGAACTGCTCTTTTTGCTTGAATTTTCCATCTCATTTACAAAAATTATTTAAATTAAGGTTTTGTGAAAGTGGAAAATTGTTTTGAATCCAAAATCTTATTTTGTTTCTTTGGTAAATTATCTATTGGGATGAAGGATGAACCTTTGAACTTGTCCTAAAAAAAAATTCACCAAGTTTTGAAGAAAACTTAACTAAATCATGACAAAGGATAAATCATGCAGAGCTTTGAAACACATGCTGATTTCTCCCATGAACACTTCCTCTTCTGAAATCCACCATTCAAGAGAAATAATGAAGCCAAAAACTATGTACAAAGGATAAAATCATACATACCCCAATAGGAGCATGTAAAGTGTGTATAAGCACTTCTTCTACTGAAAGCAAACCTTCCTACCCTACTCTAACCAGAGGCAAAGGAAGCTAAACAAAGCCTATAACAAAAAGGGAGAAATAACTTTTTTTTACAAAGTACGGCCATGTAATTAATTTGGAAATGAACATAGGCATAAATAGGAGTGAAAAATTGATATGGAAATCCTTAAAATATCAACAACTAAAAAAATGATTACCTCCCTAAGCTGATTTACTTTAGACTCTTGGAGGTGTTGAGGCTGACCTTTGGTACGCTGAAGCTCATCCTCATGATATGAACTAAGCATGAGTGGTGGTAAATTTGTATTTGGATCTAAAGGAGACAAATATATGATTAGTTAGGCTCCTGTCCTTTTTATTTAATCATTCATTTTTTGTTTTTCCCCATAATTCTGGCCTTCATGAAGACTTTCTTCATGAAGGTGGTTATTTGCAGGCTGATCCGTGCTTTTATTTTCCTCCACAAAAAACTTTTTTTCCACCTTGGTATCTACTAGAATTCTATGTGTTCATTCATTCCCTATTCCCTCTTAATATTTTGATAAAAGTGTAGCTAGTTCCAGACAAGAAGAGCAATGAGGATCATGGCATTCAATAGAATCATTTTGCTCACTCTACAAATGTTCCTCCTTGAGGCCTTGGGTGCCAATAGTGTTCAAAAATGCTTTGATTTCCTTATCCTTGTCAATATAATATTTCTTCTCACTTACTTACTTTAATTTTTGATTCATCTCTTCCTTTTGCACATTTTGAGTCCTCTCATGCTCCTAATCTGAATCAGATCAGTTATCTACTGACACAAAAATTTCATCCTTTTTAAGACTAGTCGAGGGAGAGGTGTAAAAAAGAGGCTATTATTTTTCTTCATGTTTGGGTGGAGGTTTTTGATGCTCAAAGGACCTGATTTGATCACTCAAAAGATCTAAGTGACCCTCTATAACATAACCCCTAATCTGTTGATATGCTTCCTCCGAAACAATTGCATGATTATTCCTGAAGCCTTGTTGCCCGGGGCATTGCTTGGGCATATCCCTTTATCAAAGAGCATGATAAGTCTCTCTTTCTAACAGCCTTGTAGGATAACAAAGTTTAGTGATTTCTAGGTAGAAGGTAGGGATGACATATGAAATACCATAACTTATAGGAACATTGGTGTATGGTGTAGAGAAGTTGGGTAGTGCCTTGGGTGGAGATGGGAGGGATTTCTGCAAAGCTTGGGGAACATTTTGAGTGTAAAAAACTTGTGAGACATAAAATAAAGGATAAGAAAGTGAAGGATCTTCCTAATTTTAGCAAGGAATGATGGATTTTTATTTATTTCCATATGGGGGAGGAAGAACTTGAAGTGGTGAGGGAATAATTACGGCAACAGGGATGGGTTTTATTTTTCCAACTTGAACGAGAATCTTCTCATCTTGGGATGTAATATAAAAATCTTGAGGAATATTGATGCCACTTAATGACTGAATTAATATAGCTAAATCAATATCAAAGGACCTCAAATAATATAATAATGCCTTACCTTGCCGGGGTCTGAATTCTTGAGGAATTTTGAGCTATGTCCTTGTGAATCTGATGTTGAAATTAGGAATACACTTCATTAGAGATTGATATATATTTTTGATAATTTCCATGAGGAAAATAAAATATGCATCCTCCTTGAATTAGTTGTGTAGTTTTTCTCCCAGCCGATTTCATATAGAAATGGATTGTGGAGCTAAACTGTTGTACCAATATTTTGATTTACCTTTGAGAGATATAACCATTAGTCTGAGGAAAAAATTCTCTTCTCTAATAATTTGAATGGAAAAGTGATTTTTAACATCCTGAATGTGATCAATAGGGTATTAGTCTCCATTTCCATAAAAAGGGGTATGTTCTTCAAGGTTGTTTTCGGGATAACATCCAACTACTATAAATGGAGTGGACTAGAATTGAAATGAGAGAATGGAAAATATCTTTGGAGAGCTATGACTGAGATGGAAACATTAAAATGAATGGAAGATAAAATGGAATGGTCTACAATTGAGATAATAGGATATTTGAATAAGTGGAGTCACAAGATATGCTTGAAACTTTCCTCCAAAGGCTGAGATCTTACCAAGAGAATATAAATCTTGCTGAGATAAAAATGTAGACCAATATACACACATGTGAAATATATTTTTCACTTGCTTATCGCACCAGCCGTGTAAAATCTGCTATGTCAAAATTACATCACCCCCAATTGTTTTCAAGTGTGTGGGGAAATCAGTGTAATTTTCTAGCTTGGGACAATGTATATAAATTTCTAACCTAATCATTTACTAGCTAGCAATCACCTATCTATCTATCACATACTGAGTTGAAAATATGAGGAACACTTCTACATGCAACATACTATTGGTTGGATACTTTTTCAAACCAAAATATGAGGTTCAACCATAGTACATGAGATTAAATCCCTCCTCAAAGAAAGGTGAGGTTGCCTCTTTATTACTAATCTAAAACACTACAGAAATAATATATACAATATCCACACTATTCTAACCATTGGGGTTGGGATACAATACCAAAATCCATATCAACATGAAATAGAAATGTTACAACTTTAGATTAGGAAGAATTAGAAGGGAAAATATTATAGACGAAACAAAGTGGGAAGGGAATGAGAGAAACATATTTTCTTTCTATCAAACACAGATCAAGAAATACTTATGAGTTTTAGATAATGAGTGTAATATTTTGAAACAATTAAAATGATCAAGAACACTAAACAAAGAATAGCTCAAGATTTTGGACATAAGAAAAATCTCTCAAGATAGATGAATCCCACAACACAAAGTTTGTAAAATAACTCTTGTTTCTATTCTTCAATGATTAAAAAGAAAATACAAAGTTTTTCTTCATCTTCATAATAGCTCTTAATATTTAAAAAGTCTATTTTTTTGGAATGCACAAGCATCCGTTATTTATAATAGAGAGATCAGAGAGAAAATATGATAAATCCTAGAAAATAGTCTTTTAAATGAGAGTCCTATTTTGCTTAACTCTCACGTAGGAGAACAAGTCAAAATTTACTTCCTCTGTGACGAAACGAAAATGAAAAATACATTAAAATTTCTTGCTACAAATGACATGAAACATTATGTTTATTCCACTTCATCATCTTTGTTTTCTTCTAGAGCATCTTGCTTTTCTCGAAATTCTTGGAATTTGTGGATTATGCCCTGCGTCTCATCTTTACCCAGCGCACTAGAATAATCACTTAGAACTTCGTAAGTTTCCTGAGTGTCACTTGCATTACCATGAATTTTATTTAGTATCTTTTTGAGTTTTCTCAGTGATTCCAAAACATTTTATATCCTTATGAACTTATCGATGATTGATAGATCAAAGAAAGAAGCTAGCTCATGCTAAATTAACTCCTGAATTTGTTTGTAGAGATCATCAGTAAGTAGAATCTTAGAGCTCTCATCCAACACCTTGGAAAAGATCCTAGAAAGCTCCTCTTCTATGTCATTGGTGGTGTCTATCAGTTGATCTCTAGACTCCCTCAACTTACTGCAAGCTTCACTGAGAATATTTATCCTAAATATGATGGCTTTGGCAAGCTAGAAATGTTCATCTCCATGTGGAATGATTCCTTCTTCTATTAATATCTAGGATGGAACCTATTTCAGTGCATTGAGAGCTTCCAAGGTTAATTCAAGGTTCCTAAATTCTTGTGAAAATTCATCATCCATCTTGTCACCATATTTATTTATATCCTCCAAGGATTTGTAAGCTTCCACCGTGTTATCTATGACCTCTCTTCCTTGCAGGAGTAGCCTCTTTATCCATTCTTCAACAGTTTTCCCCTCCTCATTGATCTTTTCAATCATAGGCACTGATGAGAAATCAAACCTTATAGGAGTAGGGGTAGAAGATGATTTTGTTGAATGCAAAGGCTTTGAAAGCTTGAGTAATACCTCAGTCAACTATTTGACTTTGTCCTTTAGCTCATCCCTGCTTACCTTTGCTTCTTTCAACTTTTGGAAAATCACGTTCAAGAAATCTTGTGCATCTTGTTGTGCTCCTTTTGTTGTCACTTTTCCTATATCAACCCTTGTAATCTGATAATTAGTCACTGTTATATCCTCCTTTGTTTTGTCAGCCATGGGAGTGGAAATCTATGCAAACTTATGCCCTGAGGTATCCACTGAAACTCTTGAAACTGTTATGGGTTTCTTGGAAGATTTGGTAGGAGAAGCCTTGAGTGAACTGAAATCGAAGGATGGTAGGGGAAATACCACCTTCCTCTTCCTTGGAGTTTGGTCAACCAACCATTGAGGTACAATAGAAGATGTTTCTCCTATTGGAGGTGTTATGGTTGTATCTATGGGTGGAGGAAGATTTTCTTACAGAGTCGTGATGACTGCAAGTGTAGTGACTATAGGAATAGATTAGGGAATGAAGGTGCAGAAGGAGGAGGAATTTCTATGGCCATCGTAGGTCCAACAAAGAGAGGTGAGAGATTGGAGAAAATGCTGGTCATGGCTGATGAGATTGGCATTGAAATATGTGATAAGGAAGATTAGGAGAGAGGGGGTAAATATTCTAAAGCCAAAGCTTGAGAAGTAAGAGCAAGGCTTACCTCCGATGAGAAATCAACAAAAGGGGAAATAAGAGGATGACTAACCTTGATTTCTAAAATAATTTCTCCTTATTCTGGTGGAGGAGTTTAATCCAACATCTCAACAATTTGTTTTGGAGTAGCAGATGATTTGACCCCTTGATTTTCTCCTTTCCTAACAAAATTAAACTTTATTTACCTCTTGGTAGGGCTTTTATCCTTTTCCTTTTATCCCTTGGAGGGTCCCACTTCTAAAGTATTTATTTTTGAAAATATATTTTCCTTATAACTCATTCCCCAAGAAATGAGCCATGCCTTAGTGTGGACAAGAGTCTAAGCAACTCTTTTAGTGATAGAAGCCTCTTCAGCAACAGGCCAATCAATGGTTGGGAATCCAAGTTGGTCTCCATCTGACTGTTTGTACCTAGGTTCCTGAAAACTTTCATTGTCTATGATACCTTCAGGGATATCTGTTAGATATAACATATGAATTTATTCAAGTGTCAGTTTGTTGTTGTCTTTTCTTCGGATGTCTACTTCATCATGAAGATCAACCTAGATATCTTCCACAGTGGGTACATATAGGTACAAGGTTCCTTAAGACTTGAGGACTCCTCAGATGTCAAATCCTTCTCTCATCTTCATGTGCTTCTTCAATTTATCTTGAAGTTCATGCACCATGTTCTTGGCCTTTACTATGGTGGAAAATGTATACCTTCCAATGGTAATGGGGAAGGAGACAACAACTTTTTGTATACTTTGTTGGAATATATGAAAATCCAACAATTGTCTGACCAACTCCATGAGATCAGTTTGTCATCCACGAACCTAAGAAAACAAAAAGGATTACCATGGAACCTTAACACCCGAAGATAGGTAAAATTCTTGAATTATAAGAAGATGCAACTCCATTTAGACACTTTTTTCCATGCTTCATCGGAAACCCTTCTCTTTCTCAGATCAGGATCCAGTCTGCAAATATTTTCATAGAAGAAGGCATCATTCACTCTTTTAAATTCATCTTTCGACCCATTTATTTTCATCTATGGGAAGTATCAATGTATGTGTTCCATTGCTTGATTTCTGTTTACATCCATCCCTGGATAGTTTCTCATTCCTGCTACCACATAAGTGACATATGACATCATATAGAACTTTCCAATAGATAAGACCGTTTTCATTTGAGAATATATCTCATTACTTATCAGGCTACCCCAGTCAATCCCTTGGTAATTTTTCTTTATGACGACCATAACTGGTACATCCACCCTTGGGATTCTTTTGAATCTAGGATCCTAAACAACTAGCTCAACAGGGTGATGATATCACTGACTTCAAGAATAAAGTCACTTCTATGGAATGACTTAGGAAACCTAGAAATAACTGGCTTAGCCTTGATCAAGAAATTTTTATTTATGTGATTGAGGCAGTATTCCTAATCCTTGTCCCAAGATTTTTTTTCTGATTTAAATTCTAAATCAACATAATCTGTAAAGTTGGGAAACTTTAGAAGTTGATCAAAATAATCTCTGTCTAATTTCACTATAGACTCCCCCACTTGATTTCTTACTGAGTGGGAGGTTGATTCATAGTGAGAAGCGCAAGCCAGGATGAATTCAAGGAATTGGGTTGATACTAGAAACCCTTCTACGAGAGGAATACCACTTCTAGCTATTGACTTTGTCCATGGATTCTGAGAAGAATCCAAAATTCTTTTCCAGAAGCCTTCCATATCTATATTGCTGAGCTCTATGTCTTGGATGTCATAGTTACAACTTACATAAGAAGAGGTCTCCATATTTTGATACTTAAAATTAATCTTTCCCAACTTATGTAACTTGTCCTGAGATGGGCCACAATTTGACATGAGGAGTTTTGAGAATGCCTTGATGACTTTTGAAAGAGTAGTCGGGTGTGTGAGCTTGCTGGACAAGTATACAGACCCAACACACCTTTTAGGTTTTAAAACTTACAAAGAAACTTCAGAAAATTGAAAAACTAAAATGTGCATTAGAAATCAGGCAGTGTCAAACACCTTGAGAAACCTAAAACACATGGTGGAACTTGATAGGTGTCGAGCACTCTGCGAAACCCGAAACACTGGTAGGGTGTGTGTCGGAAGCTAGATGATGTCGAGCAGGTACAAATACCTAACACACTACAGAACTTGGAGGGTGTTGAGCACCGGTCAAGACCCAACACAAGATGGAGAAAGCAAGATGTTGAGTAGCTAGCAAATCCCAAAACAAGGTAGAAACTAAATGATGTCAAGCACCCTACAAAACCCGAAAAAAAGGATACCGGGTCTCTGTCCTATCAGAACATGAAGAATTTCTTGTTTCGTATATTCACGGGTTTTTAGATTCTTTTTAAAATCACAACTTATGTAAAAATAAGTAGATGACCAAGGAGTGAAGTTCAAGAAAAAACCTTACTGGAAAAAGATAAGAAATAAAGGAAAATACCCAAAACCCTAAGCTGGTAAAGTAAAATAAAAAGAGATGAAAACCAAAGAAAAACATCACAAAATAACCCCAAGAAGATTTAAAATTAAAGAGGAGAATAATACCTTCAACAAGATCGAAAAATTATCGAGAATGTACGGTGAAATAGATTGAGAAGCTCAATCAGGTCTAGAGGTTGAAGAAGCATGCACAAAAATCCAACACATCAAAATTGTACAAGGTAACAAATGATGTGGAAAACCACCTATTTATAAAAACCTAACATTAATTACACATTACTCGACACGTGTGCCAACTACCAGACAACTAGGCATTAATGACATGTCATCATGCTTGGAGGTCCTTGAAACCTGACACAAAGGATTTGGTTTAATTCAGGATTCAAGATTCAGGGAACACGAAGCATGAAGCATGAGATGTTGTGATGCTTTGAAGTCCTAAATTTTGACACAAAGGCTACAATCAGGTTTTGGGTTTTGGGGAACATGAAGCATAAAACATGTTTTGGGCGAAGCATGTTCTAATACATGGGAGTTTTGAAAACCCGACGCACGGTTAAGACCATTAGGTTTTAGGTTTTGGGGAACATGGGACATGTAACATGCAAGAAACATGCTTTCATGCAATGAAAACCTGAAAACCTGAGAATCTCCTTCAAAAGATAATTTTAAAAGGTATGTCCAAAAACATTTCTATGGTTATCTCATTTTTAGGTGGAATCACTAAAACAAGATAACAACTAGCTCCAATTAGGGACTTCATTTGAGACATCGAAGTAAAAGAACTCATAATCAAGAAGCTTTTATCCATTGGGCTATAGAGTCAGAAGAAGAAAAACCAAAAAAAAATGAAGAAAGAAAGAAAGAAAGCAAACACAGAACAGAAAATAAATTATAATACAGTGCAAGAGAACATCTTGCATTACTGATGGAACAACTTCAGATGTTGGCCACTGAAAGGTAGAGGGAGTAACTCTTCATCAAGGTATGATAGACAAAAGCTATTTTTACCATTCATCTGATGAATTTTGAAAGGACCTTTCCATAAAGAGTCGAACTTTCCATGCATCCCTTTCTGTTCCCTTCTCTTATCCTAGAGAATTACTAGGTCTCCATTCTAGAAATCACGTTGCTTTTATTTCTTGTCAAATATCCTTTTGACTTTGTTCTGATGATCTGCAATGCAATCTACCACCTTGCTCCATTCTTCTTCTAGCATGGCTAGGTACATTATCCTTTTCTCAATAGAACTTTGAAAAGTTTCATCCTCAATTCCTTTAGCCAACCGTAAGGTTGTCAATTCTACAGAGATAAAAATCTCAACATCAATTCCATACAACACCTAGAATGGGGAAATTCCAATATCTCACTTAGGAGTAATCCTATCTGCCCATAATGCATCATACAATGCTTTGTGCCATGTCCTCTGATTCTCATTAACCATCTTTCTGATTATGGTCACTAGGTTCTTATTGCTTGATTCAGCTTGACCATTTCCTGGGGGTAATAATCATATCAATGAGCCAATGTGATCCCAAATCCATAACAAAATTTAGTCAACTCATGTGATGAGAAATTAGAAGCATTGTCAGTAACAATCTTGTGAGTAATGTCAAGTCTAACAATTATATTTTCTTTGAGAAAATTGTAAACAACTTCAGAGGTTTCCTATTTAATTGGCACAGCTTCCACCCACTTGGTGAAATAGTCAGTGGTGGTGAGCACATAATTATGACCAGTGCTAAAGGAAGGGTTTAGTACTCCAATGAAATCAATTCCCCATTGGTGAAAAGGTTCTTCAATTACCATAGGCTTCAAGGGAAGAGTAGCTAGCTTAGGGCAGCCAATGAAATGTTGGCAGGTTTCACACTTAGCCACCCAATCTGCTGAATCTCGAAAGAGAGTAGGCCAATAATACTTGGCCCATAAGATTTTGTAAGCCATAATGGAGGAAGAGAAATTTCCTCCTCACGCTAGATTGTGTAAGGATTCTAGTAACCTTATCTGCTGAGACTTGTCAACACAACTTAGGAATACACCATCAATACCCTTCTTGTATATACCATTATCCCATAGAATGTATCTCGCGGACCATAATTTAACTTTCCTCTTTTATTTTTGTCTCAAATGTGGGGGAAACTCACCATAAGTTAAAAATAAAGTGATTTCTACATACCATTCATCGGTTGTTCTTACAAAAAGCACTATGGGCAATTCTGAAGAAGTATCTTTAGTTTCTTCACATTCTGTCTTAGACTTATTTTCTGTAATCAATTGGCACAAGCGTCTTCCTCATACCAACTTGGTACATCTAATGTCCAAGTCATATTCTTGGAATTTTTCTATCTAATTAGCCCATTGACTACCCAACTATTGTTGATTCAAAATGGACTTAACTGTAGTATCAAGAATGAGAATCAGAGTGAGAGAACTTAACACATAGTACTTGAAATGCCTCACTGCTCTCACCACTGCATAAGCATGCTTTTTAATTTGAGACATTTTTAATTCATCTTCCTTTAGTGGGAAACTCATGAAAGCAATGGAAGCTTCAATTCCTTTTTTATTTTCCTGAATCAGGATGGATGATACTATATGTGCGGAAGCGTAGCTGTACATGATGAAATTCCTCTTGAATTTAGGGCATACCAGAATAGGAGCGTGAGCGATTGATCTTTTGAATTCTTTGAAAGCTAGATTCCCTTTAGTGCTCTAGTGAAATGAATTTTTACCTTTCATCATCCCAAGGATATCCTTGGTTTTATCAACAAAATCAGGTACAAATCTTCTTAGGAGATCGACATTTCTAAGAAAGGAATGTACCCCAGTTTTGCTTGTAGGAAAGGTAAGGCTTTGGATGGCCTTCACCCTCTTTAGGTCAATCTTGGTTCCTTATTTAGTCATGATATGACCTAGAAACTTTCCTTCTGTTACTCCGAACATGGATTTTTTAGGATTTAATGAAATCCCATGGCACCTATACCTTAAGAGTACCTTCTCTAGGTGATCATAATGATCACTTCTCTTTTTAGAGAAGACTCTCAAGTCCTCCAAATATACAACTATGACCTTTTCCATCAAATATCTGAAAGCTAAGTCCATAGCTCTCTAAAACGTGGCTCTAAAATTAATCAAACCAAAAGGCATCCTCCTGTAAGAAAAGGTCCCCCCATGGGTGGTGAATGTTGTTTTATGTTGATCTTCAATAGTTACCTCAACCTGATTATACCCCAAAAATCTGTCAAGCATGGATAACATTTTTGATCCAGTGACAGTCTGTAATACTTGGTCCATGATAGGCAATGTGTAATCATCTTTTAATGAAGACTGATTAAGGTTTCAGAAGTCAACACAAATCTGAATCTTTCCATTCTTCTTTCTGATGGGGAAAATGTTAACAACCCAGGTAGAATGATGGATTGGAAAGATAATCATTGCGTCCAACATCTTTTGAATTTCTACAAGGATAGTCCCTAAGATATTTGGGTTGTAACACCTTTTCTTCTACTTGTAGGGTTTAACCTCAGGCTTCGAAGGAATACTATGTTGTACATCCTTGGGTTTGAAAGATTTCAGATCCACATATGACCATGCTAGGACATCCATATATCTCTTCAGGGGTGAAGTGAATCTTTCTTTCTCCTCCAGAGAACAACATTTCTTGGTGTTTATCATCCATGGTTGGTCAGGAGAGCCCAGATTAACTTGATCTACCTCTGACGAGGAAGCACCTTCAACTTGCCTTTTATCCTGAATGAAACAGTCATGCTTGTCAAATAGACCTTCTAGAGAAACTAATCCCTTCATAATCTTGTTTCCTTTGAGCTGAATGAATTCACCATCAATCTCTTGATATGAATTTGAGGACTCATGGAAGGCTGATTCTGATCCTTTAAAATAAAGCTCGCTTAAATTATCAGCTTTTTCAAGAAAATACAACTGTTGATCATCATTAAGCACTTTCCAATGTGTTGCATTATCTGGGACACTTGGACTATACACAATTTTAATGGTATATGTGTCTTGTTTGAACTTTGGGTGCGGAAGGAGAAGAGATGCAAACATGGATAAAGAGTCAGCTTTATCATTGTAATCTCTTAAGACTGCCTTAATGGAAAAAGCATCAAAGCATTCTATGTTGTCCCAAACTTTGTTCCTGTAATGTCTTAGGTGATCATTTTTTACCTAATAGGTCCCCCTTACTTAATTCAAAATCAACTCAGCATCTCCTTGCACTTTGATATTTTAGATTCATTTTTGTCGTGCCATTTCTAATCCTAATAACAAAGATTCGTATTCAGCCGTGTTATTAGTATTGTCAAGATGTAACTTGAAGGTGAAGGGAAAAATCTTGAAATCTAGAGATATGAGAACCACACCAGCTCCCGACCCAGTATTTGAAAAGCTCCCGTCAAACTCAAGAGTCCAAATAGCATTAGGATCTTCTTCCTTGACTTCTATAGAGGGAACCTTAGATGTCATGAAATAATTACCGAAGCCTGCATCTTTGAAGAGAATTTGAACCTTGGGGTCATCTGATTTAGTGACTAGGTACTTTGCTTGTGCTTTAGGGTGAAGGACACGAGAAACTCCATTTACTAGAATTTTAGATTTGGTCCAGTCCATGTTGATTTCTCCTCCAACATCTTTGTAAAAACCCCTTCCTAAGAGAATACCATAAGTAGCTGGGATATCAGCAACTAGAATAGTCATTTTCACTCTCTTTTCAAGGAAGGCAACAAATGCAAATTGTGCATCCTTGATTTGGTTTCCATGGAGTAACAACGCCCATAATATTTTGTCAAGGTGAGTCTAAGGGCATGAGATACTTTGGCGGGAATTACGTTATCAGAGGCTCCTGAGTCAATTATGTAATTACCAAGTTTAAAACAATTTATAAGTAGGGACAAATAGAACGGTTCAATATTTCCTGAAGAAGCAACACAGGTCATATTACTCTGAGGTAAAGGCTGAGTAGGGCTAGGAAAAATTCCTTTAGAAGATGAGGAGATATCAGCCTTGCTTCTAATGAATTTGGAAAGTTTCTCAAATTTCTCAAGGTTGGACTGAAGGTACTCAGATTCTGACATTTGAATTTTAGTTTTCTTTGCATGATCAATGATGTCGAAAGTGTTATATGAAGGAATGATGGAGGGATCAGTTCTGGTTACACTAGTTTGAGCTGAGGTGTTGGCCTTGGTGGTGGGAGAAAAAGAGTTAGAAGATGAAGTTACCTTTTTAGTTCTCTCCTTCTCAATCTACACTGAGATAGGAGAGCCTCATTTAGCCCACGGGAGCTTCTTTACTTTTCTCCTTAGATCCTTCAACTAGATTTCTAGGATTCTGGGATTGGGATCAAGTGAATACTACAAATGATTGACCATCATGATCACCTTCATCTTCCTCATATTCCAAGTACCCAATGCTGGAGTTTCTAGTTGAATCATCAAAAGACTCATCAACATATCTTGAAGCTTCAAAAGATTTATGGGAATCTTGATCTTCTAGTTCTTCACCATCCTTAACTATTTCTAATGCTACGTTGACAAGCAGAGCTTCAATGGCCAGCCTGGTAGGATCAACAATCAATCGATTCCTATCCCTTGCAGGGACACTATTGGCATTGTTGAAATTCTATCTAGGAATATCTTAATAAGGAATGTTGGTCACTTGTTGAGACATTTTATTCTTCAAAGTGATCAGGTCGTTGGCCATCTTCCAAATCATAGGATCAGTAGTACTCTGAGAAGAACTCTGATTTTTAGGCTTAGATGACTCTCTTCTAATCTTTTTGGCTAGAATAAGATCATCTTCTATTTTAGTGGTTGTAGCTTGAGCAGTGGCCAAATTAGGAATAACAGACCTCCTTAATAAGAAGCTCACATCAGAGGGCTGAGTGTTGATGAAGAAACACTTTTTATTTTCAAGAGTGGGAATGGCTAGGTCTAGAATCTTACGAATCATCTTGTTGAATTTGGCTATGAAGTCCTGCATGGGTTCGTAAGACCCCTTCTTCATATGTGTAAGCTATGCTAACAAGGCATGAGAATCTTTAGCTGGTTTGAACCTTACTTCAAATACGGATCTCATGGTAGCCCAGTTGGTAATGTATGTATTTGGAAGATGGTAAAACCATTCTGCTACTACACCATACAATGTCTTAACGAAAATTTGAACAGAGACATATTCATGAGTAACCCCAAGAACACTGCATGTGACAAAGAATGAAGTGATGTGTTCATCAGGGTACTACTTCCCATCACCGTTGAACTTAGGAATATTCTTATAGAATCCATGAGGTAGATCATGTAATGAAAAAGTTAAGGAAAGAGGACCAATAGCCACACCCCAAGGCACAAGTTATGCTGCCATTCTTCTGAATGAAGTACATACAGGAATCTGAGTATCAGACAAGAACAATGCATGACAGGTTTCAAAAACTTCTTGTTCTTGAGGAATATGAGATCTTCGGATAGGCGAAGAACTTCTTTCTCAGCTAGATGCAACACTGTTGGGGGAAAGTCTGAAATTATGTTATTAAAGTAGATCAAAGAATGGATCAGTTTCACCCCTAGCTCGGCTTGACCGAGTGAAGATATTTTTGGAAATCTTGAACTGGAAAATAGATCTTCTAAAAATAAGGCAAATACGGAGTCGCCAGAAACAAATAGGATAAGATTAGTCTTATCAATCCGTATTTCCCTAACGGAGTCACCAAAAACTATTTGTTGGATATTTTGTTAGACCAAAATATGAGTTTCAACCATAGTACATGGGATTAAATCCCTCCTCAAAGACATGTGAGGCTTACTGTTTATTACTAATCTAAAACACAATAGAAATAATATATACAATAGCCACACTATTCTAACCATTAGGGTTGGGATACAATCCTGAAATCCATATCAACATGAAATGGAGATGTTACAACTTTAGATTAGGAAGAATTAGAAGGGAAAATATTATAGATGAAACAAAGTGGGAAGGGAATGATAGGAACGTATTTTATTTCTAGCAAACACAGATCAATAAATACTTATACAAGTTTTAGATAATGAGTGTAATATTCTGAAATTATTAAAATGATCAAGAATACTAAATAAAGAATAGCTCTATATTTTGGACATAAGAACAATCTCTCAAGATAGATGAATCCCACAACACAAAGTTCATAAAATAACACCCATTTCTATTCTTCAATGATTAAAAAGAAAATACAAAGTTTTTCTTCTTATTCACAATAGCTCTTAATATTCAAAAAGTCTATTTTTGGAATACACAAGCATCCATTATTTATAATAGAGAGAGTGGAGATAAAATAATATAAATCCTAGAAAATAGTATTTTAAACAAGAGTCCTATTATGCTTGACTCTCACGTAGGAGAAAAAGTCAAAATTTGCTTCCTATGTGATGAAATGAAAATGAAAAAGACATGACAATTTCTTGATAGAAATGACATGAAACATTATGTTTATTCTGCTTCATCATCTTTGTCTTCTTCCAGCACAGCTTGCTTGTCTCAAAATTATTGGAATTTTCAGATTATGCCATGCATCTCATCTTCATCCGGTGCACTAGAATAATCACTTAGAACTTCGCAAGTTTCCTGAGTGTCACTTGCATTACCAGGAAGTTTCTTCAATCTCTTGTTGAGTTTTCTCAGTGATTCCAAAACATTTTCGATCCTTATGAACTTATCGATGATTGACAGATCAAAGATAGAAGTTGGCTCGTGTTGAATTAACTCCTGAATTTGTTTGTAGAGATCTTCAGTGGGTAGAATCTTTGAGCTCTCATCAAACACCTTGGAAAAGATCCTGGACAAATCCTCTTCTATGTCATTGGTGGCATTGATCAGCTGATCTCTAGACTCCCTCAACTTGCTGCAAGCTTCACTGAAAATCTTTATCCTAAATCTGATGGCTTTGGCAAGCTGGAAATGTTTATCTCCATGTGGAATGATTCCTTCTTCTATTAAGATCTGGGATAGAACCTGTTTCAATGCATTGAGAGCTTCCAAGGTTAATTCAAGGTTCCTGAATTCCTATGAAAATTCATCATCCATCTTGTCACCATCTTTCTTTATATCCTCCAAGGATTTGTAAACTTCCACTGTGTCATCTATGACCTCTCTTCCTTGCAAGAGTAGCCTCTTTATCCATTCTTCAATAGTTATCCCCTTCTCATTGATCTTTTCAATCATAGGCACTGATGAGAAATCGAACCTTATAGGAGTAGGGGTAGAAGATGATGTTGTTGACTACGAAGGCTTTGAAAGATTGAGCAATACCTCGGTCAACTATTCGAATTTCTCCTTCAACTCATCACTTCTTACCTTTGTTTCTTTCAGCTTTTGGAAAAGCATGTTCATGGAATATTGTGCATCCTTTTGTGCTCTTTTTGTTGTCACTTTTCTGAGATCAACCCTTGTAATCTAATAATCAGTCACTGTTATATCCTCCTTTTTTTCTTGGCCGCAGGAGTAGTAATATTTGCAAACTTATGCCCTGAGGCATCCACTAAAACTCTTGAAACCATTTTGGGTTTCTTGGTGGATTTGGCAGGAGAAGCCTTGAGTGAACTAAAATCAAAGGCTGGTAGGGGAACTACCACCTTCCTCTTCCTTGGGGTCTGATCAACCAACCATTGAGGCAAAACGGAAGAAGTTGCTCCTAGTGGAAGTGTTATGGTTGTATTTGTGGGTGGAGGAAGATTTTATTGTGGATTTTTGATGACTGCAAGTGTAGTGACTGTGGGAATAGATTCAAGGAATGAAGGTGTGAAAGGTGGAGGCATTTATATGGCCATCATAAGTCTAGCGGAGAGAGGTGAGAGATCAGAGAAAATGCTGGCCATGGCTGATGAGAGTGGTGTTGAAATATGTGATGAGGAAGATTAGGAGAGAAGGGGTAAAGATTCTAAAGCCAAAGCTTGAGAAGACAAGAGACAAGGCTTACCTACTGATAAGAAATCAACAAAAGGGGAAATAAGAGGTTGACTAACCTAAATTTCTGAAATAATTTCTACCTTGTTCTGGTGGAGGAGGTGAATCTAAGATCTCAACTATTTATGTTGGAGTAGTAGATGATTCAGCCCCTTGCTTTTCTCCTATCTTGAAAAAATTAACCTTTATTTGCCTCTTGGTAGAGATTTTATCCTTTTCCTTTTCTCCCTCGGAGGGTCCCGCTTCTAAAGTAGTTATTTTTGAAAATATATTTTCCTTATAGCTCATTCTACAAGAAATGAGCCATGCCTTAGTGCGGACAAGATTCTGAGCAGCTCTTTTAGTGATAGAATCCTTTTCAGCAACATACCAATCAATGGCTGGGAATCCAAGTTGGTCTCCATTTGACTACTCGTACCTCGGTTCCAAGACACTTTCATTGTTCGTGGTGCCTTCAAGGATATCAGCTAGATATAACATCTAAAATTCTTCAAGTTTTAGTCTGCTGTTGTCTTTTCTTCAGATGGTAACTTCATCATGAAGATCAATTCAGATATCTTCCACAATGGGTACATGTAAGTACAAGGTTCCATAAGACTTGAGGACTCCTCAAATGTCGAATCCTTCTATCATCTTTATGTGCTTCTTCAATTTATCCTGAAGTTTCATACACCATGTTCTTGGCCTTAACCACAGATGGAACATGTATAGCCTTCCAATGGAAATAGGGAAGGAAACAACAACTTTGTGTCTTCTCTATTGGAACTTTTGAATACCCAACAATTGTCTAACCAACTCCATGAGGATCAGTTTGTCACCTAGGAACCTGGGCAAACGAGAAAGGATTACCATTGATCCTTACCACCTGAAGATAGGTAAACTTCTTAAATTGTAAGAAGATGTAACCCCATTTATATACTTTTGTCCATGCTTCATCGGAAACCCTTCTCTTCCTCATGTCAGGATCCAGTCTACAAATATTTTTATACAAGGTGTTATTCACTCTTCTAAATTGGTCTTTAGACCCTTTTATTGTCAGCTATGGGAAGTACCGATATATGTGTTCTGTTGTTCTGTTTCCCTTTGTATCTAACCCTGGACAGTTTCTCATGGCTACTGCGACATAAGTGACATATGACATCATATAGAACTTTCTGGTAAACAAGACCATTTTCATTTGAGAATCTATCTCATTACTTATCTGGATACCCCAGTCAATCCCTTGGTAATTTTTCTTTATGATGACCATGCATTGGTACATCCACCCTTGGGATTTTTTTGAATCTAGGAGCCTGAAAAAATAGCTTAGCAGGGTGATGATATCACTGACTTCAAGAATAAAGTCACTTCTAGGGACCGAGTTAGGAAACCTAGAAATATTTGGCTTAGCCTTGATCAAGAAATTTTGATTTATGTGCTTGATGTAGTATTCCTGATCCTTGTCCTAGAATTTTTATGCTGATTTAAATTCTAAATCAACATATTCCATAAAGTTGGGAAACTTTAGGAGTTGATCAAAATAATCTCCGTCTAATTTCACTATAGACTCCCCTGCTTGATTTCTTACTTAGCAGGAGGCTGAGTCATAGTGAGAAGAGAAAGCTAGGATGAATTCAGGGAATTGGGATGATACTAGAAACCTTGTTGTGAGAGGAAGACTGCTGCCAAATATTGACTTTGTCCATGGATTCTGAGAAGAATCTGCAATCCTTTTCTAGAAGTCTTCCATATCTATATTGCCAAGCTCTATGTCCCGGATGTCATAGTTGCAACTTACATAAGAAGAGGACTCCATATTTTGATACTTATACTTCATCTTTCCCAACTTATCTAACTTGTCCTAAGATGGGCCAAGGTCTGACACGAGGAGTCTTGAGAATGTCTTGATGACTTCTGAAAGAGTAGTCAGGTGTGAGAGCTTGCTGGACAAGTGTACAGACCCGACACACCTTTTGGGTTTTGAAACTTGCAAAAAACCTTCGGAAACCCAAAAAAATTAAATGTGTGTTAGAAATTAGGCCATGTCAAACACCTTGAGAAACCCAAAACATACGGTGGAACTTGATAGGTGTCGAGCACTCTGTGAAACCTAAAACACTGGCGGGGTGTGTGTCAGAAGTTAGATGATGTTGAGAAGGTAAAAATAACCGACACACTATGGAACTCAGAGGATGTTAGAATTGGTCAAGACCTAACACAAGGTATAGAAATCAATATTTTTAGCATCTAGAAAATCTTGAAACAAGGTGGAAACTAAATTATGTTGAGCACCCTGCAAAATCTAAAAAAAGGATATCAGGTCTCTGTCCTGTCAGAACATGGAGAATTTCCCGTTTTGTACATTCATGGGTTTTTAGATTCTTTTAAAAATCACAAGTTATGTAAAAATAAGTAGATGACTAAGGATTGAAATTTAAGCAAAAACCTTATTGGAAAAAGACAAGAACCAAGGGAAATGACCCAAAACCCTAAGCTAGTAAAGGAAAAGGAAAAGAGATGAAAACCAAGAAAAACATCACAAAAATAACCCCAAGAAGCGTCAAAATGAAAGAGGAGAAGAATACCTTTACCAAGATCAAAAAATGATCAATAATGTATAGTGAAATATATTGGGAAGCTCAATCAAGTTTGGAGGTGGAAGAAGCATGCACAAAAATCTAACGCATCAAAATCATACAAGGTAAAAAATGACATGGAAAAACACCTATTTATAAAACCCTAACATTAATTACACATTGCTCTACATGTGTGCCGACTACCAGATAACTGGGCATTAATGACATGTCATCATGCTTGGAGGTCCCAAAAACCCGACACAAAGGATTTGGTTTAATTCGGGATTCAGGATTCGGGGAACATGAATCGTGAAGCATGAGATGTTGCGATGCTTTGAAGTCCCAAAATTCTGACACAAAGGCTACGATCGGGTTTCAGGTTTTGGGGAACATGAAGCATAATTTTTTTTTTGGGTGAAGCATGTTCCAATGCATGGGAGTTCCAAAAATCCGACGCATGGTTAAGACCATCGAGTTTCAAGTTTCAGGGAACACAGGACATGTAACATGCAAGAAACATGCTTTCATGCAATGAAAACTCGAAAACCCAAAAATCTCCTTCAAAAGGGAATTTTAAGAGATATGTCCAAACAAATTTCTATGGTTATCTCATTTTTAGCTGGAATCACTAAAACAAGATAACACATACACAACATAGGAGGGCATAAATATTTTTTTCTCATCTACGCATAAGTTTTTGACTAGGATGAAGTAGTTTATCCCATCATTAGTGTATAAACACAAAGGAAAAGCTAGGCTAAGGGATAGTTGCATGTACATTGACACAAAGCACTACAGAACTACATGGATTCTGAAATATAGTATAACACTTAGTAAAATCACAAAAGGGGTGACTACCGAGATTAGTATGACTCAATAATTTGTATTTGTTTTATCTAATTTTTTCTTGAGTGTGTTTTAGGATAGCTAATGTTTTTTTAATAAGTCTAACATGCAAATATGAGGGTTTTCTATGACATTAAAGATTCCAAAAGGTGACAAATAATGACACAAAATGACACTAAATTTTTGAGAGCCTCATTTTCTATAGGGTTAAAACCATATAATGGTGTTAGGTTATGTTGTACAGTCATGCCCCAGTTGTACGACCATGACTAGAAAGGAACATGAGCACATGAGTTGATTTTTGGTAGTTTTTCAGGTTCTATTCTAGCCCCAAATATTCTTCTAAAACATCCTAAGTGTCATCTGATTCAACTAAGTGGCTCTTTCTATCTCATTTATACTTGTGATTTCTTGTATGTAATTCATATAATTACTTTTGTTCATAGGATCTGAAATATAATGTTGAATGTATTTGGGACACCAATTTCTATATTATCAACTCAAAAGAGTTAGATTAGTTTAATTAGGGTTTATACATCATGTAAAACTTTGTGTATGCCTTGCATCATGATCAAAATACCATTTTAATGCATGTGTGTAAAGAGTAAATAAGCATGTTATCTATCAAACCAATGTAATAAACAACATATATAATGTAAAGTGCTAACAACTCAAGTGGAATGTATAAGTCTTGATTTTGTATTTTTAGAAATATGTGGATGTTTTTGTATTTTAAAAGTTCTTATCCATGTACGAGAAAGAGGGGTAGCCTTAGGATACCTGAGGATAAAATAAAAAATAGGTAGAGCAACAATTGAAGAAGATTCAGTGGGCTCGTCCCATTTAATTGCATTTGTATCGATAAGATCTAGTATAACATGTCAAGCTTATCACATTGATTAGTAAGGTTCCTAATGAAACCATGATAGCCATAATAAGCATTAACATCTAAACTCGTGCTTTGAGTATTTCTCACATCAAAATCAAATGGTGGAGGCAGAGAGACAAGATTACACTCAAGTAATTTTTGAAGTATAATGTGTGGATCATAAGGTAAACATATAAATTGCCTTTGTGTAGGTTGGGGAGAAGTAGATATATCCACATAAGGCTAACTCAGGGTATCAAGTTTTTCATCATCACTAGCATAAAAATAAGATTCAAATATCCCAATATGATTATTCATATGTACATACATGTTCGTTTGACATATCAAATTATTCTCAGTAATTAGAATCATTCATATGTGCTTTATACCTCGTATCCCAATCAATATCATCATCTAAATTCGAATCTATCTAAGTGTGTTGTGGAAGATTAGAGATATAGGTACTATCTATTATTGTGTTTCCCATGAATTAGGCTTGTGTATTCTCTAAGTGTTCTAAGGTGGTATGTAATTGTTCATTCTCAACTGGTAGTTTTTCATTATTGTTTGTATAATAGGATGGTGTGAGTCACTTTTCGAGAGTAGTTTTTTTGAAGGAAGTATTATAATCAGATCCACTTTGTGAAGAGATGACTCTTATTATATATCCAAAGTTTTATTATGTAGTACTATAGTATTGAGTATAGGTGTGATAATGTTTGGTAACCATTTAGGACTTTGAACTTTGGATGATAGCATAGGAAAATGTTATATATCAAAAGATATAAATTCCTTATTCTCAAGATGTTGGATTCATCACTGTAGAGCATATCAATCATTGTCATGATTTTTTTTAATTGAATGATAATTACAAAATGGTTTACATTTGAACTTTATAAGCTCATAAAAACTATAGTAGTGAGTAGTTAACAATGTGATTAACCAATTGTTGAGTAGCTAATATATAATATCATGTTGTGTAAAATTATTTTCAAATCAAAGAGGTGTTTTTTGTTGTAGGAATTTGAATTTTCTTATATAGGAACATGTATCATGAATGACGTGTGTATCACACTAATTTTTAACATGCTTATAACTATATTGATCATGATGTGTAGAGAGATTATGGATACGGTAATTGGAAGAATCCATTAGACATATTTTCTCGTGCTTAAGATATGTGATCTCAGTCTTCATATCTTGAAAAAATCAAGTGTAAATATTTATTAACCTATAATATAATATTATGAAAGGTTTCATCATTAGTAATAAAAGGAGATGAAAAATGACTCAAAATTTAATTAACATAGGAAGGTGTCGTACTATCAAGGAATATTGTTTATTACACTAGCGTAACATGCTTGGTGACATTAAAGTAAATTATTCAAGGAGACTTGAGAAATTGTAGCATGGGCCATAATGAAAAACAAATATAGAAGAAACTCCAAGGAGGTAATACATAAGAATCAACACATGAAGGGCTGACAATGAATAGTTCATAAGACCTAAAAGTGATGTTTGGGAAAAAAAGTGACTGTCATCAAATTAATAAAATGACCATATATAAAAATATAAATTAAATTTAATGAAATAAAAATATATATTTTTGAATTTGAATATGTGCAAGAAAAAAATCCAAGAAAATTTACCAAAAGTGTATATTTTTTCCAATTATGCCCTAGTTACGAAAAATTGTAATTTTGAATTTCTAAAAATTTACTAAAAATTAGGGGAAACAAAAAGAGGATTTCATTAAATCTATAAAATTAAGAATAAACTAAAATGATTTTGAAAACAAAGAAATTATGCTTGAGATATGAAATGAAACATGATTCGACAATTAGCATCCCTAAAAAGAGACCCAAAGGGTAGAATCAACCATGAGGCCCCATAGAAAATTGTGGAAATTAGATTTAGGGAAGGTAATAGATGAAAATAAGGTTTGAATTTGAATAGAATATGTGGATATAGAACCTTAGGGAAATTCAGATTTTAAAGAAGGCACATGATACAATGTTGGGTTCACCAAAAATTTTACACCCTAATTAGATTTAACATGAAACCTTATTGATCAAAGTGAAAGGAATACATTAAAGGATGTAAGGGTTATAAATAAGTGATTATTATGATTAATTAATTTCTAACATTAATTCCCAAAATTAGAATAATGATTTTATATCACAATTGATATGTTAAACATGATATAAAATTTAAAACACAAAGGAATGAGTGTACTTAATTGATTAATGCTAATTCTAGGAAGTTCTAGGAGGATGCTCTGTTGAAATATGAAAATATGAACTAGAGCATGCTTCATTCTAGAGACTATAACTAGAAATTGGCTTGGGGCACGACCATATAAATTTTCCAAGACTATTTTTATGGTTTTGACCATACAGAATGGTCTTATACCTACTTAATTCTTGGCTCTGTAACTTTTGCACACTATTAGTTGCTTAGAACTATCTATCACTGTCAAACCCTAGATGTCAAACATGCAATGAAGATAATTAAATACTCTAATCATGATCTCAAACCATAACCATGGATGAGAAGTCCTAAAAAATAAACATTAGTTGGGATATGCACACCCCCGTGCACCGCCAACATTGCCACTACTTTGAAGAGGCCTCAATCTACATGTCATTCTCCACCTAACATGTGAAAAATGAATGAATGCAACTAGAGTTGATAACCACATTCAATAATTATTTAGTTGAGTTGGATCTTTCTAAGATACTTGAAAAAGGGATGTTTGAGTGTTTGTATGTTTGAGTGATTGTAGATGAGAGAGATTGTTATCTTAACCTAGTAAAAACTTTAGACCTGTAGATATTTTTTTCCTTAATTACAGTGGATGAACTATTATGATATTTATGGAGCCTTGGGGGCCTTTTACAAGTTTTGCAAGTGAGTGTATAAATGTAGTGAAATATTATTTGTACGTTAGAAAATGAGGTAGTGTTTATCTGGTTATATAGGGTTCCATATATGGTTTATTGAAGAAAGGATAACATAGATAATTTAGAATACCCAATAAAAGATATGAATTTGAAAATAAAGTTAGAGCACATGTTGATTCAAGATCACATAAGTTTTCCATGACCATATATACTTTCCTAATAAAATTGTATGGCCTTGACGAGAGAAGGAAAATATGTAATCTGATGTTTGGAATTTGTTACTTGATATTTGTCTATAAATTTTGTGCATTGTACTCTTATAATTTGATGACATGTTAGTGTAAAATGATAAACAAGCTAAACAAGAGACCTAAAAATATTCTAAGTAGGATTTATATCAACCATGTGACAACCAAGATCAACATAAGGAACTTTACCAATTTTTGATGCACATGCATGGACCTGGTTAGAGGGATAGTAGCCCATACTAACATAAGGTTTTGGATCTTTAGGCTTGAGTCGAATAACATAGAAAATTGCAGGCAATGACATGATGAAGTAAAGTAAAAAGATAAACACAATTCCAAAATTAAATAGGAAGAGTATAAACAATCCCCAGGGAAACTAGGGTTTAAGAAAAAAATATTTGATTCAGACGTTGGGTTCACCAAATGCTTTATACCTTTATTATATTTATCAAGATTTTTGAGTTAAGTAAGGAGTTTATTATGATTAATTAACATCCAATATTAATTATACAATATCAAAATGATTCATTAATTATTTTGACTAATATATACATTATGATATGAACTTAAAAACACAAAGGGATGGGTACACTTAACTGATTATAAATGAATTTCAAAAGTTACAGGTGTGTAAAGTGATAGAACTTGGAGATATAAACATGAGATTATTTTTCTCCTAGAATTATAGTTAGAAAATGACCTGGTATAGGACTATATAGATCCATCAAGACTATCCATATGGTGTTGCACCTGATGTATAGTTTTGGGCCTTATCTAAATCTTGCTTTATAAAATCCTGAGGTTGTCACCTACTGAGAAATATCTATTACTATCAAACTCTAGTTATTTCTCATGCTGCAAAGTGCTCTGTATATTTTGACTAAGGTATCTAACCCTAGCCATGGATGGGAGACCCTACAAAACAAACATTAGTTGGGTTGAAGTGAAACATCACTTATGTCAACACTAATTTGAAGAGGCATCAAATCACATGTTATTCTCCACCTAGCACGTGATATCTAAATTAATGTAACTAGATTTGGCAATTGGAAACTCCTTATAAATGCTTGAATTGAGTTTGGATCTCACTAATACTTGAACTGGGGATGCTTGTTTTCTTGTAAATGAGAGAAGATGGTTTCTTGAATTGGTAAGATACTTTAGACATGTAGTGATTGCTTCCTTAATGTCTGTGTGTGATATCTAACAAGATTCAGGGTGTTTACCCTAATCAATTTTCATAATTAATTTAATTAGTTTTTTTGAATTAATACTATTAAACTAATGAATATGTAAAATTTTATGTTTTAAATAGATAAGAAATAATATACAATATAAAAATCAATCATATCATTCAAGTACTTGTAATTAAAATCAAAAATAAGATAAAAAGATTCACTTAAATAGTCCATAAAGTAATCATGATGTGTCGATGAGTGATTTGAAACAATTAATATTATTTGAATCAGAACAATCTCTTTTCATATTTCTGAAGCTACTATTCAAGATCGTACAGAATGGTTAGGACCAAATGGTATAGTTCTGATCTAACCATACATTTTTGCACATGTATATGGCTGGTATCTTTAACTTGTAGTGTCATTGGGTGTTTCTATTCTTTACTCTTTTATATCTTCAAGTTTATATAAAACCCTAGATTTCATACCTAATACCTACAAAACAAACTCTAACTATCCTGTAACACACTCAAGAAAATCATTACCTCTAAAAATAAATGTGAAAATTATTGATTCATACTAACCTCAGTGGTCACCTCATATGTGAGTCACCGAGCACTGTACTAAATTTTAGACTCAATGTACTTATCCCAGTACTTTAAACATAGGTGCATGTAACTATCCCTTAAACTATGTTACACCCTTAACCCTAGGTCATAGATAGACATATAGATAACTGACACATAACTCACATTATATATTTTCATATCATATCCTATTTATTTAAACTTCCATAAGCTTATTGGGTTGGCCTTGGTGCATTTTATAACATGATAGGGTAGATATAAGAGTTAGGGAGTAGTATATTATCATCGTGTTGTGCACTTGAGGCTTATTGTAAGGTTTGGATGTTGCCCCCTTGAAGTGGATAATTCATTATACTTTCATATTGTGATCATTTATCTACATTTTTGTGTTCTTTGGTGTCCTATTGTTTCTGATATTCAAATATATCTAAGTAATTTCATTACAAGTGGTATCAGATATTTGATCTGGCTAGATTTGGATTAAAACCCTAATTTTAAATATTCAGCTATACCTTTCAAATGGTGGTGTTTTTTTCAACAAATTTTAAAACTAAAGTTGTGAAATAAGTCAAACAAGTTTCTCCCAAAATTTCAAGATCTTTGGACTTATTTTTGGCAAGTTATATCCTTTTTAGTGTTTTTCTTAAATTCACTACATAGGCTAATATTTGTGGATTATTTATAAGTTTCTTATATTTTCAAAAATATTGTCAAAATAAATTTAAGGTTTTTCTCTATGTATTTTTCTATTCATCCTTAATCCATATATGATATGAAACCCTATGTCAAAACCCCAAACCCTAAATTATTACCCTAATCCTTGTATACCAAGACCCAAACCTCACATCATGACATGGAGATCAAATAGAGGCCAAGGGTCAAGCCACCCTAGGAATGACTCCAAAAAAGGAATATATGGGGTTTTAATGCTAACCTTTTGGGGTATCATAAATGGTCAAGTAACTTCAAGACAAGATGAATAATATCGTGATTGAACCTAATAAAGGAGGAAATAAGGATAGATTTGGACTATGGGTTAAATAGTGAAGGGTGAAATAAATATGGAGATTGAATCAATGCAGAAGGAGGTGATGAACACTATTTCAATCATGAAGACTGACATATATTCCCATTCAAATCACATGGGTTCCTTAAGAAATGCACAACTAGATCCAAATCACACCTAATAAGGAGGATCCTCAACATAACTTGGTGTATCTTCTAGTGAATGATTTAACATTATTACAAAAGTTGAAATGTGTAAGTTCAATGGGAATGATCTAATCGCTTGGATCAACAAAATGGATAATTTTTTGATCTACGTCAAGTTCCAAATGGGAAGAAGGTGGTAATGACATCCTTGTAGTTGGAGCTATTATAATTCACATGGTATCATTGTTTGTACATTCAAAAGAATAATAAGGATCTTAATGTCACATTACCAATTTTTACAAAGGAGCTATAAGAACACTATAGTAGTAGTGTAACTAAGAACTACTTTATCCAATTAGAAAATTTGTGACAAATGTGGTTAGTAAATTATTATATTCAATAGTTTTAGAGATGTTCATTGCATGCATATAAAATTACAAATAACAATTTGAATGATATATTATCGGGTGTTCTCAAGGATCACATTGAACATGAGGTGAAAATGTTTTATCTACTCACTATTTCTAAATTTATTGTCATGGCATATAGGGAAGAGGAAAATTTTTTGCCATGAAGTGGAATCAATTCACTATAATTAGAGATCCTAGAACCTTAGTACCATCATTCCCTCAACCTACCTAGTTGAATCCAAAAAAATTTGATGAGAAACAAGTAAAAGGGATTGTTATAGTTGTGATAGTAAATGGAGTAAAGGACTAAATGTGCATAGAAGAAATTATTCTACATTGAGGGGCCAGTTGAGGAAGAAGAAGGGGATGAAGAATTTGGTGAAGTTGAGGAGTTTCCTAAGCTAACGACTAAGGAATATCAACAAACATTATCTTTTGATGTAATTTTTGACATTAATACCCCACAAACCGTTAAGGTAGTTTGGTTTGTTGTAATACCCCTGCTATTTTTATAATTGTACTTGGATTCTATGATTAGTTGACAAACATTTGGATGGGATTGTGTTTTTCTTGATGGTCACTACTAGACTGTTATTACTTGTTTTTTAAAATGACATCACTTACTTATTGATCTGACAGACTTTTAATTCTTTAATGATAGAATCTATACTTATGTTTGATAATATTATGATGTACTTACCTTTCTATTGCTGAAATGAGCATAGTGGCTTTAGCTCTTGGATAGTAAAATCCAGGTTTTGGAGTAGGTAAGTAATAAGGTAAAGGGGTAAGATTTACAATTATTTATATTTGAATACTTATATTAATAATATATTATCGATATAAAGGTTTAGAATAACACCAAGGATTAATTTTAGTGATCTAGGGTATTCTCCTAAATTGGCATACTATTTGACACCTTTGGATTACTATTTTGTTTCACACCATATGGACTATATTCAATAAGATTAGATGTATCCTAAAATAAAGTATTCTATGTGGATGAGTTTCAGTCCTAAGGACCTATGGATATACTATGTACATTTGAATTAATTTAAAAACCTGACCTAAGTTGATGGTTGAAAGTGATTAATTAGATCCTAAACTATGTTACCAAAACCCTAAGACCTAACCTAGACACTTCTATGGTTGGCTTGGAGTAGGGTATGTGTGTGGCATGCTAAGTTGGGATTCCACCCCACTCGTACTTGGCATGTTTAATACATTTCATTAAATGGAAAACACTACCAGTTAGTAAAGAACCGATCAAAAATTGGCAACTTAGCCAAATATGTGGTTAAGGGAATAGATAAAGTGGTACTAACTATTTGATTGGATTCTAAAATCAAAATGGTAATGAGGTGGTTGGTGGGAATAGGGGAAGGAAATAAAAGTCCTTTCCTAGCATTAATGGCATCGATAAACCCAAAATAGCCTTGGAGAAGGAAACGGTGGTTTTGAGGAAAAATAGTGAAGTCGATTTCATTTTGATTGTTTTTCCATCGAGCTTATGGAGCTATGTATGTTGATTGTTTATTTTTAATTCATGATCTATTTTTGAAATTACATTGAATCTCCTGTTGCATGGAGGATAAATTTGAAGGACTCTTAATGGCCCAGGCTATTAAAAAATAAAGTGGAGAATGGAAGGGTTGGAAGGTTTCTGTGGAAACTGTTTCAGTCTTTTTGCAGAATCGATAGGCATTTCATCTTGGAGAAGACTCATGAAGCTGGGAGAGAAGATGCTAGGAACTCTAATAGGCATGATAGGATCTAAATCTCTATAATATTTCACTCTAAATGATGTTTTTCATGAAAATAACTCTGCTTTTGAACAAAAATCATTTTAAGGTTCTGGATATCTTGTTTTTTATTCAAAACTGGGCTATCTTCTATATTTTCTTTATTTTTACGATGTAGACTGTATTATGTGATTGTGAACTAATTTTATAATAATATATGGTTATGGGTTATCTTTATTGATTGAATCCTTAGTACTATTTCATGTTCATGCCATTGAAAAAATATAACAGTTCGAGATGTTATGAAATCATATTGTTTATGTGTGATTGGTTCTTACCCTTGCTTAAACATCGATATTTCTATAAGCCTATTTGATAAGTGATAATGGGTTTTGGATTTTGGGTTACCAGTTTATGCTCTTATGATATTAATAATCTATAAATATTATGATAACATCTTGTTCATAGTATGATGAACCTTCCTACCTTAGAATGTATATATATATATATGAATCAATTTATATCGATTGTATAATAATGTTGTTGTTACATAGTATTATCAGCTTTACCATACTGGACTGATACTCTTAATGGGTATATGATTTAGACATCTTCAGGTTCTTATACTTTGAATTTTGGTCTGGGTATTTTTTTTTATTGGTATTACATTTCCCCAAAGTGTTTTTCATGAAAATGTTGGCACACATTGTTACCAATCTGTCTTACCAGATTTTTGACTTATGTAATTTTTGTTGATGGCTTGTACCTAATACTACTTAATTTTTATAATATACTTAGACCTAGGCATGTTTTTTGTTGTATAAAAATATGGATGTATGTTATATTCTATTATCTACATGAGTGACGGTTCAGTCTAACTATGAAGGACGTATGGACAACTTGAGATCCTTCTTACTGTAACTCCATATAAGGATTTTCATGGCCTTCAAGCTAATAATATATATGTATGTATTTAATCCATAGGATGATACTATTCAACAAGGGATATTTATTAAGTATAAGTTGATACTAAGAGCTCACTTAGAGTCTTAACCATTGATTGTTAATTGATCAATCATTTGAATGGTTATCCAACTTTGTACCTAATGATGCAAGGTATATGGAGTCTTACCATTGTATAGCAGAGAGTTACTAGCTTGTAGTAACATAGCTAAGTGATGTCTCCTATGGCTTAGAGATCCCTTAGGTGATATTTATTGAGATTCCTAATCATCCATATGGATCATGCTATTATATTTGAGTAAGATGCAAGTTATAAATTATGCTAGATATGGAAATAAGTTGTTTGTATGTATAACTTATAATGTAACACCTTTGAAAAATTGTTATCTTTCCTCTTTTGCATTGCAAGTGTTGACCTGTGATTTTTATTGATAAGGTGTGTTCCTTTGATTGTTGGAAATCATGTTTGCCAAGGATAAGTCATTCTACTCTTGGACTCATTTGGTTGAAATGTTGTTGCTTGCAAAGAATCCATTTTTGTTTTTGATAGATAAGTTATAATCTGGTAATGATGGTTGCAAACTTATCTCTATTTATTATCACATCCTTGGACCAATTCCATTAATCAAAGGTATGTTTTAAATCCTCTTACCTGATTTGAATGGTAAATTGACATTCAGAGGTTTAAAGACATAATGGACTGAACTCTTGTATGTTTACAAATTAGTTTATCTTCTTAAAGGATTGTGCCTGCATTCTGTTGTATGTTATGTGCTCATATATTTTTGGTTGATCTCTTCAGGATGCTTTATGACTTTAAGTGGAATGAGACCTACTTCAAGACTGTTGAGGAACAATCTAAGTCCTAGACCTAAGAGATCTATCCTAACGGGATTCTAAACTAAGGTAGATGTACTTATTTCCTATCTATGTCTACTTTATTTGGGATAACATCCTATCCTAAGTTGTATGTTCTAAGTCGAGGGAATAACCTAAGGTGATGCTATGTCTATTTCTAATCTAGTACCTAATACTATATGGTTGTGAATTATGATCTATCCTAGGATGGAAATTTACCTATTGCAATGTTTGTAAACCTATGGTAAATACTTCTAAACTATCATATGATCATATCCTAAGCTAATGGTATCTAGCCTAAACTAATGAAGTGTTCAAAGGGGACCTAAGGGTCGTATGGCAAGTTGGAATCTTGGAGACAGTTTCTAAGTTATTAATTTGATTTGATTTTTGAAATAAATGGACAACGTATTGCCACTTTAGGCAAAGGAATGTAAATTATTTGAAGTCTACGTGGAGTCATGAATAAAATTTGGTAATGCATGCAGAATTTGAATTAGGATTCATGAATTTTAGATGGCGGTGGCATGGAGAGATATGCAGGAGTTTCGAAATTAATGGCATTTATGAACCTATTTTTCGGAGAGAAAATCACCTTGGAAACCATGTGGGCAGATTTTTTGGAGGTTGTTTGGTCATTCATGCTTTCTAATTTTTACTATGCATGGAGCTATTTGGTTCTTCGAACTAGTAGTTCTATTTTCAATTTATGGCTATTTTTTATTCCCTTGGTCTACTTTCAAATAAATTTAAGTATATGAGACATTTGAGAAAGAATTTTTTAGTTGTTGATCTTGCTTGAGAAGAATAAGTTTTGGATGATCGGCTGGAAGTCTTCTTCGATTTGATATAAGCACAATTAGGCATGATAGACTCTATCCATTAAGATCTCTTGATTTTCACAAAATGTTTCATTAAAACAACTCTACTCTCATGAGATAATTGGGTTTATGTTTTTATTCTGGTTATTTGTTTTTCTTGCTGAAGGAACCTTTGTTTTCTTGGTTTATGGAACCTTTGCATGATAATTTTATCATTGGATGCTTTCTCTAAATAAGTTGATGGTGAAATACACTTGGGGTTGTTTGAGACTTGAGTGTTTTTAGATTGAATTTGTATTCTAGTTTGTTTTCTCAAAAAAGAGTTTTAAGTAAGTTGTTTTTTCTTGGAGCTTTGAACTGGAAGTCTCTTTTGAAATTAGAAGGTGAATTAATACTCTTATCTAATGTATCCTTGAGTTATTAAAGTTGTATCACTCCTTTGTGGTCTATATGGGTTTATATTTCAAATCATTGCTTGAACATGAACTTGTATGAAGGTAAGGAATGGATATCTTGTTTCTTTTGTTCTGGGTAAACCTGCATTGTTCAAATTGAATGTCTTTGATTATTTTTGGAAGGTATAAGAATACTATTTTATGTCATATCTTGTTTTGTAGAAGTTTAAATACTCCTTATCGGGACTATATTTACATACTTTGATCTATATTATGGACTCAAACTTGTGTTAAAAAAAGGGTTAATGGGTGAAGGAGGTTTATAGAATTGTCTATATTTTATACTCTAAACTGGTATTAAAACTATGAAGGAATGATTTGCTTTATTTATGTACTGATCTCCACTTCTTCAAACTTTAAAATCGATGGGAGATGAGTCAGTTATGGTATTTTGATTAATGGATTCAGTTCGAACACATGGGGGAAATAGAAAGAAAGGTTGACTTAAAATTTGTTGTTTGGTTTTTGTATTCTCTTTCAAAACTCTTGAAAGGAATTCTAGGTTTTAAAATGGTCTTGGAATTTAACTGTGGAAATAATAGTGATGAAGTCTTCTATGCACTTTATTTATGTTTGAGTCTTCCTTTAAAATTTTGGAAGTTGAGTTGTCGATAGATAGTTGAAGTTATGTTGTTTGAATATACATTGGGTGACGGTCTTCTCCAAGTCAATACCATTATTATCATTCTTAGCTCTGTTCAAATTTCTTAAATCGATCTTTCCAAACATAACACTATTAGGACTTAGATGTGGATGAGAATTGTTTTTGTTTCTCAAATCCTTCTTGGAATGAATTAAGTAAATGATTAACGGTTGTTGTTTCTTTAAATGGTGAAAATCTTGGAAGGTTTATTCAAAGATACAGTTATGCATGTAATTGGTTCTGTATCTTCTGTACTTGAGTTATATATCTTACAAGATCTGGGGGTATGGGGAACTGTATCTAATGATTCTTTTACAACCTTATTTCTTTTGAATGAACAATAGAAACCTCTTCTAACATAACTCCTTTCTCTTCCACTCTCAGTGGTAAGCTCTCCATTTTAATTTTTGGAAAACTATAGGGTAGGATGTTGATTCTTCTTTTATGAAGATGCATATGGGAATTTTGTTTAACCAAATGACGATGAAGTTGTAAATTGTTTACTCTCTAGTTTGATCTTCCTTTCTTTAGATAAACCTTGTTATAGGTTTAATAGAATCAAATGCATTACTTTTATTAAAGCAATTGAGTAATAATTGTTACTACTTACTTCTCCACTTATATTGTATTGAAGGAAATTAATAGTTGTTTCAATTAATTGAAGTAAAACATTATGGCTGGGAAATATTTTTCTAATGTAATAAGAGGCCTAATATAAGAACCTAGGCTATATATTTTGACCTAGAATTAGGTGGCCACATCTGAATTGTGAATCTCTTAATTATTTAATTTGTTGGATGAATCATCCTATAAATGTTACTATGCTGGAATGAACTTGACCATGCATGTTTTCTTGAAACTTTGTAAAGATAAACAAGAAGGTCTTTGTTTCTGAAAGTAACAATTTTGTTTATATAGTGAAGTTGATTATGTATTTCAAATTCAGAAAGAATTATGAAACAATTAATTGATAGGAACTGTTACTTGAGATAAATAAGTAATTTTTTGGGTCAATACTTATCTGATATAATGCAGTGGATTAGCTTATTATATTATGATCTCTTCCTATAGAGTGAATTCAAATTTATTATTGTGCTCATTTTATGGTTGTTATTTCTTATTATTTATTTGTATGACTTCACCCACTATTTTGTAAAAGTAGGGTTGCTTTAATGAAATAATTGGTTGAAGACACTTCGTTTTAATGTTTATTGCTTATCATGCTTAGTGCAATGAAATGACTCGTGCTAGCAATTTTTGCAGATGGAATTTGTAGTGATAAAGGAAGGAAATAACTTGTATGATGTATTGGTTGATTTAAAGTCTGGCTCTTTTATAGAAAAACTCTGATTCATTCTTGAGTTGTATTGAAAAAGAAAAAAAAGTTGTATTCTTTGATGATCTTTATGCTATTTGACATGCAATATGTCTGAAATGCATGTTCTTGTAAATTGTGTATTTCTATCATGATGAATTGAAAAGTTTGGAGATTTACTACAAATTGTTGTGTAATTTCTCTTGTACCTTTTATGAAGGAAATTAGAATACTATCTTGTTGATATTTTTCATATCTGTTTGGATCCTTACTCTTTTTTCATTTAATGAAATGAATGAATGGGAAATAGTGCAATTTCCCTTACTGGAATGCAACTTGATAAGTTGTAGGTATTGAGGTTCTTTTCCTAAACTAGTAAGGTTTATTATGGGATGTTAATTGAACATGTGTTTAAAAGTTATAAGGAGTGTGAAAGGAAAAAGGGTATATGAACCCTAACACTTAACTGTAAAGAGGAAGATTATTCTCCTCTCAAATGAATGGTGTTTATGTACACAACCATTTAGACTTCATTCATATTAATTCTATTCTAATAGAACCTAGTTTGGTTCATACACCTCCTTCAAACAATTGAACTACATTAAATAAACCTTATGATGTATGTTGTTATGTTTTTGAATAACTGCTTGTTAAGCTAAAGTTAATGAACATTAAGGAAATCATGAGATATTGAAGTTCTTTAATATATAAATAACCCAAATATGGATAAAGAACTTAAGGAATGTTGGATTTAAGGTTTTACAAGGTTGATGTAATTTGAATATTAATTCTATGTTAATTAAGGGAAATGACCTCCTTGAGGTGTGTACATCATGATGAAGTGGTTCTGTCGGATGTTGGCACATGCCAACTGCAGAACTATACCTTTGTGAAGACTTGGGTCTTCACGAGGATACAATGTTGTAGTTGACATGTTGCAACACCCTTCAGCGTTGGTTCATCTAGATCTACTCAAATTGGGACTTGAACTTAGTTTCCCTCTAGGTTAGGATTAGCAATATGATTTTGCATAGGAAGTAACACACTATGACTTAGGGTAACTAGGCACATTCATTCAACTTAGGTCAAATGAGTATGCCCATATACCCTAAGTCATCGTGAGTGGCTCCCTATACCAAATTATGTCACTAATCTGGGCTAGGGTCAAACCTTGGACAAGTGGACTGACAGAAGTCAGAAAAGACCATTCTAGATAATAGATGAGTGGGGTGAAGGAATTATTCCACTTTGATGAATATGCCATCTAGGAATAGTAACATGAACAATATGTTGGAAATCTTTGGCCAAAGTATCACAAGCTGCTGGTTGCATTGTCCTATGTCACCTAGTTTAAGGAATGTGATTTTAGATGAATATTGGTAACAAATATTCAGATAGGTTCTTTAAACAGATCACTCAGTACCCAAAATAGGGTAAGAAAACCAAGTATACGTAGTATACATTAAAGTATTCAATACTTAAAGAACAAACATGCGAGATCGGTTAGAGACCTAAGTCATGCAATGAGAGATCGGTAATTCACTGAGTCATTTACAGCTACATATGGTTATCTTTTATGAGATTGATTGGCATGGAATGTGTGTTCTAAATTATGTTTTATTTAGAACAGAGAACATTGTGTAAAAAATTTTTTCCCTTGTTTCTAAAGTCTTAAAATGGGAATGTTACATCTTGGTATCAGAGTTGAAGGTTGCAGCTCTTGGACCTATTGTGTCCATAATCTGATAAAACTTAAATTTCTTGTTAACAGAAAATGGTTAGAACAAGAGGAAATGTTGTAAATAATCCACCACCTAGTGAAGGAGTAGCAACTACCCAAAAACTTGATGAGATCCTTATTGCCCTGTTGGACACAAGGGAACGTTTTGCTGTACTTGAACAACAAGTAATGGGCAATGAGGAGGAAGAAGATGCTAGTAATAATAATCAGCCACCTCTTGAGGACAATGCCAATTTGGGTGTTGATAATAACAATGTGAACATACCTGATCATCTAGAAAATAAAAAGGCTAGGCTGGCAGTAGAACTCACTAATGATATAAAAAGGATAAGTCCACCTAATTTTGATGGCACCACATTAGGAGATGGAGCTGAGAATTGGCTCAAAGAAATGGAGAAGTACTTTGTAATAAGGAATTTCTCAGAAGAAACAAAGGCAATATGGGGAGCATATCAACTTTCCCATGAAGCATCTTCATGGTGGGACAGCCAAAAGGCTGAGTTGAATATTGATGAAACTAATATTACTTGGGATCAATTTAAAAGTTATTTTAGGAAATGATGGCTGCCACAACTTTATTGTGATTAGAAAATGACTGAATTTTATAACTTAACCCAAGGAAATCTAACTATAACTGAGTATTGGGAGTGGTTTACTAAACTCCTTAAGTATGTACCTCAGTATCAAACTGACGAGAAGTTCAGGATACATAAATTCATCATGGGATTGAATCCCATTATAGGAGGAGAGGTGGATGTTCACAACCCAACCACTATGGAAGGGGTTGTTGAAAAATCCATAAGGCAGGAATAGAAATTAAAGGCAATTTCTGCTCATAAGGAGGAAGTAAGAAAGAAAGTTCCCAACTCCTCTTCATCATCTCTTGCACCTAAGAAAGGACCATGGAAGAATTTTGGTATGAAAAGTAAGTTTTTAGCTGATAATAATAAGAAAACAACAACAAATAAGTCTGCTAGAAATGCACAAAACAACTTTGTCAAGAATAATAATAACAGACAGAAGTCCTATGGAGGTCAGAATGATAACTTTAAGGCTGGAGATAAATCTGAGCCTAAAAAGGGACCTATAGGAGACTGTTATAACTATGGAAAAGGATCATTACACAAACCAATTTCCTTTGAAAAAGGATGATCATAATAAACAACACAAGATATACATGCTGTAGTAGCTGACAAACAAGCTGAAAAGCAAGTCACACCCATAGAAGTTCTGGTAAGTTATTTGGCATACCTGTAACTATTATTTTTGATACAGGAGCTACTGAATGTTTTATTTATAGTAAATTAGCATCAAAACTAAAAAAAAAGCTGGAAAAATGGATAAAACATGGACTGTACATTATGGGAATAATGTTGTTCATATAGTTAGTATGTGTCTTTTTGGGGCAGTCCTTGACTTACCTAGTTTTTCCACTGAAGTTGATCTTTATGTTGCACCTTTGGGATATTATGATGTAATCATAGGTGTTAATTGGTTAGCTGATCATAAAGCAAAAATGGACTGTTTTGAAAAACATATTAGTTGTTTAGATGACATGTATAAAACAACAGAGATTCAGGGTGTGAAATGTGAAATTTTAGTTAGGAAATTGTGAGCTACACAACTTAAAAAGGCCAAAAATAAAGGTTGTACCTTATATGCAGTAAAAATTTCAGAATCTGTTGAGGAAAGCAGTGATTTCATGGAACATTATCCATTGTTATGAAACTACAGTGATGTGTTTCTAGAAGAGTTACCAGGTCTTCCACCCAAAAGAGAATTTGACTTCACAATTGAAATCAAATTAGATACTGAGCCTATTTCTAAGGCACCATACCGAATGAATACTATAGAATTGATAGATCTTAAGGCACAATTGCAAGAAATTTTTTCTAAAGGTTTAATTAGACCGAGTGTTTCACCTTGGGGAGGACCGATAATTTTTGTGAAAAAGAAGGATGGAACACTTAGATTGTGCATTGATTACAGAATGTTAAACAAAGCAAACAATCAAGAATAGATATCCACTCCCTATAATTGATGATCTATTTGATCAGATGCATGGAGCATCAGTATATTCTAAGATAGATATTCAATCTGGATATCATCAGTTACGAGATTAAGGATGAGGACATTCATAAAAAAACTTTTAGAACAAGGTATGGACATTATGAGTTCACAGTTTTACCTTTTGGATTAACAAATGCACCTACAACTTTTATGAATTTGATGAACAATATTTTTCAAGAATACTTGGACAAGTTTGTGCTTGTATTCTTAGACAACATTCTCATACATTTGAAAAGTATTGAGGAACACCATGAGCATTTGAAGATAGTTTTGGAAATTTTGAGAAAGAGACATTTATTTGGTAAGCTATCTAAATGTTCTTTCTATGATACATAAGTGCACTATTAGGGTCGTGTTATAAGTAAGAATGGAATTATTGTAGATCCTTCTAAAATTGTAGCTATAACTGAGTGGCCTGCACCAAAGAATGTACATGAAGTTAGAAGCTTCATGGGTCTTGTTGGTTACTATAGGAAATTTGTAAAAGATTTTTCCAAAGTTGTTGCACCAATAACTTCATTGCAGAAAAAGGATAAGAAATTTGTTTGGAATGAGAAATGTGAATCTATATTCAAAACTTTGAAGGATCAGTTAACTTCAGCACCTATTTTAGTTATACTAGACCCTAATGGAGACTTTACTGTTGTAATGGATGCATCTGGGGAAGGTCTTGGAGGTATTTTATTACAAAATGATCATGTCATAGCTTATGAAAGTAGAAAACTTAAGTTACATGAGTTTAATTATGCTCCACATGATTTAGAGCTTGCTACCATTGTTCATGCACTTCAAGTTTGGAGGCATTATCTGCTTGGTAAACCTTTTGAATTAAAAACTGATCATCTTGGGCTGAAGTATATTTTCACTCAGCCAAATCTAAATGCAAGACAATAAAGATGGTTAGAGTTTTTGTCTCAATATGATTTTGACATAAGTTACATTACAGGCAAGGAAAATAGGGTAGCGGATGCTCTAAGTCATAGGAAGCACATTTCTACTCTTATAACATTGAAAACTCAATTTAAGGATAAAGTAAAAAGTGTTATGGAATCTGATTCTTATTTTCAGCAAGTAAAAACAACACTTGTTGTAGATCCAAATGATGTGAGATATAAATGTTTTCACTTTGATAACAAAGGAATCTTACGATTTGAAAACAGAGTATACATACCTTTGCTAAATGATTTAAGAAATAAATTATTAGTTGAGTTTCACAACTCACCTTTTTCTTGACACCTTGGCATTACAAAGATGCTCACTGATATAAAACAACAATATTTCTAGAAAGGGATGAAAAAAGATGTTATTGAGTTTGTGACACATTGCTTAGAATGTCAATGTGTTAAAGCTGAACATATGCACCTAGTCGGTTTATTATATCCTCACAGCATACCACGATACAAATGGTAAGTAATAAGCATCGATTTTGTACAAGGGTTGCCTATGTCAAGAAATAAACATGATGTTATTTTGGTTGTTGTGGATAAACTAACAAAATTATCTCACTTTATTGTTGGTAATCTTAAGGATGATTCTCCTGTTTCGGAAAAAAGGTTTGTACATGAGATTTTCATATTACATGGAGTACTTGAATTAATCATATCTGATAGAGATCCTAGAATGACTTCAAGTTTTTGGAAAACCCTTAACTCAACTCTAGTAACTAAATTGAATTTTAGTTCTGCGTATCATCTGGAAACAGATGGACAGACTGAAAGAGTTAATCAAGTTTTAGAAGATATGTTATGAATGTATTGCATGGATCAATAATATAAATGGGAAGAATACCTTCCATTAGTTGAATTCATGTACAATAATACATATCATGCCTCTCTTAAGATGGCACCTTTTGAAGCATTATACGGAAGAAAATGTAGAACCCCTGTTAGTTGGGACAACATTGAGGATAGAGAGGTAATTGGACCTGAAATCCTTACAGAAATGGAACAAAAAGTTAAAATGATTCGTGAATGCTTGAAAGAAGCAATAGATAGGCAAAAGAGTTATGCTGACTTGAAGTGGGTTGATAGGAAATTTGAACTCGGTGAGAAGGTCTTTCTTCGGGTTAAACCGAAAAAGAGTTCTATAACTTTTGGTAGGGCTGCCAAGTTATCACCTCATTTTGTGGGACCTTTTGAAATAGTTGAAGTAATCAACCCTGTAGCTTATCATTTAGCATTACCTCCTTCTTTTTCATGAATGCATGATGTTTTCCATATTTCTTTTCTTAAGAAATACATTTCAGATTTATCACATGTGTTAAATTGGAATTCCTTGCAGGTCCAAGACCCAGGAATAATCATGGTTAAACCCATACGAGTGCTTGGAAACTTGCCAGTTGCATTTAAGAAATCATGAAATAAGTCAATGTAAGGTCCAATGGGATCATTTTAATGAAGAAAGTGCAACCTAGGGAAAATCTGGAAGATATGAAAACTACTTTTCCATATTTATTTGAACAAAATTGATTCTGTTGACTGATAAAATTTGTGATTTTATTCTTTTATGACAATAAATCTGCCAGTTATGGGTAGATATTTCCTTATTTAAAAAAAATAAACAGCTATGTAAATGTTGATTTTTGGAACTTTAAAATTTTGATATGTTATGAACATATGAAAAGAAAGTGAATAAATTAATTTTCCTTGATGCAAATTGAAAAAATAAGATAATCATCGGGATGATGATTCTTTTTAGGAGGGAAGTATGTAACACCTTTGACAAATTGTTATCTTTCCTCTTTTGCATTGCAAGCGTTGACATGTGATTTTTCTTGATAAGGTGTGTTCCTTTGATTGTTGGAAATCATGCTTGCCAAGGATAAGTCATTCTGCTCTTGGATTCATTTGGTTGAAATGTTGTTGCTTGCAAAGAATCCATTTTTGTTTTGGATAGATAAGTTGTAATCTGGTAATGATGGTTGCAAACTTATCTCTATTTATTATCACATCCTTGGACCAATTCCATTGATCCAAGGTATGTTTTAAATCCTCTTACCTGATCTGAATGGTAAACTGACATTCAGAGGTTTAAAGACATAATGGACTAAACTCTTGTATGTTTACAAATTATTTTATCTTCTTGTACAATCGTGCCTACATTTTGTTGTATGTTATGTGATCAGATATTTTTGGTTGATCTCTTCAGGATGATTTACGATGTTAAGTGGAATGAGACCTGCTTCAAGGACTATTGAGGAACAATCTAAGTCCTAGACCTAAGAGATCTATCCTAATGGGATTCTAAACTAAGGTAGATGTACTTATTTCCTATCTATGTCTACTTTATTCGGGATAACATCCTATCCTAAGTTGCATGTTCTAAGTTGAGGGAATAACCTAAGGTGATGCTAGGTCTATTTCTAATCTAATACCTAATACTATATGGTTGTGAAGTATGACCTATCCTAGGATGGAAATTTACCTATTGTAATGTTTGTAAACCTATGGTAAATACTTATAAACTATCCTATGGTAATATCATAAGCTAATGGTATCTAGCCTAAACTAATGAAGTGTTGGAAGGGGACCTAGGGTTGTATGGAAAGTTGGAAGCTTGGAGATGGTTCCTAAGTTATTAACTTTATTTGATTTTTGAAATAAATGGACAGAAAAATACCAGTTTAGGTAGAGGCATGTAAATTAGTGGAAGTCTATGGAGTCATCACTAAAATTTAGTAATGCATGCAGAAGTTGAATTAGGATTCACCAATTTTGGATGGTGGTGGCATGGAGAGATAGGTGGGAGTTTGGGAATTAATGGCATTTATGAACCTCATTTTTGGTAGGCAAACCACCTTGGAAACCATGTGGGTGGATTTGTTGGAGGTTGTTTGGTCATTCATGCTTTCCAATTTTTTCTCTGCATGGAGATATCTGGTTCTTTGAACAAGTAGTTCTATTTTCAATTTGTGGCTATTTTTGATTCCCTTTCTCTATTTTTGATTAAAGGGAAGTATATGAGACATTTGAGAAAGACTGTTTTAGTTGTTGATATTGCTTGGAGAAGAAGAATTTTTGGAGGCTTGGCTAAAAGTCTTCTTCGAATCAACAGAAGCACTATCAGGCATGATAGGCTCTATCCATTAAGATCTCTTGCTTTTCTCAAAATGTTTCATTAAAACAACTCTCTCTCATGAGATAATTTTGGGTTTCTATTTTTATTCTGGTTATTTGTTTTTCTTGCTGATGGAACCTCTGTTTTCTTGGTTTATGGAACCTTTGCATGATAATTTTATCATTGGGTGATTTCTCTTAATTATTTGATGGAAAAATACATTTGGGGTTGTTTGAGACTTGAGAGTTTTTGGATTGAATCTGTATTCTAGTTTGTTTTCTCGATAAAGGGTTTAAGTAAGTTGTTTTTTTCCTGGAGCTTTGAACTGGAAGTCTCTTTTGAAATTATAAGGTGAATGAATACTCTTCTCTGATGCAACCTTGAGTTATTAAAGTTGTATCACTCCTTTGTGGTCTGTATGGGTTTATATTTCAAATCATTTCTTGAACACGAACTTGTATGAAGGTAAGGAATGGATATCTTGTTTCTTCTGTTCTGGGTAAACCTGCATTGTTCAAACTGAATGTCTTTGATTGTTTTTGGAAGGTATAAGAATACTCTCCTATGTCGTATCTTTTTTTTTGTAGAAGTTTAAATACTCCTTATTGGGACTGTATTTGCATACTTTGATCTGTAGTATGGTCTCAAACTTGTGTTAAAAAAAAGGGGTTAATGGGTGAAGGAGGTTTATGGAATTGTCTGTATTTAATACTCTAAACTAGTCTAAAAATTGTGAAGGGATGATTTTCTCTATTTTTGTACTGATCTCCAGTGCTTCGAACTTTAAAAATCGATGGGAACTGAGTTAGTTATGGTATTTTGATTAATGGCTTCAGTTCGAACGGGTGAGGGAAATAAAAGGAAAGGTTGACTTAAACTTTTTGTTTGGTTTTAGTATTCTATTTTGAAACTCTTGAAAGGACTTCTAGGTTTTAAAATGGTCTTGGAATTTAACTATGGAAATAGTAGTGATGAAGTCTTCTGTGCAGTTTATTTATGCTTGAGTCTTCCTTTAAAATTTTGGAAGTTGAGCTGTCGGTAGATAGTTGAAGTTATGTTGTTTGAATATACATTAGGTAACAGTCTTCTCCAAGTCGATACCATTATTATCATTCTTAGCTCTGTTTGAACTTTCTTAAGTTAGATCTTTCCGTCCTTAACACTTTTAGGACCTGGATGTGGATGATAACCATTTTTGTTTCTAACATCCTTCTTGGAATGAATTAAGTAAATGATTAACGGTTTTTGTTTCTTTAAATGGTGAAACTATTGGAAGGTTTATTTGAAGATATAGTTATATATGTAATCAGTTATGTATCTTCTGTACCTGATTTCTATATCTTAAAAGATTTGGGGGTATGGGGAACTAACTCTACTGATTCTTTTACAACCTTATTTCTTTTCAAGGAACAATAGAAACCTCTTCTAACATAACTCCTTTCTCTTCCAATCTCTGTGGTAAGCTCTCCATTGTCACTTTTGGAAAACTGTAGGGTAGGATGTTGATTCTTCTTTTCTGAAGATGCATATGGGAATTCGGTTTAACCGAATGATGAGGAAGTTGTAAACTATTTACTCTCCAGTTCGATATTCCTTTATTTATATAAACCTTGTTATAGGTTTAATAGAATTAATTTCATTACTTTTACTAAAGTAATTCAGTAGTGATTGTTACTACTTACTTCTCCACTTATATTGTATTAAAGGAAATTAATAGTTGTTTCAGTTAATTGAAGTAAAACATTGTGGCTGGGAAATATTTTTCTAATGTAATAAGAGGCCTAATCTAAGAACCTAGGCTATATATTTTGACCTAGAATTAGGTTGCCACATCTAAATTGTGAATCTCTTAATTATTTAATTTGTTGGATGAATCATCCTATAAACGTTACTATGCTGGAATGAACTTGACCGTGCATGTTTTCTTGAAACTTTGTAAAGATGAACAAGAAGGTATTTGTTTCTGAAAGTAACTGTTTTGTTTATATAGTGAAGTTGATTATGTATTTCAAATTCAGAAAGAATTATGAAACAATTAATTGATAGGAACTGTTACTTGAGATAAATAAGTAATTGTTTGGGTCAATACTTATCTGATATAATGCAGTGGATTAGCTGATTATATTATGATCTCTTCCTATAAAGTGAATTCAGATTTATTATTGTGCTCCTTTTATGGTTGTTATTTCTTATGATTTATTTGTATGACTTCACCCATTGTTTCGTAAAAGCAGGGTTTCTTTAATGAAACAATTGGTTGAAGGCACTTCATTTTAATGCTTAGTGCTTATCATGCTCAGTTCAATGAACTGACCCATGCTAGAAATTTTTACAGATGGACTTTGTAGTGATAAAGGAAGGCAATAACTTGTATGATGTATTGGTTGATTTAAAGTCTGGCTCTTTTATAGAAGAACTCCAATTCATTCTTGAGTTGTATTGAAAAAAGAAAAAAATTGTATTCTTTGATGATCTTTATGCTATTTGACATGCAGTATGTCTGAAATGCATGGTCTTGTAAATTGTGTATTTCTATCATGATGAATTGAAAAGTTTGGAGATTTACTACAAATTGCTGCGTAATTTCTCTTGTACCTTTTATGAAGGAAATTGGAATTCTATCTCGTTCATATTTTCATTTCCGTTTAGATCCTTACTCTTTTGTTATTTAATGAAATGAATGAATGGGAAATAATGAAATTTCCCTTACTTGAATGTAATTTGATAAGTTGTAGGTATTGAGGTTCTTTTCCTAAACTAGTATGGTTATTAAGGGATGTTAAATGAACATGCTTTTAAAAGTTATAAGGAGTGTGAAAGGAAAAAGGGTATATGAACCCTAACACTTAACTGTAAAGAGGAAGATTATTCTCCTCTCAAATGAATGTAAGGAAAATGAATGGTGTTTGTGTCCATAATCATTTAGACTTCATTCCTATGAAGTCTATTTTAATAGAACCTGTTTTGGTTCATACACCTCCTTCAAATGATTGAATTACATTAAATAAACCTTATGATGTATGTTGTTCTATTTTTGAATAACTGCTTGTTAAGCTAAAGTTAATGAACATTAAGGAAATCATGAGATATTGAAGTTCTTTAATATATAAACAACCCAAATATGGATAAAGAACTTAAGGAATGTTGGATTTAGGGTTTTGCAAGGTTGCTGTAATTTGAATCTTAATTCTAAGTTAATTAAGGGAAATGACCTCCTTGAGGTGTGTACATCATGATGAAGTGGTTTTTTCAGATGTTGGCACATGCCAACTATAAAACTATACCTTTGTGAAGACTTGGGTCTTCATAAGGATATAGTGTTGTAGTTGACATGTTGCAACACCCTTCAGTGTTGGTTCATCTAGATCTACTCAAATTGGGACTCGAACTTAGTTTCCCTCTAGGCCAGGATTAGCAATATGATTTTTCATAGGAAGTAATGCACTATGACTTAGGGTAACCAAGCACATTAATTCAACTTAGGTTGAATTAGTATGCCCATATACCCTAAGTCATCATGAGTGACTCCCTATACCAAATTATGTCACTAATATGGGCTAGGGTCAAACCTTGGACAAGTGGACTAACAGAAGTTATAAAAGACCATTCTAGATAACAGATGAGTGGGGTGAAGGATGTATTCTCCTTCAACGAATATGCCATCTAGGAATAGTAACATGAACAGTATGTTGGAAATTTTTTTCCAACGTATCACAAGCTATTGTTTATGTTATCCTATGTCACCTAGTTTAAGAAACATGATTTCAGATGAATATTGCTAACAAATATTCAGATAGGTTCTTTAAACAGATCACTCAGTACCCAGAATAGGGTAAGCAAACAAAGTATACGTAGTATACATAAAAATATACAATACTTAAAACAAACATGAGAGATCAGTTAGAGACCAAGTCATGTAATGAGAGATCGGTAATTCACCGAGTCATTTACAACTACATATGGTTATCTATTATGAGATTGATTGGCATGGAATGTGTGTTCTAAATTATGTTTTATTTAGAAAAAATAACATTGTGTAATTTTTTTTTCCCTTATTTCTAAAGTCTTAAAATGGGAATGTTACATATAAGGAATGGAGATGAAGATATTGTGAGATAAGATTTTACTTGAACCTTGAATGAGTATGGTTGTGATGAAATATAAGTAGTTATATAAGAAATTTATGATCATGTGGATTGCAATCGATTGTTGATAAGTTACACACACACATACACATATACACATGCTTTTATGGATGTGATGTATAACTATTATTTGCATAGCTGGGATTGATTGTCAATCAAGTGTTATTGATTTATTACCTGAATATATCCTAAATTATTACTCACAAGGATCTTACTTGATTGAATTACTTAGTTATATTGTGTTCATTATTTTGATGATTGAAAGATGTCTATGTAGATTGTTCAAAAATGTTGTGTATTCATTTTTGAACCTTAGAATAATTTTTTATTAAAAGCAACATTCCTTTCATGAAATTATTAGATAGAGTATGTTGTTATAAATATTTAGATCTTATCATGATTAGTTTGTATGAACTGATAGCTGCTAACAATCTTACAGATGGAATTCATGAAAGGTGAAAGAAGGACGAAGTTTAGAAACTTGCATTTGTTCTAATGATTGAAGAAAGATGATTTACATAACTAATTTTATTATTCATTATTTAAGTACTTGTGTCAGAAATACGAAATGCTAACGGACCATTTATTGTACCTATTTTGAAAATATAAGTTGTTGATTCAAGCTATCTTAAGCAAGTTTTGATATTTAGTTTCTGGAAATAAATATAGAAAAATTCTTGTTAGTAACATTATCTTATGTACTAATTGAAGTGAATGACTGAAAAGTTCTTAATTTAGTCATTATATTATTTATAATGAAAGGGTAATCTGCAATTGTGTCTGTAATTGTATTAGATATGGAGTATAAAAAATGAAAGATAATGATGCTCTTATATGATTGAATATCTGATATAAACTGAATACAATAGGTTTTATTATCTAGGTACATTATGAATGTAGTTGAAATGTGAATAATATGTTGTAATTAACTTATGAAAATATAAGATATACTTAGATGATATATAAGTAACACAATGTGTTGATTTTATTATTTAGATAATTGTTTGTGTACGTAAAACAATATTTAACCATTTTAAAGGATATTTATGTGGTTATATACATAATGAAATGAATAATTCATATATAACTACATTATCAATTAAGGATAATTAATTGATGATTTATGGATATTATTATTATGAATTGGAATTAAGATATGTGTAGAATGCTTTGATTAATTATGTTTACTCATTAAGTATGAAAACATACATAAGCATGATAGTTGTATAGAATCACATCTATTCCTAAGGGCACACACGTGTATAAATAATTAAGTATGATTGATTTCTTAAAATTAAACAACTAACAAGAAGAGCACCGTAATTACTCGTTTATACCTAATTAATGAAAATGACATGTTTTCATCACTAGGCATAACACAGATTAAATCTTCTACTTCCCATAATTGATTAGTGTTTACTATCTTGTTTTAAGGAATTTTTTATGAACCCTCGTAGATCTTTAGGTATGGAAGCTAACGACGAAACTTAGAGAGACATTAGCAAGATGTGAACTAATTGAGCTAATGAACTTTTTAAGATACAATGTTCCATTTATCGGAACTCAACAGGATGTCGCAACATAGTCTCTACTGCACAATACCCATTTAATGATGTGAGTCATTAATTGGTTACTATGGAATAACTACTATGGCACAATAATCTTCCTAGCACCTATAAATATAAATACCATAAAACTCTGGATCCAGGTAAGTATTAGACACCAATTTTTTATAGAAGTATGGCTTAGTGCCGATGTCATATTATGATGACTACGGGAAAGGAAGTGGATCTGAAGTGATGCAAGTCATTTCAATTATGCTTAATTTCAATTAATCACCCTAAGATGACTTATCAGCACTAGTCCATTCAAACTATCCCTAATTAGTATCTAGCATAAACCTTGGAAGTAATTGATGTAAATCAAGTAAGTCCAAATCTAGATAACAATTTCGAGTGTGGTGAGAGACATAATTATTTCGACAAGTATTCCATCTAGGAATTAAATCATGGAAAAATTGTCTTGAAACTTTTCTCAAAGTATCACAAGCTACTAGTTGCGTTATCCTTATTTCACCTAGACTAAAGATGTATGATATCAGATGGGTTATCCGTAACTGATACCTAGATATGCACTTTAAAGATTAACACTTGAATGGGCCTAAATGAATAAGGGAACCACCAGTATACTTAGTATACACAATGATGAAAAGAAAAATGAGGGATTGGTTTAAAACCAACTCATAATTGTTGCATATGGTTTACTGTTGTAGGATGGATTGGCTAAATTAATGTTGGTTCTAAATTATGTGGATTTAGAATAGTGAAACATTATGATGAAATTTTTTTCCCTCATATTGAAGTCTTCACGCGAGGATGTTACATTTTTGAATAAGTAAAGGGTGATGGTATTGATTGAATTTAGAAGTACTCATAACTTCACCAATCATAAGTTATATTTGTTCATAAATTGATTTGTTTATCCAACCACAAAGTTTTAGGTCATGGTGGCAGGTGCTGGTACAATTAATTGTTCAATAAAATTCCATAAGATTAAGACATCCATGGGAGATTACCTGCTAGAAGGTCCCATTTATTCCATTTCAATGGGGATGCAATTATAGTGTTAAGTTTCCAATGGATTACCACATTTGAAACCATTGTGATGAACTTATAAGATTTGTTCACGTGGTTCTATTCTAAAGGGAGGAATTTTGAGTTATGAGGGATGCAGGAATTATCTCCGCATTTTGTAAGTTCTCATAAAATGTAGAATATTCTTAAGAAGGGTTTTGATGGGTTTGTGGCATAACTATCTACACTAGAAGACCAACCATCAATAGGATCTATACCATCATATCTATAAGAAACTATTAATAAGCACTCAGTTATTTTTTGGGGATATTCTAAAAAGGTTTCCTCCCAAAATAGATCATGACCATGTTATTCAGCTAGTACATGGAATCCAACCACGCAAAATGTCAACCTTATAAGTAACCTTATCTACAGAAGATTTAAATAAAAAATATTGTACAAGAGATGTTGGAAGCAGTTATTATTCTCCATAATCAGAATTCTTACTCTTATTTAGTGGTGATGGTAAGAAATGAGGATAAAGGTTTTCACATGTGTCCAAACTATAGGGAGATCAAAAAATACATAATGAAATATAAGTATCCTATTACTGTTATTGAATATTTGTTAGATGAATTACATGGTGCTATTTATTTTTAAAAATTAGATCTTCAATTGGGTTACCATTAAATCATAATTATTAATGAAGATATTCATAAAACAACATTTAGGACACACGAGGGCCATTATGAATTTCTTATAATTCCTTTTGGCCTTACAAATGCACCATCTACTTTTCAAATCCTGTTGAATTCAATCTTTCAACCATTTTTGTTTTAATTTTGTCTTTGTATTATTTGATGATATATTAATCTATAGTAAGACTTGGGAGGGACATTTACATTATGTCAATAAGGTATCAAACACTCTTGAACAATAAAAAATGTATGCTAATACCTCCAAGTGTGAGTTTGGGGTAAGAGAACTAAAATATTTGTGTCTGTACACACCCTAAAAATACATACCTATTTCTAGTCATTCCTAGTTATCCCTATCCTTTGCATAATATGCCAAATTATCTCTCTAATGCATTCTAGATCATTATCCTTGCATATTCCATTAGAAGTCACCCACATACCTTTAGAATTAATTTAATTAATTATATCATGCTTAAACCATGTACTTATATCCCTTGGATAATTTAATTATCTATTTAAATAAATAAATATCTAATTATCTACTCACCATACACTTATCTCTACTTCACCATCAAACTCACTCAAGTTAAAATAACTCACTGCACTATAGTTCTAGAACATTAAAAAGGTGGAAGAAACAATATTCACATAAAACCACCTTCTTGAATAAAATCAAAAGCCAACCAGATATTCATTTCCACTTAAATGAATATTCAAATCATCTAATAACATAGATCAAATCAAATTGCTAATTCAGGAAAATGCATTCATTTCCCTCCAACTCATTCAAACCTTGATCTACAATCCATGGCCTCTCCTTCAGCTATAAATACAAGGATCAATCCTTTTCAATTCATCTTTGGAAGCTTTAAAAATTTACAACAAAAATATACTCATTTTCCATTCAAAGTTTCATATCGAAAGGTTGTCCTCGTGATCACTCATTTTTCTCATAAAATTCCTCTTCCATTTGAAGACAAGATTGGAGAATCCACAATCAAACTTTCCCAAGAGATCCAAAAGGTGTAGTAACACTTCAACTATCTTATCTGAGGTTGCAAGAAGACTTAAAGGAATGTTTGAATTTTGTTTATTTGCTTACTTCTTCGTTACTTTTAGTTTTCTTTGTTTACATTTTAGCATGCCTAATGGGACTCCTATGCATTTTTAAAATAATTTTAAGCTCATTTCTTCCTAAATAACTTCATTTGTGTGTTCCTTATTTTATTTCAGACCTGCTATCAAAATTTCACATTATTTTTTGGAGATAATAGAGAGAAATCCTTAAAACACAGCCAATTTTCCATACTTTTCATAAAAAAAAAAGAGCACCTACAATATCCCTATGCTAGTATATCTCTACATTCACTAGCTTCACTCATGAAGTGCACTAATTTAGTATTGCATGCACTAGCGCAACACTACATGCAATAGCGTTCAACCACTATTATCTTCCCTATCTCTATGCACACACTAGCATAGCACTGCACGTGCTAGCATAACATTTCATGCATTAACATAGCACTGTACATGCTAGAGTTATACTCCTCCTTACAAATGTTATCATATCACTATATGTGCTAGCGTTAAATTTTTTTTTCTATGTATTTGAACAATCCTTTGTTACACAAACACATTTACTTGCATGAGCTAGCATAACCTGTCATGGTAGTGCACCTTATTATACATGCTAACATACTATCATTATATTTAACTACTTTCTTTATTTTTCTAGCCTATTAAATGATTTTATTCTTTACTTTAACACTGTATTCTAACCCTTTTCATGTAGCTTTTCATAAATAAATTATTTAAAGTGTTTAGTTCACCTTTAATTTTTTAAATCCAATCTAGTCTAAAAAAACTATGCATGTTATTTTATCGCACCTCTTGGGTGATCTTGAAAATAAAAAATAGTGAAGTTTCACTTATTTGCTTTATATTATGATCTCATTGCAGGAAAACTACTAACTTATTGATTACAAGGCCATATCTTACAAATATTACCTTGAAAATTCAATCAAACTACTAACTACATGTTGCTTTGATCATGACAACAATTTTTTTTTTTATATATATTTTATAAACTTGATTTACAAGTTCATATAAGGGTTTATTCTCACATGTTTTAATTGTGGGAATTGCATGGACAGGGGAAATAAAATCATTGTGAGGATTACCACATGAAACCTAAAGTAGTTGGAACCTTAAGAGAACTAGCCAATGAAATAGGAACCCCCACCTACTTGACTAGTACACTCATGAGAATTAGAGCCAATGTTATCCATAGTGACAGCCTAAGTTTGATTGATCAAGTGGAGTAAAATCCAAATTTATTAATCATGTGGCTAAAGTAAATCCTTTGAATAGAAATTTTATGCTGTGTTATGCCCATTCAGATAAACATTCGTTATTTAGAGTGAGATCCATATCTAGGAATCTTGACCAATCGAGCTAAGTTACTTGACAATCCTCCCTACCACCATTATTCTTGTCTGAATTTCTCCAGTCATATTAATTTGTATTTCACTTTATTATCTAAAGATACATCTTACTCCATCTTCATAAAAATAAAATATCTTTTTAAAATTTGTAAATTATTTCTTTTTAGATACCAATTCCAAATTGAATTTCTCACATCTAATCCTTACTTTTTAGATTCACTTCCCAAATTTTAAGCGGGTCATTCAATTCAACTCAAAGTATAAGTCTTAAATTTTAGACACCTATATCCTGATTTGAGAAATCCATTTTAATGTAAGTCTCTTCCTTTGGTATTCAATTTATCAAGGTCAAGAAAAATCATAATTCAATCACAAAGTCTTTGCTTTAGATACCTTATTTATCTAAGCTAAGAAAATATGCAAAACTCTCTTCTTTTCTAACCCTTCTATTTTAACATTCATGTTATTAAAATTTAAGTACTCTCTTTCATTCTATAAGGCTTATATTTTAACATTATTTTTGTTAAAATTTTAAAAACCTCTTCCATATCTAAGTCTTCTATTTTTGCATGCACTTTGTCAAAATATAAGAAATTTATTTTATCACTATATCTTATATTATGAAAATGTGACATTCAATTTGTCAAAGTGTAAGTAAAATCATTATTTTTCTCCACATTTCATATTTTGACATTCAGTTTGTCACTATTTTATCAATCATTCTCAACGTCTACATCTTCTATTTTGACATTAACTTTGTCAAATTTTAAGTAAAATGATTCTCAACATCTACATCTTCTATTTTGACCTTCACTTTGTCAAAGTTTAGGAACAATCATTCTCAACCTCTAAGTCTCATATTTTGATAATCACACCATCAAATTTAAACAAAATAATATCCAATAAAATCTAAATTAAGCATCTTATATATTGAATATTCACTCTATTAAATTATAGGAAAATCATACACAATCAAGTCAAGAGTCATATTAAAGTCATATATGTTGAATATTCACGTTATTCACATATTAATCAAATCAATACAACATATACAATTTATATGTTGAACATTCATTTTGTTCACGTATCATGTCAATCTAATCCAATTCTTTCAAAAAAAAAATCTCTCACATTTACTTTTTGATTATCTCCCACATAGTTGAAAACAACCATTCTTATTCATCTATTTAGTACAATTGTCGCAAATTTCCCAAATATCAAAAAAATATTCCCTTATGTATTTACCTATAACATAATCATGTTTACACCTAGTAAAAGTAATTATATCCCTAAGGCTTCATAAATATTTAGTCCTTTTGGTTGTGGACCTTTTGACGACCAAGAAATTATAGAACAACCTGAACTATCAATTGGTGAGAAGGAAGCTATTGATCATGTCACATGCAAAATAAAAATCAATACTTCACATTTTAGAAATGGGATAAAATATATCCTCCAACTTTGAGCATGAACATTTAAAATATTTAATTGAAAAAATTGAGTCTAGCATGAAAAATGCTAAATCAAGCACCACATGTGATTCATCGAAATAAGATTTATTGGATAAAATTGAAGAATTACAATACCAACTTAAAAATAATGAAAATAATAAAACATGAGAAGACAACAAATCAATACATGACATTGATGTCACCATGGATATTCCTCAAGAAAACTTTCCATTTGCACAAGAGTGGAAGAGTATGAACAAAACTCTAATGGGGCTCCAAAGCACACAAAGCAATTCAATTTTAAATAACTATGCCCTTATCCATTCGATAGGGACATGTTAAGTATATCTTTCCAAAAATCCTTCAAAATTCCCAAATTTGACAAAGATAAGGGAAAACACGATCCACAGGAGAAATCAAAGAGTTTTCCATGAAATGTCAAGAAGCGGCATGCAATGATATATTTCTCTTGATCCTCTTCCCTACAAGTTTAGGAGGGATAGTTTTGGATTAGTTCTTACACATTCCAAAGGGATTGATCACCACATTTGCATACCTCTCAGAGAAGGTTATTAAACACTTCTATTTCAATTTAGATTGCAATATTAAAATTATGGACCTTTGTAACTCTAAACAAAGGATAAATGAAAACTTTGCTTGATTTTTTACAACAATGGAAAGGAATTACGAGTCTATTCCCATGCTCTATTCCAAAGAAATAGATGGTTAGGATTTTTAGTCCTAACCTCAATAATAAACTATCTTTTCAAATGTAGATAAATTTTTTTACTAATTTTGAGGAAGTAATTAAGAAGGGTACTCAAATTGAAAAGGATCTCATTGTAAAAGGGCTAATCAAAACTCCTTACAAAGACAAAACAAAAAACAAAAATCATTCTCAGGAAAAATCCAAGTATATCAATCAGAACAATAATGTTGTCAATAATGGAGTCATCAACAATTGTAATGTACATAATGTTGAAAACTATCAAATGAAAACATATAAATCAAAACAAACCATAGTTGTTCCAAGTAAATAACTTCCCCCTCTAGATTATAAGCGAATACAATTCATATATTTGGGATAAAGTATTTCAAGCATCATATATTAATTGGCAAGTACCAACATGGTTACTTACTCAATCACAATACCTTTCAAATACATGTAGCCAAAACTATCTTGGTATAAAGCAAACGAATATTGTGATTATCATTGCATTGATGACCACAATACAAATAAATTTATGAGACCCCACAATTATATCCAAGATCTCATTAATAGTGGAGACATCATGATTGAAAATCCATCACCTAAAAAAATACCAAATGAAAATTTAAATGTGTTTCAACACCCATTTCCAAAGCATGGTACAAATGGTAAAGCATCTAATAAGGCAAATCCTCAAACCATGTTGATTTTAATTCCATCATTTCATTTATCAAAGAAATAACTGATTTAACAAAAATGGAATTTTGTATAAACCCTAATTATGGAGTCACCTATGATAGATAAATGCTAAAATACATATTTGACAAAATAAATAGGAAAAGTAGATATTCAAAACCCTAAGTGAAAGAGAGTGAAAGAGTGACTTATCTGATTTACGCTTTCCTAAAGGTGATCAGGATTAGAAAAATTGATGAACATGAAAGACATACTATTGTAACTGTGCTTGGTAAATTTTAGAAATTTTGGATGAGGACAGACTAGGGAACCTAGAATGGGGCAAGGGTGCCTAGGTGAAAGAGACCTCTGCTAGGATTTTGTGCCCATGTAGGAACTTAGGACTTGGTTATTTCTAGTTTCACACAAGTATTGTCGATAGTCACTATTATTCACCTATATGCCACACTTTGAACAGAATTCACATGTAATCTACAAAGATATGTTGACATGTAAAAATATCAAACTACATCAGATCCTGAAAAGAAAATATGTAATATGGGGATTAAGATTGACCTCAGAGGTCACCCAACTGAGTAAATTTATGACCAAGTGTTGCAATACATCTTAGACTCCATGTAGTTCTTGTGCGTGTGTGAAATAATTGTTACCTAGGAATCCCTTGTACTAATGTACTAATGTGCAGTTGATAATGAGTGATAGATAGATGTACTAATGTAAATAGGTGTGTGGATAGAAAAATGAACTTCCCCTTCCTATGAAGTGTATGTAGAAAATGTAATCCCTTTTCCATTGAATGGATGCTAGATGGATGCCTTTGGATGCAAGCTTAGGTGATGATAATAGATGCTTAGAGCTTTATCCTTTATTTTGATCAAATATATTTGTATTTATATGACTCCCTTGGTTGAATTTTGTAATTGACAACTGAAAGGCTGACCCATAAGAAAACAAGATGTGAAAATGATAAAAGAGACCCAAAAGAAATGAGTAAGATAGAGAAAGGTCATGGTCACCTAGAGGGGACACAGGGGCCCAGGTGCTGGTGTCCTGGCTAGGAACTGGTTTCCAAAGCCATAAAAGATATAAAAAAGTAAAGTATATAATGGGTTATAGGGTGTAAACAACCATAAAGAAGATAAGAAACAAAGAAAAGAGGCCAAAGGTAGTTATAAATTACTAAATTTTTCACTTAGGAATTAAATGAATGCAAGTATGTCTTTGAGGACCTATAAATTTACCCAAGTACATGATTTTATGTCTACATTTTCCCCCACTTTATGTTCTTGAGTGAATACTTGATAACGTAAAGTAGATAAGATATGAACACCTGATAACCATGTAGAATGTGATGGCGATAGCATGCCAAAGAGACAAGTGAAGGCGTGGAGTGATAAAAAATGAAGCGTGGAAGCTAAGAAAGAGGAAGTGACCCTGGGGGTGAAGTGTATTGTGTTGTACCATGTTGTACCTATTGTTGTTCTTATTGAAGGGTTGATTTTTGTTGTGTATTAAGGACAGACATGCAAAAGAAGAGAAAAAGAGTAGTTAGAGTCATGTATTATGAAAACTCCGTGAAATTATGTGAAAATGTGTGAAAAGGAAAGTGTACACCTAATCCACGAGGAGTGAAAATGATATAAATATGTCTTGAAAATGTTGTGTAGAGAGAGTTTTTGGGAAATATCATGCTAAGGAGTTTTTTTTGGGAAATCTCATGTCGAGTGTGAGTTTTTTTGGGAAATCTCACTCCACGATAGAAGAGTGTTGGGGAGAGAGGCCTAGTTTTACTCTACTTCCATGACTACTTTCTGATTTATACATCACTATTAACAGTGTGATCCATGTTGTAATGCATTAGTTTTGTATTTGTTTCAAGCAGAAATGGATATAAAATGCTTTTTGATTGCTAGAGGATTGTTCCTGTACAGTAAAAAACTACTCTATAAATTTTTGTGAACTATTCTGATATGAGAAAGTAAACGTATCTTCCTCCAGGACATAGGTGCCTAGGAGAGGAAAAGAACACCCAAGATCTAGTTTTTGTATCTGGGTGCTGGAGTTTGTATCACATCAGGTTAACTAAACGATTTTAAAAAATAGAATTTTTTTATAAACTCTAATATTTCAGAGTCCTGATGTAAACTATGATAAGTAACTGCTAAAATATAGATGAAACAAGCAATGAGTTAAGGAATTATGAAACCTTAAGTAGAAGAGAGGGAAAGAATGACTTATCTGATTTACGCTTCCTTGAAGGTGATATGGACTAGAAAAACTAATGAACATGAAGGGTAGACTATCACAAACATGATCACTAAATTCTGGAATTGTTGGATGAGGCTGGACCAGGATGCCAGGAGCTCAGAACCTAGTTTTTTTGGTGTCACACATGTTTCACTAGTATTGGTGCTCAAATTAGTCTCACCCCATTTGTCATTGAAATTCCTCATTTTGCGGCCTTTTTATGTTTTCTATCTCCCCGTGTTGGTGCTTGAAGACTCTGTCCTCCATTTGGTTGCCATGTCCATTGACTTCCTTGGTCGAGGATCACTTAAAGATCTAGAATTTTTTTTGTTTCTTTGTCCATCTGAAGGAGTCTGTAAATTGGGTGTAAAACTCAGGTTGTTCCTTTGCTTCGATTTTCTTCAGTCACGTATTGTTTTCCCTGTCCTTTTTGTCCCAAATACCTAAGGAAACATGATTGGATGTAGCTCAAAGGATCATGTTTGAACCTTATAACATTTCCAAATTTTCTTTACTTGAAGAAAATTTCATCTCCAAGCTCAAACAGTGGTTTTCCTTCATTTTTATGGTTGGGCAGGTGTTTTTTTCCCCATCAAATTTACATCTCTGCATCAGTGGAAACCTGGCCCTTTTTGGTTAGATGTAGCTCAATGGGGCACTCTAAAAAATCTATGGCTCGCTTCAACCCAAAACTTGTCCACGTGGAGGAATGACACTCGTTTGAAAATTCACCTTTTTGTTTGGCCTTAGAGTTGCATCAGGGGGACATGTGGAGGATTCCGTTGCTTTTCTTGGACTTAGAAAAAAATTTCATGCAGCCGGTATAGTTTTGGCGGGCCATGGACATGTGATGGGCTGACACTCATTTGAGGATCTGCCTTAGGGTCTCACCTTAACAATTAGGACAGGGAGACATGTGGAGGGGCTCCAATTTGTACTTAAAATCTCCAAAGTAATTTTCTAATGCCTGGGACATGTGGTGAGCCTATGATTTTTTAGGGTCTCCGCTCTTGGGCACCATCTTGAAGTTACGCCATAAAGACACATGGAGGCTTCCATTGGGCCTTCCCTTAGAATTTTTTAGAAACTTTCTAAAGGGCCTGGGACATGTGGAGGGACTACGCATGTTTAGGGACTGGCCCCTAGGTTTTATTTTTAAGAAGCACCGGGAGGACACTTGGAGGTTTCCACTCACTCTTCCCTTTGCTTGGAATTTTCAGTGGCTGAAGAAAGATGTCTCAGACCCTAGACACATGGCACCTTCCACCGAACCTTCAAATTTTTTAACAGACTTTTCCAGACTGAGACACGTGTTGAGCCCACACTTTTTTGGGGTCTCTACTATTGGGGACCATCTCAAAATGTTCCATTGAGACATGTGGAGGCTCCCGCTAGCTCCTTTCTTCACCGAGACTTTTCAAAGTTCAAAAGGCATTTTTATTGGGCCCAGGGTATGTGGAAGACTTACGCTTGTTTGATATTTTCCTATGTTCTTCTCCTTTGCAATTGTGCCAAGGAAACACATGGACGACTACAATATAAAGTGGAAAAGGGGTAGGATCAATGGTTACTATGCATTTCACCTATATTTCTACCATTTTTTCTACAATAATATTGGAGACATGAATACGCACTATTTTTCATCATTCTTTGATGAAATTATTTGTCTTCTTTGTCAGTAAGGTGCCATTAAATGGATTTGAAACTTAAATTGTGAGTCTAAGGATCATTAAGGTCAATATTTTGAAGAGGGAATTACTCAGGAACTCGAAAAAATGGGAATTACTAGAGGAGATGGACGTAGGGCAGAATTGCAGAGGAAAAAGAGGGAAAAAGGATGAAATGATGTAAGTGTAGGTGTAAAAGGTGTTTCCTCGAGAGCAAAAAGGAATGACATTTTAAGTTCAAATATGCAGAGGCTCCAGAAAATGATTAAAAAGGGGATTTATTGCATCATAGAATCAAAATGCTTAAAAGGACTCTTGAAAGTTGTGGTATGGCATCCTAATCATTAGTCGAGGGCCCAAGAAATATGATCAGTTCACAATTGGTCCACCTGGCAGATTTTGGATATAAATTTGTTAAACGTTGTTGTCTGAAAAAAATTGGTAACAAGCAAAGGTCCCTTGAATATTATTCTCTTTTGGGGGGAAAATTGAGTGAGAAAAATGTATAAATACAATGAGAATTCTCTTGCAAATGGTTGGAGTTTGAATTCTTGTGATTTTTTTTGAGAAATTCATCTTCCCAAGAGACCAAAGCCAAGATAACCTGTTATTTTCTTCTATGTTAGATTTTCTATCATGTCAAGTTGGTTGTAGATGTATAGCCATTGAAAAGCAATGAGATTGCTCTGGAAGCTTTCCCCTGCTGATGAATCTAAGTAATTTTTGAATTAATTTGTGTCTAAACTATAGCAATTTGTGTCTTCTTTGTTTAATAATTTTTACAAATAGTTTCTTTCATTCCTATTGCAATCTTACATTGAATTTTTTGTGAAATCACACAGGATCGTATCCCTATGATATTCTAATGGTATTTGTAATTTCATTTTAATAAGAGCCTTCATCTTGGATGAGATAAACAAATTTTAAATCAATTCACTGTCATTTTTTGATAAATATTGTTTGTAAGTCTTCGGGTGTACCTTAGGCATGATTAATTAGAAACTTTAATATTTAATTGAGTCTTTCAATTCGAGCCTTCATGTTGGAGTCTCAAATTTTATGTGAAAATGTGCTGATCTGGGCCTCCATTAAAGCACACCTTCTAGTTGAAGGAACATCTTAACTGTTCTAAAAAAATTTGTTGTTGAAGTTGTTCATTGTTGTAAAGTCCCTTTGAATATTTGGTATAATCAAATTTATCATGCTTCATCTCCCACCAAAATGATTTAAAAACCATTGATCCACCCTGAACTACCCCTATTTGTCTTCTGTATCAACAAATAAACAAAATCTACTTGCAAAAATATGCAGAACAATCAAGATTTCTTAATGTCTTCAGTAACCTTAGCCTTGTGTTGAAAATATCTCCATCATTTAGAAGTGACAACTCTAAAGAATTAAATCATGGAGAATTGACCATGTTTTCCCAAGGTTCTCCTCATAGAATTTGTGCAAAATAAGGATATCACTGTCTCCTTCACCAAACAGAGGTTACACTAAGGGTCCTCTCACCCTAGTCAAAGAGGCATGTAGTGAGGACAGGTTAAATCTTCTTAAATGTGCTATCCATCTCTCCATAAATATGAGTAACAAAGGGCCAGTTAGATCTCATCCCCAGATACAAAATGACACACACTATGATCTTCCTATCTCTAAGCTCCCTACCAAATATGTGTTATTGCTCATCTTGAAAAGGAGAATGAATTTAGATACTAAAAACTGGTACTCATTGTTTTTCTCTTGTATGTCACACGTTAATCACATAATTTTCTTGTAACTTGCAAAGAGATGTTGGCCTACAAAAACCTCAAACTACATCAAATTCCTAAAAGAAAAGATGTAATATGGGGAGTCAAACTAACCTTGAAAGTCACCCGATTGAGTGAACTTAGGACAACGCACTACACTATAGCTTAGACTCGATGTAGTTCTTTTGCATGTGTGAGAAAATTGTGTTTTAAGAAGCCCTTGTGTAAGTGCACTTGATAATAGGTGATAACTAGATGTATCAATGTAAGTATATGTGTGGATGGAAAAATGAACTTCCCCTTCCTATGAAGTGTATATAGAAAATGTAATCCATTTTCCTTTGAATGGATGCTAGATGGATGTCTTTAGTGATCTTAGATGCCTTTGGATGAAAACTTAGGTGATGATGATAAATGCTTGGAGTTTGGTCCTTTATTTTGATCATATAGATTTGTATTTATATGATTCCCTTGTTTGAATTTCATGATTAACAACTATCAGGCCTACCCGTAAATATTCCCAAATGATAAAAGAGACCCAAAAGAAGCAAGTAAGATACAAAATAATTAGGGGCGCCCAGAGGGGATGTGAGCACCTAGGCACTAGTTTCCTAGTTGGGTCATGGTGTCTAAAGCCATAAAATATAAACAAGTAAAGTATCAAATGAGATGTAGGGTGTAAAAAAAATAGAATGAAGACAAGAAACAAAGTAAAGAGGCCAAAGGTAGTTGTCAATTATTAGTTTTCTCACTTAGGAATCATATCAATGCAAGAATATTTTTTAGGACCTAGAAATGTACCCAAGTGTATGATTTTGTGTCTACATTTTCCCCCACTTCATGTTGTTAACTTAATATTTGATAACATAAAGTAGATAAGATATGCATACTTGATAACTATGTAGAATGTTATAGTGATAGTGTTCCGAATAGATAAGTGAAAGTGTGGAGTGATAAAAATTAAGTGTGGAATATAAGAAAGAGGAAGTGACCCTAGGAGTGAAGTATATTATGGTGTACCTATTGTTGTGCTTGTTAAAGGGTTGATTATTATTACGTATTAAGGATGGACTCACAAAAGAAGAGAAAAAGATTATTCAAAGTCATGTATTATGAAAAATATATAGAAAATATGTGAAAATGTGTAAAAATGAAAATGTGCATCTGATCTATGAGGAGTGAAAAGGATAGAAATATGTCCTGAAAATGCTGTGTAGAGATATTTTTTGGGCGATCTAACGCCAATAATGAGTTTTTTGAGTGATCTCATGCCATAATAGAAGAGTTTTAGGGAGAGAGGTATAGTGTTACCCTCCTTCCATGAGTGCTTCTTGATTTATACACCACTGCAGACAGTGTGATCCATGTTTTTCTAAGTTGTACTATATTAGTTTCGTATTTGTTTCAAGTATAAATAGAGATAGAATGATTTCTGATTGCTAGAGGATTGTGTGTGTACTATGAAAACTACTCTATAAATTGTGCTAATATGATAAAGTAAATATATCTACCCCTAGGACATATGATCTTAGGAGAGGTAAGGAGCGCTCAGGTGTTAGTGTCCATATCTGGGTGCTAGATTTTGTATGACGTAAGGTTCACCAAACTATTTTTAAAAATATAATTTTTTGTATAAACCCTAATATTGTAGAGTCAATGATGTAAACTATGATAAGTAAATGTTATAATATAGTTGACACAATAAATGAGATAAAAAATTATGAAATGCTAAGTGCAAGATAGGGAAATAATGCCTTAGCTGATTTATGCTTCCCTAAAGGTGATATGGGCTAGAAACAATGATGAGAAGGGAAGACTATCACACCATGCTCGGTAAATTATGTAACTATCAAATGATGCTAAACCAGGGTTCCTCGAATGGGGTGATGGCACTTAGGTGCTAGAGACCTCTACTAGGTGCCTATGACCACATAACAGCTTGGAACTTGGTTTTTCTAGTGTCACACAAGTGTCGTTTATAGTCATTGTATGTCATAATTTAATAAAAAAATTCACCTGTAACCTACAAAGAGATGTTTTCTTGTAAAACCCTCAAACTATGTCAAATCCCAAAAATAAAAGATGCAATATGGGGAGTTGGTATAACCCCAACGGTCACCTGACTAAGTGAACTTATGACCAAGTGTTGCACTAAATCTCAGACTCCATGTATTTCTTGTGCGTGTGTGAAATAATCATGCCCTAGGAATATCTTGTGCAAGTCCACTTCATATTAGGTGATAACTAGATGTACCAATATAATAGATGTGTGGATGGAAAAATGAATTTCCCCTTCTTATGAAGTGTATGCAGAAAATGCAATCTCTTGTCCCTTGTATGGATGCTAAATGGATGTATTTAGTGCTCTTAAATGCCTTTAGATGTAATCTTAGGTGATGATAATATATTCTTAGAACTTGGTCCTTTATTTTAATGACATAAATTTATATTTATATGATTCCCTTAGTTGAATTTTGTAATTCACAACTGGAAAGCCGACCCATAAGAAAATAAGATGCCCAAATGATAAAAGAGACCTAAAATAAGTGAGTAAGATAAAGAAGGGTCAAGGGGCACCCAGAGGGGATGTGGGCACCTGGGTTTTGGTGTTCAAAGCCATAAAATATAAACAAGTAAAGTGTCAAATGGGATGAATGGTATAAAAGAACAAAAAAAGACAAGAAACAAAGTAAAGAGGTCAAAGGTAGTTGTCAATTACTAGTTTATCACTTAGGAATCATATAAATGCAAGTATGTTTTTAGGACCTAGAAATGTACCCAACTGCATGATTTTATGTCTACATTTTCCCCACTTTATGTTATTTAGTGATTACTTGATAAAATAAATTAGATAAGAGATGCGTACCTGATAGCCATGTAGAATGTGATGATGCTAGCATACAGAGGAGACATGTTAAAGCGTGGAGTGATAAAAATGAAGAGTGGAAGATAAGCAAGAGGAAGTGACCTTAGGGGTGAAGTGTATTGTGTTATACCATGTTGTACATGTTGTTATGCTTATTGAAGGGTTGCTTCTTGTTTCGTATTAAGGATGGACCTAAAAAAGAAGAGAAAAATAGTAGTTAAAGTCATGTATTATGAAAACTCTATACAAGTATGTTAAAATGTGTAAAAAATAAAGTGTGTACCTGATCCATGAGGAATGAAAACGATATAAAGATTTCTTGAAAATTCTATGTAGATTTATTTTTTGGGAAATATCATGCTAAGAATGAGTTTGTTGAAAGATATCACACCAAGTGTAATTATTTGGGGTGATATCACACCACAAAAGAAGAGTGTTGGAAAGAGAGGTCTAGTGTTACTCTCCTTTAATGACTGTTTCCCGATTTATACTATAACATCCTCATTTATGACTTTAGAAAATAGGGGATTTTTGTTTTTGTTAACATAATGCTCATTGTTCTAAATTCATATAATTTATAACAAAATTTCCTTGCTAATCCATCACATAACAATAACCATATACAACTATAATGACTCAATGTAACCTGATCTCTCATTTCATGACTTGGTGTTAAACCGATCACTCATGTTTCATTTTATTCATGTGTATATAAATTATAATTTTGGTTCCTTCAACCTTTAAGGGTCAATAAAGTGTTAATGTCTAAGAAGCCTATCTGAGTATCTGTTACTGATACTTATCTAATATCACACAATCTTAGACCATGTGACATAAGACAACACAACCCACAGTTTACGATACTTTGGCCAAATTTTTAAACATGTTTACCATGTTTTTTTTCCTAGACGACATACTCGTAAAAAGGAATATATATTTTACCCCACTCGAAATTGTTATCTAGATTAAACTTCTTAACTTTCGTAAACCAATTCTGGGGCTATGTTTCAAACTTAATAGTGAAAACTCACATAAAGTAGTGCAGAAAGTCTACTTATGGTGACTAAGGATAAATAGACATACTCAAATAGAATTACGTTGATTTGGGTGTGTTTATTCACCTGAGGTCAACATAAGTTAATGTAAACATTAGGCTATATGCCTATCATAGTTTAGAGTAAAAAAATGACCTGAAATTCCACTTTATGACATTTGTGTTAGAGGAGATGAGTGGGATATTGAGGAATAATGGTTGCTTCACAGTATCCACCTAATGAATTGTGTCATTAAGTGAGTATCGTGTAGCAAAAACTATGTTGCATTAGTCCACTTAGTTCTGATAACAAAATTGACATACTTATTGAGCTTATTAATTCCTTAAATTTTCATCTTTGTTAATTAGTTTAATTTGACATTAGGCATCATACCTAGGGATAACCTAAGTTTTTGCAATTAATACCTTAAGAAAGGATCGTAATGAACCTTCTCATAAATTGAAGGTATGTAGATCAAATATGTGTTTATCTCAATGAATTCACTATTCATTAAGCATTAAAATTCAATCCAATTTAAATAAGTAAAGGACATCATTTAAGTCCATCAAATAATCATAAATAAGATTATATAATTGTTAAGTTAGATTTAATGACTAATTTATCATTTAACCTATTGGAACCCTAAAATAACTAAGTACCTAAGGCACGGAGCCTTGTGGCATGCAGAAGCAGGGTGTGAAGGCACGCGAAGGAGTATTTCTTGGAGAGGCATGAAGGTTTATGCCCAAGAAGGATGGATTTGGGACTTAGTGATTTTTGGACAACAGGAAAAGACACACATAGGGAGTGAATGGAAAAGTGACTAGATATAGATGTGGGTAAGCTATGGAGATTTTCAGCTGAAGGAATGGATATTCCAGGGAATCAATACGGTTATCATGAAAGGATAAGGAATCGAGGTTGTTAAGGATTAGCTAGAACATGCATGCTAAAGGAACTCGATTAAGGGAAATGCATGACGACATATAGCATATTCCTAGGTAGTTGTAGAGAAGTCATGAGAGGATTCCTTTAAAATTTCACAGGTTATGATGAGCGGTTAAGAGAATATTCCTTCTTGTTCTTCATATGGATGGTTTTCTAGGAAGGTGGAAGAGAGAGATCAGTTAGTATGTGTGTGTAGATGTAAGCAAGGGCAAGATAAAGAAAAATATAGAGGTATTGTGTAATGTGTAATGGCAGGCTCTATAATGTATAAAATCCCTGTTACTATGAACGTTCTAAGAGATGGAATCCTTCTTGAGGTCAACTTGGATACTATATTTGATTAATGAATATAATGAAGAGTTTCAAAAGAAATCATGTGATGGATCCTGATGTGCACCATTCCCTTATTTTCACATGCATGTTATGGTTTCTTATTGATATTATTCATGGTTTTATTCTACTTTCAATTAGTTGATCATGTTATACCATGTTCTGATGCATTAGACTAGGACTAGTTCTTTATCCCAATTCCCTGAATGTGTATGTTCATTCCATTTTTATGCAAGAACTCCCTTACTAATGGTGATCATTCTTACAAATCTCACATAAAGGAGAGGCTTGTCACCTATGTGCACCTTGAGTGAGCTTCCATACATATCTGGATGATATGCCGATGCGTTTGGGTTTGGTTGTTAAAGTATGTAGTAAAAAGAGGCTACATCTTGGTTCTGTTGCCGAGACCTCTTTTCAAATTTTTTGTGAGAATAGTGCGTGATGACAGAGCACTTGACCCTGGATAGTGTCAAATAATGGCTTAAAATCACAAAGGATGAGTTTTCTCAAATATTTAATATTGGACATGAGTTGGATGCATGTAAATGGGTAGAAAAACATTTATATCATGAGTTGTATGAGACCTTTTGTTGTTTTCTAGTGGATTTGTATAAATGGATTTTAGTGTATGCATCTAGATCAAGATGGTACTATAGACCTTATGTTTGGACCTAGGAGGAATATCATCGGTTTCCTGATGCCAATCTAACATAGACCCATGTTGTTGATCATTAGTGGAGTAGAGTGCTAACTAGTTATACCTTGGAATACATTATATCTACGTATTCTTTCCTAAAGATTACTAAGTTTGAGTTCTTGAGGGAGCTAAAAGGATCATTCTTACATGTTATCCCTTTAGATATAAATATCTTGATCATTACATTAAGTTTGGAAGCATTTTCTATGGTCAGATAATATTCTTCTAAGCACCAAGCGAGGAAGCTAGAGTGGAGGAAGATGAAAAACCTTACATCTGAAAAGGAGAGGGAAGAGAGATGGCTAAAGTATAATGACACTCGAGAGAGGGAGTTGATAAGACATCGTGAAGATACAAGAGTGATGGATTTAAGGAGCTATACGTTGTGTGAAGGATTTGAGGTTCACACATAGGATGTGAAACCTAAGTAGTTTGTGCTACCCCATCTTCGAAAGCACAAAAGAGAAACCCCCTCAAATTCTAGAGAGAGCTCGTCATATGAAGAAAGGAGAAGATTCATTGGTGCACATCTGAACCCACCTGGTGATCAACCCATGACACTTAGTTTTCCAAATCTAGAGATAAGTATTACTAACCCAGTTGGTATTAGTGGAAGTAACCGATCAACACCTAAGAGATATAATTTTAATTTGGTACATCCATGGTTGTATAATCATTTATTGTGTTCGAAGGTATATTGTCTTCTATAATGTTTGGACAAAGTACCTATACACAAAGCTTGGGTATCATGTCTAGAAGTAGAGCAAGACACAAAACTGGTAGTGGGGTAATATCACAGACTGTTAGTGTGTAGTTTAGTGCGATAGTCTAGACACATAGCATGACCACTTAACATGGAATAGGAACTAGAAGACTTGGTGGATGTGGAGGATCTGGTGGGTCAAGAGGAATAGGTGCTGGTAGATCTAGTGGATGTGGTGGTGGAGGCAACACCAGGGGGAATCCAGGTTCTGTATCAGGCAGATACGGGCCTCAACCACCTCATCAAGTGTTCTTTGAAATGTCTTTGCATTTTCCAGAGTAAAAAGGTGTGGAGGATGCTATAGAGCATGTACACAAATGTGAGTTACTATGGTGCATGATGGGGATCACTATCCTATAATCGAAGGAAATTAAATTTGTAATGATGTTGTAAAGGCACTGCATAGTTGGTACTAGAAGTATGAACCTCACCAGAAAGTAGTAGATTATACCGTGATGTGTAATGCCTTTTTAGCTGAATTCAATATTCCTAATTTTGAATAGAAAAGCATTTGCATGGTGAAGGAGATTCAACAAGGTATGGCAAAGAGTGTGTGAGAGTATGATGCGTGCTTTAAGAATTTCTTGTCAAAACTGTCTTATGATATTCATCCTTCTCAACATGATTAATGGTTTTTTGGAGGATTAATAACACCCTTTAAGAGAGAATTTTTGCAAAAGACTTTCACAGACTTGTACAAAGCCTTGGAGGCTTCCCTACATGCTGAGGCTGTAGGAAGCATGGATAGTGGTGTTAGTCCTTTTCTTGAAGCTTAGATTGCTAACATGGAAAAGTAGCTGGAGAAGCTATATGCAAAATCGACACATAAGACTCATAGTGGAATATGGTGCATGGATTGTGAGGTAGAGGGGTATACGAAGGAAAATTTTCTTTGAAGATCAGTATGCACCATGACGGTAAACTGTAATATTTTCCACGGAGATCATGATGCAAGTAGGTGTCCTCTATTGCATTGTGTGATCCATAAGAATCTATCTTTCTATTACAATATTTACACCTCTTCTACTCATGACACCAAGGATTGTAGATTGATAAATCATATACATGATGTCATTGATATTGGAGTGTGTTAGACCAGTATTGTAAATAATTACAAGGATAATGGTCATTACTATGAAGGGCGCATGAATGGAGGAGCTTGTGGAAGAATATTTTACAGATGATTTAGAGGTAGTGGAAATCGTTGAGGTAGAAGAGGTGAATTCCCTCACGAAACTTGTTATAACTATGTGTCCACAGGGCATTACAAGCACAAATATCCTAACGTACTACAATGCTCTTAGTGTGGGAAGAAGCAAACGTATGAGGAGTGCTTGGAATTATTTGAACACATGATCCAACAATAATAGAAAGAGAAGGGTGTTGGGATGGTAAGCATGAAGAAAGAAGACTCACATGGGATGCCAAGGGTGGCACATGAGTCAGAATTAGAACCTGTATTGGTGATGATGTGAGTTGAGGCTGCTTGTGCCAAGGAAATACCAGATTAGATACCACTAGTTACAAGGTAAGAGGTGGTATATGGGAAGTATCTAGACCCCTTTCATCAAAAGAAAGTTTATCAGGATACCATGGATGTGATTCAAAGCCTACAAGGAGAGATCTGGTACCTAAAGGAGTAGTCGCGGTAGCTAGAGAAAAAGAAGAGCACTAAGGCTCCACAAAAGGATCTAGATGATGTAAAGGAGGTATGAAATATGTTGAGGAAAGAAAATATCATCCTCTTACTATGAGAGTGGTTAAGAGAGAAAGTACCAAGCGCTAGAACAGAGTGTGAGATGTAGGTTTTACTTGTTAATATGCATCCTCACAACATTGACTATGATAAGGAAATTACCCTAAATGCCATGATTGATGGATGGATTCTGAAAAATATCCTAATTAACATGGGTGTAGAAGTTAACGTTCTCACCTTGTACATGTGGAATCAAATGGGAAGGCCCCCATTATAACCATCTTCGAATGTGTTGTATATGGAAAACAAGACAAAGGAAATGCCCATTGGATTTTTGAAGGAGGCTATTATCACTATCCAATGGGAAAAAATCATTAGAGACTTCGAAGTCTTGGTTCTTGTTGAGTCAGAAAAGTTTCCAATGTTACTTGGGTGCCCCTGGTGCTATAAGAATAATGTTGAATTACTTTTCAATAAGGGGTATTTAAGTTTTGAAACTAAGGAGGAATGTGTTATCATTTTGTTAATAGATGGAAAGTCAACATCCTATACTGAACCTTGGGAAAAGGATATATAGATGGAATATATGTGTGCACTATCAGAGACCTTGAAGTCATGCATTCTACAGAAGGGGTTATTTAGTGGGAGGAGGCTCAATCTATAAGTGATACCACTTGTGTATCATGTGATAATTAGGTGCATGAGACATATGAGTTGGTCATAAGGAAGTTAAGAAGCTCTGTGACAAGAGTAACAAAGGCATGCTCATTCAAGTTCCTAGGAGGAAATAAGTTTCCAAGTTATATTGGGGGAGCCGACCCAGATGTTTTCTTGTGAGGAATGGAGACCCAATGGAGATGTGAGATAGAAAGGAGAAGGATGATTAGTTATTACTTGCTCATAACTACATCATGTTGTTGGGTGATCCATCAGGATAACCTTCTAGATTGGAAAAAAGTGAGAATCATGTTCTCTATTAGGTTTTTATGGAGTAATGTACCTACTAACATACAATATTATCATGGGAAGGAACCTGCCTAGTTTCACATCCAAGGATGTGATAAGGCCTAGATGGAAGGCGTGGAAGCCTTGAAACCTTCTTTATGGGTGCATAAGTTGTATTCCACCTTATAAGGTTGTATGTGCACATGGTTTATTCACTCAGAGATGTGTCGTTAGATAGGAAAATGGAAGGAGTTGATGACTGATCTCCTTCAAGCTTTTGAATATTAGAGTACTAAGCCATTAGTGGATGATGCATTACATGTTGTTAAGTGCCTAACTATGGGAGATAATTACATGGCGGAGGATAGAATACTAGAATTATTAGGTGAACCTGGCTTAGAAGTGCATTGTGATAAGGAATAATAAGAGGATATACAACTTGAGTGCGCATGCATGGAAAAAGAGAAAGGAAAGTTGGTCTATGTGATTTATGGCGAAGAGGTGGAAAACTTGGATGTTAACCATACTATGGGTATGCGCGAGGTTATGAATAATGCTGATGGGCATGTGTGTGCCTACCATGAAACACTAAAAACCAAGAAGGTTAACATTTTTTATGAGTTGAAACCTAAGGAGGATATTATCAAGGACTTATGGTCATAGAAGGAGGTTTTGAAGATCACCGATCTGTTACACAAGTTCCGAGATTTATTTCCACATGGGTACTATGAGCTTAAGGGATTTCACCAATATTTAGGGGAGATGTGGATAAAACTAAAGGAGGGAGCGTGCCCAATTTCGAAGAAACCTTACCAGATGAATCTGAATCTACACGTTAGGGTCAAGGAAAAGATTGACAATGTGATAGCTTCAGGTATCATAAAAGCCTGTTGAAACAAATTGGATAATTCCAATGGTCATTAACATTAAGAAGGATGGGAGGATAATTATTTATGTTGATTATAGGGATCTAAATTTTATATGTGTTATTGACCCATCTCCAACCCCCTTCACTGAAGAGATCCTGGAAAGAGTAGACATGCACAAGATCTATTTTTTCACAGATAGATTCTCAGGATATCATTAGGTTAGAATTACAAAGTAGGACCAAGAGAAGACAAATTTCACCACTAAATAAGGAAATTTTTCCTACACGGTCATGCCTTTTGGACTAAAGAATAGACATGTTGTGTTTTCATGCATTGTGGTTCAGGCATCTCAAGACTTCATCCACAAGTCTACCTGGATGAATGGAAAGTATATGGATTAGTGAGGGACCATTGTGACAATCTGAGGCTGATGTTTGAAAGATTTTGGTAGTTGAGGATATCCCTCAACATTAAGAAATGTGTTTTTCACTACACCATTTAGAACCCTGTTAGGACATATCATATGTAAATAAGGATCGCTAGTGGATCCTGCCAAAGTTTTTGTTATTGTGGCATTGGGGGAGCCTACCATCAAAATTTCGATGCATAGATTCATTGGGAATACATGGTATTACATGAAATTTATTAAGGGGTATGCCAAGATGACTGCACCATTAGAAAATTTTCTAAAACAAAAAAGTACATTTCATTGGGGAGAGGTGCAACAAATGACATTTGATAAATTAAAGAATAGACTTATTACTAAAAGCATATTATGCTTTCCTTTTAGGGACAAACCATTTCATGTGCATGTTGATTCTTCAGGGATGGAAATTGGGGTAGTGTTGGTAGAACCGAGTGAAGGAACTGTTGACCACCCTCTTTTTTCACAAGCAGGAAGCTAACCTCAATAGAACATAGCTATACTATCACTAAGCACTAGGCATTTTCAATGACCTACGTGCTGTAAAAAATTAGGCAATATCTATTGGTAACACCTTTTATATTCTACATGAAACACATGATATTGAAGTACTTGGTAAACAAGCATATTTTACAAGGGTGCATATGTAGGTGGGTTATGTTGTTTCAAGATTTTGAGTTTATAGTTTTTGTGAAACCAGGTAAGAGTAATTTAGGACCTGACCATTTATCAAGGATTGAATCATGGGAGGAAATGTAGAGCATTGAAGATACAATGCTAGATGCACACCTACTTAGATTGTGATGCGTGCCCTATGAATTGGAAGATATTGCTTTGTTTCTTAAAATGGGTGTGACGCTAAAGGGAACGAAGACTTTAGAAAGGAAACAATTAGCTATACGTGTCACGCCCTACATGCTAATTGGTGGAGAATTATAAAAACTAGGCTATGATGGTGTTTTGTGCCAGTGCATGTTAGAGCATCAATGATGGAGGAAACACATGGTGGAATTACAGGAGGACACTATATAGGGAATGCAACCGTGTGTGAGATACTTCTAGCATGATTCTGGTGGGAACCAGTTTACCAGTATTTGATCGAGTATTGCAAGTCCTGTGACCACTTCCAACACCTTACTAAACTAGGGAAAAGAGATGAAATTCTATTAAGGATGATAGCTAGCGCTAAGCTGTTTGAGAAGTGGGTGATTTGATTTATAGGCCTTATTTCACATGTCACACAGAGGACTGGTTCGCACTATATAATTACTTGTACTGATTACTTAACATGGTGGGTGAAGGTATCACCTACAAGGGATTGCACAACAGCCACAACAACAATATTCCTATGGGAAAATATAAATAGAAGGTATTGGTGAACTTTGATTTTGACTAGTGATAAGGGGTACACATTTCTTTAATGAGACAATCAGGATCTTGTTGGAATAATTCATGGTGGCTCATCACAAGAATACCCCTTATCACCCTCAGGATAATGGAACAGCCAAGGCATTCAACAAGATACTAAGTCACATGTTGACCAATATTTGTGATGTTATGAGACAGGATTGGTATGAAATAGTCTCAATCATGTTATGGATGTATAGAACAACCTTCAAGAGATTGAAAAAACCTACATTGTTTCAATTATTGTTTGGTGCGGAAGTAATTTTAACAATAGAATTTATGCTACCCTCTTTGCGTATTACGCTCACAAGAGGATTGACCAAAGAACAAGAATTATAAGAGCACATGGATAAGTTAATGCAGTTAGATGAAACAAAGTCACTGACAGGATGGATTTAAAAGAATGAGAAAGAAAGAAAAAGCATGGCATGATCATCACATTAAGAATATATAATTTGAGGTTGGGAAAATGGTTCTACTGTATGATTCTAAGTTTCCACACAATCCTGAGAAGCTTCAAGTCCATTGGTTAGGGCCGTAAATTGTTTCTTACATCCTTGATTTAGGCATGTGCCAGTTGCAAGCACTAGATGTGACAAGGTTGCCAAGATATTTCAATGGGAGTAGGTTGAATCCCTACTATAAATAAGGCTTCTATGTGTTTATAAAATAAGGAAAATATTCCAATTAGATTAGGCTTTCCTTAATTTTTCCCCTTTCAGTTGTTTCCTTTGTCATTTTTTTTTCAGTTTTGTGTTGTGTGTTAGTACACTAGTAGATAATTGCATTAGAAGTGGTTGTATGTGCAAAGGATTGCACATACATTTTTGTGTGAGGTGGATTGGAAGATATGATTGGATATGTTTAAATAAATTCCTTCGATAAGGAACTGTTGGTAAACTCATTCCAAAGATAGGAAAACAGGAGGTAAGGTGGATTAAGGTGTTTGGATTTAGATGGTTATAAAGGTGTGTTGAGAGAAGTTTGAAGACCACAAATAGGAGGAATATTGCGCAATATAACATAAGGTAAGAAAAACCATGGGAAATTACTTGGTAGTCAGCATAGAGGTTATGTAATTGACATGGTGATGCTCGTGAAGGAGGTCTGTGGTAGTGAGGTAGTTTTGGAGTGTAATAAGGTTATAGCTATGACGCGTGAAGGGAAGTTGCAAAAGTTAATTTGAGTAAAATAAAGTACTTTATTTAAAAAAGACGTTGAGACACGTGGTTGGAAGAACTTTAAGGTGGTGGAAAAATATAAATATAAGGGTAAGGGTAGTCATTTAAACTACTTTTCCTTAGATAATTTATTTGTGTGCTGATGAGGTTGAAGTGTGAAAAGGGTTTTATGAAGGAGATAATAAATTTTCACAAAATAGTGTTATTGTGTGAAGCTGTGCAGTAATCTTGTGTGCAAACAAGAGGAAAAAAGAGACAATAGGGCACAAAGGGGTTGCATGAGAGAAAAGCATGGAATTCTTCAATTTTAGGAAGACACATGAGACGTTAAGATCACCTAGGGCACAAAGGAAAGGATGAGGAAGATGAGACCAAAGCAAGCCCATAAAAAGAGACAAGTGGTGGAAAAGGAGGATCCCGTGGAAATTTACTCAGAAATGCACTACCCTCATGGAGTTATCAAGGTAGAAAAGTGGAGCTCGAATATATAAAAATGCAAAATCAACAAGTATAACCACATTAAAAGTGACAATGAGAAACTAATGAGGGAAGACTTGGTTTTAGACACTCTGATGGTGGATGATATCTGAAACCCTAGGGTTGATGACTTAGTACAACAAGAATTACAAAAGGCTAGAGTCTTGTAGCTGTGGGTGCTTCCTTTCTTTGCAAAACCTACCCCATTATTCAGATGGTTAATATCATGGGTGCATGAGGACTTATTCTATTTTATGGGGTGAAGGATAAGGATAACATGACACTTAATTAGGAAAGTTACAGGCCTGATAAACACCGAAGAGGAAATGGAACTTGATTTATGTGCCACTACCTAGATTGATGAGTTGGTGAAGAAATTGAACTATGAGAAGGGAGGTAGGGCACAGGTAATCATAGATCTCCCAGACCCTGTGTTGAGAGTCACCTCCCAGATCATTAGCTAAAAATTAGGTGTGTCAGAGAGATGGAAAAAATTAACAAGAGGCTCTTGTATGTGTCCTATAGAGTGTCCAAGTGGGAACATTATAAATTTTCAGAGTTCATCTTGAAGGGCATTGTTGAGGAAGCATGAGTGAAGAACAAGGTAGGAGAAAAGATTATATGGGGCTCCATCCTACTTTTGATCATGTTCTGGGAGATTGGTGTCCCAAATGGACCAGTTAGGAACATTTGGGTTTACCCATCCACGCACACATCCCCTATAGTCTAATTTTCAAGGTTCACCTACAATGGGACCATCTTGAGCTCTTATAAGGCTAGGATGAACATGTGGTTCAAGAATTTGCACAAAGATTTTGAGGAGTGGCACATTCTCCACAATTTGTTGGGGACCAGGTAAAGTTTTCCATCACACAAAATTTTTGTCTAACAAAATTTATAATGGCCAAGGGAGAGATGTGACCACGGTGCAAAATCCCCTTTGTATTTACTACCAGATATTTGAAGTGTACCATCAACTGGATAAAAGATGTGAAGAAGTTTGTTTTTGATGTAGAAAAAGTATACGTTGATGTCCACACATTGCACACAACATATAAATTTGGCACTCGACCTACTTAAGTCAAAGTTTTGGAGCCATATTTTCTAGACTTACACCCTCAAGTCAACATTACCATCAAGGGGTATGTCGATTATATGTTTGTGTAGTTATGCCCCAAAACACAAGGGGGGTTGAGGGGGAGTTTATAGAATCTCCCATTCCAAATCCATGGGAGACACCAATCCCACCCATGAAAGCAGTGCAGGAAGAAGAAGAGGAACAGGATGAGGGAAATTTAGACACTTCTAGGAAATGAAGTACTAAAAGTGCTAGAATGGGAGAAAGGATGCCAATACTTCACAAGGTAGTGTCGAGGATTCATTACCAAGGTGCAAATAAGTGAAGGAAGAGGAGGATCCTTAAGAAAGGAAGTGGAAAAAAATATGCATCGAGCTCCGCTATATGCTTAGAGGAAGGAGAAGAGGAGGACAACATCACCTTCAAGGTAAAGTTAGAGGAAGAACTTGAGGAGCAGGAAGCCGAAGCTAGAGCCATGAGAAAGGGAAGGATAAATCTGCAAAACTAGAGAAAATTCCAACATGTGAGGTCTCTATAGCACAAACTGCTAGCCCAAGAGGAGGAGATAGAGGGGAATCCTTCACTATAAAGGAGGATAGATGATTTACCCTAGGATAAAATAAGTAAAGAACCAAATGTAATTAAATAAGGAAGAAGTGGACTCCCATGTCCCCACATATGGACTTCATGGATGACCCCATAAAGGTTTTGTGCGCAATGTTCTAGGCCAACCTTCCACCAGAAATATTGCATGGCTGGGATTTGATGGACCAAGATGGGGGTGTGCCTAGGACCAGGAAGATGCTCAAATGGAACATGCATTGCCACTTCAAGGAACCTAAGTTTGAGGTCAATGATCATGTGATCAGGAGCATTCATTTAAAGAATAAAGGAGGAGATACATATGAGGTGATGGATCCTAACCACCTAATAGACGAGAAGGTATACAATGCATTGTAGAAGATATCTACAGAGGTGATACGATGTAGCTTGAACGCATGAGCCACTATTTGGACCTTGGTCATGGAAAAGAAAGAGAAGGAAAAGTAAGTAGATAGATTGTGCCAAGGATTGAATGATGAATAAGCATGAACCAAGGAGGCATATGACCGAGATGGAATCCTAGTAAAGAGCATTCTGGGAAAATGTTTGACATTAGTAAGCCAGGTAAATGGATGAAATGGATGAAATGGATTACCTCGAAGACCTCATGGGGTTATTACTTAGTAACATCAAGGATGGTGTGGGCCCCAAAGATATAGAGCTTGTAAAGGAAAAGTAAGGGAACAAGGTCTTCATTGAATCTCAGATCACTGAGTTGGAAGAATTTCTCTCCCAACTCAAGGAAGAAAATATAATAGCAGATAGGAGATTCAATATTTGTAGAAGATGTGAGCTAATTATTGATGTACTGGTGACAGAAGAGGGGGAATCCCTCAAGGTTTTTCAAGATACCATCCCTGCCAACAAGGTAGAGTACACATAGTTGCTCATTAACACCATGACCCAGAAGGATAAAATCAAGACAAATCACGAGAAGTTGGACTTTAGAATTAACAAAATCTAAGACTCCATCACTAAATGGATGGATGATTTCAAATGTTTCTACATGAAGTTGGGGGTGGTTATCAATGTAATGAAGGGGAAGGGGGAAGATATCCTCCCATACCAGGTACCCAACATCATAGGAGAAGCACCAGGAAAGGCCCTATCAAAATTGAGGGCATGAGAAAAGTTGAAGGATGAGATAGATATGGAGTTCCCCGAAATCCTCCAATTGTTTGTATAACATATTCCTCCATCCTTCAATTATTTATCTAGAATATTTCCCAACCACTATTCTTTATTCTTTGGAGTAGCATTCTTGCCTTAGCATATTTGGGTTGACAATTTTTTTTCAGGGAGCGCAGATAATTGCCAGGGTGGGAACCAATTTAGTGTGGGGTGATGTTGGACCCTTAAAATAAATAAGTACCTAAGGCATGGAGCCTTGTGGCACATGGAAGCAAGGCATGAAGGTACACAAAGGAGTAGTTCTTGGAGAGGTGGGAAGGATCACACCCAGGTAGGATGGATTTGGGACTTAGTGAGTTTTGGACAACCTAAAAAGATGTGCATAGGGAATGAACGAAAAAGTGACTAGATACAAATATGTATAATCTATGGATACTTGTGGCTCAAGAAAAGGATATTCCAGGGCAGCAATACGGTTATCATGAAAGGATAAACAATCGAGGTTGTTAAGGATTAGATGGCATATGCACGCTAAAATTAATTAATTAAGGGAAACGCATGATGACATCTGACATATTATTAGGTCGTGTTAGAGTAATCATGAGAGAACTCCTTTAGGATTTCATATATAATGATGATTATTTAAGAGAATATTTCTTCTTGTTATTCATATGGATGGTTTTATAGGAAGGTGAAAGAGAGAGATCAGTTAGTATGTGTGTGCAGATGTAAGCAAGGGAAAGAGAAATAAAAATATAAAGGTATTGTGCTATGTGTAATGAAGGGCTCTATAATGTATAAAATCCTTGTTACTATGAGTGTTTCCAGAGATCGAACCTTCTTGATGTAAACTTGGCTACTGTATTTGATTAATGAATATAATAAAGAGTTTAAGAAGAACTCATGTGATGGATCTTGATCTGTACCTTTCCCTTATGTTCATGTGCATATTACGGGTTTCTTTGTTATATTATTCATGGTTTGATTCTACTTTCAATTATTTGATCATGTTACACCATTTTCTGTTGCATTAGACTAGGACTAGTTCTTTATTCCATGTTTATGAAAGTGCTCCCTTACTAAGGGTGATCATTCTCACAAATCTTAAATAAAGGAGAGACTCGGTGCCTACGTGTGCCTTAGGTGAGATTCAAGAACAATCTAGATGATATGTTGATGTGTTTGGGGTTGGTTGTTAAAACAAGCAATAAAAAGAGACTACCTAATCCAATCTTATCATAACCTTGTTATCTTTCCAATTTACCATGCATTGGTTCACATTTAAATAAAATTTTATATCCAATCACTTTATAGATATGATTATCAGCATAGTCAAGGATCATACATTATGTCCTTATAAAAAAATAATGAATTTTCCCTTTTCTTCCACTTAAGGACTTATTATTTCATCTATATGTTTACAACATTATATTTTAGTATAATCTCGATAAGGAACACAATATCAATCCAATATACCTTTATTACATTATTTTCACAACCTAATAAGGTTTACTATATAAGAATTATAGCTCATATTAGCTTACCATTAAGATTAATGGAACTAGATCTATAGTTCCCTATCAAATCAACACTTAAATCCATAAGGTAACTAATAATTCATGTATACTTTTGACTTAGGATTAAATAAACAAATCGGCATTGGTCATATCGAAAAGATAAACTAAATTTCAAATTCCAATCATACAATAATCCACTTATAACAAATGGAGAATTCATTGTATTCCATCCAAAATAAATATTTCATAAATATTTTAGTCAACAATGACATCCTTTTTCAGTAATTACATAATACTATGACACTATGCATTCATGGTTCTTCCAACATAATCATGTAAATAAATTTTAATACATTCAAGTATCCGAATTAAATAACTTAATAAATGCAACTTCCTATAAGTATTTCTTCTTTCACCTTTCGCAAAATCCATTTGAAAAATTATTAGCATGTGTTAGTTCATGAGAAATAAGAATGATAAGTACTAAAACATTAGAACAATATGCTTCTATCTAATAGTTTCATGAAAGGAACACTACTATTTTATGAAATTGTTCTAAAGTTCCAAAAGACTACAAATATTATAAGCATGCCAAAATTCCACAATGTCCAAATAATAAATGAATTCAAATTAAGCCACATCTATTAACCGATTATCTATATCAACAAAAGTTCAGCCATCAAGTTAAGTTAAGTCCATTTGACCATTAAAAGTCAAAAATAGGAATACAAGTGTATAAGGATTTCAATCATATAATCCTATAGATTATATGATTGAAATTTAACACACTGTCCTTCATTTTAATATTTACTTACCTAAGAAATTTACTTCAACACACAAAATAAATCAATTGGTATGCTAGTAAAATAAGCACAGTAATTCATTTACATAGAAGTCACAAAATTCATGTTTTATCCTTATGAAATCATTTATAAATACAACGAGAAATTATAACAAGACTAATAAATATCCAAATATCCATTGAACGATCAAATGTAACTTGATAAATAGTCAATTTATTTTCCTTTCATTATCTATAAACAAATTTCCCATCACAAAGACTGATAAATGATACTATTATCAAATCAAAGTGGTTCAATATGAACCAAATACAACACAATGGAGATCAAACCGAAGGATTCAACCATAAACAACTTCATAAATACATAGAAGGAAGTTGATATAAAACCCAAAATAAGGTATATTACCCAATACTATGACAGTGAGCTACACCTAACCTTTCCGTAGTAATTTAATAACCAAAACAACCATAAAACTTCAACTTCACCATAACCAAATGTGTAACAATTTACTATTGATTCTAACGATCAAATTTTATATCCTACTCATGCAAAAGATCAACTAAAGAAACTGTAGTCACTAAAGAAAGATAAATCATGATTATAAACAATACAAGATCATGGATTTGAAATCATAGGGGTTATATTCCCCCAAATCATTCACAGATAAGCCTGTTATGATCATTTAAATGTATTTCAAACAAAGTTAAGAAACCCAATCACAAGTTAATAATTCAAAAAGTGAAAACTAGAATAAAATGATTCTAAGTTTGATACAAGGAAGGGTTTAAACCAAAACATGGAATATAATCCTTAGGGGTTAATTTGATGACCCATGTCTGAGTAAATAACCAAAAGGTAAAAAGGAACGAACCAAGAAAGAATAGCCCAAAAGAATTAAAACCAGGTGTCATCCTTTATATTTTATAAAACCAGGACAATAGTTAGTTCATAGTAAAAAAAAAATGCCCAAATATGATATCGATTTGGAGATCAAATTAAGTAAAATTTATTTAAGATACAATGCCCTCAAAGAGAAAAAATCGAGAACCCAAATTGGAATTAATTCCCTGAATGGAAAAAGTGCACAAATTAGAAAAGAAGTAACATATAAGACTAGGATCTAAGTGTTACCCAATTGATTAAGACTTACACCAACCTAGAAAGGGTGGTTTTAAAACAAGGAAACAATTACTCAAACCATACCAATAAATAGTTACCTTATCTTTTATGGAGAGATTAAAATTTTCCGAATTGTTAACACCCTGAATGGGTCAAGAATCGATTTCGAGTCTTAATAATTTTTGAACAAAGATTCACGAAATATGGTTGATAAGACCGAATCCATAATCTACAATGAGTCAACCCAAAGACAACTAAACAACCTTTTGTTTAATGCCAAAACTTAATAAGTAAATAATGCACCATAAACATTATTCAAGTGGGTATCAACCTTGTATTCAACAATCTTTTAATCTTAATACAAAAATATTACACGCAACCAAAGATGCAAAAAAAAAAAGTAAATAACTTATCCATACCTTTTCATAAAATGCTCGCAGATCCATATATATTCAAACAAGGTCATTTAAATCGATTTAAACTAGGAATTCAAAGTATAATGGATTAAAAACAAGTGAAATAAAACAATATTCACTCATAAAAACCCAAAAATCCAAATGTAATTCCAAGAAAGGTCTTTTCAAGAAATAATTAAATAGAGTAGATTATCATAATGAGTTGGATCCTATCATACCTGGTAGAGCTGTTGTAAAAATTTTCCAAGCTCCCAGAGTTTTGCTTTAAATCCTTTTTAATAGATTCCATAAAAATTTTGCAACAGAATTGAACTGAAACCCATCATCTTATTTTCCTCCATTTTTATAGACTCAGCAATAAATTTCCTTCCTTTAATTTCACCATACAATGGAAAGATTATAAATGTGAAATAATAAAACTTCTAATTCGTAAAATAAGAGATCAACATGCAGAGCCATTGAGCTCAAAAAATCAAAATGAAAGGTAAAACCAAATATCTTTCCTTTCCACCATTCCATATCAGTATTTCCAAGGAAGTTTTCCTCTTATTTGGAGATAATTAATGCTAGGAGGGTTTTTTAGTCACCCCATTGAATCTTCCGACTACCGATTAAATCTATTAACAAATAAATGTTCTAGACAATGCAAAAACCATAGCTAATTACCTGGAGTTTAGTGCCCACCAATTTTAACTTGGTTTCATTAAAAGATGGCAAAATTTTCATATTTAAACACCATTAATTCTTGTTACAATGTGGGTTGGCACCCAATTGACCGAGCTTAAAACCTTAGCATTTTAATTACCATGGTAAAGTCTTAGGTTAGGTCTAGGTCCTCACATAGGTTTAGACTCCTTAGTGTAAGATACTAACCTTAGCTTAGGTTAGGATATTAATTAATTCCTTATGGTAGTTTAGGAATTAGGACCCCTTCATAATTGCATTAGGTCCCTTTGAATATTAATCATCACCTTAGATTAATTTTAGTTAGGTCTTTAATAATATTCATCAAGAACATTAGCCTCTGAAATTTATCAATTTAATGTAGACATATTAATAGAAGAAATTATCCATAAGACGTTACAAGATGCCCGCAATGACATCATATTCATTAGAGACTGAATATGATGGTATTTCAGAAAAAAAATGGAATCAATTAGACTAAAAATTATGATCGTAACAACATATTGATCATAGGCATGCCTTGGATTACTAAAATTGATTAAAGGTATGGCCCTTTTAAATATAATTGCAATAGTCTAAGGAATATATTTAATATCATAACCTAGGTAACTTACCCACATGGTTCTAAAATTCTGCATTTATGTCCTACCATATGGGTTTACATAATGTAATGCAAAGCTCTATTTAGTGAGTACATGATAATCATTCAACGTTAGTACAATTTTTTAAAAGTATGATTAACATCCTATTATTCTGCATGCAATGGATATATCTTCTACAAACATGAGAAAAATTTCAAAGAGTACACTAACTTAGAACATGAATCACATATCAATGTTTAATAACTTAAATTACAAAAGTAAGTACATATATCAACATGGTAGATGCATTACATACCTCCCCTCTAAAAAGCATCATCGTATCGATGATTAAATTACTCCACATGCATATTTAAGAACATAGGAATTAATATAACTTATTCATCCATAAAATTCTCAAACAGATAAAAGATTTACAAAAATTCAAGTTTCTCAAAAATTATTACAACATCAAATTATTGTATCAATTTTCAAAAATAAAAGTATCTTGCCCAAAACTAGCAAAAATCATAGATAATTTTTAGACCAAATGTTAAATTATCAAATAAATCAGAATTAATTGTGTTCAAACAGATGAGGAAAAGTAGTTTTCATGTCCTAAAGATTTTCCTATGTTGTACTTTTTTCATTAAACTAGTCCCACTAGTCCTTGCATTGACTTATTTCATGATTTTTCAAGTGGAACTATCGAGTTTCCAAGAAGGAAGTGAGATACTTTTGTTAATTTGTCAACCACAACTAAAATAACATCATGCTTATTTTTTGACATAGGCAACCCTTAAACAAAATCCATACTTGTTACTTTCCATTTATACTGCGGTATGCTATGAGGGTATAGTAAACCACCTGGGTGCATATGTTCAGCCTTCACATGTTGACATCCAAGGAAATGTGAAACAAAATCAATTATGTCCTTTTTCATCGCCCTTTAAAAATATTTTGTTTTACATCAGCAAGTATTTTTGTCACTCTCGGATGTCCTGAGTAAGGGGAATTATGAAATTCAGTAATCAATTTCTTTCCTAACTCATTTTATGAAGGTACATACACTGGATTTTCATACCTTAGGATTTATTTGTTATCAAAATTGAAACCTTTGTATCTTGCATCATTATAATCTACAATAAGTGATGCATTTCACTGGTGAAAATATGAATCAAACACCATTGCTTTCTTTACTTCATTTTTAAACCGAGTTCTAAAAGTTACAAGTGCAGAAATATGTTTCCTATGGCTTAGCACATATGCCACTCTTTTTTCCTTACCTTTAATATAACTTATGTTAAATTCATAGTGAGACAAAAAATCTAACCATCTTTGTTGTCTAGAATTCAATTTTTTTTGTATGAAAATATATTTCAACCCAAAGTGGTCAGTTTTTAGCTCAAAGGGTTTACCCAAAAGATAATGTCTCCATACTTGAAGTGCATGAACTATGACAACAATCTCTAGGTCATGAGGAGCATAATTCAACTCGTGTAACTTGAGTTTCCTACTTTCATAAGCTATAAAATGATCATTTTGTAGTAATATACCCCCTAATCCTTCTTCAGAAGCATCTATAACTACAATAAAGATTCCATTTGGATCCAAAACAATCAAAATAGTTGTTGTAGTTAGCTATTCTTTTAGAGTTTTAAATGTTGCTTTGCATTTATCACTCCACACAAACCTTTTTTCTTTATTTTGCAATGAAGTAATTGGGGAAACAAATTTTGAAAAGTCCTTAACGAATTTTCTGTAATATCTGGAAAGCCCCATGAAGCTTTTAACTTCATGAACATTTTTAGGTGATGGCCAATAAATTATGGATGCAATCTTTGATGGATCAACTGATATTCCATCATAACTTATAACATGTCCCAAATAATTTACTTCTACTTCATAAAATGAACATTTTGACAATTTTCTAAATAATTTTCTCTTTCTTAAAATCTCAAGTACAATCCTTAAATGCTCATTGTTCTCTTTTATGATTTTAGAATAGATAAGGATATCATCTAAGAATACAAGCAAAAAATTGTCCAAGTATTCTTGACAGATATAATTAATTAAATTCATGAAAATTATAGGTGCATTTGTTAAGCCAAAAGGTAAAACAATGAATTCATAGTGCCCATACCTTATTCTAAAAGATGTTTTGAGAATGTCATCATCTTTGATTCTCAACTGATGATACCTAGATTATAGATCTATCTTTGAATATACAGATGCACCACACATCCAATCAAATAGATAATCTATCCTAGGAATAGGATATTTGTTTTTGATTGTTGTTTTGTTTAACATTCAATAATCAATGCAAATTCTAAGAGTCTCATCCTTCTTCTTAACAAATATTACCGATGCTCTTAATGGTGAGACACTCGGTCTTATCAAACCCTTAGAAAAAATTTCTTATAACCATGCCTTTAGTTCAACTAAATCAGTTGTAGTCATGTAGTAAGGTGCCTTGGAAATAGGTTCAGTTTGAGGTTTGATTTCTATTGTGAAGTCAAGTTCTTGTTTTAGTGGAAGACCTAGCAGTTCTTCCAGAAACACATCATTGTACTCTTATAACAACAGGTATTTTCCCATAAAATTACTACCTTCTTTTGTTGTTTCAGATATTTTTACTGCATATAACATGCAACCTTTATTTTTATCCTTTTTAAGTTACATGGTTGTTAGTTTTCTAACCAATTTTTTTTTTACTCCTTGGATCTATGTTGTTTTCTGCAAATCATCAAGGCATCTTATGTGTTTTTCAAAATAATCAACCTTTCCTTTATAATCAACAATTCAATTTATAGCAATAATGACATCATATGACCTTAAAGGTGCAACATACAAGTCTACTTCTATAGTAAAAGTTGGTAACTCTAAGGTTGTGCTAAAAAGATATTTATTAATAGTGTGGACAATATTAATCCCATAATGGACAATCCATAATTTTTCCATAATTCCATATTTTATTTTTAATTTTTAAGATAATTTATTAGAATTAAAGCAATTTGTAGCATCAGTATCAAAAAGTATAGTTACATGTATACCAAATAATTTATCTGGAATTTCTATGGGTGCAACCTATTTTTTAGTTTGCTTATCAAGTACTGCAGTATGTATCTTGCGCTGCTGGTTGTTGTCATTTTTCTTTAGAGGGAACTGATTTGAGTAATGGTCCTTGCCACAGTTATAACATCCCCTAAAATGTCCCTTTTTAGGCTCAAAATTATTCTCATCTTTGTAATTACTGTTTTGGCCACCATAAGTTTTCTTCCCATTATTACTCTTCTGAAAATTGTTTCTATTATTTGTAACAGGTTTATTTGATGTTATTTCCTTACTATTTTCAACCCTAAACCTATTTTTTGTGCCAAACATTTTCCATGCCAAATTTTTCCAATGCTTCCTAAAGTAGCCCTTAAATTGTTCCAAAGTGATGTTTGCTTCATCAATATTCAATTCAGCCTTATTGTTATCCCACCAAGAAGATGCTTCGTGGAAAAGATGGTAATCTCCCCATACTGCTTTGGTTTCTTATGAGAAGTTCCTTATTGCAAAGTACTTCTCCATCTCATTGAGCCAATCCTCAGCCACATCTCCTAGTGTAGTACCATCAAAATTTGGTGGACTTATTCTTTCTATGTCATTAGTAAGTTTAGATGCCAACCTAGCCTTCTTATTTTCAGGATGATTAGGTGAATTTGCATTTGCATTTACAACATTATTGTTTGAATTTACAACATTGTTATTGTATGCATTGTTTATGTTATCATCGCTAGGATTTCTGACATTAACATTAGTTCTTGGAGGTGTCTGATTGTTATTATTAGCTTCATCCTCCTCTTTTTCGTTTCACATTACTTGTTGTTCAAGTACAAAAAGATGATCTCTTGTGTCCAACAGGGAAATAAGTATCTCATCAAGTTTTTGTGTTGTATCTACCTCACCATCCAGAGGTGGTTTATTTGTAGCACATCCCCTTGTTTTGACCATTTTCTGTTAACAAGAAATTAAATTTTTATTAGAGATGGACTCAATTAGGTCCAAGAGCTGCAACCTTTAGTTTTGATACTAAAATGTAACATCCCCATTTATGCCTTCATAAAATAGGGGGAATTTTTATTTTTATTTTGTTAACAAAATGCTCACTATTCTAAATTCACATAATTTAGAAAAAACATTCCTTGCTAATCCATCACATAAGAGTAAGCATATGCAATTATAATGACTCTGTGTAACCGGATCTCTCATTTCATGACTCAATGTTAAATTGATCACTCTTGTTTCATTTTTTTCATGTGTATACAAAGTATAATTTTGGTTCCTTCACCCTTTAAGGTTCAATCAAGTGTTAATGTCTAATAATACTATCTAAGTATCTATTACTGATACTACTTTGATATCACACAATCTTAGACTAGGTGACATAAGACAACACAACCAGAATTTTACAATACTTTGGCCAAACTTTTAAACATGTTTACTATGTTTTTATACCTAGATGACATACTCATCAAAATGAATATGTATTTCACCCCACTCGAAACTATTATCTAGATTAGACTTCTTGACTTTTGTGAACCAATTCTGGGTTTATGTTTCACACTAAATAGGGACAAATCACATAAACTAGTGTGGACAATCTACTTATGGTGACTAAGGATAAGTATATATGTTTGAATCGAATTACATTGATTTGGGTGTGTTTATTAACCCTAGGTCAACATAAGTTGACGTCAACATTATGTTATATGCCTATCATAGTTTAAAGTAAAATAGTGACCTGAAATTCCACTTTATGATAGTTATGTTAGAAGAGATGAGTGGGATATTGAGGCATAATGGTTGCTTCATAGTATCCACCTAATGACCTGTGTCATTAAGTGGGTACTATGTAGTAGCAACTATTTTGAATCAATCCACTTAGTTCCGATAACAAAATTGACATACTTATTAAGCTCATTAATTCCTTAAATTTTCATCTTTGTTAATTAGATTAATTTAAGATTAGGCATCATACCTAGGGATCAAATAAGTTTTTTTGATTAATCCCTTAAGAAAGGATCATAATGAACCTTCTCATAAATTGAAGGTATGTAGATCAAATATGCTTTTATCTCAATGAATTCACTATTCATTTTCAATTAGTTCAGTAAGCCTTAAAGTCAATCTGATTTAAATAAGTAAAGGAAATCATTTGAGTCTAATTTATTTAAGTCCATCAAATAATTAGAAATCAGATTATATAATTTTTTAAGTTAGATTTAATGACTACTTTATCATTTAACCCCATCTTATCATAACCTTGTTATCTTTCTAATTTACCATGCATTGGTTCACATTTAAATAAGATCTTATATCCAATCACTTTATAGATATAATTATCATCTTAGTTAAGGATCATACACACTGTCCTTATCAACATAATATAGAATTTTCCCTTTTCTTCCACTTCAGGAATTATTATTTCATTTATATATTTACAACATCATATTTTAGTATAACCTTGATAAGGAACACAATATCAATCTGTAATACATTTATTACATTATTTTCACAACCTAATAAGGTTTACTATATTAGAATTATAGCTCATATTATATTACCATCATCTCCATGGATTAATGGAATTAGATCTATAGTTCCCTATCCAATCAAGACTTAAATCCATAAGGTAACTAATAAGTCATTTATACTTTTGACTTAGGATTAAATAACCAAATCAACATTGGTCATATTGAAAAGATAAACTAACTTTGAAATTTCAGTCATACAATAAGTCACTTATAACAAATGCAAAAATCACTATATTTCATCCACAACAAATAATTCAATTAATAATGAAATCAATTTTCGACAATTACAGAATACTATGGCACTAGGACTCCATGGTTCTTCCAACATAATCATTTAAATAACTTTTAATACATTCAAGTATCCAAATTAAATAACTTCATCAATAAAATTTTTCATTAGATAGGGTAAAAAGTAGGGATAGGCTCCTAGAGGCCAATACAAAAAGATAACTTCGTGATGGCACAAAAGAGAGTCAAAAAGAGGAATATGACCACAAGGAGTTAAATGGGATTAGTGTCATTACAAGAGTAGGTACAAAAAAACAAAAAACAAAAGAAATTGAAACCAAAACAAAATGAAACAGAGAGTTCCCTAACAGTCTGCTAACAGTTCAAGAACAACTCCATTAGTTTTCCTTGTGATTGTTGGGGGATTTGACCTCCTTGGTCTACACCATATTGCTGGTCTTAGTCTTCATCTTCTTTTGGGGAGTCTCCTCATCTTCATCTTCCTCAAAATCCTCCTTTGTTTCATCCTCGTCATCCTCCGCCTCTGAACTGGAATACCTCCATTTCCACTTCTCCTCTTCCACTACGTCCAACTAAGTACCCAAATCCTGATTCCAGCCCCTTAATGCCCACCCTAATACTCTTTTAGAACAATAATATTTGTTTCGTGGCTTCAATGATGTCAATCATACCATTCCTAACCACCATGTTAGTATCTTTCATAACCTGTACCATCGTTTCCAAATACTGCACTTTGTTCTTCAACATCTCAAGGATTTTCTCATCTTCTGAAAGCACTTTATCCTTACCCTTTAAGGGTAAAAATTTTCTCTTGTCCATCCCTTCCAGATTATTCTCATCTCCCTCTTTATTTATATCCAAATTACCCTCACGTATCTTGGCAAGACATTTCACCAGAGTAATATCCTCCTCACCCTCGATTTGGGGAATAGGTTTTTTAGGGGCTGGTTTACCATTTCTAAACAAGAGGAGAATGATCCCCAACCCCTCATTAATATGGGTATCCACCTTGCCACATTGGAAATCCTTCACCGAAGTGGTTAGAGACATGAATAAAAATAAGGGAATACTAAGCATTTTCTTAGGTCTAAACATGTTTAGGAATGACAAGTGATGAGTGTAGATCTTACAATATTTACCTTATAAGGTAAGATACTTCACAATATGTAGGCATACCTCCTGCCACACCCCAGGGATGCAATACCGAGTAATTCCATTAGTGAAGAAATGGACTATTTCCTTTCGCACAAAAAAGGTTTTGATTTTGTACTCACACTTGTACATGTCCTTAAATTTTTTTAGACCATCCATGTCCATACCAGTAATCCAAGCAATGGCCTCCTCTGAAGTCTCAATTTCCATACCGTGGACCACCACCTTACCATCTTTTCAAGACATCTCAAACTCCATAGTTAGTGAGGGATCATGCCCTTGGAGTCAGGTGATATAATTGTCGAAACCCCCAATCTTAAACAGATGCCACATAGACTTATCGTCCACAATAATCCCATGACTAGAAGGCTCCACTCTTGTCTTATCTCCTCCCATGGTGACAAATGTTTTTCTTGATACTCAACCAGTTGAAACTTACAAGTTTTGATGTTAGAATTTCCTTTCCAAGAATAGATAAAGAAAGAAATGCTCTCACAGTTTTGGAAAATGAGGCAATTAACCTCACTTGTTCAGCCTAAGGTGGAGTAATTATGATTTTTCATGATGTATGATGTCTTTAATAGGCTTAGGAATGACATCACCTTCATGTCAGAATTTTGAATCATTATAATGAACTCCATCATTTGCAAATCTATACGAGAAGTATGAGTGATAATAAAGGTATTAAAACTTTTAAGATGCTCTTTAATCTCATGAATAATATTACCCAAAGCCCAATTTTTGGAATTCATCTTGTTGATGGAATTTATGATGAGAAGATATTCCCCCTCAATTAGAATGTGTTTGATTACTTTTTCCCTAACAAGACCAACACCCCAGAGTAGAGCTCGGGCTTTTGCCACATTGTTGTTATGAATCCCCAAAGGGCCAACATAGGCCAAGATATAGTCCCTAATAATTCTTCCTTCCCCAGCTAGACCAAGGTTACATTTCAAATCCCCATTAAAATTAATTTTGACTCTTCCCCTTTCCGGTTTATACCACTTAATGATAATAGAAGGAAAGCTAACCTGAGGAGGGATGAAGGAAAACTATTTGAGGACTTCATCAATAAAATAAATGCAACTTCCTATAAGTATTTCTTCTTTCACCTTTCATGAAATCCATTTGAAAAAATTATTAGCATGTGACAGTTCATGAGAAATAATAATGATAAGTACTAAAACATTACAACAATATGCTTCTATCTAATAGTTTCATGAAAGGAACACTACTATTTAATGAAATTGTTCTAAAGTTCCAAAATGCCACATTGTCCAAGTAAGAAAGGAAGTCAAATTAAGCCACATCTATGAATATATTATCTATATCAACAAAAGTTCAGTCATCAAGTTAAGTCCATTTGACCCTTAAAAGTCAAAAACATGAATACAAGTGTATTAAGATTTCAATCATATAATCATATAGATTATATGATTGAAATTTAACACCTTTTCCTTCATTTTAATATTTACTTACCTAAGAAATTTACTTCAACACACAAAATAAATAAATTGGTATGCTAGTAAAATAAGCAGAGTAATTCATTTACATAGCATTAACAAAATTCATCTATTATTGTAACGATATCATTTATAACTACAACAAGAAATTATAACAAGACTAATAAATATCCAAATATCCATTCAATGATCAAATGTAACTTGATAAACAATCAAGTTATTTTCCTTTCATTATATTTCAAAACATTTCCCATCATAAAGACTAATAAATGATACTATTATCAAATCAAAGTGGTTCAATATGAACCAAATACAACACAATGGAGATCAAACTGAAGGATTCAACCATCAACGACTTCATAAATACACAAAAGGAAGTCAATATAAAACCCAAAAGAAGGTATATTACCAAATAATGTGATAGTGAGCTACACCTAACCTTCCATAGTAATTTTATAACCAAAACGGACATAAAAATTCAACTCCATAACCAAAAATGTAACAATTTACTGTTAATGCTAACAATCAACTTTTATATCCTACTCATAGAGAAGATTAACTAAGACAACTAAAGTCAATACAAACAGGATATAAAATGATTATAAACAATATCAGATCATGGATTTGAAATCACAGGGGTTAAGAATCCCCTAACTCATTCACAGATAATACTATTATGATCATTTTAATGTATTTCAAACAAAGTTGAGAAATCAAGTCACAAGTTGACAATTCAAAAAGTGAAAACAAAAATGAAATGATTCTAAGTTTGATACAAGGAAGGGTTCAAACCACAACATGGAATATAATCCTTAGGGGTCGACTTGATGACCCATGTAAAACTAAATCACCAAATGGTAAAAAGGAATTAACCAAGAAAGAATAGCTCAAAATAATTAAAACCAGGTGTCATCCTTAATATTTTATGAAATTGGGACAATACTTAGTTCACAGTCAAAAAATGAATGCCCAGATATGATATCAATTCAGAGATCAAATTGAGTAAAAATTAGTTAAGACAAGAACGCCCGCAAAGATAAAAAACTGACAACCCAAATTCACATGAATTCCTTGAATGGAAAAAGTGCACAACTCATAAAAGAAGTAACATAGAATACTAGGATCTAAGTGTTACCTACTTGATCACGACTTACACCAACCCATAAATGGTGGTTTTAAAATAAGGAAACAGTTACTCAAACCATACCAATAACCAGTTACTTTCTCCTTTACGGAGAGATTAAAATATTCCAAATTGTTAACACCCAGAATGGGTTAAGACTCGCTTTCAAGTATTAATAAGTTTTAAACCAACATTCATGAAATATGTTCGATAAGACCAAATCCATAACCTTCACCGAGTCAACCTGAAGACAACTAAACAACCTTTTGCTTAATTTCAAAACTTAACAAGCAAACAGTGCACCTAAAACATTATTCAAGTGGGTATCGACCCTGTATTCAACAATCTTTTAAACTTAATACAAAAGTATTACATGCAACCAAATATGCATAAACAAAAGTAAAAAAATTAGCTATGCCTTTTCAAAAAATGATCCCAAAGCCATATATGCAAACAATGTCATTTAAATCGATTCAAAATAGGTATTAAAGTATAACATATTTAAAACCAATGAAGTAAAAACAATATTCACTCACAAAAACTCAAAACTCATAATATAATTCCAATAAAGAGTAGAGGTATTTTCACGAAACAATTAAATAGAGTAGATTATCATAATGAGTTAGAGCCTATCATATTTGGTAGAGCTATTGTAAAACTTTTCCAAAATCCCATAGTTTTCCTTTAAAGCTTTCACAACAGATTCCATAAAAACTTTGCAACAGAATCAACCCAAAACCCATCATCTTATTTTCCTCCATTTTTTATAGCTTCAACAATTAATTTCATTCCTTTAATTTCTCCACATAATGGAAAGATTATAAATTCAACATAAAAAAATACCATTTCAAAAAATAGGAGATCGACATGCAGAGCCATTGAGCTCAAAAAATCAAATTGAAAGGTAAAAATAACTCTCTTTCCTTTCCACCATTCCAACTCAGCATTTACAAGGTAGTTTTCCACTTATTCCAAGATTAGTTGATGCTAAGATGGTTTTTTAGTCACCCCATTGAATTTTCTAACTGCTAGTTAACTCTAGTAACAAGTAAATGTTCTAGACAATGCAAAAACCATAACTAGTTACTTGGAGTTTAGTGCCCGTCAAGTTTAACTTGGTTTCATCCAAAGATGGTGACATTGCAATATTTAAATGCCATTAATTCTTGGTACAACATGGGTTGGTGCCCAGCTGACTAAGCTTAAACCCTTAGGATTTTAATTACCATGGTAAAGTCTTAGGTTAGGTCTAGGTCCTCACATAGGTTTAGACCCCTTAGTGTAAGAGATTAACCTTAGATTAGGTTAGGATATTAATGAAATCCTAATGGTACTTTAGGAATTATGACCCCTTCATAATTGCATCAACCATAGCTTAGGTTGATGGTTATTATAACAAAATATAACTAGAATTATATTAGGTCCCTTTGAAAATTAATCATCACCTTAGATTAAGTTTAGTTAGGTATTTAATAATATTCATCAAGAACATTAGCCACTGAAATTTATCAATTTAATGTAGACATATTAATAGAAGAAATTATCCACAAGATGTTACAAGACGCCCTCAATGACCTCATATTCATTAGAGACTGAATATGATGGTATTTCAGCAACAAAAATGGATTCAATTAGACTAATAATTATGATCGTAACAACATATTGATCATAGGCATGCCTTGGATTACTAAAATTTATCCAAGTTATGGTCATCCTCTTAAATATAATTGCAATAGTCTAAGGAATAGATTTAATATCATAACCTAGGTAACTTACCCACATGGTTCTAAAAATCTGCATTTACGTCCTATCATTTGGGTTTACATAATTTACTGCAAAGCTCCATTTAGGGAGTAAATGATAATCATTCAATGTTAGTACATTTTTTTCCAAAGTATGATTAACATCAGATTCTTCTATAGGAAATAGATGTCTCTTCTACAAACATGACCAACAGTTCAAAGAGTACACTAAATCATAAAATGAATCACATATAGATGTTTGAAAACTTCAATTATAGAAGCAAGTACATATATACACATGGTAGAGGCATTACATATACACCACTACAAATGGTGTGATCTGTGTTGTTTCGAGTTGTATTACATTAGTTCCATATTTATTCTGAGTAGAAATGGAGATAGAATGCATTCTAATTACTGGAGGATTATTCTTGTACTGTGAAAAATGCTCTGTAAAGTTTTGTGAACTATGATGATCTAAGAAAGTAACTGTATATGTCTCTAGGACATAGGTACCTAGGAGAGTTTAGAAGTACCCATGAAATAATGTTTGTATTTAGGCACTAGAGTTTGTGCTGAACTGAGGACCCAAGTCATATTTTGGGTTATTTGTGTAACTGTATAATGTTGTGCTCCTATATTGTGCATATCTAAACTGAAGCTTTGAGATACTATATGGGGTGCCTGATTCACCCAATGTATGCCCCCTTTGTTTTGGGTGCATGTGACATCACGAGGAGAATACAGACCAAAGAGAGGACTAGATGATGAAATAAATTGTGTCCTTGTAGGGGGGGAAATGTGCATGGTAGAAACCAAGGAACATGAAAAAAAGGTGGCTAGATGCATGTGTTAGTAGAAAATTAGAAATCATGTAATGGAAAATAGTGTAACAAACAAGTGTGCATATAATATAGACCACGAAAAGTGGGTTTCAAACATGGGGCATCACTCACAATGTCACAATACAATCAGAGCCGAAGTGGTGAAAAGAGTACAAGAAATGATCAAGAAAGGCATAGGAAAAATCCTACAAATAATCGCATACAATAGCAAATAATTTAGAGAAAAATGGAACAGACAACCATGGTGGAAAATAGTTCTTACTAGGAAAATGCTACACATGAAGCACCCATTAACATGGTAGAAGGATAAGAAGTATGTAAAATTGTGAATGTATAAATGAAATAAGTAGTATGCTAGTAAGAATAGAAAGTAGTATAAAGTGAAATAATAACATTTGTAGTGTATAAAAAAGTATATTCCCCTAGGAGCCTCAGTGGTACTAGTAAGAGGTATAATGCCAAACATCATTGCTATATGTAAAGATATGTAGGAATTTCAAATTCATAACTAAATACCAAGTGAACATGCATGTATATATAGAAAATATATTGACATACTAAATATCTGTCGAGTATGGGAAACAAAGTGTACATGTAAGTATGAGAAAGCAAGAATAAGTGCAACCAAGCTATGCAATATGCTATGTATGAGTGAGATGGAATGGTATGTAATGTGAATATGATAGAAGCATTGTATCCCCTAGCGGATATAGATGAGATGTGTATGAGATGAGGTTAATTTATAAAATACCCCTCAACATTCAAGAATGAACCATAGAATAAGAGTGCATCATTGAGAAATGGTTTGAAAGAGATGCTAGAAAGATATATCATGAAGCATAGAGTATAAATTATAGAATATGTGAGGTTCATTTCAGATTTAGACCCTGAAAAATTGATTATGAACCATGGAACTAGAGTGCGTCATGAGGTAGTAGGTTGTGTGAGAATGGAATGCTAGAAATATTTATCATGAAGTGTGGAGTGTGAAACGTGTAGTGTGTGAGGTTAATGGATGTAGTATGCCCTTAAAATTCAAGTGTGAACCTTAACACAAGAGTGTGTCATATGGTAATGACAATACAAGATGTGTATCAAGTTGTGAAATATTTCTTAGAAATATTTAGACATGAAACACAAAGTGTAAATTGTAATAGTAGACATTAGAGACAACTAATAGTGATGTAAGGGGGAGAGAAAGTGCAATGCTCCCAAGTGTGTAAGATATGGAGATCTATGGAGGTATTTGAAATGTGTCCCATCCATTAATGTAAGCAATAATTTACTGAAAAAATTGATTCGTTGCTGAAGTGGAGGGTGGATACGGGCCTTGAATAGTGGTGGCTTATTTGGGATTGATAACACTGCAGAAGACTTCATAGGAGAAGAGGGTGGACTGATTTTGAGATGTGGTTTCTTATTTTGAATTGGTAATGTTGTACATGACTTAGTAGGAGGAGGGGTTAGATAGATTTTGAGAGGAAGTTGCTTAAGAGGCTCTTGACTTACTGTAGAAGAAACATTATTAACGAAAATATGATTCTCATGATACATAGATGAATCAGATTTAGGAACCCATTGAGATGTAAAAATTGGAGATGAACATGTAACAACATTTTGTGTATCAAATTAAATGATACCATAACACTTGATGTGGCCAATTTTTCATTTTAGAGCATAGAAATCATTGTCATTATGTACATTAATTCGATGATAATTTTAATATAGATGACCTTGATATTTTGCAAGATGACAAGGAGGATAAAAATGAGTATATGGAAAGTTTATCAATTGATGAGTGAGGCTATAAGTAATAATATCTGGTTGCTTAGCATTGTGGTCAAATTTGAGAGGTGCGGGGAGTGGTAAGACTTGGGTTCCACTTATATGAGCACTTGTAGAAGTCATAGAAGTAGGATGAGAAGGATGAGAAGAACTAACATTGGATTAATATGTTAGATTTTTTTTTGAGATATTTGATCATGGATTCCATAGCATGAATTTTATCTTGAAATAAAGAATGTAAAGCTTGGATTGAATTAAAAATGGATTTATTGAAATTAGGAATGATAGAGTCATCAGAAAGATGATCAAAGATGGAACTTACTTATGAAGGTGACATATCACTAGAGAGATACATAGCATCTATGGGTTTTTAGAGAACATCTTTGTAAGGTGGGTACATTTGAAGCAACTGATACAAAGAGAATTGAGAAACCTTAGGATCCATGAAATAAGATTGGATAGAATAAGTAAAATGAGGATCTAAGTGTATGATCACAAGTGGGGGTTCACCAAATGATTTAACAAAAATGGAATTTTCTATAAACACTAATTGTGGAGTTGCATATGATAAATAAATTCTCGAATATAGATTTGAAAAAATTAATAGCAAAAGTAGATATTGAAAATCATAAGTGCAAGAGAGGGATAGAGTGACTTAACTGATTTATGCTTTCCTAAAGGTGATCTAGATTGGAAAAAATTATGAACATGAATGAAATACTATTGTAACCATGATCGGTAAATTTTTTAACTGTCAAAAGAGGTTGGACCATGGAACCTAGAATGGGGTGAGGGATCTTAGGCACTAGAGACCTCTATTAGGCACCTATGACCCCGTAGGATCTCAAAACTTGGTTTTTTATTGTGTTACAAAAGTGTCACTGGTAGTTACTGTCAGTCACCTATATATCACACTTTGATCATAGAATTCACCTTTAACCTACAAAGATATGTTAACCTATAACATGGGGAGTCAAATTTACCCCAACAATCACTTGACTAAGTGAAATTATGATTGATCACTGCACTACATCTCAAACTCCATGTATTTGTTATGTGTTTGTAAAAGAATCATGCCCTAGGAAGCCCTTTTGTAAGTGCACTTTATAGCAGGTGATAACTAGTTATACTAATGTAAATATATGTGTAGATGGAAAATTAACTTCCCCTTCATAAGCGTGTATGATGAAAATGCAATCCATTTTCCCTTATAATGAATTCCAAATAGAGGCCTCGAAGTTCTTTACGTTCCTTTAGATGCAATCTTATGTGATAGATAATATGGTTATATCTTGGTCCTTTATTTTTATCACATAAATTTGTATTTATAGGATTCACTTGGTTGAATTTTTTAATTGAAAATGAGAAGGCCAACTCATAAGAAAGTAAGATTCCCAAATGATAAAAGAGACTTAAACGAAGTGAGTAAGATGGATAAGGTTCACGGGATCCTAGAGGGGTTATGAGCGCTAAAATTCTAGCTGGGTGATGGTGTCCAAAGCCATAAAAAATAAACAAGTAAAGTATTGAATTGGTTATAGGGTATAAAAGAATAGAAAGAAGACAAGAAAAAAATAAAAAAGGCCAAAGGTATCTTCTAATTAATAGTTGTCTCGCTTAGGAATCATATGAATTCAAGTATATTTTTTGTACCTAGAAATGTACCCAAGTATGTGATTTTGTGTCTACAATACCTAAATCAATTACAACAATAAAATTTATTGATTCTACTTATGTAGTGGCCATGAGGCAGATTTTCTTTTAGATTCTTGTAGCTAAACAACTATGTGCATCCACCACACCTCAAGTTTCAAATCCTACAACTACTAACAATCTAAAACTAATATCTAGTGCTAAATATTCCTAATTTGGTGCTTATGACTATTGGTGCCAAATCACAGCACCCCTGGATGTCTGCAACTCGATGGGTTGAGACTCTCAGTGCGATTGCATAACATGGAGCTTTTCCCAAGTGTGGGACCTCACGAAATCAAAAAATCTCTCCGGATGAAGGCCGGTTCCTATTCCTCTGTTCAGATGCACACGTAAAAATGCAGAGGGTTTACTCAAAAACCTAAACTAACTTGCCAAGGAGATAGGGTAATAAGATGCATAAAAATAAACCTAAACTAACAAAGGTGACGCACCAAGGAATGAAGAACAACTATCTTTCCAATAAACATAGACCAATAAAATGTAATGCAAGATCATGCACAGATAACCAAATTGCAGTGAAAGATCAAAAGGATACAAAATGAACATAGAGAGGGTTGAGAATCATCCATAGACATGCATTATTTTCTCCAAATATTGATACAATACACTACAAAATGCCAAGGGGCAAAGTTGCATTGCAGTTTTAGATGGGAAGTTTGAACTCCACAAAATCCACCTACAGCAAGAGGAGAAGGGAGGGGCAAAACAAGAATGTCCAACCTTTAGAAAGAATCCCCTCCTTATAATTTATAGGAAGAATGAGAGAGGGAAGAGAGAGGAAGTCCAAATCTACCCCAACCACCTCTAGGTTGCATTTAATTCATCTCATTATGGTGGTAGGTGAGAACCCTAGCAAACCCCAAAAGTGGCGAACTGTATTTTGCATTTTTAAGAATTTTTTCCCACCCAATTAAAGATATCTAGTCGTAGTTGGATAGAGGACCTCGTAAGCTTTCTGAAAAGTCCAACCTTGTGTTAATCTGAGCTCCGTATGAAAAGTTATGGCCATCTGAATATCTGGGTCAGGGTCTGCTTCCTGTCAGCGCTCAAAATGTTGCGCCTCCTGAAGGTGCGCCTTGGCACATCCATCCTTATGTCGACATACCTTTACATGCGCCAAGGCATGAATTTCTTCATGTCGACATCCCTTGTTGTGCGCCTTTTACCTGCGCCTTGGCGCATCCATTTTCGTGTCGACACTCTTTGCTGTGTGCCTTTTACCTGCACCTTGGCGCATCCATTTTCATGTCGACACCTTTTACCTCATGTCCATTTTTGTGCTTTTTTGTGTGCCCTTTACCTATGCCTTGGCACATCCATTTTCATGTCGACACTCTTTGATGTGCACCCTTTACCTGCACCTTGGCGCATCCATTTTTGTGTCGACACTCTTTGATGTGCGCCCTTTACCTGTGCCTTGGCGCATCCATTTTCATGTTGACACTCTTCATGTTCGTGCTTTACCTGTGCCTTTATCCATTTTTCGTGCACCTTTGATGTGCGCACGCCTTGGTGCATCCATTTTCATGTTGACATGTCTTTGTTATGCACACCTTTACTGTGCGCCAAGGTCCACTTTCCTCATGTCGACACTCTTTGATGTGCGCCCTGTTACCTGCGCCTTGGCGCACCCTTTTGTGTGCGACACTCAAGTGCACCCTTTATTTGGCGCATCATGTCGACACTCTTTCATGTATGCACCTGTTACTGTGCACATTGGCGCATCCTTTTTTCACATGTCGACAACCTCTTACCTGCGCTATAAGCTGTTGGTGACGTAATAAATATCAGGATCTGAGTTTCTTTGATTTCCATATTCTTCTGCTTGTCTATATCTACCTGGGGGGAAGATATATACAACAATTTGGTGACTCAATGGGATCACCTGCCTGCTAGGTAGAAGATCAGTGGCCTTTTAGCAATCCATTGGGCATGGAGTCATAAGCAATAACCTGAAACCAACCTGATATCTGATCCCGAGCCTGATACCGCAACTTCTTCTCCGACAACACTTTGAACTGTAGAAAACAACCTGAGAGTAGCAAAACCTATGCCAAAGCACTTAGGGGAAATGAAACCTAACTACAACAAGACAATGTGCATACGCACTTAGAGGAATTGAAATCTAGGCTAATATTTACAAGGGTAAACCTTTTCCTTTTAGTAGCAATGTTTAAGATAGATTCCATTAACCAGAATTGGGAGTTCTTCTCCATCCAATGTAGACAATTAGAAGGCATTACTACTTTTACATCCCGTGACCATGTAGGGGCCACTCCAAATGGCATCAAACTTGGAATGCCTTCCTGGTTTTGCCTGATCTGCATCCCATTTCAGAACTAGGTCCCCTTCCTGGAAGGTCTTTGCTCTTGCCTTCTTATCAAACCATCTTTTTACTAAGGCCTGATCCTTCCTCAATCATCTGAACTGCATGTTCTCTTATTTCTTCCAATTCCATCAACTCTGCATACCTGGCCTCCATTGGTTCAAACTTAGACAACTCCAACTACTTCATGAGCTCCAATGCTGGCAATTCTAATGATATAGGAAATACTGCCTCTTTCCCATAGACCAACTTGTAGGGAGAATTACCAGTAAACCTCTTTGGCGTTATTCTGTCAGCCCATAACGCTGATTTTAGATTGGTATGCCATGTCCTTTGGTTTTCATCCAGAGTCCTTCTGATGATTCTTAGCAAATTCTTGTTCGTGGACTCTGCCTGTCCATTACCCTGCGGGTAATAATTTGAAGAGGTGCTCAAATAGATTCCATTCTTGACAGCCCATTCTGTAATCTTGGAACCTATGAATGCCAATGCATTTTCTGATATGATAGTGGCCGGCACACCGAACCTGGTCACTATTCCTTCATAAAAGTCTAGTATGTTAGACTCATTTTCTTCTTTGAGTGCTACTGCTTTGGTCCACTTGGTGAAATAGTCCGTTGCCGTGAGAATCCACTTGTGGCCTTGGCTTGAGTTTGGGTTGATGACCCCGATGAAGTCCAATCCCCATTGCATAAATGGTTGGTCAACCAAAATTGGGTGCAATGGAAGCACTGCTAGTCTTTCTTTTCCCGTGAAGAGTGCACATTTCTTACACTTTCTTATCCATGTATAGCAGTCGTTGAACACTGTGGGCCAATAATACCCTGCCTTCATTATCTTGAGAGCTGTTACTCATGGGGTGAAATGTCCTCCAGAATCTCCATCATGAAAATCTCGTAACACCCTCTCAATTTGACCTGTCCCAATGCACCTCAATAGAACTCCATTGATGTATTTCTTGAACAAAACACCATCAACAAGCACATATGGAATGGCTTGTAATCTAAAGTATCTCCTCTTTGCTTTTCTCATTTCTGGAGGGCATAGGCCTGTCTTGTAGGAAGTGTATCATATTCTGAGTCCAACAAGGAGTGGCCACATCATCATTTTCTTGTTCTTGACCATCCTGTAGTACCAAGACAGTCTCTTTTTCATCACCTGCTTCAACTTGCCGACTCAAAGCTAGTTGTTCACATAGTCCTTTTCCACGTACTAGCTTAGTGACCTTAATTTCAATGTCATATTCCATGACATGAGTGATCCATCCTGCACGTTTCTCATTCAGATCCTTGTTTAGAAGGAAGTCCTTGACTCCCGCATGAGAGACCAATAATTGGATCTTGTTGTTTGAGACTAGGTGCTTGAATTTCTTTAAGCTCCTGATCACTACAAGGATGTTTTTTTCAATGAAAGAGTACCTAGTTTCATATTCCTCCAAGCCTTGACTAAAGAAAGCAACTGGTTGTTCTAATCCTTCCTTTTTTTGCTGTACCAGGATTGCAGAAATTGTGTCTCCACCACCAAAGGCATATAGCACGAAGTCCTTGGAGAAGTCTGGATTGACGAGAGTCAGAGCTTGAGATATAGCCTCTTTTATTGCCTCAAAACTTTCCTTGCCTTCAGATGTCCACTTAAATGCCATGCTCTTCTTCAACATCAGTGTTATTGGCTTCACGAGAGATGCAAAGTTTGGAACAAACCTGCGGACAAAATTGATCCTTCCTAAGAAGCTTTGAAGAGCCTTCTTATGACTTGGCAATGGCAACGCTCGAATTGCTTCAACTCTTTCTGGGTCAATCGTCAATCCCTCCTTTGAAACAATATGGCCTAGAAGTTTTCCTTCGTGAGCCAAGAATATGCATTTTTTGGGATTCAATGATACCCCAAATCTTCTACACCTCTGAAATACCTGCCTCAGATGAAAGAGGTGATCCACTGCATTTTTGGAGAATACAGTGATGTCATCAAGATATATCAGAACTATTTTATTGATCAACCCCTTGAATGCCATATCCATTGCCCTTTGGAAAGTGGCTCCAACATTTGATAGCCCAAATGGCATCTTCTTGTAGGCATAGGTGCCCCATTTGGTGGTGAAAGCCGTCTTGAACTGGTCATCTTCTTTCACCATTACTTGATTATACCCTGAGTAGCCATCTAGGAGAGAGAATCTCTCTGAACCAGATACTACTTGCAATATTTGTTCCATTGAAGGAAGTGGGTAATGGTCTTTAAGAGATGCCCTATTGAGGTCTCAAAAGTCCGCACACTACCTGATTTCTCCGCTCTTCTTCCTGACTGGAACCAAGTTTGCAACCCAACTTGAGTGCTTGATCAGAAATATAATGCTTTCCTCTATTAGCTTGTTTAACTCTTTCTTCATTAGAGGCTCAATGTGAGGGTTGACTGGTCTCTGCTTTTGCCTGATGGGCTTAGCATCTGGATCCAATTCTATGGTATGTTGTGCCAACTTCGGATCGAAACCTCTTAAGTCTTCATAGCTCCAAGTGAAGACATCTAGAAATTCTTGGCAAAGTTGTATGAAATCTGATTTCTCCTGCTCAGTGGCCACTTTACCAATTTGAAGTGTTTTTCCTTCCCCAACTAGAATTGGCTCTAAATCTTCTCTCTTGACCTGTATGTTAGCCTTTTCCTTACAGAACTGGTCGTTAGGGTTGAAGATAGACTCCAATGTTACTAAACCCTTGGGAAGCTTGTTTGTCCATAGCTAAACTACTTGATCCCCATATTATTGCTCTAATCTATCTTGATTCCTAGCTGAGAATTAAGCCTCTTCTTGTAAGAAAGTGATGATATGTTGATCGTTCTCAAACACTTGCCAGCTTGTGTTATTATCTAGAACTACTCGCCTCACAATCACATGGATACGTGGTTGTCATTTTTTACCTTTTGATTGTTTTCAACCACATCAAATGTTACTCCAATTTCCGTGAGCCTATCCACTGCTTCATTTTTCTTCCTAGGTATGGACACAATGTTGAAAGCTTCAAAATCCTCAACGAGGTCCCATACCCTATTCTTGTAGTTCTTCAGAAGGTCATTCTTTGTAGTATGTTGTCCCTTGACTTGATTGACGATTAGCTCACTATCTCCAAACACCTGCAATTTCTTTATGCCATTTTTCTTTGCCCAATGAAGTCCATGAATCAATGCCTTATATTCAGCTGCTATTGTTTGAACAAGAAAACTGGAAACAAAAAGCTAAATAGTATTTGATGCCGTGAGATGAAACAAGCATAGCTCCTCCTCCTACACCTTGCCTACTCCTTGATCCATTGAAAAATAATTTCCATACCTCATTGTCATCCTTATGGTCTGGTTTGGTGATGCTAGGAATAGGTTGGTTTTCTTCATGTATACAATAGACTCCTAGCTCAGATTCTTCTATTTCTTGGTAGGGATCAGAATCATTTACCTTTCTTGCCCATTCATCAAGAGTCAAATCTAGGATGCTTCCAACTTTGGTGTCAGCTTCATCTGTGCTTGGATAATCTTCTTGATCAAATCCTGAACAGTTGGCATTGATTTGGCTTGGAGTAGAGGCTCAAATGAAATTTTTGTAATTGTTTGGATCTAATTGTGAACCTGTACCCCAGATCTTGTTCGAAAACAACATGTTTGACCAGTCTCATATAAGTAGGCCTCCAATTTTGTCTGTGAAATCCCTTGATAAGCATAGGGCAAAGAGTGGTGGAAATCTATCACTGTCACATCTGGCAAATGTAATGTTGGGGGCATGTATGCAAGGTAAGAATTCAAACTTTAATCCTCCACCATTGCGACTGTTTTCCCAGCCATTGCACTACCCTACCCCCTTTGATATGACTTTCGTAATTGGAGACCCAGCTGATAGCTATTTGCGCTTGGGCATGAACATAACTACTTGCCCCATAATCAATCCGCAATTTGTGTACTGTTTTGTGTTTTTTATCCCCAATGAATAATGAAAACATAAATGGAGGGGGTTCAAAAACCTTTACCTTGTTTTCCTCTATGATTCCCTTCTACTGAGCATCATTTGTGAGGAAACATCCTCTTACAGAGGGACTTGCTGGTTTGAAGTGGACCAGTCTTCTGGCAGCTTGTAGAAAGATCCTTTGGCCTGGGAGGATAAAGATTCCCACATTGATATAATTCATGTTGTCTTCTTCATTTGATCATGATGCGAATGGGGATGACTATATCTTTGCTGTCCTTTGGCTGCACATTCCTTCTTGTGCATTGTGCAGAACAACTGGCTTTGCGTTGGCTTAGAAGGTGGTTTGGCTGTCCTTAACGTGTTTGGAACTGTGGATTTTCTTACCACCACCTTTTTGAGTGATAGAAGGTTTGTAGTCACTTGGAGGGCGCAATGACTGGCCCTTTCACCAATATTCCACCCTCTCTTCTGTGATCTTTTTGTTGCTGCTACGCTCTGAGAAATTTTTTGATTCATGCCACAAAAGCCTCAGTTGCCAATTCACAAGTTGGTATATTTGGATATGTTTGCTGAATTCCCTTGTTGCTTGATTTGTTTCTTCAGAGCCAGGGAAAGACTTAGGAAAATTTGACAAAAGTATTGGGCCAAAAAATTAAAAGATAAAGGTTTTCCCGGCGCCCCTGTCGACGAACCAAACGATGCCATGTGTCCCAAGTGGCAGGGTGCGGAGGGAAAAATGAAGGGAAAATGTTCAAGGAAAACCCATGGAAAGGGAAGGAGAGAGAATTACGCATCCAATCAGTGCCCAACACGTGTCATCCAAGTGGCAGAGCACGGGAAAAAATTCAAAATCCATTTTTTGCCTGTTTTTTCCCTAAAATCTTCAGATCGCCATAACTTACTAAACCCTTAAGAAGCTTGTTTTTCCGTAGCTACACTACTTGATCCCCATACTGCTGCTCTAATCTGTCTTGATTCCTAGCTAAGAATTCAGCCTCTTCTTGCAAGAAATTGACGATCTATTGATCGTTCTCAAACACCTACCAGCTTGTGTTATTATCTGGAAATGCTGGCCTCACAATCACATGGATATGTGGCTAAATTTTTTCCCTTTTGATGTTGTCAATCACATCAAACATTGCTCCAACTGCTGCGAGCCTATCTGCAGCTTCATTTTTCTTCCTGGGTATGGACATGATATTGAAATCTTCGAAATCCTCAACGAGGTCACACACCCTGTTATTGTAGTTCTTCATCAGTTAATTCTTTGTATCATGTTGTCCCCTGACTTGATTGATGATTTTCTCACTATCCCTGAACACCTACAAGTTCTTTATGCCCTTTTTCCTAGCCCAATGAAGTCCATGAATCAAGGCCTCATATTCAGTTGTGTTGTTTGAACAAGAAAACTGGAAACGGAAAGCTGAATAATATTTGATGCCTTGAGGTGAAACAAGCATAGCTCCTCCTCCTGCACCTTTCCTACTCCTTGATCCATCGAAAAATAACTGCCATACCTCATTTTCATCCTTATGGTCTGGTTTGGTGATGCTAGGAATAGACTGGTTTTCTTCATGTATGCAATAGACTCCTAGCTCAGATTCTTCTACTTCTTGGTAGGGATCAAAAGCATGTACCTTGCTTGCCCATTCGTCAAGAGTCAAATCTGGGATGCTTCCAAATTTGGTGTCAGCTTCATCTGTGCTTGGATAATCTTCTTGATCAAATGCTGAACAGTTGGCATTGATTTGGCTTGGAGTATGAGGCTCAATATGAAATTTTGTAATTGGTTTGGATCTAATTGTGACCTTAGTACCATATCTTGTTCTGCAAACAACATGTGTGACCAGTCAACAGATAAGTAGCCTCCAATTTTGGCTGTGAAATCCCTTGATAAGCATAGGGCAAAGAGTGGTGGAAAATCTATCACTGTCACATCTTGCAAAATGGTAATGTTGGGGCATGTATGCAAGGTAAGATTCAAACCTTTAATCACTCCCACCATTGCTACTGTTTTCCCATCCAATTGCACTACCCCCTTTGATATGACTTCGTATTGGAGACCCAGCTGATCAGCTATTTGCTTGGGCATGACATAACTACTTGCCCCAGAATCAATCATGCAATTGTGTACTAGTTTATCCCCAATGATTAATGAAACATAAAATGGAGGGGGTTTCAAAACTTTACCTTGTTTTCCTCTATGATTCCCTTCTAGCTGAGCATCATTTGTGAGGACATCCTCTTACATAGGGACTTGCTGGTTTGAAGTTGACCAAGTCTTCATGGCAGCTTGTAGAAGATCTCTTTGGCCTGGGATGGATAAAGATTCCCACATTGATATATTCATGTTTGTCTTCTTCATTTGATCAATGATGCTAAATGGGGATGAAATATATCTTTGCTGTCCTTTAGGCTGCACATTCCTTTCTTGTGCATGGGCAGAAACAACTGGCATTTGAGTTGGCTTAGAAGGTGGTTTGTGCTGTCCTTACGTGTTTGGAACTGTATTTTACTTACCAACACCTTGTGGAGTGATAGAAGGTTGTAGATCACTTGGAGCCAATGACTGCCCTTCACCAATATTCCTCTTCTTTGATCTTTTGTTAGCTGCTACACTCTGAGAAATTTTTTGATTCATGCCACAAAAATCCTCAGCTTGCCAATTCACAAGTGTGGTATATTTGGAGCTATGTTTTGCTGAGATGTCCCTTGTTGCTGATTTGTTTCTTGACCCACTTCACCCTCTGTGCCAGTAGTTGTCACCATCAAGGCTTGGTTCAAAGCACCATTGAAGCACATAGATTGGTTGTGAGGTTTATTACATGGGAAACACCAATCATACTCTTGAGCTATGTTGTTTTGCACTGGAACTAATGATTTAGAAGTAGATGCAACATTGGGGTTATAGGGCTGAAATGGTCTATTGGCGGGAGGCCTTTCTTGGCTTTGATTTTGATTTGTAGCCTAAGTTGGTGGCCTATTTTTTTGGTATGGGGGCCTAGCCTAGTATTGCACTTGAGGCTGATAAGGTCTAGCACTTTGAGCTTGCTGTCTTTTGATAGTCACCAGCTCATTTCCAAGGTTCTGCAATTGTTTCATAACCTCTTGGAGTTCATTTGAAGCACTAGAGGATGAAGTAGAAGTTTCATTTGAAATTTTATTTATAGGAGTGGGAATCGGAGCCAAATTGGGTGCTTGACTAGTGCTTGGATTTTCTAAGTTTGGGTACAAGGGCATGGGAGGCCTAGGAGCCAGCTTACTAGCTTGAATAAGATAGTTTTTGGTCATAATGGCAATGCTATAAGCAGTAGGTAAGGTTGTGCCTCCCATAGATTGAATTAACATAGAAATATCAGAATTCAAAGCTTTAAGGTAATATAGAAAATCACCTTCAGCTGTTGGCCTAACGGCCACTGGAATCCTATCCCAAGACCTTTGAAATATAAAGTTGAAGTCAGTCAGCTGCTCATTGGGAGCTCTCTTGATAGTTGTCAATTGTTCTAGTAGAGACAAATTGTCTCCCTTTTCTCCAAACTGCTCATGGAGAACTATGCATAACTGATTCCAATTTTGGATAGAACCAACTGTAAGGCTCATAAACAATTGCAATGCCTTCCCTTTGAATGAAAATGCCAGCAATTTGAAAGCAACATCCATTTCATTTATCTCATGGATTGCATAAACGTTGGTGATGTCTTTGACATGATCACCAGGAGTGGTATGATTTTCTCCAGTGAAAAATGGAATGTTCTTCAATGCAGCAATTGGAACTAGATTTTGTGCATTAAGGGCAAGTGGGCTGCTGCTAGTGAAATTAACAAAGGGATTCGGTGGTTGTGCCATTCTGATTGGCCTGAGAACCCTTGTTGATGTGAGAAAAGGTCTACTAGGTGGAGGTGTAGACAAAGTCTGGTTAGGTGGAGATGGTGATATTCATGGTCTTCTTCCTCTCCTTCCTCTTCCTAGTGATAGCTATAAGTGAACAAATAGCCCCTCTTCTCGAGTATCAAACCTGGTTCGAATTCTTCTCATGTACCTGGGCAACCTATGCTGCTATACCACTGAATTCTATCTCTTCGTAGTCACCAGATGTCTTAGAAGGTGAGCCTCAAAAGGATAGATTCCTTTTGAATATTATCCCCCAATCTATCAACTGGTGAAATTTTGACTCGCTTTGAGCAAGTTAAGCCCTTGAAAATTGATTTCAAGGTCATCCTGGAAGGTGAAAAATATGAAATTGTAAAACCTGTAATTTTTAGTCCAAATTTCTCAAAAATTCCGTCAAATCTTGTGAAATGACCTCTTGGTCCCACCAGGCATGCCAAAACTATTTGTGCCAAATCACAGCACCCATGGATGTTTGCAACTCAATGGGTTGAGACTCTCAGTACGATTGCATAACATGGAGCTTTTCCCAAGTGTGGTACCTTGCGAAATCAGAAAAGCTCTCCAGATGAAGGCTGGTTCCTATTCCTCTATTCAGATGCACACATAAAAATGTAGAGGTTTTACTCAAAACCTAAAAAAACTTTCCAAGGAGACAGGGTAAGAAGATGCATAAAATAAAACCTAAACTACAAAGGTGATGCACCGAGGAATGAAGAACACCTGTCTTGCCAATAAACATAAAGCATAAAAATGCAATGCAAGATCATGTACAGATACCCAAATTCATAGTGAAAGATCAGGAGGATGTAAATGAACATAGAGAGGGTTGAGAATCATCCACAGACATGCATTATTTTCTCCAAGATTGATACAATACACTACAAAATGCCAAGAGGCAAAGTTGCATTACAGTTTTAAATGGGAGGTTTGAACTCCACAAATTCACCTGCCAAAGAGAAGAAGGGAGGGGCAAAACAAGAATGCCCAACCTTTAGAAAGAATCCCCTCCTTACAATTTATAGGAAGAATGAGAGAGGGAAGAGAGAGGAAATCCAAATCTACCCCAACCACCTCTAGGTTACATTTAATTCATCTCATTATGGTGGTAGGTGAGAACCCTAGCAAACCCCAAAAGTGGAAAACTATATTTTTCATTTTTAAGAATTTTTCCCACCCAATTAAAGATATATAGTCATATTTGGCTAGAGGACCTTGTAAAATTTCCAAAAAGTCCAACCTTACGTTAATCCGAGCTCCCTGTGAAAAGTTATGGCCATCTGAATACCTGGGTTAGGGTCTACTTCCTGTCAGCGCTCAAAATGTTACGCCTCCTGAAGGTGAGCCTTGGCGCATCCATCCTTATGTTGACATACCTTTACGTGTGCTAAGGCATGAATTTCTTTGTGTCAACATCCCTTGTTGTGTGCCTTTTACCTGCACCTTGGCGCATCCATTTTCGTGTCGACACTCTTTGCTGTGTGCCCTTTACCTGTGCCTTGGCGTATCCATTTTCATGTTGACACTCTTTGATATGCACCTTTTACCTGTGCCTTGGTGCATCCATTTTCATGTCAACACTCTTTGCTATGCGCCCTTTACCTGTGCCTTGGTGCATCCATTTTTGTGTCGACACTCTTTGATGTGTGCCCTTTACCTGTGCCTTGGCGCATTCATTTTTGTGTCGACACTCTTTGATGTGCACCCCTTACCTTCGCCTTGGCACATCCATTTTCATGTTGACACTCTTTGATGTGCACCCTTTACCTGCACCTTGGTGCATCCATTTTCATGTCGACACTCTTTGATGTGCACCCTTTACCTGCGCCTTGGTGCATCTGTTTTTGTGTTGACACTCTTTGATGTGTGCCCTTTACCTGTGCCTTGGCGCATCCATTTTCATGTCGACACTCTTTGATGTGCACCCTTTACCTGTGCCTTGGCACATCCATTTTTGTGTTGACACTCTTTGATGTGTGCCCTTTACCTATGCCTTGGCGCATCCATTTTTGTGTCGACACTCTTTGATGTGCGCCCTTTACCTGCGCCTTGGCACATCCATTTTCATGTCGACATCCTCTTACCTGTGCCATAGGCTGTTGGTGACGTAATAAATATTAGGATATGAGTTTCTTTGATTTCCATATTCTTTTGCTTGTCTATATCTACTCGAGGGGAAGATATTTACAACAATGACCTTGCATAATAGTTAGAGATGATGCTTGTTTGTTCCCAATATTACACCCTAGGGATGTGACAACAATTATAACATAGATTGAATTTAAGAATGGTATATTTGAATGATATGTCATTTGAATACATGGGTATATCTAACATTCTCTTATCACCATGTCCTAGAGATGACTAGGAGGAACCTTAAAAAGGGGATGACTAGACCTTTCTACTTCTGGATTTTCCTGAACTAGGGTAAGAGAACCCGGGGATAACTTGAATGAGGGAGTGATATGGTGATTCTATCTCCTTCAAAGTGTTAGTGAGTCAATCTTAGATAATTATAGCCATGAATGTAATATCTACTTATAAGATTTGTCACAAAAATATCATAGATGCTCAATGTATCAGACACAAGGTATTGAAGGTAGATGAGAGTGATTCATAGACATCATCTCTACATAAACAAAAAATGAAATAGATCTTAGTGATTTTTGCAATTCTAGTATTTATAAATAAACGGAAATGCATATATATAGGACAGAGATAATGTAACTTACATGAAAACACATGTATGGTATGTAGATCTAATGTGTTTGTAAGTGGCAACAAGGTAGGATACTTCAATTAGGAAAAATGAAAATGGATGGTGGATGATTTATAACAACAACATGCTAATGACTTCCATGAGGGCAAGCTATTTCCAAAATGTAGAAAAAACAAGATCAAATAAATATAACTTACAAATGCATATTTATATTTATGGATACTGAGTTCATGTAAATATTACCATACATTCTTTAAAATCCTTAAAACAAAAAATTCAGTAACAATTCTAACAGAATGTTCATTGCTTCTATTTTATATTCCCAATATACACTCAAAGGATGACAAAAATCACTATTACAATACGGGTTTTATAAATGAACCAAAATATTGCAAGGTATACACTAGAACATAATATTTATGTAGTGACTAAGTAAATACAATAACTAGAAGTTAAATCTATACAATCCATAGATGCATCAAACAGAAGACTGCAATAAAAGTTATTTCTCATTTATCAAATATTTACATACATAATAAAAGCCATGACTGAATAAAAATAGTTTATTCTATTTATGTTGGTTTTAACAAGGAGACATAAACTTGATGCCCTTAATGGTTATTAATGGTTCTATAGTGTAACCAGCTTATAATTACAACCTTAAAAAAACTATAAATTCCTAAACTCTTTAGGAGAAATAAGAACACAGAGCTAGAGAAAATTAGCAACTCACTATCAATAACTAACTACAAAAACACTAGAATGAGGACAATTCCTCATTCGCATACAATATTTTCCATAATGGAATATACCTAAATTCCCCTAAAAAACCCACTGAGAGAAGAAAAATGCAAAGAAAAGGATGTTGAAACCACCAAAGTGAAAAGAGAGACTCCTCCAACCGTAAATATTCCATTTTGATGAGCCAAGATGGAGTTATTCTATTTTATGATTGCAAACTTAGAGGTATATATGATATTCCTTTTGTCGATCAACCAATTATTTCATCTACTACCTAGTCATCCTCCATGTGTGCACCATCACAGGGAGTTTTTTATATTCCTAAATCATTTTAACTAATTCTTCCTCATTAGTTTTGGAAAATATAACAAGTCACAAAATAATAAAGAATAAGGATCAAGGAATAAGGAATAAAAATTAGCTCAGGATGGGTTGAGCTCAATGGACTTGATCTATTCTTATGTCTTTGACCTATATCTGAATGCATCATAACATTTAAACATGTTAAAAAAAATCATCATATGATCCCACATGAAACCAAAATATTTTTTCATTCCTAGCCAAAGTTTGGACACATTATGGAGATATAGCATTTTCATTCTTTATTTTCTTGGAAAATTTATTAAGATAATCCTCTAAGTGAACAAACCTTTAAAGGGAAGAATAATTGAACACCTTTTGTGTCTCAAACTCCCCTAGAAAATAATTCTTGAGTATATTAATTAACTTATTACATCTACGGTTTATGAATTATATCTTACTTTAAGCGGAAACATCTTCTCCATCTTAGACTTAATTTCATTACCATACATACCTACTTTAGTCCTCATATTCTAGAGCTTTCCGATACAACTCCCCAATGTTTCTATTCTTAATTTAACAACATCCTTTCATTGAAAATGATTTCCTTTGAAATCCATGGGGACTATTCCTTCATTCTATAATTCCTCTTTATTCATGGCATTTATGGTTTCAAGCTTAGGAAACATATCATCCATACATTATACCTCACCTTAATATTTCTCAATTAGTGCATTGCCATCATCCAAAAGTTCAGTAACTTGATTGTAACATGTAATTACCTTTGTGAGGATTTGGATGCCTCTCTTAGTAAATTTTCTCTCCCACTCCTTTTTGGCTTCATTCCTTGTAGTAATATCCTCAACAATTTTCATAATTTTATTTGTGATTTCAAGGGTGAGGTATTTTGTGGTTTGGGGAACCTAGACAAACTTTCTAAAAATTCTTGATAGATCCTCAAATTTTTCCTTTAGTTGCTCCTTAGTTTCTTTATCTCTATCAATTATATAAACAACATCCTAAAAAACCATATTTTAGTGGAATACTTACCTAATGGCATCCAAGTGATTTGGAAATCAATAAGATTTTCCTCTTCATTAGGAATATCCTTTTTGTTGAGTAGCAAAATCTAAGAACCTCTTACCCTGATTTCCCACCAATGTTCTAGACATAGTATTTGCTTTCTTTGGTGGCCTTGAAGAACTTATGGATGAAGTGATTATTAGATAATCTATATTTATTTGTACTTTTATCTTTTTCTACGTTAGAAGAGTTGCTTCCAACAATCCCCCAAGGGGTAGATCTTCACCTTTAACTAGTGGTCTAATTGGTTCTATAATCATTTCCTAAGAATAATGGGGAGTCACATGAGTTCCAAAAATTGATACCTAATCCCAAGTTAACTATTTTCCATCTATTTCTTTCTCATAAATAGGCTCTATGATTGCAGTACATGATTCCATCTTATCCCATTGTTCTTATACAACTAATTTAGAGGGATTCATGACAAGGGACTCCTCAACTATGAAGGGTGGGGATGATTGTTTAATTGTTTTAGTGGACTCAGGGAATGAATCCACATGTTTACTAAAAGTCCTTGCATATGCAATTAATTCATGGCTTTGTATGCATGAATCATTTTTATTTGTTTTACATATCATGTCAATGTCTTCCATACTCCCCAATGTAATAACAATGGTCTCTTAAATATCCTACGACTCCCCAATATTTTCTTGTGGGTTCTCCATATTATGTTATATTGTAGGCTACACCATAATTTCCTTTGTGACTCCTTCCTCTTGATTCTTTGGATCTTTAATTAGATTGGGACCCTTTTCTTTTTCACCATTGATCTCCTCCTAGATTTTATTCATAGCAATACCAGCCCCTTGATCCACCCCCATATTTTTTAATAAATCAGATAATATCTTTTCATGTTTAGGGTTTACTCCATATTACTCAACCCCTTTGGCATATCCTTCCATAGGGGCAACTGGATTTTCAATTTATTAATCCATTTATTCCTTTTGTTCTTGAATACCTAGTATGAAAACCTGAGTCATGACCACACTTACACCTGATATTAACATATTTTCCAAGGGTTCAAGAACGTATGAAAGAGGGACTAGTATACTAAACCTAATAACTTAAATTGGAATTTTCTCCTCAGAAGTCCTCTAAATCCTAGTTTTCATGGTAGATTACTTTACAACTAAAGTTATAACCCTTGGTTTTTTATTCATAATGAGAGGGACATTGTTTGAATCTTATTCTTCTTCAATTAGACCATCTAAGGCCAATCCTCCTAAATGGGTCTATTCTTTGACCTTTCTTTTTTAACCACCCCTACTAGAGGATGGAGTACAACACCCTTATTTCCATATGATTTTGAGGTATATACCCTAGGTGTTGGATAAGTAGAAGGGATTTTTTGGAGAGGGTTAAAAATAATGGGGGTAGTTCTTTTCAAAATATTATCCATTTTTTGAGCCAGCTGGGAAACAAAATTCCAATTTTGCTAGAATAGGCACTTAGCTCATCTGTAGCTTAAGAAGTGAGGGGTATCTTGAAGGACATTTGTGGAGTCCCATGTATAATGCCTATTTCCTTCCTAAAAGCTGGTATCACATAATCAATAATTCCACTAGCCTTGTACTCACTAAGAACAATGGTATTCTATTAACTTATGTCAACTCTATGATCTAAAAACCAAGTGAGGTTCCTCCTCATAACATTAGTAGGCCTTTAGTGAAATTATTTCATCTCTTGAAAAACCTAATTTACACTTGGAAGGGGTTAAATTATTATGTTATTTAGGGTTTACTATGAGCTTACTATATTTCCATCATCTTATACCCCTTGAGGCACCATTGCTTCCTCTTAATCAATAATTTTCATCAAAGAAATCTGGGAGTAACTCTTTAATCTAACCTCTTCCTCTCCCCACTAGTCCATCCAATAATCCTCATAATGAGGTTCATTTTCTAATGTAAAATCCATATCTTGATGCATAAACTACTTTACATAATAATTATTTCTTGTGGAAAATGGATTCATTGAGAAACTCCTCATTTTATCCTCTATTAGCTTAGTCTTGACCAAGGTAGCACAAGTATACCTATGAATAGTGATAGGGAACTTCATATTTACTTTATGCATAGCTAATAGAATTTTGTGAAAATAAATAAGTTGTCTCACCAATTCCAATAGTACCCACTTTACCAGATGTAAGAAAAGAAAGGGAACTAAATAAAGTGACATCCCCATCCAAAATACACTTTTTCTGGATTAATGGCACATCCTTTCATATTTTCAGGTTGGGGAAAAAAAACATGACAATGACAAAGAATGTATTAATCAACCCCCTAAATTCAGCCTCATAATTTATAAGATTGAGTTGGGGGTATACATTATACACTTTGAAAGCATTGGTATCCCTTTCTTATCTCATCCCTGGGAAAACTCTGTAAGATGCAATATTTTATACCAAGTAATATGTCATGAAAAATTCAAGGATGTTGGCATATTCTCTCCTAACTATGACAACCACCTGCGTCAGTTTTGAATGGATGGAGTTAATTGAAAACATGAGTAAGATGAAAAGGTACATCGATTCCCAAAACATAAAAGTAGAATCATTCCCCACCAAATGATTCAATAGTGTTACACAATATTCTATTTATTAAAAAAATGTTGTTCTAGAAATCTTCTTTAGGAGTTTGGTAATAGATGCCCTAGGATTTTCCAACCATTGATAATTTAGTAAATTTCTTAATTCACTAGAATTCTCATTCCAGTACTCCTCCCCCTATTCAAAAATTACATTAGCTACATGTCTCACATTGGGGAGACCCAACATTTTGTCAAATGAAGATGTTTTTAGAGATAGTACCAAGGCACCACTCCCATCCCTAATTTCCTTAGTTTCTAAGCTATACTTCTGAGCACATGCCCATACCAAATCAAGGTACTAAGAAGAATGAGGGAAGGTGACAACTAATTCAATCCCACTATCATCAATTTTATTCATTATCTTACTCCTTCCAGGGGATTTTAATCTTAGGTGTAATTATGCCAAGTCAGCCCTACACAAGTTTGTATCAATAATCTTATCAAAATGGGAGGTCAGGTTTGAAGAAATTTGAGGGAAATTTAGTAATTTCTTCATCTTGTTGTATCTTGAATTGATGGCCAGTGAAAGATTAAATTCACCACAATGTTTAACAGAAACTCGTACCCTTAAAATTATGCAGCCAATCACTTAAAAACCAAACTAAAATACCAAAGAACTAATGATTTAGGGAACTTACTTGTTTTATAAGATTTATGTTCAGATTAGGAATGAATAAACAACTTGCACATTACTCCATCTCCTTCATAAATGAAATTTAGCTTTAGCCAACACTTAGGGATTTCTAAAAGGCTCTCTCAATTAATTGTTCAAATGTAAAGTATCGATTCTGGTCCATTATTCAAGTTATATATATATATATATATATATGGTAGCATTAATGGCATGATGGGACAACTAGCACGTTATCCTTCTTTATTAATTTTATTTCAAGCCATTAGCACTTTATTTGTTAATATACTATGTACCTTTCCTTGTAGTATTAGTGATGAGGGGTGAAACTTACATGAATGAAATGGCGCAAATGTGTAGGTTTTATTTTTTAAAGATTTCCTAGATGCATGTTATCATGCCACATATATTTTCTTTTGAATTGTTGACTTGGTTAGGATGCACTGAAAAACTTGCATCTTGCATGGATATAACAATGTAAGTTACAAAATACACTAAAATCCCAAAATTCCAAGAAACTACCACATGTCGCATCCACCATGTAATAGGGATTAGGGGTGCAGGTGCAATATGTAACTTTGTATAAGGTATTGCAAAATTTCACAAAAATCTTGTGTCCCTCATATTCTCTAAATTCTCCCGTATCGAGTTCCAAGGTATCATTTACAACTCATAACCTTGACCAAGTTAAACATTTTTTTGAATGAGCCATTATACATGAAGACTTAGAATATTCCATTTCAATGGGCATGGGGGATGCATTCACATCTTGTAACTTTACATAAGTTACATACTTGCTCAAATGGACTGTAAGTATGAAGATACCATGAATATTATACTTTATTGGGCTATGTGAATGGATTTTTATTTTGCACCAATTCAACAAAACTACAAATTTCCAAGGCATGAAGCCTTTCTTCATAAAAAACTTGCAAATCATGAATACTTCATAACACATCTAAAATGTTAAAGTGTTAGTTTAAAACAATGTTACATACTTGAAGATGACACAAATTTCTCAAGATATGAAACTCAGAGCTATGGGGAATAGTGCAAGTAATAGTAATTCATATAGGGCATTACATAAAAATAGTTAGGAGACAAGGAACAAAGATGGAAAACCTGATGTAGACACCGAAATTGGGTCACAATCCCCTTGGTCCCCCATCAAATAATCAACTCAAACATATTCACCTAACCATGGCCCCTTTCATCCCACATTAATATTAATTTAATTAACCTAATTAAATTAGTACCCACCCTCACAATATGCATTACTTAATTAGTTCAATTAAGATCATTTCCACCTCACCCCTCCACCTCATCCTAGACCTATTCTTGGCATGTTTCCATAACTAACTAAGACTTGGTCCCATTTACCTTAATGAGATAAGAATTAGTTCAACCCTAAAAATCAATGCTTACTATCCCTCTAACCACCTTCCCACTCATAAAAATGTAACGTTCATTCTAAATCCATGGATAAAGGAACTAACTTGAGCTAAAAGAGGTGAGATCTTCCATTTTTAGTAAACCTAGGGAATCCCATCGTAACTGACGTCAGTCACCCCTAAACTGATGTTGGTCAACCCTGAACCATCGTTGATTACCATTTATTCACCTTAGCAACATTTTTTTTGGGTTGGCACATTCTGAGATCAAGGAAATGAGAAGAGAGCTGCATGTAAGCAAAACGAGATTATTTTCACACACCTAGACATCCATAGCCAGCACCAAGACAGATCTAGAAGCATTGCACTCATGGTGACATTCCAGGAGGCACCGCTATTGCACCAAGCTCCATCCCACCAACCGATCCTCATCACCACCTAATCATTAGACCTGCAACATTGGTAAGTATTTTTATTATTGATCATTTCCATTTCTATTCTACCCACAGAGTTTTCATCATTTTTGGTATCATTCTTTCATTAATATTTCCATTCCTCCATAGTTTACTTCCTGACAAACTCAAAAACCTTATCCACCCATTTATTAGATCACCTGCCCTATCCCTTACATCTCTCTAAGTACTCTTAGCATTCCCACGGACCTCTCCATCCCCTTCTTTAGCTCTATCTAACCTTACCCAGACTCTGCAATAAGGTCTTTATTATATTACTGTCACCTGACTGTACTGACGTTGGTTACCCATGACCATCATTGGTTACACCAGAAAGACATCAGTCTATTTGTTTTACACTTTCACCAATAACAAAACTACATAACCTACTACCAGATGACCTAAAAAACCCAGAACCTGACCTTGAACAGTTCTAGTATCCTGACACCTACGTACCCTTCAGATCTAATTATAGCCTATCCTGTTATGTTAGATTTGCTTATTGTTTTTGAATGAAATACCTAAATCAAATCAACTACAGTAGGAATTTTCTTATTTCTCACATTAAGTTGTTTTAAATAGTGGATTGACAACCATCTAGGGATTATCAAACTTCCTGGATCTAGCACACACTAGGTAGTCCACTATCATACATTATTTAACTATTATTTTGTGGTCTTGTTTTCTATTTTAGGTAGTTCCTTCCAACCAAAAGTAATTTCTCACAATCAACATTGGATTGAGAAGCCAAAAAATGCGTAATAACCTTCAACCAACTAACATAATTAGATATTCCTCCTTATCCCTTACCCTTATCTATTTTGTCTCAATAACGTAAAGAAAATGGTGAAACACCCGATTTTAGAAAATGGGAAAATGGGCAACAACAACAACCAAACATATCTTCTTAATGGAGTTACTTATAAGATCACCCGCACCTCAAGATATCCTTACTCGTGTTCTTCATGAAGCACATGTTCCTAAGGATATCAAAATGTAGCAGTTTAAAACACTTATTGCTAATTTTTTCCCTAGAAATCCTATATTGTTGTTTGGTCCTCATGACCTCTTGAATCCTAACCTTCAAAATAAAAAAAATTTGTACATTGAAGCTTATATCACCAATCATAAAATTAAAAGAGTTCCTATTGATAATGGAGGTTCCTTAAATATCTGATGTATGAAGTTGTTGAGATGTGGTGGTAACACCGAGGAGAGTTTAGGAGCTAATGTTATAACTATTCGTGGTTATGATAATAGTGAATTCCAATCTTCCATAGTAACCACCTTACCAATACAAGTTTTTCCACAAATTATATAAACTCTTTTTCATGTTTTTGATGTTGAGACTTTGTGTAATATCCTTCGAGGTCAGCCATAGATATATGCAATGTAGGTCGTGCCTTCCACCTTTCACCAATGTATAACATTCCCTAATAATGAAAAATATTTTAACTTACTATAAGATGCCAAACCATTTGAATATTGCAATATTTTGGAGGAAATGGATAACCATGAAAAGTAATATCCTTCACTAGATAGATATCCTACACCTCATGGCATACTTGTTAATTATAATAACCATATAGATCCCGACACTGTAGACAAAAAATCACACACTTTGGGTATCTATCTAGTCCTGATCACATACTACTATTCATATGATTCCTAAGTAAGAAAATTAATAATTAACCTATGTATTTGGTCTTCTTTTCTTTCTTTCCATTGTTACTTTTGATCTTACAATGCTTATTTCACTAAATTAGGACATATTCCAGTGAATTGAGACTCCAATATTTCAAGTATTGGAAGAAATCCATCTCTATTTTTACGTATATTGGATTCTATTTTTGGATATATTGGCTTCTATTATTAGTAATATTGGATTCCATTAGCAGCCATATTGAATTCCAATATTGTCATTATCGGACTTATTTGAGTTCCAATTTCTCTATTACTGGAATCCAATATCACTATTATTGGATTCTAATATCGCTATTATTGGATCCCAGTTTGGCTTATATTGGATTCCAATAGCGCTATTATTGGATTCCAAGTTAACCACTATTGTAATCCAATTTATAAATCCTAATTTTTCGATTTTAGTTTCACTATTTTAGGATTTCTATTTTGTTATTACTTTAATACCCTACATAAGCCAAGCGGTCACTATCTTACATAAGCCAAGCGAACATAAGCCAAGTGACTGCTATCTTACATAAGCCAAAAAACCACTATATTACATAAGCTAAGTGACCGCTATCCTACATAAGCCTCATGGACGATATCTTCAACAAGCCTAGAGGTTGCTAACTTACATGATGAAAGCGCATGCTAGGTGAAATCAGCCTAGCGGGGTCAAAGTTACATATTTTTATTGGCTGATTCGTACATGTGACTTGATTTTACTTGTGTTATTTGGATACCTTTTTTCTAAATTTTTAGTATAAAATTCATAAATGTTGACTTCGATTTTTACAAATAGTGTTACTATAGTACATATTTCCACTCACAGTCATTAGCTTATGCATAGTCATTAGCTTGTTTCCCCTGTGAATTTCAAAAGTTGTATAGCCTAACGGCCGTTATGACGTCATTTTTTTCTTACACACTAAAATTAAAATATTGACTCCAATGGGAGGCTAGAAGTGGGTGATCGCACTTCAATGTGAGAGTGAGAAAAATTTTGAGTTCAAAAACTCACACTTGAACATGGAAATGCTAGCTAATCATAGTGTGAGAGAGTCGTGTCCTTGTACACCTAAAAATTTTGATCCATCGCATGAAGAAGTGTGATCCCTCTCATGTCGAAGTGTGATCCCTCACATGTCAAAGTGTGATACCTCGCATGAAAATGTATGTGTATTTTGAAAATGAAGTGTGAATTCACACTTGGAATAATGATCACTCACATATCAAAGTGTGATCCCTCACACAATGACGTGCAATACCTTGAATGATAAAGTATGAGAATTTTCAAGAAAAAGTGCGAGCATTCACAATTGGAATAGATTTAGGGAATAGGTTTACATGGACTTAATCCTATTCAATTTATTATAACCATTATTGTAATCTAATTTATAAATCCCGATTTTTGGATATTATTTTCACTATTTTAGGATTTCTAGTGTTTTATTATTTGAATCCCCCACATAATCCAAGTGGCCTTTATCTTACATAAGCATTGCAGTTGCTAACATACTTGATGTAAGCACATGCTAGGTGAAATCAGCCTAACGATGTCAAAGTTACATCTGTCTTGTGGTCACTAAGTTACATTTGCCTTGTGGCCACTAAGTTACATAAGCCTTGTGGCCTCTAAGTTACATAATACCATGATAATCCTAGCGTCCGCTATCTTACATAAGTGTATAAGTTGTTAACTTACATAAGCCTAGCAGCTACTATCTTACTTAAGCAGATAGGTTGTTAACTTATATAAGCCTAGTGGCCGCTAATTTACACAAGAGTAGGTTAATCTAGGTGAAATAATCCTAGCGGCTGGAAAGTTACACTAGCCTACCAGTAGTAAGTTTCATAAGCCTACCAACCACTAAGCTACATAAAACTAGCAGCCTCTAAGTTATATAAGCCTAGGTGCCATAAAGTTACATCAGTCCAGATGTAAAATTTGACGGCCTTTTATACATGTCAAGAAATTTTTAGATGACGGTAATTTTACAATATTTCCCTTTAAAAATTACAAAATAATAGTTATTGAAATACTTAAATTTTATATTTGTTTAATATTATATATATTATATATTGATATAATTTTTATATAAATCTATATAAAAAAAGACCATGATATCGTAAAAATGCAAGTTGCATGTGATAAAGTCAACTAATTTTATGCTTTTCCATTATGTAAATCTTAAAGAACAACAAAGAGTTAAGATTTACATTAAACAAGTTGTTTTGAGGAAATGGACGTGAATATTTATTTCCATAGGAAATCAATCCTTCGAGAAAATTACATAAACATTGATCCCTTGTAAGGGTATTAATTATTTTTCTTGAATTTGTGCAAGGTATTACCGGAAAGATTCATGACCCTGACTCATTATTTTAATTTGAATGCCTTTCCATGTATTGCTTAGACTCCATGCACATATGACACTATATATATATGATGTGTCCCTTGATTTTGGCCACCATTTCTTTTTCAACAAACATTCCTCATACCTTTATTTTTTATGTATTTTCTTTTCTTGTGGGTTACCACTAATGTACCCTTATCTTTTGAGTGTTTGTGTGAACATCTTGTATTAGTTTTAGTTCTGCCTTACCCATCCATATAGGTACATTATCATAAGTCGGTATTACTAGTATCATCTTCCTAATATTCACATCCACTACTAGGTTGAATTCGTCTCAAGGTCTATTAAAAATAGGTCCAACATGTATATCCTTATTTGAAAGGAAATTTTGAAAATAGTAGCTATCCATGTCAAGAAGTGGCACACCCACTATCTGATCATACATTGTGCTATCCTGAATTATTTTTGGCCAAAAAAAATCTCTTCTTATCATGTTACAATTGAAAAAGGGATTTTCTACGGAACGTAGAACATTTTCCAATATGCAATCTTTGGAACATAGTATACTTCTCCACCATCTGTTGAACTCTTTTCCCAGTGAGTGATGTATTCCTGAATGGCTCTCTACATGTCTACCATCTCTTTGGGTTATTTGAAGGGTGCCAATGGAGGATCCCCTTCAGGAAATAAAGGTTTCCCATTCACTAATTTCCAAATATCAATTGAGTGTGACCAGATAGACTCCAAGATTGATGTTTTGAACTCCATGATGGGCTTGTTGTGTTTGACATAGAATGCCAAAATATTTGGTTTGCTGATACCCAAAATCTTGTGGTTACCATCTAGAAAGTGTGGTTCTATAAATTCCTTCAAGTTATAGAATTCCTCAATAAGGTATGAAGTGAATGTGCTCGACTCATCTTGGTAGGTTTTGTAAGTGTCCATTATTTGTGGTAAAGAAAATGTATCCAATTGACATAATTTTGTTGATAATCAGTCAAATGTCCCATATATGTCTTCATGTGTTTAACCCATTGGAAGGAAAATCACATACATTGTGTTGAAAACCCTTCTAGATATTAGCATGGATGCAAACAAAAACAATGTGCTATTTTTGTTGTCACTTGCAGCATTATATAGTTGTAAGTAGAGAGTTGTTGGTTGTTTTCTAAATGAACTTAAACAACTACTTACAATATTAGTTGTATGAGCACCCTCATTTTTCTTTTTGTATTCCTTTCACTTGTCATATGCATCATTTTTCAATAGTGCATCATGTAATGGGTATTTTTATGTCCCACTACTATATGAAAAATCAACATACTGATCTATAAGTGGTTCTTCTAGCTTCCAGATGCATAGTGCCAATGATGTTATTGTGAATTTTTTTCCTTTCTCATAAAAAAGGAGACCAAAGTGCTCAAAACCCCCCATTTTGTGCCCATGTGTCAGCATACCAGTCAAGGTGATGGGGAGGTTAGTAGAATTGCTTATTGATTTTACTTTTTTTCCCATCCTTGGTATAACAATTTTTATCTTCTCCATTTTGTCATGCACAATGCTCAAATAACTATTACGATTTTGTTTTTATTTCACTCTACATGCATAGAAATTTGCATGAAAAAATTGAATGTAATCATTGTGCCATTTATGGCATTGATCTATTTGTGCCATTGTTTCTAGACATGAGGTCATTGCACATTTTTTATTAAGCTCTATGCACTCGCCACATTTGGAAAAGAAGTTGTTCTTGGTGATTGAAACATGGGAGAAAGTTCCTTGCCATATTTTGCTAAGATTTGGCTATGATGTTTAAGGAAGGCCCAACAGTGAAAGTCCCTCATTACACTTTTGTAGTATGTAAGAAAAACTATAACATGCAAGCATTAGTCTCATTGTTACTTTAGTACCATCTTGTCCCACTAAACGAGACATGTGTGGGGATATATCAGAATTCATCTCCAACATTTTGGATATAAACGCAATAGTTGTAAAAATGTTTTGCATTTTTTTTTGTTTTCATGTATTTCCATTCACTGCCATCCTCTCGCCATTAATCCAAGATTTTCTATATCTTTAATAGGTGCTTTTTGTGATTCCATGACATTTGTACCATACATTCTAACATATATCCCTTCCACATAACTTCAATTTATCTATACTATGTTATGAATCTTTACCTTGATCACAAATGATATCATTTGTGGTAAATGTATTAAGTACAAAGTTTTTGATGGTAGGGCATTCATATCTAGAGTTAAATTCCAAATGTGATTGAAAGCACTTAGAAATACATTGGAGAGACATCCTTCTTTGCAACAAGGTTTTTTCTCTACTTCAGATAAAAATTCCTCTCTTGATTTTTCATCATTTTCCATTGCCTTTAATGTACTAGATGGAGTACAATTTACCTTTAGGAATTTACAGGCATTATAAGGTCTTTTTATAAAATTTTCATTTCAACTACATATGGAGGATCCATATGAATTTGGGTATAGCAGTTGATGAAATGGGTCTTCAAATGAACTCCACATTTCTATCGGAAACTCTTTTGGAATTTCGTTTAGTCTTAATTTGGTAACGAAACCATCTTGATGGGCTAACTAACTGATAGGACATTGGATGAGAGATCCTTTTTATATGGAGCAATGCTTACAATAAGGCATAATTAATTTATCAACCCCAAATGTATTGCCATATAATTTTTTAAAGTGCACCATGTCTCCTTCATAAACATTTGTAATTGTTGCTTCTACTATAAATTTGTGTTATTTTGAAAAAAATGTATCAACTTCACATTAACCCTCTTGAAATTCAAATTGAAGTCATTGTTTGATGTGGCAATTGTTTCTTGGAGTTCAAAATTTCCATTCACATAAAGTCTAGTACTTGTTTCTAGATAAACTATGGTTTTTATTGGCTAGGTAACTTCATTGTTGCATTGTAGACTTGGATAGAAATCATTGCATGTATTTATATAATATTCTCCACAAAAACACCAAAGTGTGTGGGTCCCAACACCACTCCCAAAATCACATTTTGTTCTTGTACCAGAGATATAAAAAATTCAACTATGTCACTTTCTTTCTAATGAAACTTATGTTTTAGCACCATGTAGGTTTTAGAAAATTCATTCCTTTCTTTAGCAGTTGTGAAACAATGGCTATCACTTGTAGAATTCAAACCCTCATCCTCATTAAATGTATCCTTTGAGTCACTACTCATGATATTTTGAATGTCATCACCCCCGACATGTGAAACATTTGAAATCACATACTTAATCACTTCTTCCTTTCCCATGGAATAAAGTATCCCTTTTTTTCAATTTCTACCAGGGTTTCACAATCATCAATTGTGTATGGAAGTCTCACTCTACCATTGAATACAATACTTATTATGAAAATGAATAAGATAGACCCCACGTCTCTAAAATGGAGTGTATTTTTGAAAGGATAAAATAGTACCTCCACAACTTTCACACCTTTGGATAGTAAATCCACATGTGCTCCTTCAAAAATAGAGTTCATTTTACACTGTATCCATAAATAAATAGATAAAGTGAGTACAAATCACACTTAAATCTTTAAAATTAGTATGGAGAATTGAAATCACAATGAGAAAATAAAAATATAGATCTTATATGAACATATTTAAAACCTCATTTAATCCAAATATTTAAGCATATAACAAATTGTTTTACACCCTTTAGATCCCACTGATGTGTTTATAATTTTATTCATAAAACACATAGTGTAGGGGAAATATTAAGATTTTTATAATGCACATATTTTATCTTGTGAATTTAAATTTTGTTGAAAAAGTATATCTAATGGGTTAAAAATAGGTACTTTTTAGTACAAAGAAAATGAATATTGTCCCTTGCTTGTGAATGAAATCACCTTTTCAGGACAACTGATGTGTCACCTTTTTATTGGTTGCTTTGTATATGTGACTTGATTTTACTTGTCTTATTGGATAGCCTTTTTCTAAATTATTCATATAAAAGTTATAACTTTTGAATTTGGTTTTTACAACTAGTGGTACTATCCTACACATTACCACTCATAGTCATTGGCTTATGCATAGTCATTGACTTAATTCCCCTATGGCTTTCAATACTTGTATAGCTTAGCGGCTGCTGTGACATAATTATTTTTTTTACATGCTAAAATTCAAATATTAAATAGAATGGGAGGCCAGAATTTGGAAATAACACTTCAATTTACGAGAGAGTGCAATTCTAAGTTCGAAAAATTACACATGGACGAGACAGTGATAGCTAATCGTAGAGCGAGAGAGTCATTGCCTCGTACATCTTTACCAAGTTTGATTTCCTTGAACAACGAAGTGTGATCCCTTGCATGATGAAGTGTGATCTCCCTCACATGTTTAAGTGTGATCCCTTACATTTTGATGTGTGATCCCTTGAATGTTGAAGTGAAATCCCTTGCACAACAAAGTACATGCATTTTCAAGATGAAGTGTTGATTTGCACTTGGAATAGGGATCACTCGCATATCAAAGGGAATATTTTCACTTGTCATTCTAGTAAAAAATTGTCTATAACCTAGCGGTATCTTAGACTTAAAGTTATTGCCATTAATATTGTGTCAAAGTAAATCGTTCATGTATTTAATTCTATAATTGTATATTTATGCTTATTTTATGGTATAGAGTTCAATTTTTAGTTTTTATTTTATTAACAATGGTGGTATATTCTTTGATTAAATTGTGTAAATTTATTGTTTCTAATATTTTTATATCCTACGTAATCTTTTTTTATTGATAAGGAAGGTTGAAGGGACCTATTCCCTATATACAAAAAAAGAGGCTTAACTTTAAATGTTTCAAGAACAACCACAACTAGGTCACACTGGCATATTAACAAAAACCAAATTTTATTTTGTATACTAATACTAGGACCTGATAAAAACCTAGTTGACATCATCAACCAAGATATTGAGGCCCACCAGAGACCAGTTCAGGTCCATCCTAGTCCTACATAATCTTTTAACAATATAAGTTTAATTTTAATAATATAGACTTTATTTGATTAACAATGGTGGTATATGTTGTGATTAAATTATGTGTATTAAATGTTTCTAAGATTTTTATATCTTTGTTGTTAATAATTGTATATAATATTGAGTAGAAGTAACACATGTTACATAGTTTTTAATTAATAATTATCAATATTAAAGACTTAATTTCAATTAAAATTTGAAATTAAGTCTCAAACAGTGTTGAATTGTAGTTTTCATAAATTTAAAATTATGTTATAAAGATGTTACCTTAATTTGAGATTGCGCTGCCATGTGTATAATTTTATCCATAAACCTCACAATGTAGGGGAAATATTAATATTTTTATAATACAATAACAATCACACTTTATTGTAAGGTCAAATGTTACATAATTAATATTGCACTTCCCTAAACATTAAATGACCACTAAACCGTGTAATGTAAAATCTGGCACTTTAGAGTATGTTTTTTATTTTTTCATACTACATTTAAAATTAAGTGGTACAATATTAAATTTTAATCCACACAAACTCTGCTAACGTCTATATTTAATGCGATAAAATAGAAAAATGTATACTAATTTATAAGGAAACCACACCAAAATAAGGAGCACATACAAAAATGGGGGAAGAACATAGTTACAGAAAATTAAAAGAGGTAAAACATTGTTATTTTATTTTGAATAATTTTAGTTTATACACCCATTTAACAGTGATTATAAATATTGCATTTATTAGTAGGTAATTAACCAATTTTCAATGGTTCTCCACATGTTTTGATTTTGTGATTTTATAGAAGGCATGACCCCTTTTTAATTTTATATTTATTTTTAGAAAATAGAAAATGAAATTAAGTTTAGATAAAAAGATGGAGTACGTAAATTGTTTCATTTATGATTGTTTATAGTAACATATAAATTTGCAAGACATGGAAATATCACCATTTTCCTTGTTTTTACGTTTTGAATCACAAGTTTTTAAATAAAATCCAAGAAACTATGCAGACAATATTCTTTTTTCAACACATCTAAGAAATTGCCATGTAAAGGAATTTTGCATGCAAAACTTAGATAGAAATAATGTCTCAAATTTTTAAGAGAATACAAGTGGCACACAGAAATTTGGTCCTTGCATTCCACATTCACAAATTGATCTAAGTTATCCATATATTGTTGATGATGTCAATGATTCAAAATCATATTTTTTTTTCAACAATCCATGCATAGGAAAGAGATAGAAATAAAGAGGAGCTGATGAAAGAATACAAAGAAGAGTTGTGGTCAGAATATGATGTGAATTTTTTTATTACAAAATACATAGAGGTGTATGAACATTTAAACTATGGATATATTGACAAGAAACATTGGGATAATATAGAATATTCTTTGAATGAATTTTGTGGAAAAACATTCACTGGGAAGCAATGCAAATACAAGATGAACAAATTGAAGAAAACCTTCACAAAGGAGAAATAATTGGAAAATACAAAACTAGGAACATGGACTTCCTATGAAGATATAGATTTCATTACACATAAAATATACAAGGTTATGGGTTTTAATGGAAAAGAGAGGGTTAATACAACTACTTATACTTTTGAAAAAGAAATGAGAGGGCAATAAGAAATCCCTTCTATTAACATTGAAAATGTGGAAGGAGAAAAGATAGAAACCCATTTCAATAAAAATAGAATTTAGAGAAAAGATGTGAAAAGAAAAATAAAATCTTATGGATATTTGAAAGAGGTAATAAAAAATACCATGCATATAGTTAGTCAGACATTGAAAGAAATTGAGCTAGGAAGGATTCAACTGGAGCGTGAAAGAATGGAACAAAAGAGAAAGCTGATGGAGAAAATAGATACACAACTTGCAATTTTTTTTACCCAGGTAAAATATAATTATTTAAAGCTAAGTAATATAGTATTACATAATTCATTACATCTTAAAAGAAAAAATATCATGGATTAGAGTTAGCAAATACTTCTTTATTTTGTATTCTTCCTTTTCAATTTAGAAAAATGCAAACGATCAGCATCATGGGTGCCACCAAGATCATTGAAACACACATCCAAATATATTGTTTTTATAACAAAACAATTTTAAAATTATGTTGGTAAAAATGTATATTTTTGTTGAGGACAATATGATAATTCAATATGTGAGACATCAATTGAACCACATATCACTGGTAGTATAGTCAAAGTATGGAATAATTATATACTCTCTATGTAATTTATAGATGATAATATTGCCAATGAGCATGGTGTTATTTTGTTGATAATTATGATATTATTTGTGCGTGGCATATATGGTTAATGTTGTTGGGGTTAGCACACCAGTTGTACAGATAATATATTATATCTAAGCATATATGCAAATAAAAGCAGATATTCTACCAGAAGAAATATACAAAACAAGAGATATAAATCAACACCATATTTAACGTGGTCACCCAGTGTGGGCTACGTCCACCAAGAAATAATCCAATATATTATCCAAAGCTTTGAAAAGATATACAATGAAGATTTACAATATTCCACACCTATCAGATGTAAAGTACTTTATTTAACTCAAGTTTTTCTTCTTCACCAAGAAATCTCTCTCACACAGTTATTCTCATAATAATCATCATTTTTTTCGATTTCTTATTAATTCTTACTTCTAAACCCTATCTTTCATGCTTATATAGTCATATACAAACTTAGGGCACTTAGCCATGTAAATAAAATCAATAGATCTATTTTAATACTAAAAATAGATCTAATTCCTGAGAGTTAAATAAAACACTCCCGCACAGGTAACTGATGCCAGTTATCCCTAATCGATATTGGTTCCTCCTTTCCTAACCGATGCTGGTCATAGGTGACTGATGTTGTTCCCTACATAACTGATGTTAGTTACTGTGTTTTCTAAAAAGTTTCATATTGTATGCTACTCTGAAGTAATTGAGCTCCACAACTCAACAATCTCCCACTTGGAGATTAATTACTGACCGTACTTGTACATCATCATTCTTGGATCCTTCCTTAGATTTGTTTCTTCCTCTTCAATTCTCAAACTTATATACAACTAGAAGTGGAGTGTAGCTCCAACTTATCCTTTGCTAATGGCTTTGTTAGCATATCCGCAGAGTTCTCACTTGTATGAATTTTTTTCAGATTCAACTTCCCATCCTCCAATACATGTTGTTTGAAGTGATACCTCAAATGAATGTGTTTCTTTATCAAATGAAACACCAAGTTCTTTTCCAAATGAATTGCACTCTGACTGTCAGTGAATAATTTGCAATCATTTTTCTCCTTTCCCAAATCTTCTATGAACCTACTCATCCATATCATCTCCTTTATAGCCTCTTTAGCTGCAACATATTGTTCCTTTGTAGTATACAAAGTCACAACCTTCCACAATCTTTAAATCCAGCTAACTATCATCCCACCTATAATGAAAATATATCTAGTAGTGTTCCTCCTACCATCCAAATCTTCATCCATATCCGAATCAACATAGCCACATAATAAAATATCTAAATCTCCATACCAGAATCACATGCTAGATTTACCTTTCAAATGAGTATCCATTGGACTGCTTTCCAATGCTCTTTACCTGGATTATCTATATATCTACTCACAACTCCTATTGCTTGTGAAATGTCTGGTCTGGTACAAACCATTGCATACATGAGACTTCTAACTGCTGAAGCATATGGCACTCATGTCATGTATTTTACTACTCAATTTGAAGTGTCTAGCCTTAGGTGTACTAGTTTGTTTTGCATTTTGCATCTTGAACCTTTATAAAACCCTATAGATATAATCCTCTTGAGAAAAATAAAATTTCTTGCTCTTCTTATCTCTATGTATTTACATGCCAAGGATTCTTTTTTCAGATCCTAAATCCTTCATAGAAAATGTTTGAGCTAGCTTTCCCTTAAGCTCACCAATTTCCTACATACTAGATCCTGTAATAAGCATATCATCCACATATAGTAACAAAGTAATATAGCTCACATTTTCAAGCTTCTTGAAATACACAAAATGGTGAGATTCACATCTCAAGTAACCATGCTTATGCATAAAACTATCAAACCTCATATACCATTTCCTTGGAGCTTGCTTGAGCCCATATAGGCTCATTTTCAACCTACACACTAATTTCTCCTTACCCTTGACTTCATACCCAAACGAATGCTGCATATAAATCTTTTCATCCAAATCACCATGAAGAAAATACATCTTCACATCTAGTTTCTCTAAATGAAAATCCTCTACTGCAACTAAACTCAATACAATACAAATAGAAGTCATATTTACAACAGGAGAAAATATTTCACCAAAGTCAATACCTACTTTCTGTGTAAATCACTTTACTACAAGCCTTACCTTATACCTTTTCTATCCACCCTATTCTTCCTTGATCTTGTAAACCCACATATTCTGCAATGTCCTCTTACCTACTGGAAACTTAACCCACTTATTGCAAAGAGTCCATATCCTCATCCATGCCATGCTCCCACTAGACGTGGGTCTTATCTTGAAATGGTTCTTCAAAATTTTCTAGTTCACCATTATCGGTCAATAATAAATAAAATAGAGAAGGTGTAAATCTTTCTGGATGTTTACTTACCCTTTGTGACCTTCTCACATGAGTTTGGGGTACCAGAGGCTCATTCTAGACCTCCTAGACATTTGTATCTAAATATGTTAGTGACTGACACTGGTCACTTGTAACTGACGTTGGTTTTGATAACTGATGTGGGTTCTTCTCTTCTGTAACCGATACCATTTCTGCTGACTAATGTCAGCCAGGGGTCAACCGACACTAGTTACTATGTAACCCTATCAGTATTACTTTTAAATATGAGATTTCATTTTCATTCATAAACATTTCAACCAGTTCATCCTTGGGTACCAAAATTTGATCCTTGTACATTCTCTTTTCATTTCATTCAATATCATGCCTCCTAATAATTTTAGAATTCTCTAAATACCAAAAATGGAATTTGAAATCACTAGATCCATAACCAATGAAAGTGCATCTCTTGTATTTTGCATCAAACTTTTTCCTATTTTCCTTATCAATATACACAAAAGATTCATAACCAAACACTTTAAGAAAAGAAGGATCTACCTCTTTTATGATCCAATCTTCCTCTGGTATTCCTCCATCTAGTGAGCTTGAAGGCCCATAGTTAATCAAATAAACTATTGTATTAATTGTTTCTACCCAAAAATTCAAGGGAAATCCATAATATATCCTCATAGAAAAGACAAGAACAAGTATTCACAAGGAGGTGTGAAAAAATGATTAGAAGGAACTAGTAAGAAAATATAGGGCCGTAGATAAAATTTTCATAGGAAATAGAAGGGATGGACTGACGTGAAAAAGATAGGAACTAGTATTCACAAGGTAGTGTGACAAAATGATAAAAAGGAATTGGTAAGCAGAGCTAGGGCTGTATATTGTGTTTTCATAGGGAAAAGTAGGGTTGGCCTGACGTGAAAAAGACATGAACTAGTATTCACAAGGCGGTTTGAAAAAATGACTAGAAGTAATCAGTAAGAAAAGTTGGGCCATGAAGTGCATTTTTATAGGGAAAAGCAGGGATGGAACAAGGTTAAAAAAGACAAGATTCGGTCAAAGATAGAACGACTGTATAAGTTTTCAATAAAAAAGGTGCACATTTAGTATAGTATACATTTTTTATAAATACCTTATTTAGATCTGATATTTTTTTGTGTTTGGTAATGTCATTCCACTGACTGTTGCATTGAGATAACTATTATCGCTATTTTTCTGTAAACCCTTTTGCTTTCCCAGTGTGTGATCACCCTTTTTGTTAATCCACGAACGAGATTACAATTACTGTCTGATTGTTCCCTGGCCAAAACAACTGAGATTATTGAATTTTTCCCAACAATATTTGGCTTGCTTGTATTGTTCTATGATTTCATGAGCTGCTATTCTGCAAGACTGAAAAAACAAAAAACCCTAAAAACTAGTTCTCTGGGGTATTTAGTATTTTTTTCGACACAATCCACGTTAGAAATTTTGAAAATATAAAAATTGTGGGATATGGAAATTTGAAAATATGAGTGGGGGAAATTGTGTTAATATTGAAATTTCAAATTCTCAAAAATGTGAGGGAATTCACAATTCGAATTTTGAATTTTCCACTCATTGAGAAAAGGTGTGATATCGAAAAAATTAAAAATATTGAAAACAACACCTTTTGTTATTGGCTATAGCTTAAAATAGTAGAAACGTAATAAAACTTATAATATTATAATAAAACAATATAAATAAATTATATCAATTTATAGGCACATTTATTTTTATTTATTTTTTAATCAAAAATCACCTAGATAATGTCAGATGTAGTGCGCTAATGATATGTAATTCTCAAATTAGTCTGTGTCATGTGTTAAGAATGAACCTGATAGTTAGAAAACATTATAATTTATACATTTATTATGAAATTAAAATGTAAAGAAACTAGTATAATATCAAACCACAATATTATTATATAAATAACAACCAGTAAAATGACAACACATGGCTATAGCTTAAAATAGTTGAAACGCAATAATATACATATATACATATATACATATATATATATATATATATATATATATATATATAATGTAATAAAACAAATGAAATAAAGTGCACAAATGTATAGGCACATTTTTTTTATCAAAATCGATCTATACAATATTAGATGTAGTGCACAAATGAAAAATAATTATCCAATTCTATTGTGCCATGTGGCATGTTTCTAAACATGATAGTTAGAAAACATTACAATTTACACATTTATTATGAAATTAAAATATAAAGAAACTTGTATAATATGAAACCACAATATTATAATATAAATAACAAGTAAAATGGTGACACGTGGCTATAGCTTAAAATAGTAGAAAAGTAATTAAAATTATATAATATTGTAATAAAATAAATGAAATAATGTGTATGAATGTATAGGCACTTTTTTTTAAAATTTTATCAAAATCGACCTATACAATGTTAGATCTAGTGCACAAATGAAAAATAATTATCTAATTATATTGTGCCATGTTACATGTTTTCCAACCTAATAGTTAGAAAAAATTATAATTGACACATTTATTAAGAAATTTAAATATAAAGAAATGAATAATTAAATATTTTTAAACTACATGAAACCACGATATTATTATATAAATACCTACCATTCAAATAACAACACGTGGCATGAAAATTCTGAAATCCTATAAGGTGTTTTTTTTATTAAAACAATGAAAAGCACTAGTGCCTCAAATTTGTAAAGATAATGTTTACAATGACAAGAGGTATTGGTATATAGCTAGCGGTTGCTAGGCTATATCATGATTTGTTATTCTATCACTATTTACAAATTAAGTAATTGTTGTGCAATGATTTATCTTATCAAAACTACAAAGAATCTCACTAGCTCTCAGGGGTATATATGGATTCCAATTTAAAAATATATATCTTGTACGAGATAAATATGTAGTGTAATAATTATGGATGTCATGTAAAGTCGACCCAAAATAATACAATTACAATGATATGTGATAATGATAGGATCCTAGTGGTCGCTAAGCTAGACCATTATTTGTTATAATATAGCTATTCACAAATTAGAAACTATTGAGCCTAGCGGATGCTAAGTTATTCCTTTCACCTAGTAATCGAACTTAGTGGTCGCTAAACCATTTCTTCGATATGAACTAAAAGTATTGATCCCTGTCAATAAAACATAGTGTAGTAATTGGCTCCACCGGGTAACCTGTAGCCTATTTGTAACAATTATAATTGTTGAAAATGAAAATCGATATAAATATGTAAAGATAGTGATTACTACAACAAGAGGTAATGAAAGAATATTGACGGCCTATAAGCTATATCATGAATTGTTAATCAATAGCTACTGGGAAATTGAGAAATTATTAAGCCTAATGGCTGCTAGGCTCTTTCTTTGATACGAACGAATATGGATTATAATTTATAAAATATATCTTAGGAGAAACAAATAATTCTTGAATTATCTTAAAATTAAAATTGTTGAGCCTAGTGTCCACTACATTATTCCTTTCAACGAGTAATAAAGGTTGTCGTTTGCTAAGAATTTTATTTGATAAGAATAGAAAGTCTTGATCCCTTTCGATGGAAAGCATTGCAGGAATTAGATTCTAAGATATTCCATGATTTATTATTCAATGACTATTTTGAAATTAAGAAATTCTTGAGTTTAGCAGTTGACACCTTTTTCTTTGATACCAACGAATATGGATTACAATTTTTGAAGATATATCTTAGGAGAAATAAATAAGACTAGATGCCTCTTGACAGAATGTAGTGCACTAATTGGGTCAACCATGTGAATTCTACCCAATATGTGACACTTACAATCAATGAAAATTACTAACCATCCAAAGTAGAACAAATAGTGATTACAATGGAAAATGGTAATGATAGGAACCTAGTGGCCGCTAAACTTGACCATTGTTTGTTACTATATATCTATTCTCAAATTTAGAAATTGTTGCACCTATCGGCCACAACGTTATTAATTTGATACGAAGATAAATTCTTGATCCCTCTCGATGGAAAGTAGTGCGGAAATTGGCTCCACCTAGTAAAGTTATTCTCAAATTTAAAACTATTGAGCCTAGGGGCCACTACGTTATTCCTTTCAACTAGTAATGAAGGTTGGTGGTTGCTAAATATTTTATTTGATGGAAAGTAGTGTGATAATTTTCTCCACCTAGTAACATGTGGATAATTTGATACAATTATAGTCATTGACAATAACAATTGTTCAAAATTTGTAGTTTTAGTGATTGCTACTACTAGAGGTAATGAAAGTATTGTAGCTTCCGCTAAGCTAGACCATGTTTTGTTATTCAATATTTATTTAAAAAATTTTATTTGATATGAATGAATATGGCTTATAATTTACAAAGTTATATTTTAGGTGAAAAACATAAGTATTTATCTATCTTATTGAAATGTAGTGCTACAATTGGGTTCGACATGCGAAGTCCAGCCAATATGATATAATTAATATCATTGAAAAACAATATCGGTCCACAGTTGAACATATAGTGCTTACAATGAAAATCAGTAATTAAGAGCTTAGTGGTCGTTAAGCTTGACCATTTTTTGTTATTATATAGCTATTTTCAAATAAATACATTTTTGATCCTAGCAGGCACTATGTTATTCTTTTCTACTAGTTATGGAGATTAAATCTTAATGGACTTTAAGCTATTCCATTCAAGTGTTGTAAATTACCAACAAGATATTAAAAACTATCCATTCATATGTCAACTTAAATCCTCTCTCTCACTAACATCTATGTTTTCAAATGTTTACTTTCATATAATCTATGTAAAGTGGATGGTTTTTAGACAACAGATAATCCTTCCAAAATAATTTGAGTGTTAATTATCATGAACAATTTTGCATAGTTTCAAGTATTAATGTTTTAATCCACAAAATATGATTTATAGTAACCAGTTGAAGGCTATATGTCATGTTCAGTCGAAGCCTAACAATAGATAACATTTACTTTGATTGCTCACCAATGATAAAAAGTAATATATTATAGAGATTGGTGATCGCAAAGGCTAATACTTGCATTCATTAACATATGGTGAGAAAAAAAATTAATCTATATGTCATGTCATTTTTATTATATTCTACTCCAATTGCAGATATAATGTCTTCCATTGCTTACAATCCATTCTTAGCAATTTCATTCATCAAAGGCACTGAGAGATGGGAAAAAAGAGATGACAATTGGTTTGTTGAATTCCATGGCACTGACAACTACTACAACGGCATGTGGTTGTATTTTTTTTGTAGATGACAGACATGAGGAAGTTAGAATAGTTATATCCTCTATAGTCATTAATTTGAGAACACTACGTGTTCAGGTCGAATGCATTGACTATAAAAATAATAAGTGTCTTATTGTGGATATGGAGTTGGGTGTTTGTTTATTCAGAAAAGAGAAAATGCAAGCCCTTGAAGATAGAAAACAATTTTCTTGTTAAAAACATGGATAGGATTTGGGGTTGTTAGTAGATGAAGAAAAAAATGGTGGTTCAAATGCAAAATAAATTCATGATGGAATGCTTATAGTACTTAGAAAATTGTATAGAGGTGATAAAAACTCTTCCATTTGTCATTTTTTTAATAGAAAAGGTTTGTTTTCACTTCCCAAACATGTCAAGTTGTTTACTATGTTGAGGAGAACATATTTATCTAAATTAGAGCTCGATCTATCTGGATCAAAGTTCCATGGGTTGAAAAAAAATTCTAAATCACCTGTATTGCTGAAGAAAGTAACCACTATATTCACAAACAGAAAACCTTCAACTAAGAATCAGTTTGATTACTTTTTGTTTGATGGATAATTATTTTCAATTGATGTTTCCAGGTGCCATTTAGCACCTCCACACTATTAGTATAACCTTGTTAATGACGATAATTTTTACCTTCTTGTGCACTTGATGTTAATAAATGTTATTCCTACATAGAGGAATGCAATTCTTCTTCGTCTATGAATAAGGTTGTGGTTCTTAAATATCCGAAAGACTTGGAAATGGATGACATTAAATTTTATATACTTGACAGCCAACATACAATATGTGCACAAAAAATAATTTTGGGCTCAGATACTTACAAGTCTTTACATCTGAAGCTATAGTTTTGAAGGGATCACATTCTTTCTGCAAATACAACTAAAGAAGCCATTATTACTATTTGCAAACAACAGAATGAAGTGAACAAAACTTGGATAGAAACCAATTTTATTGATTTTCTATACAAAGATAGAATGGTTTGGAAATAGATTGGATGTCCTCAACATCCTAGATTGGACAAAAAATAAAACAGAGGATTAGAGGGTAATGTATTTCAATTTTATTGCATTTTTTATTAAATTTTTTATTTGTTATAAAAAAAGTCAAAAACATAATTATGCTTTGAATGCAGAACTTGGAGAGTTAATCTATTTTGATTTTCAAAATGTACTCAACCCTTAATCTATACGACAAATGGAATTTTCTATTATTACTGGATGATATATGGACTAAATGGACTACAAAATTTGAGTTGTTTAGATCTAGTGGCCTTGCTTGTTCACCTGTTAAAGATAATCAAGATAACTTTCAGCCTAATTCATTAGAAAGATTCACATCCAATTCATTCACGGTTGCTAGAGAAATGAATGAAAAAGAACTATCAGTACTAGTAGATAAAGTATAATTAGGGGATGTCTAGTTAATTAGACCTATTCAGGTATACATAATAGCAAATAAATTTGATTCCCACTACCAAAGAATAAAAGGAGACAAAAAAATGACAGATAAAGTTCTACAATATTTTAAAGAAAAACATCCAGATATTGATCTATTAGCATCCTGTAGTGAATGTAATGTAATTGAAAAAGTTAAATTACATGAATCACACTACCACCAGTTGTCTCTACTATTGGGTAAAGAGAGGAAAGGAAAGATAAAATATGATTCCCACATAGGGGAAAAAAAATCTAAACAAAAAAGGACCAGGTGGCAGAATAATATCTTCCTGTCGAGGCTCATAAAATATTAGATAACTATGTGGTGTCAATGAAAGAAAATATACTAGTATGAATGAGGACACAAAATAATTTACTTGTCAATGTGCATACCTGTTCTATCTTTCATCAACTCTATCAGCTATTCTTGCCACTAATCCTCTCAATGCAGAATGTGTTATCGCTAATTTTTTGCAATTCATCTAGCGATATTTCTTCTGAAGTAATAATGGAGTTGCTAATAGTTATTGGAATGAGTACACTGGAATGTATTATTATTTTTATCATATCAATTCAATATTCAAAAATATTGAGAGAAAAAGTAAAAAAAAACATGGAAAAGGTTAAAGACAATGAAGAACCAATTCTGGATGGATGCTACAGACTCTATGATAGCAGCGGGTAATTTAAAAGTTTGTGTCTTATTTACACAATAACTGGAGTGCAAAAATGTGACAAAATTAATGATGAAAGAGATGATCTCACTAGGGATTGGATGGAAAAACTACCACAATAATTGATAATTGTAAGTGAAACTAGCCTAAAAGGAAACAAACATCCCTTTACTTTTGAGAAATCATATGAGATATGGTTTGAGATGTTCATTTGATGTTGGGGTAAGTGCAGGAAGTTGATGGACAAATACAGGGTCATCCGTGGACATCATATTGCAAATAACAACATAATATCAACTTGTAGGGATTATTAGCAATACATACACTCAAAATTAGACAAAATTATATTAATATAAATCGTAGCATCAAGAATCTAGTTTCTAAAATACTAATTTTTGTAAAAAATGGACAAGATTAGCTATATTAAACACTCAAAATTCAATGACTTGGTATTTTTTTTTAAAAACGCCGATAAGATTATAGTCCGTTTTCCCACAATTTGGATGACCAAAAATTTATATATTTTTTTTTCCTTTGGTGAGAAGTTATATGCCACTATCTATCTTGGGATGGATTTTATTTTGTATTTTTTTGAGTAATATTTTATTTTTTATGATTTTTTCCGTTAAAGTGGTATGAAAACATAAAGAAAACAGAACACTTTCCGTTTGCCGGCCATAACTTCATCAAAAAATATTGAAATCAAATAATTTTTTTTTGAACATGTATATAATTTCACCACAGTTGGGATGGTATAAGTTTTATCACATTCTGATAAGTGAAACAAATTTTGCAGTCTTAAACGTAGACAGAAGCATTCACAGGAAAAAGTGTCTTAAAGACCTACTATTAGTAAAAAATTATAAAATGATATTTATCCTCTTCTATTCACTTTAAAATCAGTATTTCTACAAAGCTAATAGTCTCCCCTACACAATGGTACCATTTTTATGACATAGTTTTTACTTTTTGGCATGGTTCAAGTCCGCGGAAGACTAAATTTGATGTTTTGCTGTTTTTAATGTAAAATTCAGGATTTGATGTCCACTTAATTGTCCCCCAACTTGGTGCACTTACCCGTTGTTCTGAGGATTCTATAGTATTAGTTTTATATGGTTGAAGTTTTGCACTACATGCATTAATTTAATCTAATCAATCTGCTATTTTTATTGTTGAGACACATAGTCAGGAAATGTTTTTGAAACATTACTATTCTCATATGAAGAAAGGTTCGTACTGGAATAAAACTCAAACATGTGATTATGTTAAAATTATTTCAATTGAAAAAATCTACTTACTCATTTCTTATTTACATAGACAACCCAAGAACAATAGGAATCGATGTACAAACCTCTCAACTTGATGCTACACAACCTCTCAAAATTTCATGGTGGAATCCAATGCTACATATTTTGTAGTTTCCAGGTTGTTGGTTGTTTGCATAAACCATTAATATTGACATAATGATATAGACATTAGAATCTATCCTTATTCTAGCCAATGATGACATAGCTTAGCGGTTGATAATCCACATCAATATCTCAAAAGTGTTGTCCACCAATGGGTGATTCAACAGATATAAACAAACCCTAGTGGGCACTATAATTCATTCAGAAGACAGAACATTTTGATTTGTACTTACCATATTACCATAAAGACCAGTATGCTTTTCAATTATGCTTTCATTTGCGATAGCATGAAATTGATTTTGAACTGATTATTGTTTTTTGTAACACATATTACATAAAGAAAAACCAGCAACTAGTAATGTCTGTGAGAGGTAAGATGGAAGCTTAGTTGGTAAGTGGTAGCTACCTAAAGTGTTGATATTGAATTTACCATTTTTCCACGTAGTTCAGTATTTTTTTTTCAAATACGCTTTCATTTACCATAATAATAACTATATTAATAATATTAATATTGTTTGAAATAGATCTTTCCACAAAGGATCTAACTATGGGTAAAGAAGATGCAATCCTACATGAAAGGCCCTCCAGTAAGTGGTAGCCACAAGATAAAATGTTGATTTTTTCCATTGGTTAAAATTGATATGAGACCGATTAAAAAAATATTTACTTCCCTGCAGTTAGCCAAAAGAACTAATTGATTGTTTTAGATTTGGAGGGATTATTTTATGATAAAACCTAGTCACACTCTGGGGATATCACATTCAAATTTTATAGGGAGCGATTCAACATGCAAGGTGGTCTGAAAGAGTTTATAAAGTCATTATTTATGAAATTAGAAATGGGATTCTGGTCATACAAACTCTCTTCAGTTGATGTGGAAAAGATGATAAAGTAATTCAATAAAAAATTATCGATTGACTTGAATCCATTAATCACCTAGGGAAAATAACATTACAAAATGGTCAATGGAATTGCAATAAAATATCTAGAAAAGGTTTGGAGTAGAAATGATGTCCTTTATAATTCTGAAGAAATAATGTGTATTACATTAGGTGCAAAGGGAAACCCTCCAAAAAAAATTATGGTTGGGATGAAAATTAGAGGAGAAAATTTCTCAAAATATAGGTGGTTGATGACCGATTTGCACAAAGACTTATCACTAATAGTGTCAAAGGGATTGAATGTGGTAGAGGGAATCAAATATTTGGAGCAAGTAAATGCTAAATAAAAAGTTATAATTTCAAAATTTTATTGTGATGATAGAGCTTAACATTGTAAAATAAATACATTCATATATTTCAGTGATGGTTCTTTGTAACTATTTAAATTACAATTGTATGATTATAAGTTGAGAGAATTTAAATCTTCCCTAATTATAAGTTTAGAGTGTGAGTGTATAAGTTACAAATGTGAATTAACATAAAATCTTTAATGTAATGAATCTTTGATCATTTTTTATTATTGAAATATGTATTCCTAAATTAATTGTGAGCATGCTTAAATTTTTTATCCCCTAAAATTACCAAGTACCCAAGGCATGAAGGGTTGTGGTGCATAGGAATAGGGTGAAAAGGTATATGTGGAAGTAACCTTTAGGGATGCACGAAGACTCACACCTAGGTAGGAAAATTTCGGGACTTGGTCAATTGTGAGTCTTGATAAAAGTCATGTTTGGAGAGAACATGGAAAGGCAACCAGATTTGGTTTGGATAAGGTTAAGATATGAAGCCTTACAGCTCAAGGAATGAATATTCTTGGGTATAATTATGGTTATCATGAAAGGATCAGGGGTAGAAAAGGTGGATTTAGTTACAGATAGCTGACACCTGTATGTGGAGGATACTTGATTCAGGAAAGGCAAGATGACATTTCGTATGTTCATGAGTAATGATGTTTAGGTGGTTATGGAAGATTATTATGGGCCCTTCCCTTGTAATGATGAATTGGAAAAGGCATAAGGTGGGTGTGAGTAAAGTATAAATATATAGAGGATGGGTTCAAATGAGGGGGAGAGGAGTGAAGAGTTTAGGAGGTGATTGTAAACCCTGTAATGAAGTTATTGTAGAGAGAATGCTAAGAATCTATTGTTGTATTATCTCTATTTATGGATACCATAATGTATTTAGCTACTGTATGTTAATGAAATAATACAATGGAGTGGTTCTGAACATATGTGTTATGGGTCTTGATGTATGTGTTTTTTTATTGTATTTGAAGTCAAACCTTTGTGTTCTTGATAGTTTTTATGGTTTATCTATGATATTGTTGAAATGTGATCATGTTTACTTCCATATGTGGTGCACCTGAACCTAGATATAGTTCTTGATCTGAATTGTAAGAATTAATGTAACTAGTTTCTTTCTGTGCAAACACCTTTTCATTAATGGATAACATTCTCATGAAGCTGATATAAAGGAAGGGCTCTAAACCTATGCACACCTTGGGTGATATCCCAATTAGGATAGGTGATATGTCGATGTTCTTAGGGTTTGAACAAAAGTTAGGGGTAAATAGAGACTACATTTTGGTTATATTGCTAGGACCTATTTTGAAGCTCTTGTGAGAATGATGTGTGATGATGGAGCGTATGACCTTGGACAATGTTGAGACCTGAAAAGAACGTAGGATGATTTTGTTCAGAGGTTTAGTATAAGATTTGAGTTTGATGCATGAAAATATGTGGAGGAGACCCTGTATCACAAAATCTATGAGACATTCTTCTACTATTTACCAATAGATTGTTATGAATGGATCTCAGCATATGCACCTTCTCAAGTTGGTACTATAGACCTTGTGTATGAAGCCAAGATGAGTATCAGAGGATGCATGATGCCGATATAACCTGGAACCATGTTGTTGATCACTATTAGAGTAGAGTGTTGATTAGTTATACCTTGGAATATGTTATTTCTATGTATTATTTCCTGGAGGTTACTGAGTCTGACTTCTTGAGGGAGACTAGAGGATCATTTTTGCATGTTATTCCACTGGCTATCAAGACCGTAGTTATTACTTTGAGTTTGGAAGCATTTCTCATGGCTGGCTAAACTCCTTTTAGGTGTAAGGCATGGAAGATGGCATGGTAGAGGATGGTGGACCTTACTGTGGAGATGGAGAGAGAGGAGAGGCAAGTCAAGTATAGTGAATCTCAGGAGAGGGAGTTGGTAATATAGCACAAAGCTAAGGAGTGGTGAATTTATGGAGGCAGACATTGCAAGAAGGATTTGAGGTTCATACAGAGGATGTGGAACCTAATCATTTTGAGCCACCCCATATTGGAAAGTGTAGAAGAGAAACCCCCTTGACTTCTGGAGAGAGATCTGTTAGGTTGTGGAGCATGTTTTCATGTGAGAAAGTGTTGAAGACTATACACTAAGAGTACTGTAAATGTGCTTTTCTCATATGGGTGGGATTTTGACCCATAGGTTTACGGGACATTTTTGGCCCATGGTTTTGATACCCATGATTTTGTAAAACTACTTAAGTAGTTTTCTATTTATATGGTTTTGTGCATATGGTAGGGATTATGTAACATTGCAAATGTGTTTTGAATTCGGATGTGAATTCTGTAGATTTTGTTAAGCATAGCTCCAAACAGATCTGGGTATTGTATTAAGAGAGTGGTGGCTTGTAATAAAATCTAAGCAAGTGATTCTTGGTGGATATAGCCCAAATTAGGTGAGCCATGTTAAACACTGTCTCTTTGTGTTGTGTTATTTTAATCTACAATTTTATTTGAGATCTATAATATTTTTTGCATATTAGTTTCTATTATTGTGATTCTGTGAGTGATTATTCCACATATTTTATCCCTTATATCTTAACAAGATCATCATATAAAGAAAGGAGGAGAACCATAGGCACACATATTAATCCACATGGTGACCATAACTTTATGCTTATTTTTCCAGTTCCTGAGATAAGTTTTAGTAATCTAATTGGTATCTGTATTGGTAGTTGAGTGACACCTAGTAGATATAATTTTTCATTTAGTACATCTATGGAAACACATACATTTCTAATGTTTGGAGGTATTTTTCTGGCACATCATTTGGGAAAGGTTTAGGTTCACAAGGATTTATTATCACATTTGTAAGTGGCATGGGAAACAAATCTGGGAGTCATTCGGTATCACAGACTGTCGGCAGGTAGTTTAGCATGACGTTGGGTTCATATGATGCAACTACTTCAGGGCCCTTACCTACTATGGGAGGAGGATCAGGTGGATGTAGAGGGATATGAGCTAGAATATCTAGTGTGTTTAGTGGTGGAGGAAACACTGGAGGGAATCAAGGTCTTAGATCTGGAAAACAAGGTCCGCAACACCATCAACAAGTGTTTTATGAGATGTTTCTCCACTTACCTAACTATAAGGATATTAAGGATACCATAGAACATGTAGATAAGTGCAAGTTGCTATAACACACAAAGATAATCACTACCCCAGAGCGGAAAGAAAGCCATTTTACAACCACATTGCAAGGGCGAGTGTATATTTGGTACTAAAAATATGATCCACACCAGACGGTGGTGGATTATATTGCACTACGTAATGCCTTTTTTATGGAGTTCCACATACCTGAGTTTGAACAGAAAATCATCAGCATGTTAAAGGATATTCAACAAGGAATGGTGAAGAGTGTGTGGGAGTATGATGCACATTTCAAGACTATCCTATCGAGGTTTTCTTATTACATTCATGCTTTGTAGCATGCTTAGTGATTCATTGGAGGAATAATCACACCATTCACGAGGGTGATTTTATAGATCCACGTGAGTCCTTTGAAAATTCATTGTGCAATAAGGTAGTATGAAGCATTGATAAAGGAGTTAGTCCATTCCTAGAAGCCCAAATTGCTGTAATGGAAAAGTTGTTGGAGAAATTTTCTGTGATCTTAGCTCATGAGACTCGTAGTGGGTTATGGTGTACGAATTGTGAAGTAGAGAGTCATACAAAGGATAGTTTCCTATGAAGGTCAGTTTGCACCATATCAGTGGAATGTGAGATTTTCCACATAGATCATGATGGAAGTACATGTCTGCTAGTGCAACACACAATCTGGAAGAATGTATATTTCTATTACAATATTTACACCTCTATTACTCATGACACAAAGGATTATCAATTAATTGACCAAATAAATGATGTTATTGACACTAGGGTGCACAAGGCAAGCCTTACCAATAGTTCCAAGGATGAGGGCCATCATTATGAAGGTCACACGGATGGAGTAGGTTGAGTTAGAGGCTTTCAAGGAGGATTTAGAGTTCATGCCAATCATGGGGGTGGAAGAAGTAAATTTCCTCATGAAACCTATTATAATTATGGATATACATAATATTACAAGTGCAAGTGTCCCAATTTGTTGTAATAATCATGGTGTTGAAAGAAGGACAAGTATGAAGAGTGCCCAAATTTATATAAATACATGATCTAGAACCAGAATAAGGATAGGGGCATAGGGATGGTGAGCGTAAAACATACTGATCCATAATGGATGTCATGGGTGGCACGTGAATCTAAGTTAAATCATGTATTGGTGACGACGTGAGCTAAGGTTGTGTGTGATAGGTAGATACCAAAGTAGAGACCAATTGTTACAAGGGAAGAATTAATAAATGGGAAATATCCCAATCTTACCCATTAGAAAGAGGTATATCAAGAGACCATGGAGGTGATTAGGAGTCTTTAATGAGAGATTGGGTGCTTGAAGGAGAAATCACAGAAGTTGGAGCAACAGAAAATAACTGAAGTCCCTCATGTAGATATACATGAAGTTAGGTAAGTATGTAAGATGTTGCACCAAGAGAATATCATCCGTTTGTTAGGAGAATGGCTGAGAGGAAAAGTACCAAGCGCCAGTGGAGAGTGCGAGAGGAAGGTTTTTCATGTTAATATTCCTTATCAAATTCCTAACTATGATAAGGATATTACATTGATTACAGTTGTTGATGGATGGCTCCTAAGTAATATTTTGATTGACATGGGAGCGGAAGTTAATTTTCTCACCTTGGACGTATGAAATCAAATGGGAAGGCCCCCATTATAGCCATCTTCAAATGTGTTTTATATGGCTAACAAGACAAAGGCAATTCCCATTGGTGTTTTAAAGGATGTTGTTATAACTATCGAAGGGGAAAAATTCACTAGAGACTTTGAAGTCTTGGCACTTGCTGAGGTGGACAACTTTACAACATTAGTTGGGAACCCCTGGTACTATATGAACAATGTTGACTTATGTTTTAATAAGGGGTATATAAGTTTTGATAAAAAGGAGGAATGTGTTATTATTCCTCTAACGGATGGAGAGTGTGTGCCCTCTACTAAGCCCTTGGAAGAAGAATACATGGACATAGTCTATGTGTGCACTATCAGAGACCCTAAGGTTGTGCATCCAATAAGAGAAGGGGTTATTCAATGAAAATACACTCAATCTATAAGTGATACAACTAATATGGCATGTGACAAATGGGCACATGGGACATATGAGTTAGTCGAAAGGTAGTTAAAAGGCTCTATGATGAGAGTAACAAAGGTGCACTCAGTAAGATGCCTAGGAGGAAAATAGTTATTGAGTTACACTGGGGGAGCCAACCTTGATGTTTTCTTGTGAGAAATGGAGACCCAGTAGAGATGTGAGATTGAAAGGAGAAGTATTTTTATCTATACTTTGCATCGGACTGCAACACGTTGTTGGGAAACCCATGTCTATAACCTTCTAGAGTGGCAAGAGGTGTAAATCGTGTTCTCTATTAGGTTTCTTCAAAGAAATACACCTACTGCTATACAATACTATCACGAAAAGGAACTTTCCTTGTTTTATGTCGAGGCATTTGAGAAGGCATGGATAGAAGGCACAAAATCCTTGCTTCCATCACTATGGGTGCATAATATTTACTCCACCTTACAAGGTTACATGCATGCATGGTACATTCATTCAGAGCTACGTCATTAGACAAGAAACTGACAAGAGTTGATGATTGATCTTATTCAAAATTTTGAGTATCAGAGTACTAAGCCATCAGTGAATGAGGCATTGTAGGTTGTTAAGTACCTAACTATGGGAGATAGTGCCATGGTGGAGGAAAGAGTACTGGAACTATTGGGTGAACCTAGTTTGGAGGCATGCTTCAATGAGGGATTATTAGAGGAGATGTAGCTCTAATGTACCTACATGGAAAAGTAGAAAGGAAGGTTGGTCTATGTGATAAATGGTGAAGATGTAGAGAAATCGCATGTTAACCATACAATGGGTACACATGAGGTTATGGATAGTATTGATGAGTAATTGCACACTTGCCATGAACCCTTGAAAACTAAGAAGGTTAGCACTGGCTCAGAGGTAGAACCCAAGGAAGATACTATTGGAGATTACTAGTTGAGAGGGGAGGTTTCAAAGATTATTGATCTATTGCATGAATTCTAGAATTGATTCCCACGTGGGTACCATGAAAATAAGTGAGTTCACTAATCTTTGGGAGAGATGTGGATCAAACTGAAGGATGGAGCTCACCTAATTCAAAAGATACCTTATCAAATGAATCCAAATCTTCACGTCAAATTTAAGGAGGATATTGACAAGATGATCACATCATGCATCATTAAGTTTATTAAGAAATCAGAGTTAACAATTCAAATGGTCATCAATATTAAGAAAGGATGGGAGGATAAGGATTTGAATTGACTACAGACATTTAAATGTGGTATGTCATCAATCCCTTCTTGACCCCATTCATGGAAGAAATTTTGGAAGGTGTCGTAGGATGAGAGATCTATTCCTTCACAGATGGGTTCTCAGGATATCATCAGGTTAGAATAGCTAAGGAGGATCAGGAGAAACCTAATTTTTTTACAGAGTGGGGAATTTTTGCTTACATGGTTATGCCCTTTGGATTGAAGAATGTGCCCATTATGTTTTCACATATTGTGGTTCAATAATTTAAGGACTTCATCCACAAGTTTTTGTAAGTCTACATGGATGATTGGATGGTGTATGGATTAGTGAAGGACCATTATGACAATCTAAGGTTGATGTTTGAGAGATGTAGGTAGTTGAGTATATCTCTCAACATTAAGAAATGTGTTTTCGCTACTCCATTTGGAACCCTGTTGGGATATACCATATGTAAAAAAGGCTTGCTGGTGGATCCTACCAAAGTTGTCATTATTGTGGGATTGGGGGAGCCTACCAGCCAGAGTGTGGTATGCAAATTCCTTGGACATACAAGGTATTAGAGGAAATTCATCAAGGGATATGCCAAGATTTCCACACCATTGGAGGAGCTTTTAAAACACAAGATTATGTTCCATTGGGGAGAGGCGCACCGGATAGATTTTGAAACACTAAAGAATAGACTCATTACTACATGTATATTATGCTTTCCCTCTTGAGATAAAACTTTCCACGTGCATGTTGATGCATCCAAGATGGTAATTGGAGTAGTATTAGCACAAACTGGAGAAGGAATTGTATACCATCCATTGTACTTTTCTAGTAGGAAGCTAACCCCAACATAATATAATTATACTACCACGGAGCGTGAGACATTATTGACAATCTGCATGCTACACAAATTTAGGTAGTATTTTCTAGCGATTCCTTTTATCTTTTATTAAGAATACATGACATTAAAGTACTTGGTGAACAAGCCCATCTTGCAAGGACGCTTATACAGGTGGGTCTTATTGTTTCAGGAGTTTGAGTTTATCGTTGTTCTAAAACAAGGTAAGAGTAATTTGGGGCCTGACCATTTATCAAGGATTGACTCAGGAGAGTACATGTAGATCATTGAGGATAAAATTCTAGATGCACAATTGTTTAGATTATAGTGCGCGCCCTCTGAATTAGAAGATATTTTTGTGTTCTTAAGAATAGGTGTAGTACTAGAGGGGATAAAATAGTTGGAGAGGAAATAATTGGCTACGACTCTTAATCTTATGGATATAGAGCTTCATGGCAATCAATTTACATGGTCCAACAGAAGGTTAGGAGAGAGCTTAATTTAGGTTAAACTTGACAGAACTCTTATTTCTGCAAATTGGATTCTTGACCAGAATTTTCATCTTTCTTCTCTCCCCAGAACGGGATCTGATCATAATCTAATTTTCCTAAACTTCTTCAATTGGACAAAACCTTTTCATGGTAATTTCAAATTTGAGAAAATGTGGTTCGAGCATGAAGACATTCTGGACAGAATTAAAGAGTGGTGGTTTTGGGAAGGCATAGGGAAGGCCCAATTCAGGCTTCTACAAAAGTTGAAGAATGTTAAACAAAAGATTAGAATTTGGAATAAAGAGTTTTTTGGAAACATTTTTGAAAAGAAGAAAGAACTTAAGCAACAGCTAGAAGAGCTTGAGCTAAATGTTTCCATGAAGGGTATGACTCTAGAGGATCATCAGCGGGAAAAAAAAATCCTCTCGGATCTGCATAATATAAATAGCCATGAAGAATCCTTTTGGAGAATGAAATCTAGAGCCCTTTGGCTTAAAGAAGGAGACATAAATACAATTTTTTTTCATTTGACAGCCCTCAAACATAGAGCTTGTAACAAAATATCTGAGGTTGCTAAAGGAAATGGAAACATTACTAAGGATCCAGAGGATATCAAAACAGAGGCACTTAATTTCTACAAGAACCTCCTCACTGAGAATAACTCCTACAATGAGCAAGCGACATCTTTCCTCTTAGACTCCATTCCTAATAATCTGATACCTGTTAAGAGATTTAAAATTCTTTCAAAAAATGTCACCATTGAGGAATTAAAAAAGGTTGTTTTTTCTTTAGAAGGGGATAAGACTCCAGGTCCAGATGGCTTTTCAGCTAAATTTTACCAAAGATGTTGGGAAATATGCTCTGAAGATCTCTTGAAAATTTTTAATGAGTTTTACAGAACGGGAAATCTCATTAAAGAACTAAATAATACACACATTGTGCTTGCCCCGAAAAAGTTGGATTGAAAGGACTTCAAATATTTCAGGCCTACCAGTTTGGTTAATGTTATTTATAGGATTTTCACGAAGATTCTCAGCACTAGAATACAACCTATTCTTATGGAGATCATTTCACAACAGTAGAGCGGATTCATCCAGGGAAGAATTATCCAAGATGGAATTATCATGGTTCATGAAACTATACATTCTATGGATAAAAGTAAAAAGGCAGGGATGGCCATCAAGCTGGACATGCATAAAGCCTTCGACAGAGTTTGCTAGAGATTCTTGGCTGAGGTCTTATCCAAGTTTGGTATTCAAAGAAAATTCAGAAAAATCATTCACTCTTGTATCTCTACCTCTAGACTCTCTGTGGTTGTTAATGGGGAACCTGTGGGTTTTTTTGCCAGTAATAGAGGTATACGGAAAGGCGACCCAATTTCCCCTCTATTATTCATTATTATGGCTAACAGTTTAAGAAGATCTATTTCCAAAGCTATTGACATTAGCATGATAAAAGGCTTCCCTCCAACTACTGGTAATCAGATCTCCTCACACTAGTAGTTTCCTGATGACACTTTGCTTCTCTTGATGGCTTCTATCATTGAGGTAAAGGCTATCAAAACTATCCTTAGATTTTATGAGGAAGCCTCGGGAAAAAAAGTTAATTTTGACAAAATCTCTATTTATTTCTTCAATACCCCTTGGGAAAGGCAAAGAAATATTGCTAATATTCTAGGATGCACTATTAATTCTCTACCAGCTACTTATTTAGGTTTACCTTTAAGTACTGGCAAGATTTCTGTGGAGGTATGGAATGATCTTATTAAGATATTTCAAAGAAAGTTTGCTGGCTGGAAAGGAGCTGTCCTTTCAAGTGCAGGTAAGTTCCTTTTGGTTAAAAGCAAGCTTCAAAACTTGCCTATTTACATCATGTCAATTTTTAGCATGCCTATAGCAGTGATGAACAGTATTGAGAAGATTCACAAGTAATTTTTATGGCATGGTACTGAGGACAAATTCAGATATCATCTTGTGGCTTGGGAATAGGTTTGTAAACCTAAGAGACTTGGGGGGTTAGACGTCAAAGATATCAAACATATGAGTACTTCCATTATTGTAAAATTAGGATGGAGGCTTATAAAAGAGCACAAACCTTGGATAGAGTTGGTTAAGATCAAATATATTTCAAACCAAAACAAGATTTCCTTCATATATGATCAGTCTCTTTCGAGTGGTTCTATTTTCTGGAACAACCTTCTTTGCAGCAGACACATTCTCTCTCAGGGATGTAGCTAGAAGCTTGGAGATGGACAAAACATAAACTTCTGGACTGATTCTAACTGGATTTCTTCTTATGATCACATTAAAGACAGCTTAATTACAAAGTATGGGCACAAAATCCAGGGGTACATTGAGAGGGATGGAAACAAAAGAAAATGGAAACAACTAAAAGTGGAGAATGATAGTATACAGGCTGATATTTCATCTTTCTAGAATCAACTTTCTCTAATCCATATAAGTAATCAAAATCTTAAGGATGAACTCATCTGGAAAGATTATTTTGATGGGGAATACACTGTTAAATCACGATATAATTCTTTCTTTGTATCCATGGAAAGCGAAATTAAGTGGCACAATCTGTGGATGCCGGAGCTAACCCCTAGAGTGAACTTATTTTGGTGGCTAATTATTAATGGCAAGATCCTAGCTAATGACAACCTCATCAAGAAGGGATTCATCATGCCGAATAGATGTTGCATGTGTCAGAAAGAGGTAGAAGATATAAAGCATTTATTTATCCATTGTGAGATTGCTTCCAAAATTTGGCAGCTCATTTTTGTAAAATTTAATCTGAGATGGATTTTTCCCCTTACTTGTATTTAGGCTTGGGAGCAATGGGACTCTCCGTTTAAGCATTGTATGGTGAAAATATTGTGGCAACTTGTTCTACCCCACACTATGTGGAGAATTTGGAAGGCTCATAATGATAACATTTTCAGAAACAATAGACAGGCTTGTAACAAAGTCTACAAGGAAATTATCATTGTTGTGTAAGATAATATTGCTAGATTTAAACCCCCTAAAAATAGACTTTACCCGGAGAATAAAGAATGCATCCTGACTAATTGGAATATTGACATTGTCAATAGAAATAACAATGGTATTGATAGAAACAAATTCCAATGGATTAAACCTCCCACTGATTGGCACAAGTTAAATTTTGATGGGGCCTCAAAAGGTAATCTGGGAGACTCTGGAGGAGGGGGAGTCATCAAAGATCAAAGAGGTTGTTTTGTTGCTACTTTTTCTGGGAGAATGGGCAAGCAGACTAATCATTATTTCGAAGCCATGGCGGCTCTTTGGGGTATAAGACTTATCAGAGATTGTAATATTCCAAATATTATAATTTAAGGTGATTCTCTGAATATTATCAATCTTTTAAATAAAAAGCAACACCCCAACTGGTCTATCATGGATTATATTGAGGAAGCTATTGATATATGCAAGATCTTTGAAAAGGTCCAAATCACCCACACCTATCGGGAAGGAAATAGGGTCGCTGACAATTTGGCTAAATTCGGTGTTAATAATTCCTTTCAAACTTGGCTTAGGGGGGACGTTCTGCCCACTCAAATCAATAAAGCCATAATCATTGATCTACATGGTAGTGAAAATCAACACTAACGGCTGTAATTTGGATGCTAATGTGTGGATCCTCAAGTACATTATGATGACATCAAAAAAGATATGGATGATTGATACGATCTGTGCGGGATGGACTGTCATCATTTCTTGGCATAAGAGGAAATCCAAGGAGTGGGGCAATAATAACAAGTATAGCATAATAATTAAACCTGCTTTCACGAAAAGAAAAGATTCAAATATCAAAATCAAAGCTCTTCCTGTCCCGCATATTGGTAGATTTTTTACCATTAAGAACAGGAAAAGAAGCAAAGGAAACATGGGTGGCCCACCTTGCAAAACTGAACTGACCCAAAATCCTGCGTGGAAAGAGAATACAGAGCTTTGGAATTACCTGTAAATCGGGGGCCTGTCTAATTTAATTAAAAGGATTCAAGGCTTCGACCAAGACATTTCTATAAGATTCACCCAGGGATGGAAGAATAGGATTTTCAAATATATTAACATGGAGATGGAAATCACAGAAGAGCTCATCGCCCAGATCACGGGCCTCAGCCTGGAAGGCACCAAATTCTTCAATAAGAAGGTGGACAGGGAGGTGGAGACCGATAAATTTCTGGATGAGGGGGAGAATCTTGAATTCGTGACTGCTGGCATCAAGGTGGCATCGATTCCTGAACCTTTTGCTGAGCTTGCCAGGATGATGGTTAGGTATGTAACTCTTGAAGGAAGATTTGTGACTATACCTCAAAAGAATCTGATATTTCTAAATCACTTTTGTAGAAATAACATAATCAGCTTTCCTCACTATTTGATAAACTCGCTGGAGAAATCAATCAATTAGGGAAGTTCAGAGCCACTCTAGGGCTATCCCTTTGCACCAGGGACTTATCCTCCTGATCCACCACCATTGTTCCAGCTGCCACCCCGTGAATCCTACCCCACCTCCCTCCTCTATACCTCCACTTTGCCACACCGCTTCCACTCCCCCCTACTGAAAAGAAAGATTGAATTTGTTACTGCTAGCAAGAAAATCAAGAGCATCAAAGCTAAAATCCCTACTTCCCAACGGGTCCTAAGGAGCCACAAAGACTTGGAACTTATTGAAAACCTCCTGCATATTAGTAAACCGGTGGAGGAGCCCAAGGAGGAGGAATTGTTGGACAGGGTGGACAGACTAGAAAAGGAGATACAAGAGCTCAAAGGGGCTATAAAAATATGGAAAGAGCTAAGGGAAAAGGGATTCTTCAAAGTGATGAGGAAGAGGGGGTTATTGTTGAAGTCTTCAAGAAGCTACAGTCCTTAGATGGCAGATTGGGGAATGCTAAAATCCACAATGACTACATATTGTCTACCCTCAAAAGCATTCATAATTTCATTGAACAACATGTTCATAGTGTCTGCAGTTTAAGTGGGGTTAATGAGGACATTTGGGGCCCTAAAGAGAAAAGGGATATTGCAATTTCTTAGGTGGATTTGCAAGACTCCTCTCAGGCCACTGCCATTGCCTTCTTCATGTCGTTGTAGGCTATCAAGACCAAGATTGACAAAGCTATCAAGTAACGGGTTGTTGTGATGTTATTTTTTGGCTGTGAAGTTGTTGTTATCTGGCGGTTCTGGAGCTATTTTTTGGTGGAGATCTATATGTTGTTTCTCTTTTGGTTTCTTTTTGATCTTTCCTGCTTCTTTTTGGATCATTGTATGTTTAGATCCTTTTTTCACTTATATTGTAATATTTGGTTGTTGAGCCCTCTTTGGTTGATAGTTTTGCCCTTCTCTGGTTTGTTTCTCTCACCTTTACTATCTAGCTTTTGAGCCCTTTTGTATACTGGGTATAGTCCCTTCAAAACTATTTTCCCTCAATAAAAAAAAAATGTTAATCATTGGACACTTATACATGTTAGGATAAGATGGGGTTTTACATCGGTGCATGCTTGAGCATGAGCACACTGAAATCATGGAGGAAGCACATGATGGAATTTCTAAAGGAAACTATATAAGAAATACCACCACGTAGAATATTTTATTGGTAGGTCTTTGGTGGGAAAACATTCACCAAGATTATATTGAATATTGCAAGGCTTGTGATCATTGTCAGTGCCTTGGTAAGCTAAGAAAATGGGATGAAACTCCATTGAGACCAATAACTAGTACTAAACCTTTCAATAAATGAAAAATTGATTTCGTAGGCCCTATTTCACTTGCTAAGTGAAGGACAAGTTTGTGATACATCAGTAATTACACAGATTATCTTACACAGTGTGCAGAAGTTATGCTTATTAAGGATTACACGGAAGTGATGACAACTAGTTTTTTATGGGAAAACATCATTAGCAGATATGGATTTCCACTAAGTTTAATTAGTGATATGGGTACACATTTCCTAAATGAAACTATCAAGATTCTGTTGGCATAATTCATGGTGGCCCATCACAAGACTACACCTTACTACCCACAAGCTAATGGGACAACATAAGCCTTTAACAAAATTTTGAATCACACATTGACCAATATTTATGATGTTGGGATATAGGTATGGGATGAAAAAGTATCAGTTTTGCTATGGGTGTATAAAAAAACTTATAAAATAGTTAACAAAGCCACACCATTTCAATTGGTGTTTGGCGTAGAAACTGTTTTTCTAATAGAGTTCATGCTACCCTCTCTAAGTATTGCACACGTGTTAGGTTTCAAAATGGTGCTTTAATCAAAACCACAGTCAGGGGACATCAAGTCCCTCCTCTTTATGGGAGAGGTTCCCTTATTAAAAGCAAGTAACAAAGCTTATATACAAATGTACACTTTCATCTTAAGGTTGGACTCTGACATCTTAAAATGCTTTTATACCAAAAGATTATCAATACAAATGAATAAAAGCATTGAAGAAAGGAAAGAGAAGAATATAATAACACTTTTAGGAAATATAGATAGCAGATTATAACCCTACACATACTGAGCAAGAGTGATACAAAATAGAATCATTCACATTCATAGCATAAGATATCATTCGATAGACACGAAGTTCTAGAAATCATATCAATAAGAACACAAATTTTCTTATCACAAAAGATAAATGATCCATGAATTTTATATGAGTAAGAAGGGACAATGGAGGAATATAGAGAAAAGGGGATAATCCTTCTGTATTGATTTATTTTCAACTATAATTACACTTCAAAAGTATCAGAGTCCAACCTTTTGCAATGAGCCAAGATCTTACATTTATAGATGAAGCCAAGACAGGAGAAGAAGAGAAGGAAGAAAATATGATTTGGGGTCCAACCACCAACCATAAATGCCCCTGTAAATCCACTTACAATCTATCAAATCTATTTTTTCATGTCTTTAGCATGCTGAAGAAAGAAGGATGGAAGATCAGATCAAATTTGATATAGTTGAAGAATCTGATCACATACTAATGGCACAAAATATGTTTTCCATATTCACCCAAATCAAGATATCTAGTCATTTCTCCATGTCTGTTTGGTGTGTTGGAGAAGGAAGTATGGAATATTGGATCAGATCTGGGTAGTTAAAGCAATCGGATCCCGTATTAATGGCAAAAGATGTTTTCCGTATTTCCAACCACCAAACCTTACTGAAAACAATATTTTATGCTTCCATGGAGTAGAGGAGACCAAGATATTTCCAAAAATATAATTTGATTTGAATTTCAAGCACTGGAGTGAAATTTGTGCTCATTTGAATATTTGAGTTGAACCCATACAAAAATGGTGAAAATGCAAAAATGTATCTATGGGATTGAAATTGAAATTGCGCCTTTAGAGCAAAAGATGCAAAGTGCAAAAGTTATTTGCATCCCTGCAAGCCCGTAACTTCATATTTTGTAGCTGGGTCTGACACATGGCTTTACTTGAGTGGCAATGGAGTCACAAATCACTTTATACTTTTACTTCTTTTAGAAACAAGGCTCAAAATCTCAAAGTTCTCTGCCGACCCACCTTCCCACTTTGACTCTTTGATGTAGTGTTAGTATTTGACTTTTTCCGTTTGTCTAAGCAGGACCATGGTTCACTTTATCACTTTACCACTTGTATGGAAACAAGGCTCAAAATCTCAAAGTTCTCCACTGACCCACCTTCCTTCTTTGACTCTTTGGCACGGGCTTAGCATTTGACTTTTTCCCTTTGTTTGAGTGGGGCCACAGTTCACTTTATCACTTTATGATTTTTATGGAAAAAAGGCTCAAAATCTCAAAGTTCTCTGCTGACCCACCTTCCCACTTTGATTCTTTGATGCAGGATTACAATTTGAATTTTTTTCTTTGTTTGAGTGGATTCGTGGTTCACTTTATCACTTTACACCTTTTATGGAAACAAGGCTCAAAATCTCAAAGTTCTCTGCCGGTTCTTTTATACTTAGCCAATTTTAACATGTCACCCATTTGCTCTCTATCATACCCTAGACACGTGGAGGGATGGCGCTAATTCAAGGTCCCTCTTTTGAATCCGCTTTTGAAGTATCACCGATGATACATGTGGACAATAGGTGCATGTTTGGGGAACCACCTTCGGCTTCGATGATTGACGGTGAGCCGATGAGACACGTGGCACCATCTGTTGATCCTTTTATACTTAACTGATTTGGGCCCACTCCTCTTTATCCATTTTTTGGTTGGGTCCCTTATGCTTATGTAGGAGTGGCTATGTTGGGTTCTGGACAAGTGGAAGCTTCATGCTTGTCTGGGGACTCACTCTGTATTTGACCTCTTGAAAGAGTGCCGAAGATACATGTGGTTTTTTCCGCTAGCCTTAGACCTTTCAATAGTTGATTTAAATTTTTGAGGCTCTGATCACATGGAGGACTGGTGCTTATTTAGGGTCTATTCCTTGGGTCTCACTTCTAAAGTTACATCGATGAGGCACATGGAGGCTTCCTCTGACCCTCTTATACTTAGTCATTTAAACAACCGATTTTTCCCCTTTTTGGACCTGGGACACGTGGAGGGCTGCACATGTTTGGGGTCTCCACTTTCATGCACCATAAAAAAGTATGCTGATGAGACATGTGGCACCATCCACAGTCCTTCTATACATAGCCGATTTGGGCCTTGGTTGAACATTTCCTTCCTTCATACAAAACCAAAATTCCAAAAGTGACCTGATGACCCACCTTCCCACATCCAATCATATATGTCCACGTACTCGTGGATGTTGGGGCCAAAAATTGACAGGTAATATATGCACGTCATTTACAACTATAGGAAAAAATACATAGGAGGGGAAGCTCCACCATTTACACCTGAAAAACAAACTACTCCTCATGGAAAAAAGAATTGTAAACAATACCAGGCTCAATGTGATCCACTGCCATAGAAAAAGGATTTAACAGTTTCATTCAAATGGAGGAAAAAAATTTCAAGCATCCAGATGGGAACCATGTAGACTGCAAGATTCTAAATTAACAGGGAAAGATTTCAAAAGAGCACCCACTTCTTCAAAGCATGATTTTTTCTCTCTACAGACTTCTCACTCTTCTCAAACATCTCTCAAAGGCACCAACTCAAAATTTTCAAAAATTGACTTAAAAAATGAGGGGAATTTTAAGGGTGATAACACCTAGCTCTATCTAGGGATGAATTGGTTGAGATAGAGGAATGAGGCAAGATCAAGAACCATAGAAAAACTCTTGGAAAGTAGACCAATGCCTTATCCATTGGGAAAATAGAGTTAAAGGTAAAACCAATACAAAATACAACACACATGGAATGGAAACAAACCAAAAAAAAGGAAAGACAAAAACAAACAAAACACTGCACACTATATATAGGACTTCCTAATCACCTAGGACTTGAACAACTTCAAATACTTCCCACTATAAGGAAGTAAGAGAGAGGATCCATCCATATAATCCAAGTAGAAATAATTTTCTCCAGAAAAATGTCTAATTTTAAAAGGACCAAGCCAAAGAGAATCAAACTTACCATGGCTTCCTCGAGGTTCATGTATTTTATCCCACAGTAGAAAAACCTCTCCCACTTGAAAATATTTGGGCCCAGCCTTCTTATCAAACAAAGATTTCACTTTCAGTTGATGAGCTGAGATCCTATCAAAAACTTGCATCCTATCTTCATCTAGCATTGAAACTTGAGTCCTTAATATCCTTCATTAAGTACAAGGCTGGTAATTACACTGTTACTGGTAGCTGAGATCTAACACCATACACCACCTAAAATGGAGACATCCCAATTACTCTTTTAGGTGTAATTCTATCTGACTAGAGAGCATCATAGAGTTTCTTTTGCCAATTCTTTTGGGATTCATTGACAAGCTTCTAAATGATGGTTACCAAATTATTATTTGTTGATTCTACTTGTCCATTCCCTTAGGGGTAATATTAAGAAGAGTGAGTAAGGTAAATTCCATAACCATAGTATAAATCCATCATCTCAGAAGAAGAGAAATTGGAAGCATTATCAGTCACAATCTTGTTTGGTACCCCAAACCTTATTAAGATGTTCTCCTCAATGAAATTACACACCACCTCAGAAGTAGTTCTTTTGAATGGAATCACCTCTACCCACTTTGTGAAGTAATATGTAGTAGTTACTACGTGAGTATGTCCAAAACTAGAAGGTGGGTTAAGAGTTCCAATGAAATCTAATCCCCACTATTGAAAAGGTTCATCAATCATTACTAGTTTTAGTGGTAAAGCCGCCAACTTAGGTCTCCCAACAAAAGTCTGATAGGCTTCACACTTACCTACCCATTTTGATGCATCTTTGAACAATGTAGGCCAATAGTACCATGCACAAAGGATCTTATGGGTAGTGACAGCAAAAGAGAAGTTCCCTCCACAAGCCTAATCATGAAAAGCTAAAAACAACTTCTTTTGTTTCTCTTTATCCACACATTTAAGGAATATTCCATCTATGCCTCACTTGAACAAGGCATTTTCCCATAAAAAAATATTGTGTAGACCTTAGCTTAATAGATCTCATTTCCTTAGAACTCAAATGGAATGGACATTCTCCATAAGTAAGAAAATGTGTAATATCAGCATACCACTCATCTGTTGAACTGAGGAAGAGGACAATAAGGAAATTAACTACTTTTATGGATAATTCTTCATCAACCCCTTTAGCAATAAGCTCACACAAGCCTTTACCCTAGACTAGCTTAGTTGGCTTGATATTAAGGTCATATTCTTAGAACTTTTCTACCCAATTATCTCTCTTAGTTCCAAACTCATGTTGTGTAAGAGTAGAATTGATGGTTGTATCAAGTACAAGCGTAACAAAGTGAGAATTAAGAATATAAAAATGAATTTTCTTAACAACTTTGACCACTAAAAAATCATGTTTCTCCATCATAGTATATTTTAATTCATGATATTTCAAAACATAGCTCATGAAGGAAATTGGAAGTTCATGATTCTCATAATTTCCCTGAGTTAGCACAGTAGCCACGGTATTCTCTATAGCATAGCAATAGATGATAAAATCCTTGTTAAAATCAGGACATGCTAAGATGGGATTTTTAGCAATGGATTTCTTGATATCTTCAAATGCTTCCTTACCTTCAAAATACCAACCAAATTTTTTCTTTCCTATCATCATTTGAGCAATGCTCATAGTCAGTTCTGCAAAGTCTGGAATGAATCTCCTCAGGAAATTTATCTTACCAAAAAAAAAGTGAACACCTTTTTTTCTTGTGGGAAGAGGAATCTGCTAGATTTCTTGAACTATTTATGGATCTATCTTCATCCCTTCTTTGGAAACAATGTGCCCCAATAGCTTGCCTTCAGTAACACAAAAGATAGACTTCTTAGGATTGAGAGAAACTCCATGTTATCTACATTTTTGAAGAACTATTTCCAAATGTTGAAGATGATCCACCCTTGTTTTGGAAAAAAATATTCAAATCATCAAGGTACACAAAAATACACCTTCCCTTTAGGATTCCAAAATCTAAATCCATTTCCCTCTGAAAATTGGCACTAGCATTGATAAGACCAAATGACATTCTCTTGTAGGTAAAGGTGCCCTAAGGGGTAGTAAAAGCAGTCTTTTGCTGATCTGGGGTATTGACTTCCACTTGATTGTATCCAGAGAATCCATCTAGCATATATAACATCTCAGAGACTGAGACAACTTGCAAAACTTGATCCATCATGGGGAGTGGATAGTTGTCTTTTAGAGAGGCTTGATTCAAATTCTTGAAATCCACATAGGTGTAAATCTCACCATTATTTTTCCTGACATGCACAATGTTGGAAATCCAAGTTGAATGATGTATAGGGAAAATAATCTTGGCTCTTAATAACTTCTGGATCTCTTAAAAAATAGTATCAACAACCTTAGGATTATACTGCCTTTACTTCTACTTGAAATGTTTGATCCTAGGTCTCAGAGGGATATAGTGTTACATATCCTTTGGTTGAAAAGTTTTAAGATCATCATATGAATAGGCAAGAACATCAACATACTTCTTTAATAGGTTTACTTCTTTCTTATTCTCTTCTTGAGTGCAACATTTTCTAATATTCACCACCTTGAGTTCATCATTTCTTCCAATATTGACCTTCTTATACTCAACAAATTATCGAGTCCCTTGAGAATATTTAAATATGATGAACCTATCATGTTTGTCAAACAGATCTTCTAGACTCACCAGTCCTTTAATAATCTTGTTACCCTTTAACTAAATACAACCATCCTGATCCATTTCTTCCTTGATATCTTCTCCATTAGAGGGCACATATTCTCTAGGCAGAGTTTCACTTCCTTAGAAATATAATTGATTGAATTTATCTTTAAGCTCCAAGAAAGAGAGCAAGTGTTTATCATCATTGAAAACTATCTAGTTTCTTGCATTATCCGACACACTAGGCCTATGAATCATTTTAATGGTAAATTTCTCTTGAGGGAAATTTGGATAAGGAATCAACAAAGATCTTGAGACAGCTAGAGAATCAACTCTAATATTCTTTTCTCTTGGCACAACTTCAATTGAAAAATCATCAAGGCATTCAATGGAATCCCAAAAAAAAATCTATAATGTTTCAATCTCCTATTCTTGACTTAGTAAAGATCCCTTACCTATTTCAAAATCAACTCTACATCACCATGATCACAAAGATTCTTTACTCCTATTACTTTTTCCATGCTCAATCCAAGGATGAGAGGCTCATACTCAGTTATATTATTTGTATTTTAAAATGAAGCTTGAAAGAAAATGGACAAATCTTCCCTTTTGGAGAGATTAATACCACACCATCTCTAGATCCAGTTGAAAAACAACTTCCATCAAACACCAACATCCAAATGCCATTGGGATCGTGAATCAATCCCTTAGGGAGATTTTCCTCATCTTCTGACATGATCATATAGTTTCCATGCCCTTTATCTTCATTGAGTATTTGTGATTTTGGATCATCAGTCTTTTACACAATATACTCATTATGTTTCTCAGGTAGTATCTTCTTCATCTTTCCATTTACCAGGATCAAGACATGTGACTATTCCATCTGAATTTCACCTCCTACATTTTTACAAAAATTCCAACTCAGCAACATTCCATATGAGGGAGGAATATTAGCAACCAAAATAGTGGCTAAGACCCTTTTCTCTAGAAAAGAAGCAAAGGCTACTTGTGCATCTTTAATCCTTCCAACCAAAGGAACTTCTCTACTCTCTATGGAATAGCAAGAACCAAAGGCACATGTTAGATTTAGGCCCAAAGCATGAGCTAATTTTACAGGCATTACATTGTATAATGCTCCTAAGTCTAAAACACAATTACTAAGTTTATGTCCAGCTATGAGGAAAGTCACATAGAATGGTTCAATTTTCTCATTATGGGAAGTGACTGCAACCACAAGGCTTGGTTGAGGTGAGGAAGAGGGAGTAGGAAAAATATCTTTAGAAGTATTGGATGAGGCTTTGGATTTGGAATTGACAAATTTTACCATTTTAGCAAAGGATTTTGGATGGGTCTGGTAAAACTCTGCCTCTGAGATTTGGATCTTGGTCTTTTGAGGTGATCAATAATATCAAAAGACCCAGAGGTGGATGGTACATCACTACTAGGAACAGGAGAAACCTTTGATTTATCGATTTTAGGAATTGAAGGACAAGAAGTTTTGGAAATAGAGGTAGAAGGAGGAGTATTGTCATTACTCACCTTTTGTGTGGAGGTAGTGGGAATAAGGGCTCCTCTTTTAGAAACCGAAAAAATAGTTAGAAGAAACTCCTTGGATTTCTTAGCAGGCTGCATCACCTTTTCTTTTCTGTTCATTTTCTCCTAAGTCATAACAACATATGAATCACTATTTATCTATGTCACTCTTTCATCAAATTCATCTTCGTCATCCATGCCTTCAGTGGTAAGGAAATGAAATTGAGATCCACCAAGATCTTCTAGTTATTCATCCACCTCTTCTTCTAGGTCTTCTATTCATTAAACTCCTCATCATCAAGTTCTTGAACTTCACAAGTTGCATTGACTAGAACCTTGATAGGTGGGCCTGCAATAGCCAATTTATTTTGAGGAGGTAACTGGTTCGTAGGTTGAAAATTCCTTCTTGGAATATCTTGATTGTAACATTCCCATTTTAAGACTTAAGAAACAGGGGAAAAAAAATTACACAATGTTCTTTGTTCTAAATAAAACATAATTTAGAACACACATTCCATGCCAATCAATCTCATAATAGATAACCATATGCAGCTGTAAATGACTTGGTTTATTACCGATCTCTCATGTTTGTCTTTAAGTATTGAATACTTTTATGTATATTACGTATACTTGGTTTTCTTACCCTAATATGGGTATAAGTGACCTGTTTAAAAAACCTATATAAATATTTGTTACCAATATTCATCTGAAATCACGTTCCTTAAAATAGATGACATAGGAAAATGCAACCAGTAGCTTGCAATACTTTAGCCAAATAATTCCACCATACTGTTCATGTTACTATTCCTAGATGACATATTATTCAAATCATAATACATCATTTACCTCACTCTTCTGTTATCTAGAATGGTCTTTACAGACTTTTTCTAGTCCACTTGCCCAAGGTTTGACCCTAACCTAGGTTAGTAGCATAATTTGTTATAGGGAGATGCTCACAATGACTTAGGGCATATGGGCATAGTTAACCAAACTAAGTCAATTGAATGTACCTAGGTACCTTGAGTCATAGAAAGCTACTTCCTATTCCAATTCATATGGCTAGCTTGACCCAAAGAGAAACTAAGTTCAAGTCTAGATGTGTGTAGATCTAGATGAACTAATGTGGAAGGGTGTTGCAACATGTCAACTATAACACTGTATCCTCAAGAAGACCTTAGTCTTCTCAAAGGTATAGTTCTGCAGTTGGCATGTGCCAACATCCAGAAGAACTACTTCATCATGATGTACATACCTCTAGGAGTTCATTCATACTTTATTAATTTTGGATTCAGATTTAAATTACAGCAACCTTACCATACCCTAAATCCAACACCCCCCTTAAGTTATTCATCCATATTTGATTTAATTATGATTAAATAACTTCATTAACACGTGATTGCTTTTATGTTCATTAAATTTTACTTGCCAAGAAATTATCCAAAAATAGAACAACATAGATCGTAAGGTTAAGTTAATGTAACTCAGCTATTCAAATAAGGTATAGCAACCACACAGGTTCAACTAGAACAATTTTCATAGAAAATGAAGTCTGAATAATAAATGATCGTAAACACCATTATTTTTCTTTACATTATTTTGAAAGAGGAAGTGTCTTCCTCTCTACATGGTTATGTGTTAGGGTTTATCATACCATTTATATCTTTCGCACTTTCTATAGTTTAATTGTATATTCAATATACATCCCATTATCATAATATATTACTTAGATAAAGAACATCATCTTATGCAACTTAATAAGTTACTTTCAATTAAGAGAGACATTGAACTATTTCCCTTCATCCAACTTATCAAATGACAACAGAAATAAGATTCTAACTACCTTCATAAAATTTACAAGAGAAATTACACAACAATTCAAAGTAAATCTCCAACCTTTTCAATTCATCATGATAAAATACACCATTTACAAGACTATGCATCTCAGACAAACTGAATGTTAATCAGTATTAATATAATTAAGAATACAACTTTTCTTTTTCAATATAACTCATAAATGAATCAGAATTCTATATAAAATGATCTAGACTTTAAATAAACCAAGGCATCATAAAATTTATTGCCTTCATTTATCACTTATGAAGTCCATCTGTAAAAATTGCTAGCATGGGTCAGTTCATTAAATTGAGCATGATAAGCACTAAGCATTAAAACAAAGTGCATTCCACTAACTGTTCCATTAAATCAACTCTACTTTAACAAAACAATTAATATAATCATTGAAATAAAACATAGGTAATATCAACCATAAAAGAAATGTAATTAACAATCTGAATTCACTTTTAAGAAAATGTCATAACATGATCAACCAACAATTGCATTATATCAGCTAAGTATTGTCCCAAACAATTACTTATTTATATCAAATAACAACTCCTGTCATTAAATTATTTCATAATTCTTCCTGAATTTGAAATATAGAATTAGCTTCACTATATAACAAAAAGAGTTTCTTTTAGAATCAAAAGACCTTTTTGTCATCTTTACCAAGTTTCCAGAAAACATGTGAAGACAAGTTCATTTCAAAATCGTTACATTTTTAAGATGAATCAACCAACAACTTCAATAAATAAGAGATTCACAATTCAGATTTTACAACCTAATTCTTGGTCAAATAAATATAACCTAGGTTCTTAGATTAGGCCTTTTATTAACAATAGAAAAGTATTTCCCAACAACAATGTTTCCTTTAAACCAACTGAAGCAATTACTATTTCCTTAATTATAATTTAAGCAGAGAAGTAATTAGTAACAAATAATATTCAATTATTGAATAAAAATAATACAAATTATTCAATTAAACCTATGATAGGTTTTATATAAGAAAGGATAACGAGCTGAAAAGTAAACAGTTTACAATTTCCTTTATCATTTGGCTAAACTAAATTCTCATATGCATCTTTAGAAAAGAAGATTCTACATCTTACCCATCAAAATTTATTAACTTACTTGCAACCTTAATGAATATTTCTTTATCATTGAAGGTTTTAGTCATTGATTCAAAAACATTCGTTCCATCAAAATAAGGTGAGACTATAAAAATACCCCCCTTAATCATGACCAAACAGATAAGGAAGAAATCATCTGATGAGTGCACAAGAAGAGTCCATCAGAAAAAACTTTCATAAAGATGTATGACTCATCCATTGAAAAACAATCAGACAAGAAATGGTTAAGTTTTCCTTTCTACAGGACAGGCTCAGCTGAACACTGTCATGACTCAACAAGGCATTCGATTCCAATCAAATAATAGAGATCTAGAAATAAAACAATTAGGAAAGGTCTGGTTTGTTCCATATACAAAGATACCCATCCAAAAGTTGATTATACATTCAACAAATCCCTTAAAATTCCACAGTCAGACCTTAACATGTTTCGATAATGAGTTACCCATAATTTTCCTAGATCTAGCGAGTAGGTTTCCATCACATCATCCAAGTTCAAAAAGGATAGAAAATCGAACTTAAGAAGTTGAACAGGCCTAAAAAGGTAATCACCTTAACGACTTGGAGAGGGTTGACCAACAATGTATTTAAAAAAACATAATTTCAATCCAAGACAACCATCACACCTTCCAAATTCCAATTAATCCATTAATCATTTTACACAGTTTCGGAAGAGAATACCGGTACCAAACATCCAAAGTTTAAGCCATACTTTCCTTCCTATCTCCTTACGAACTCACAGTATAATAACTCAAATACCATAACTCACTCAGCACCATTAAATATAAATTTTGAAGCAAAGGATTTCAATACAGAAAAAGAGCAAGTTATTCCTTCACCATTTTATACAAGTTGAAGTACATAATGTAGACAATGCCATAAACCACATTCACCCATTAGCCATTATTTTAAAAATATTTTTAGTTCATACTGAAGAACAAAGTATTCAATTACAGTCCCAAACAAGGAGTATAAAAACTTAACAGAACAAGATACAATTTAAAGGGTATTCTTCTACCTTTCAAAAACAAGCAAAGGCATTTATTATAAGCATGCAAGTTTACTAGTATAGATACAAACTAGATGTGCTTTCCTTTCTTTCACGCAAGTATGTGTTTATACAATGAGATGAAACATATACCCATATAGATCACAGAAGGAGTAATACAACTTTAAAACTCAAGGATGCAACCGAGAAGAGTATCCATTTACTTCCTACCTTCAGAAGAGATTTCTAGTTCGAATCTCAAGACAAAAAATACTTACTTAAACTCTTTTTTGAGAAGATAGTCTAGAGTATATATTTCAATCAAAACACTAAAGTCACGATAGTTGTAAATGCATTTCACCATTTTAACTCACTCAAAGAGAACACCCAAAAACAACATTATCATGCAAGGGTTCTAAAACCAAAAGCACATAAATTCTTTCAACAAGAAATCAAATAACCAGAACAAAAATAGAAATCCATTTATCTAATGAGAGGAGAGTCATGTTAATGAAGCATTTAGAGAAAAGTAAGAAATATTAATGGATAGAGCATATCAATCTTGATAGTTCTACCAATTCAAAGAAGACTTCCAGTCGAGCTTCCAACACTTCTTCTTCTCTAAGTAAGATCAACAACCAAAAATATCTTTCTCCAATGCCTCGTATACTTTCCTTGAATCAAAAATAGACCAAGGAAATCAAAAATAGCCATAAAATGAAAATAGAACTGTTGGTTTGAAGAACCAGATAGGTCCATGCAAAGAAAAAATTGGAGAGCATGAATGACCAAAAAACCTCCAAAAAATCCGCCCACATGGTTTCCTAGGTGGTTTTCTCACCAAAAATGAGGATCATTAATTCCATTAATTCTCAAATTCCCATCTATCTCTCTTCACCACTGCCATCCAAAATTGAGAAGACCCAATTCAAATTTTCCATGCATCACTAAACCTTAGTGATGTCTCCACGTAGACTCCCACAAAGTTTCATGTTTCTTCCTAAATTGGTAGTATGTTATCCAATTAAATCAAAAATCAAATCATATTAATATCTTAGGAACCATCGCCAAGCTTACCACTTGCCATACAACCCTTAGGTCCCCTTTCCATATTTCATTAGTTTAGGATAGTTACCATTAGCTTAGGATATGACCATAGGATAGTTTTAAAAGTATTTACCTTACGTTTAGAAACATTTCAATGGGTAAATTTCCCTCTTAGGTTAGGTCATAGTTCATAGCCCTTTAGTATTAGATATCAAGTTAGAAATAAGCCTAGCATCACCTTAGGTTATTTCCCACATCCCAATTTAGAACATGCAACCTAGGTTAGGATCCTATCCTGAATGAAATAGGCATAGATAAAAGATAGGTACATTTACCTTATTTTAGAATCCCGTTAGGATAGATCTCATAGGCCTAGGACTTAGTTTTTATTTTCTTCCAAAGTCATGAAGTAAGCCTCATACCACTTGACAACATTAGCATCCTGAAGAGATCAATAAAGAAGATCCAAGCACATAACATACAAAGGAATGTTGGCACGATATTAGAAGGAAATGAAAGAATTTGTAAACATATAAGAGTTCAGTCCATTATGTCCTCCAACCTCTGAATGTCAGTTTACCATTTAGATAAGGTAAGAATATTTAAAACATACCTTGGATCAATAGAATTGATCCAAGGATTTGTTAATAAAAAGAGATAAGTTTACAAACTTCATTTCCAGATTACAACTTATCTATTAGAAGAAAAATGGTTTCTTTACAAATAATATCATTTTAGCCCAATGAATTTAAGATTAGAAGTGATTCATCCATGGCAAGCATGATTTCCAAAAATCAAAGGAACACTCCTTATCCTAGAAAAATCACATGTCAATGCTTGAAATGCAAAAGAGGAAATATAACAGTTTGTCAAAGATATTACATTAATAAGGAGTATGTTGAGCCAATTGCTCTTTGATAGCAATGAGATCATTTTCCAACTTTTGCACTAACTAATCTAAGTTGGCTCTAGGAGAAGAAGAAGAAGAAGAAGCTTTAGGTTTGGAAGTTTCTCTTTTCAATTTACCAGACATGATCAAATCATCCTCAACACTGATAGCCAATCTTTGATCACCATCCAGAGTTGCAAGGTTATCCCTCCTTGGTGCATAACTCACTTAAGGCAATTCAGCATTGAGGAAGAAGAATTTTTGGATTTGATCTACATGGTGAGTGTTATGTGGAATATTAAGAACTATCTTGTTGAATTTAGCCACAAACCCCCTCATGGGTTCATGTGGTTCCTTCTTGATATGAGAAATTTGAGTCAAGAGGGCATCCACATCTTTAGCATGTTTGAAACGTTGCTCAAAATGAGTTGTCAATGTGGTCCAATTAGTGATTGACCCAGTAGGAAGATGATAGAATTAATAAGTAGCATTATCCTACAATATTTCCATAAAGATCCTGACAGAAACATCTTCATGTTCAACCCCAAGAATCCCACATGCAACAATGAAGGCTACAATGTGTTCATCTAGGTGTACTTTCCCATCACCTCAGAATTTAGGAAAAAAATTCCTACTACTCCTAGGTAACTCATTCAATGGTTGAGGAAGAGCAAGGGGCCCAATCTGTTGTCACCAAGGCAGAGGTACTTCCATCTATGGGAATATTATCTATAGAGGAACTGAAACACCAACAAGTATTAGAGCAAGAAGATTAGGGCTGAGTTGTTCTGAAGGAATACTATTCTTGGAGTTTCTGTCTTTAATAGGAGGTGTGCTTGAAGAATGAGTTCTTATTTTCCTTCTCACTAGAAGAAGAGGGATGTTTTGTTTCTCTAGAAGTTGAAAAATGAGAATCTTCAACCCCAAGATCTTTCTTCCCACATGTATATCGTACAGTCACCAGATCAAAAATGATCTTGAAGTTGTTCTTTTAAAAGGGATATGTTTAAAACAAAATCCCCAGCAGAGTTGCCAGAAACTATTGGGTTTTAAAATGGCGCTTTAATCAAAACCACAGTTAGGGGATAACAAGTCCCTCCTCTTTATGGGAGGGGTTCCCTTATTGAAAGCAAGTAGAAAAGATTATATACAAATGTACACTTTCATATTAAGGTTGGACCTCTAACATCTTGAAATGTTTTTATACCAAAAGATTATCAATACAAACGAATAGAAGAACTGAAGAAAGGAAAGAGCATAATATAACAACACTTTCAGGAAATGTAGATAGCAGAGTATTACCCTACACGTACTAAGAAAGAGTGATATAGAACAGAATCATTCACATTCACAACATAAGATATCATTCCATAGACACAAAGTTCCAGAAATCATATCAATAAGAACACAAAGTTTCTTATCACAGAAGATAAATGATCCACAAATTTTAGATAAGTGAGAAGGGATAATGGAGGAATATAGATAAAAGGGGAAAATCCTTCTGTATTGATTTACTTTCAACTATAATTACACTTCAAAAGTATTAGAGTCCAACATTTTGTAATGAGATAAAATCTTACATTTATAGTTAAAGCCAAGAGAAGAGAAGAAAATATGGAAGAAAATATATTTTGGGTCCCAACCACCAACCATCAATGCCCCTACAAATCCACCTACAATCTATCAAATCTGATTCTACATGTCTTTGGCATGCTGAAGAAGGAAGGATCGAATATCAGATCAAATTTGATCTAGTTAAAGTAGGCCGATCACATATTAATGACACAAAAGATGTTTTCCAAATTTTCACCCAAATCAAGATATCTAGCTAGTTCTCCATGTCTTTTTGGTGTGTTGGAGAAGGAAGTATGGAAGATTAGATCAGATATGGGTAGTTAAAGAAATCAGATCCTATATTAATGGTGAAAGATGTTTCCCAGATTTCCAACCACCAAACCCTACTGAAAACAATATTGTATGCTTCCATGGAGCAGAGGAGACCAATATCTTTCCAATAGTATAAAATTTGTCAAATTTTGAGAACTAGAGTGAAATTTATGCTCATTTGAATATTTGAATCGAACCCGTACAAAAATGGCGAAAATGCAAAAATGGATCCGCAGGCCTGAAATTGAAATTGTGCCTTTAGTGCAAAAGATGTAAAGTACAAAATTTCCCTGTAGCCTCGCAATCATGCAACTTCATATTTTACATTTGGGTCTAACATGTGGCTTTACCTGAGTGGCAATGGATTCATGACTCACTTTATAATTTTAATTCTTTTAGAAATGAGGCTCAAACTCTCAAAGTTCTCCATTGACCCACCTTCCCGCTTTGACTCTTTGACGTGATGTTAGTATTTAACTTTTTCCCTTTGTTTGAGTGAGACCGTGGTTCACTTTATCACTTTACACCTTTATGGAAATAAGGCTCAAAATCTCAAAGTTCTCCACCGACCCACCTTCCCACTTTGACTCTTTGACATGGGCTTAGCATTTGACTTTTTCCATTTGTTTGAGCAGGGTTGCGGTTCACTTTATCACTTTATGCCTTTTATGGAAACAAGGCTCAAAATCTTAAAGTTCTCTACTGACCCACCTTCCTACTTTGAACCTTTGATGTAGGCTTCGCATTTGACTTTTTCCCTTTGTTTGAGAAGGGTCATTGTTCACTTTATCACTTTACACCTTTTATGGAAACAAGGCTCAAAATCTCAAAGTTCTCTAGTGGTTATTTTATACTTAGCTGATTTAGGCCTACTATCCATTTGATTTCTATCATACCCAAGACATGTGGAGGGCTAGCACTAGTTTAGGGTCTCTCTTTGGGCCATTATTTTGAAGTTTCACACATGAGACACATATTTGGGGAACCACCTTCGGATTCAACCCTTGAAGATGTGCCGATGAGACATGTGGTATCGTCTGCTGATCCTTTTATACTTAACCAATTTGGGCCCACTCCTCTTTCTCCATTTTTTTGCTAGGTCCCTTCTACTTATTTAGGAGTAACTATGCTGGGTTCTAGACATGTGGAAGCTTCGTGCTTGTCTAGGGACTCACTCTATGTTTCACCTCTTGAAAGAGCACCGAAGAGACATGTGGTTCTTTCCACTGGCCTTAGACCTTTTAATGGTCAATTTAAGTTTTTGAGGCTCTGAATACATGGAGGGTTGGTGCTCATTTAGGTTATGTCCCTTGGGTCTCACTTCTGAAGTTAGGCTGATGAGGCACGTGGAGGGTTCTGCTGACCCTCTTATACATAGTCATTTAAATGGCTAGTTGTGCCCCTTTTTTGTACTTGGGACATGTGGAGGTCATGTGTATGTTTGGGGTCTCTAATTTCATGCACCATACTAAAATTTCACTAATGCGACACGTGGCACCTTTCACGGTCCTTTTATACTTACCTGATTTAGAACTTGGTTGAACATTATCTTCCTTCATACAAAACCAAAATTCCAAAAGCGACCCAACGACCCATCTTCTTGCATCCAATTGGAGATGTCCATGTACTCGTGGATGTTGGGGCCAAAAATTGACAGGGAAGATACAAACGTCATTTACAACTATAGGAAAAAATACAAAGGAGGAGAAGGTCCACCATTTATGCTTGAAAAACAAACTGCTCCTCATGGAAAGAAGAACTGTAAAAAATACTAGGCTCAATGCGATCCACGGCCATAGAAAAAGGATTTGACAGTTTCATTCAAATGGAGGAAATAATTTTCAAGCATCCAGATGGGAACCATGCAGACTACAAGATTCTAAATTAATAGGGTGAGATCATAATGAGCACCCACTTCTTTAAAGCATAATTTTTTCCTCTCTACAGACTTCTCACTTTGCTCAAACATCTCTCAAAGGCACCAACTCAAAATTTTTGAAACTTGACTTAAAAAATGAGGGGAATTCTGAGGGTGACAACAAGGTGTAGTAGGATTAGCTGACAAACAAGAATTGTAAGAGCACATTGATAAGTTAATGATGCTGGATGAAATATGATACTTTGTTATATGGAGTCAGAGGATTGAGAAGGCATGACAAAAGGCATAGCATGATCGTCACATTAAGAATAAGCAATTTGAGGTTGGGTAGATGGTTTTACTTTATGATTCTAAGTTTTTGTGCCATCTTGGGAAGTTGAAATTCCATTTCTTAGGGCCATCTATTATATCTTTCGTAATGGATTTAGGCACATGTCAATTATAAGCATTGTATAGGACATAATTTTTAGGTTATTTCAATGGGAGTAGGCTGAAGTCGTACTATAAATAAGGATTTTGTGTGTTTGTAAATAAGGTAGTATTTCTAGTTAGATTAGGTTTCCCTTAATGCATTTCTCTTATGTGTGTTTCCTTTTTTCATTGTTTTTCTTTGTTTTCTATATTTGAGGTTGTGTTACATGTTTGTGTGCCAGTAGCTAATTACATTGTAAGTGATTCCATGCGTATATGAACATGCATATATTTAGTATGGGGTGGATGGATTGGTAGATATTTTTGGATATGGCTGATAGATTATTTGAGAAGATGGGATCTTAGTGAAAAGGTAGAAGAACAAGTGGTATAGTGTATAAGGTGTTCAAATTCATGCAGTTATAAAGGTGTGTTGAGAAAATTTTAAAGACCACGTAAAAGAGAAAAAAATATCATGTAGTATAACCAGAGGAAGGAAACACCATGGGGAACTACTTGGTAAACAATGTAGAGGTTATGTACTTTGACACGGTGATGCACGTGAAGGAGATCTATGGAATTTAAGTAGTATTGGAGCACTAGAAGGTTGTAACTGTGACATGTGAAAGGCAGTCACAAAATTTTATTTAAGTGAAATAAAGTGTTTTATTAAAAATATACGTTAAGACATGTGGTCAGAGGAACGTCAAAGTGTTGAAAAAGTATAAATAGAGGGTAAGGTACTCATTTTGACTAATTTACATTAGAAATTTTTTGTTCTCCTAACTTGAAGTGAGACAAGGGTATTGTAAAGAATAGCAAGGTACTTGTCACGAACCAGTAAAATTGTGTGAGTTGTTTCATGATCTTGTAGTATAGCAAGTAGGGAAGAAGACAATAGATCAAGAGGGGGTTGTATGAGAGAGAAGTGTGGAGGTCATCAAGTTAGGGTAGACAAAGGAAAATTTGGAAGCACATAGAGCACAAAAGAATGACAGAAAAAGGAGATGACACCTAATAAAGCTCATACAAAGAGACCAGTGGTGGAAAAGGAAGAACTCGTGGAATTCTATTCAGAAATGCAATATTCCCTAAGGGTTATTAAGATAAAGAAGTGGAGTTCAAAGTTATACAAATGTAAAATCAATGAATTCAAATATAGAACCACTGAATTTGACAAGTTAATGTGGATGGATATTTACAAGGACATACTAGGGTTGGAATAACAAGGAAACCCTAGGGTAGATGATTCAATGAAGAGAGAGTTGCAGAAAACTGGGGTCTTGTAGCTTTGGGAGCTACCATTTTTTTCTAAACCCACACCATTTTCCAGATCGTTGATGTCATGAGTGCATGAATAATTTTTATACTTTGTGGGCTGAAGGATGAGACTCACAGGAAATTTAATCCATAGGGTAACGGGCCTAAAAAACAAAAGAGAATACATGGCCCTCAATTTAAGTGCCACTGCAAAGGTAGAAGAGCTAACCAAGAAATTAAACTATGAGAAGGGGGGAAGGGCACAATTTATTGTGGATCTACCAGACCCAGCATTGAGAGTTACTTGTTGACTCTTTAGTTTCAAGTTGGGTGCATCTTAGAGGTAGAAAAACATAAAAAATAGGTTCATGTACATTGCATACAGGGTGTCCAAGTGAACACATTAAAAATTTTCACATTTTATTGTGGATAGTATCATTACAGAGGTGTGAGTATAGAACGACATAGGAGAAAAGATAACTTGGGGTCCATTATGTTATTAATTGTATTTTGGGAACTTGGTGTCCCAAACGGACCATATGATAACATGTGGGTTTAACCACTGATGCACCCATCTCCAGTAATATAATTCAAACAATTTACTTTTGATAAGGGTATATCTATTGTGTATAAGGCATGGATGAACAAATGTTATGAGAGACTACACACAACTTTTGAAAATGAATGGCGCATCCCACACGAGCTTCCAAAGATCATTGGGGACCAAGTTGACTTTGCATTCATGCAACATTTTAGTCTGGCATGGTTTGTAATGTCCAAAGGAGAGAAAGGGTTGTGGTGTAAACTCCCATTTGCATTCACCTCTAAGTACCTGAAGTGTGTCATCAATTGGTTGAAGGATGTAAATTTTTTAACCTTCAACGCAAATAAGGTGGACACATATATTCACACCTTATACGCAACCTACAAATACAACCTGAGACCAACATATGTGGAGACCCTAGAGCATGAATTCTTAGATTTACACCCATAGATCAATATTACCATCAAGGTATACATCTAAAGGGTGTTCATGAAGTTGCTCCCCAAGACAAAAGGAGGAGTTAAGATGGATGTTAGAGATGCCCCCTTCAAACCATGAGAAGTGCTGGTCCCACCTATGAAAGTGGTTTAGGAAGATGAGGAGGTAGTAGTGGGAGAAGAAGAAAATGAGGATAAGTTGGACACCTCCCAGAAGTGGAAATACTATACACATCGAGGTAGTAGTGCAGATGTAAGTTCTTCACATCCTGGGAGCATAGAGGATACTAAAGTAGGGAAATTGGGAGGAGATTTACCTAAAGGAGAGGATCTAGAATGGAAGAAACACAAGGAGCATGAGGTTTCTAGTTCAAAAATGGAAACAGGCTTGGAGGAAAATAACATGACCTTCAAGGAGGAAGTTGAGGCTGAGTTTGAAGCAAAAGAGAAGAGAAGAGTTGATGCAGATACAAAGGCAAAAGTTAATGCACACGCCAAGGAGAAGGCTCATTATGTTGAAGAAAACAATAAGACACCAACATGAGAGTCTTCTCCTATATATCCCACTAATCCAGAGGAAGAAAGTAAGGGAGACTCCTTCATCATAAAGGAGGATAAGGGATTCACTCCTAGATTGAAGAAGCAATGTTCAAAGTCCAAGGCAACAAGGAAAACCTACACATCCGTGTCCCCCATATAGACTTTATGGATGACCCCATGAAGGTATTATGCATGAGGTTTTTGGCCTCCCTTCCCCTAGAGAAACTATATGCATGGGATATCTTGGATCAAGAAGGAGGCATTCCAAAAATGAGGAAGATGATAAGTTGGACCTGTACTACCATGTAGAAGAGATGGAATTCGAGATCAATAATCACATGATTGAGACCATTCACATGAAGAATAAGGGATGAGAGATATATCAAGTGGTGGATCTTATCCACCTCAAAGATGATAAATCTTGTAAATATCTATAGAAGATGTCCTCAGAGGTGGTGCAACACAGCTTGGATGTAGGGGCCATTGTTTGAACCCTCATCATGGTGAAGAAGGAAAAATAAAAGGAGATATAGAGATTTCCCCAGAGACTGAAGGGTGAGTAAGCACGAACCAAGGAGGCATATGATCTATCTGATGCCATTTTTAAAGGAATTTTGGAATAATGTCTGACACTCATGAGCTAGGATAGGACAGATTATGGCAATGAGATGGAATATTTATAAGAACTATTGGGAATGTTGTGAACCAACATTAAGGATGGCATGGGGCTGATAGCCACGGACCTTAGTAAGGATAAGGAGAATAAAAAAATAGTAGTTGAGGCCAAGGTTTCGGAGTCAAAACATATGCTTAACCAGCTCAAGGAGGAAGACATCTTGTAAAATAGGGGTTTCAACAACTATAGGAAGTGTGAGCCCATAATCAATGTGTGGGTAGCTAAGGAAGAGGCCACTCTCAAGGCATTACAGGAAATAAATCCCTACCAAAATTTTTTAGTGCTCACAGTTATTTTTTTAGAATATTACATAAAAGGATAAAATAAAAACAAAGTGTGAGAAATGGATTCAAGCATTGGTGAAATCCTAGACTTCATCACTGAGTGGATGGACAAGTTTGATGGTATCTGTGCAGAGCTATTAGTACCCATAAATGAGCTCAAGGGGAAAGTAGAGGAAGTCACTGCATACCAAGTGCTCAACATTATAGGAGAGGTGCAAGGAAAGGATTTAGAAAAAATTAAGACATGGGGGAAGCTAAAGGATGAAATAAACGTGGAGTTCATTAAACTCTTGTTAGTCACTTAAAGGTTGAGCCATGCAAAAAAATTTCCTTATCATATTTTTGGGTCATTGAAGTTTTTTTCATGAAGCATGAAGTATTTTTTAGGGAATCAATTGAATTAGTGTGGGGTGATGTTGAGCCCATAAAATGACCAATTTCTTGAGGCATGAAGGGTTTTGGCACATAGAACAATGCATGAAGGAACACATGGAAGTAACCTTTGGAGATGCATGAAGGCTAGCACCCAGGTAGGAAAGGTTCAGGAATTTTTTTAGCCTTAATCAAATTCACATTTGGAGAGAACATGGAAAGGTGACTAGATTTGGTTTGGAAAAGGTTAACTTATAAAGCCTTGTAGCTCAAGGAATGAATATTCTTTTATATCATTACGATTATCATGAAAGGATCAGGGGTCAAAAAGGTAAAGTTAGTTACAAATAGCTAGCACCTGCATGTTGAGGATACTCGATTGGGGAAAGGAAAGATGAAATTTGGTATGTTCATGAGTAATGATGTTTAGGCAATTATGGAGGATTCCTATGGGCCCTTCTCTTGTAATGATGGATTGGAAAAGGCATAAGGTGGGTGTGAGTAGAGTATAAAGATATAGAGGATGGGTTCAAATGAGGGGGAGAGGATTGAAGAGTGTAGGAGGTGATAGGGAGCCCTGTAATGAAGTTACTGTAGAGATCATGCCAATAATTTTTTGTTTTAGTATCTCTATTCATGGATACCTTAATGTATTTAGCTACTCTATGTTGATGAATTAATACAATGGAGTGGTTTTGAACATCTGTGTTATGGGTCTTGATGTATGTGTTGTATTTATTGTCTATGAATTTGAACCTTTGTGTTCTTGATACTGTTTAGGGTTTATCTATGATATTGTTGTAGTCTGATCATATTTACTTCCATATGTGGTGCACCTAAACCTAGATCTAGTTATTGATCTAAATTGTAAGAATGAATGTAACTAGTTTCTATCTATGTAAACACCTTTTTCGTTAATGGATAACATTCACTTGAAGCTCATATAAAGGAGGGGATTGAGCATGCCTCAAGTGAGCTCCCTATCAAGCTGGTGATATAACAATGTGCTTAGGGTTAAAAGAGAAGTTAGGGGTAAATAGAGACTACATAAATACTAGTTTTTGCTTCGATATTAGAAAATGTATAACAATTTCCAATGCAAAGAAATAAATACAATATGTTATGTAATGACTCGTTGCGCTAAAACATTAAATTCTATTCAAATAAATTGTTCAAAAAAAAATATTCCTAGTACAAAAATAAGAAATGAGGAACACCCTTATATTTTACCTTAGTCACCACTTATGACCATTTGATTTTTGATATAATAATATCGAAAGGGACTTGTTTTTTATTTTCTAATTGATTCACCAACCTCAACCATTTTATTTTATTTTTTTCATTTGCAGATATGAACACATGCAACATGAAACTGATCATATTTAATATAAATAGTGTTTTGGTACACACCCTCCATAGGGAATCTTTGACATTTAAATAGTTAAAAAAAATTGCAGCATCGAGCTCGAAAAAAAATATAAGACCTAATATGAAAGATTTCTTGCAATGGTGAAAAAAAAATTCAAAATAGAAATGTGGACATCAGTGAGAAAGTCAAATGTTGATGACATGATGCCTTCATTCCTTCAAAACATCAGCTTAGAGGTTGCAAGCTTCGAGTTCATATTTACAGAGGAAGATTACGTCGAGACCAAACACTATGATTTGTAAGATTCTAGGAATCCCAAATTATATCTCTAGAATCTTAAATTTATTTGGTTGCGGTTTAATACATCGTATAATTGTAAAAAATACAGTGCTTGTTAATGAATCTTTGTAGAAAGACAAGTTAAATGATGTTACGAACCACATAATTTCTGAAACATTTAACATAGATTCTAATTTAGAAGACACATACTTGTTGGATGTATTTTGGCCTTTGTTGTAACCATTAAAGGACATCGAAGATGTTTGGGATTATATTAGATCACTAACACAATTATAGGGAGATTTTTTATTGGAGATTTACTTTGATTTGTCTTGTTGATTTGGAAGCCCAAATTTTGGAATAATGTTACATTATAAATTCAAATTATTCATCAAATGTTTTACTAGAATTCTACCTACCTTTACTAAATGAATTTTAATTTATTTCATAGCTATATTTAATTACGAAAATATATATGGGATAGTTTTACAGTCAATAATAAATAAGTTCATATCCGTATTTGAATATGAAATTTTTTATTCCATGTTTCTTACAGTTGATTTTATATCTACATTTAAATATTAAAATATATCTCGTATGGTTTTACAATTAATTACATTTTCCTACACTAGATCATTACCCTCTGCTAATTTCTTCATAACATCTTCATAAATTCTCGGGTTGCACTGATGATCAATCACACCATTATAAATGAAGTAAATATGAGCTCTAACTTTAAATATGAAAATATAGCTGGAATGGTTATATATTTAATTACATTCTCCTGAATTGAATCGTCACCCTCTTTATGTTTCTTCATTATTATCAAAACTGGTAATTCTCTGGTTTCTCCAAGGTTCAATCAAACTATATTAATTAAATCTAGAAGTTTCTCACATCTCGTGAATGTCATTAGCCTGGCGGCCACTTTCTCAATGGCATTTGAAATATTCAAATTTGCATAGGTTAATCTTAAAAACATATTAAAATTGATAAGATCATTATAATAAAGCTTAAGCCTAGCCACCACTAGCCCTTAAAACATCTTTAAAATGATAAGGTCATTATTCCAAAGCTTAAGACTAGCCACCACTAGCCCTTATAAAACATAATATGTATATATTCTATACGTGCTAGCGACCTCCAAACATTATTTCTTAGATCAATGTTGGATTCCATGAAATCATTAAACATTATTTCACATATTCATAAATTTAAATCGTGACAAGATATATTTAGATTCAAATATATGTGATTTTGGAGAACAATTAATTCCAATATAGGTGATTCTGGATTCTGATATATGTGATTTTAGAATTTGATATATGTGATTTAAGAATTTGATATGTGTGATTTTAGAATTCGATATGTGCAATTTTGGAGTGCAGATAATTCCAATATTTGAGATTTTGGAATCTGAAAATACCAATATTAAATTCTGATATTGACTATATTTTTTAGGTGTTGGAACTAGAATAAGTCCCAATTTAGTGAAATAAGTGTTTTTCCCTATTTCTTTCCCATTCTACATTTTAATACTTTTACATTTCTCACCTTGAACACCAGGGCCCAGTTAGGACGCTAACGTTGGGTGCCCCCATCCCTTCTGGGTTCCCCTGCCCTATTTATATTTTGAATCACATATTTTGGGTCCTTTCTAGCCATTTGGGCATCTTATCCTTTTGGTATTTTTACTTTTTAGGTTAATTATGCAATTCAAGAAAAACAATCATATAAATATAAAATTATGTGATTGTAATAAAGGACCAATCACTAAGCATTATTTATCACCACCTAAGGTTACATTTAAAGGCCATTATCAAGAGAATTCAAGCATCAATTCTAGATCCATACAAGGGATAAGGGACTGCATTATTTTGCATACACGTCATAGGAGGGTAATTTCATTCTATTCCATGCACACATATACTTACATATTCTACATCTAGTTATTGCTCACAATCAAGTGCGACACACACAAGAGCCACCTAGGGCATGATTATTCACACACATAAAAAAAATACATTGGGTATATAATGTAGTGCAACACTTAGTTGTGATATCACTTGTTTAACAACTAAGGACATTTTGACCCCTTATTTACATTATTTTCATTTTGGGATTTAATGCACTTTTGAGGGTTTTACAGGTCATATCTTTATTACAGGTTATCAATGAAATCAGTAATCATCATGTGACCTACTAGTAATAAGAATCAAAGTACAATGAACATCTCATGACCCTCTGAGGAAGGTTTCCTAATGTTTTAAGTAGACATGGGCACCCAAAACTGGTCTATAGCACCTACAGGAACCTTGAACCATCCTAGGCACTGCAGTCCAAATATTCCACTGTATCTACATTTTTATGGGTATTAGTATGACAGTCCACACATTGGATTTTCCAGTTTTTCACTTTGGCACAACCTAGGATTAATTGTAAAATAGCTAAGTGTTTCTTTCCTCTCATTTACAACTAGGGTTTCATATTTTTCTAGCTTATTTCTTAGGTCATAATTTTTCTTCATTGCTTATTTATTTACTACTACATTCCAATATAGGGTTTAATATAAAATTATAACGTTGTTAAATCATACACACTCTTCCTATCTCAACCATATACACCCAATCCGTCATCTAAACTAAAAATGTCTCATAGATATATTAGTGAATATGATATTTGAAAATGCTTTCAATGTTAGTAAGGTACCACTGTCTCTGCATAGTTACAAAATACCTAATAGTCTCCATTTAAAATAACATCTTATCGACTGTCCTGGCAATACTCTATGGAAATGGTATGGATATTTATAAGTTAAAACATGTTCATGGATCTTCAAGATCTTGGTTATATGATGATTGGATGGTTAGTTTCTATGAATCCTCTTACTACAGTAACACTCATAAAATGATGAAGAATATGCAATGGAAAGTTAGAGTACTTGTCACACAAGAATAAGATCATCTTGAACCCATGCTATACAAAGAAAATTTATATCTTCATGGTCTAGTTTTTAAAATTTTGAAAATAAGAAACTAATATTTGATATAAAGATTAGTGAAGAGGATTTTGAATCTGATGTTGAGACATGTTCTACAAATAGCCTTCTTCAAATACCTAGATGAAACCAATATGTAAATTTAAACCCTTTCTATTTGTACCTTTAAATTTTAAATCATATATCCTATCCTCATCCATCAAGACCAAAAAAATAACATATATATGGACCTCTTTCAAAATGATGAGGCCATCATAGATTTTCTCATAACTCAGGACCCTATCCCCCTATCATATCACAAGAAGGGATTTGATATAAACCTTAAACCTTCAGATTATTTTGGTGAAGAACTTGAGTGCCTAGTCCATCAATGTAAAAAAATAAAAACAAGAAATAATGCAATATCTCATACTAAAAAACCTCACTAAGGGACTATTTGAGAAGTAAAAATTAAAAAGGGAAAAAATAAGAAAAAGGAAAAGGAAGCATATCATGTTGAAAACCTTTATGAGGAACTAGATAGAGGATAATCACTTCCAAGTCAAATAGGTGACCTACATCAACATACAACATCATTTTAGGAAATAAATACATCTAAAATGCTAGTAGAAGAGTCTATCACAATTAATATTGGCACAACTGAGAATCCTAAACTATTACAACTTGGTGAAAGTTTATTAGAAGTAAAGATAGAATTCTTCACAAGACTTCTTATTGAGTTTCAGGATGTTTTTGCATGCTCATACAAATACATGCCATGTTTAGATCCTAAAATTGTAGTGCCTAATCTCGTGGTTCACCCAAACACAAAACCATTCAAGAAAAAAATTAGGAAAATATACCCTAAAGTGACATTGTTAGTTAAAGCCAAAATTTAGAAATTGCTAGAATATGGCTTCATCAAATCAATAGACTACTCAGAATGGATATATAATATGGTACCCATCATAAAAAAGACACCAGGGATAAAATTTTGCATAGACTTTCGCGATATCAACAAGGTTTGTCCAAAAGATGATTTTACCTACTCAATAATATGATCGTATATTCTATAACTAGACATGAAATTTTATCTCTAATGGTAGGATTTTTGGGTTATAATCAGATTCAAATTATAGAAGTAGATCAACAGAAAAAAAAAAATTACAACA